>OU779863.1:72500-1322500 GCA_916999025.1 Orgyia antiqua | reverse complement strand
TACGATTCTATCAGGAACCAGTGCTATATAGATGCCAACTAGATCTTAGGTAATTATTTAGAAACTAGCCGTTGACTTCGTACTTGTGAAATTTTGATTTCTTTCCCCATTTTTGTAATATTTTTCACTAATGCTTTTCTCCTATTAGTCGCAGCGTGATGTTATATAGCCTGTAGCTTTCCTCGATAAATTTTCTATGTAACACTATGAATTCAGACCATTAGTTCCTGAGATTAGTTCGGTCATACAAACAAACTCTTCAAGCTTTATTAGAAATTTACAAAATATAGATAATTTTTCCCAGCATGCAGGCTTTTATTTAGTTATGATTGCCGACGTCTGTACTCGATTAGTCCGTGTTTGACGAGTTAAGATGATGCTGTAAAAGTCAGCTAAGGGATATTTCACACAGATAACATCTTCTGTCATAGATGGAAAACTTTAAAATAAAACCTGTGACAACATGCCTAGTTAGCACAGTATAGTGGATCATAATCCTTTCCAAAGTGCAGGAGGCCCGTGTCCACAAATGAGCTGAAAAAATAAAGGAAGAAGGAATAAATTCGTTGTAATAAAAGTGTGGGGTTTATTTTTAATAGCTGTTGCCCGCGACTCCGTCTGGGTGGAATTTAGAAAATTTCCACCGTTTTTGTAACATTTATCACTACGGCTTCGCTTCTACTCGTCGTAGCGTGATGTTAGCCTAAAGCCTTCCTCGATAAATGTACTGTTTAACACTGAAAGAATTTTTCAAATCGGCCCAGTGGTTCCTGAAATTAGCGCGTTAAAACAAACAAACCTCCGCTTTATAATATTATTGTATAATATTTGTTGTGTGTTACCAGGGTATTGACAAGACTTGTATCTGCAAACACCCGTCGTGCATCTAGTTTAAGTGTACAGCTATCTACTTCGAAGTTAGCTTGGAGTGTTACCAGCGATCAATTAACTTTGATACTGCGATTGATACGTGAGAGATCACAAGAACATTCCAATGTACAAATAAATCTGGCCAAGAACTCTAATACACAGAACTTATCACGTTAGTTATAATTTTCTATTAGACGAACTCTGTTTATGAAACCGGGAAAATAAATGTTAAGACAAGCGGGCTTCGTGGTGGAGTGCTTCATGTAACGGACTGCTATTAACGAGGTCGCGGGTTCGATTCTGGTTTTGGACAATCATTTGTGTGATATTTATAATTATAAATGTATTAATTATGAATATTTATAAATGTCATACAAATGTTTGTACTGCGTCTGGGTGTTTACTATGTATTATAAGTATGTATTAAAATAAAAAAATAGTTTAAAAAAACTAAAAAACACGCTTTATTTAATCGAATTATTGCATTATTGTACTGCGTCTGGGTGTTTACTATGTATTATAAGTATGTATTTACAAAAGAAAAGTAGTTTATGTATTATATCCGTATTCTGGTACCCATAACACAAGCATAATAAGCTTAGCTTGGGACCAGAGGACGTTGTGTAAAATGTCTATGAATATTTATTTTATATTTATTTTATTATCATCGGTCTTTGACAGGTGTGCAAAATTTGAATAGAATCTGACCGTTTAAAGTGGGTCAAAATAGCGTCCAAAGGAGTCGGTTACAAACATACAAACATACAAACAAACATACAAGTGAAGCTAATATAAAGCGTGTAAAAAGTAGAATATGTATTCTATCCGTATTTTGGTACCCATAACACAAGCGTCTAAGCTTAGCTTAGGACCAGAGGACGTTGTGGGCCAAGCTCAATGCAGCTAAAGAAGCTTACTTTTCTTAATTTCAGAGGCAACCTCATCAAAACCTAGCATGTTAGAGCCAGCACGTTCTAACAGTTGGAGTGAATGGGCGTGGTCATGGCTGCCTTCTTGGACCGACAAAGAGACAGGCTCTGAGGACACGCCCCTACCGGCCTCGCCTCTGCCGCTTTACTTCAGTGCCTGTT
This sequence comes from Orgyia antiqua, assembly GCA_916999025.1. Lineage (NCBI taxonomy): Eukaryota > Metazoa > Arthropoda > Insecta > Lepidoptera > Erebidae > Orgyia > Orgyia antiqua. The sequence continues at coordinate 1,320,539 of OU779863.1, read as the reverse complement.
TAGATGACGTGTCATTAGTTTTTAAGGTACAATTTATAATTTTCAATATAATATAGATACAATTTAAGAATTTAGTCTTTGAGAAGTGATCGAAGTACATAGTTTGGTTACAGTTAAAAAAGAAAAAGAAACACATCTACCCACGAATAATCTTTTAAATTTAATAAATTAAATTATGGTGGAAAAATGTTGGAATTAATTTTTTTAAATTTTTCTTGTTTTGGTATTATTATTCCTAACACAACAAGCATATAAGTTTCGCTTGGAACATTGTGTGAATTTTGGATGACATGGGGGGTAGGGGAGTCTAGATGATTACAACACGTCATCGGTAGTAAAATTACTTTTTTACACGAATGGCAACCCTCTCATTGTCTTTGCTTGAAAACGAAACGCATTTTCGGGGATTCCCGCAAATAATGCATATGTTTAGGCACTCGCTTTAGAACCGAGTAGGGGTTTTACCGCGCGCTATTTACTTGTCAAAATTTTCTCTGTCAGTATTTTTTCTTATTTTTTAAATCATAATTATAATATTTAAAAAACAATATATTAATAGAAAAATATTTACGTAAGCTTAGGGGGAGGGAAAAAAGCTTTGCTTACTTTTGCTGACAAGGGGGATGGGGGGGGGGGGGTAATAACTGTAATAAATCTGTTTACGTAATACTTGAACGGCCCCTTATTCTGATATTGCTTATAGGTGATGGAAGTAGAAGGTAACAATCGCAAACGTTCCCGTAGTATCCTTGAGTTCGGTGCAACGTATGCCGCAATCAAATGTTCAGCGTGCTATCCCACCACATTTAGATTGCATTTCGGAGCTAAACATATATGTGTGCAGTCACATGGCAAATGTGTGTGTGGATTCACCAACTATGAAACGGTTAGTGTTATTTTAGATATTCACTATGGATTTACAACAATTACACCAATTCTAATACTTTAAAAACTAAACCTAACTAAACTAAAACGAAAACAACTTTGGCGTAATTTGAATGATTGGCTTCATGTTTATTAATTAAAATCGTTATTCTATATTACGCTTTCTTTTTGCATAAGAACGTTAACATTTTACTATTGACACACTAGGTATCCATATTTTTTATGTATACACTGTTATAGCTTGTAAATGAAAATTTGTGAAAAAACATAGTTGATTTCATTTTAGTTTAGTTTATCACCAAATTGATGCAGTTGAGTCTATATTTCTTTTTTTTTTCTGCAGTCATTAGATCGACCAATAGTATTCTTACAAAGATCTCAAGCAGAGGCTGAAGAGCCATGGTCTTGGCCTGAAGACTTCCTCACAGGGTTGTTACCTTCAGACAACCGAGTGGATGTAGCGCAGGCTGTTGATGAAGAGTATCGTGCCTCTCCTGAACCGGTAATTATTATTATCTCATCTATTACTTAATTGGTAAATTGGTATTATCATTTCAAGTGACAGTTGTTTATCCAAACTATAAATGTTACTATCACAAGCTACAGTATTTTATTGGAATGAGAAGACCTATTTTGTTAGACTATAGTGAATAATAGCCATTTTTATCTAGGATACAGAAAATACTGTACAAGCCGAGGAAGAAGCCCACACATCAGAGGAAACGGGATACCAAGCCAAGGATTTGTTCGAAGATTCTAACGATATGTGGATCAAAATGTCACCAACTTTCTTAGTAGAACTTGTTCATGAGAGAGCACCACCAGATCCTTTAACTAACCCTTATGAAAACCCTCCTAAAGATTTTCAATATAGGTAAGAAATAAAGTGCCTTCACCAGCCCTTACTACGAAATTATTACATTATTTGGGGCTGTCGCTTTTCTCTTCCTACTTCTCCTGTTAGCCTTCACACTCATCAATTCCTTTTATTTCATAACATCTTTCACACTGCCTATAGAACTTTTCTTTGGTCCTCCTCTCCTTTTCTGGCCATCAACTTTAATATTTTATCATTGTTTTTACTCAAATGTGTTTCATTCCTCCCGTTACGTGCACATATCGTCATCATCGTATCGATTTATCGGAGGTTCAAAAGTTCGCTAAAATCGCTTCGCTAAAATTGTCAAGAATTGTTATTCATCATAATCTTTTTACAATAAAATGTTTATTATCTCTCGATAAAGTGACATTATTTTATTGTTTAAACCTCCGATAAGTCATTATAAATGTTTGTAATTGAACTCCTCCTAAACGGCTGGACCGATATTGATGAAATTTGTTGTGTGTATTCAAGGGGGTTTGAGGATGGCTTAGATTCACAATTGGCTGGACCGATTTTGATGAAATTTTTTGTTGTTGATTTTTACACAGAATTGTATGGCAAAACAACGTTTGCCGGGACAGCTAGTAAATAATAAATTAAGAAATGTAGTAATAATCATGAATATTTAGCCATAACCTCTTCTGTTCCTATTTTTGTTGTTGTGGACAAAACGGCAAGGTGAGGGCAGCTCCTGATCTAACAACGTACTAGCCATCCTCAAGTCTGGATTACACATTCACTTAACAGGTGGTGTGTAGTCATTTGCCAACCCTAGCTATTAAAAAAAAAACATTCATTTGCATACATCATAACATGTAACGACTCTACGAATCTTTCCTTTTATAACTTTTAATAAATTGTATAATATTCTGTAATAAACAATTTGAATAAATTGATTTGTCCAGTGATTGGGTAGAAGAATGTCGTATGAAGGTAAAGTTGGAGCCTGTGGAAGTGCGAGCTTGTATGGGGCTCGTCCATAGACTCAGAGTACTGCTCTCTATATTCAAAGAACTGAACCCACCTCCCGGTACTATACCTACTACAGGTAACATACTTTGCTATTATGCTTTTTGTTAATTATCTCTTTCTCTCCAGCCCCTTTATATCCCACAGCTGGGCACGGCCCTCTTTCACTTTGCGAGTTTTTCATCTCTCAAACAGGATGTTATTTGTTTACAATATTCCTTAACTGGCTTTTACAGCCCCTGGGGAAAAATGGGGTGGTGACACTTGTGTTCTTAATCCGTCACTCACCGTCCGTCAATGACATTATTAAATAACTAAAATATATTTAAAAAATCCGTGTCGCGACGAATTTTCATTTTCTCCACAGGGCGTTGATATAACAGCCTTCAAAGGGATAATTATAAGCATATAACTTTCATAATGGTACATGAAAAACTCAGAACTAAACCATTGGGTTTAGTCTTGTTGGTATATTGATACCAACACGACTGGTCACCGCGGTATACTAAACCAAAACTCTTCCAAAGTGGAGGAAGCCCATGCCCAACAGCGGGCTAATAATAGGCTGAGAAGAAAAGTGGGAATTCTGTTGAGCTATTATTATTTTTAAGTTGCTCTTTTTAGGGTTCCGTACCCAAAGGGTAAAAACGGGACCCTATTACTGAGACTTCGCTGTCCGTCCGTCCGTCCGTCTGTCACCAGGCTGTATCTCAAGAACGGTGATAGCTAGATAGTTGAAATTTTCACAGAAGATGTATTTCTATTGCCGCTATAACAACAAATACTAAAAATAAAATAAAATAAATATTTAAGGGGGGCTCCCATATAACAAAATGATTTTTTTACCGTTTCTTGCTCGATACTAATAACGTTGCCTTATGTTGCATAGATAATGGTACGGAACCCTTCGTACGCGAGTCCGACTCGCACTTGACCAGTTTTTTTACTTTATTTGAAACTTGTTCTAGAAACGAAACGAACTCTAACAATAGAAGAATGCGACGCCTTAACAGATAATTTACCTGAACGTCGTATATTATGTGAGATGCGAGGATTATTGCTACACATAATACCGTGGAATCACTCGTTAGCTGAACGTCCTCTGAAACCGCCATTGGTTCTCAACGTAAATATACCTAAGACTGTGTTCTCAATACATGGGCCATTGTATCCTCATAGGTGAGTTTGTATTTATTGAATACTACCCGCAAAGTTAAAAACATTATGAAAATAATATTTAAGTAAAAACAGTTTACTGTAAAACAATTTGAATTGCTTTATAGACGAACAACAAACATACAAACACTTCAGCTTCATAATGTTAGTGAAGATAAAACAATGGAATTATTAGATTAAATCTTAAAACTCTGTGATACTTGCTAGAAAAACTAAATAGGTTTTGAAATATTTTCTTCGATGCTATTTTGAGTATGGAAGAAAGAGGCTTGCTAGAAAATGGTGCCGATTCTACGAGCACAACTAAAATAAACTTAACTAAAAAATGAATACAACTACATATTGGTTTATTTTGATCAATTGGCTATTTTGTTGCCCATATTTATATTAATTATAATCTTTAATCTATAATAAACAGATTTTAGAACAAAAAAGTTCAATTAACTTCGCCAATTTGTGTTATCGACACTCCCAAAATCCATTTTTAGTTAAGTTTAGTTATATGACGGGCTTCGTGGTGGAGTGGTTTATGTAATGGACTGCCGATCACGAGGTCTCGGGTTCGATTCCCGGTCAGGACAATAATTTGTGTGATGTTTTTAATTGTCATACAAATGTTTGTACTGCGTCTGGGTGTTTTCTATGTATTATAAGTATGTATTTACAAAAGAAAAGTAGTATATGTAGTATATCCGTATTCTGGTACCCATAACACAAGCATATAAGCTTAGCTTGAGACCAGAGGACGTTGTGTGAAATGTCCATAAATATGAAAAAAAAAAAAGTTGTGCCCGTAGAATTGATACGAATGCCCGTATAGTTCGTCGGTTTCTCTCCTATTAGGTTCGATCACTCCGACAGACTGTTGCTAACCTCGCCCGCACGAGACGAGGCAGTGTTCTATTCATAATAATATTATTTCAGAATATGTTCGGCAGCATGTCAAATGCCACGCTATGCCGGACCTCTGTGGCAAGGTGCACACCTACATTTAAGTGCGACTATGAATGAAGCTCATGTGTATATATCGTCAGCTGACTATAAACAACAAAGACCTTGTGTCAGAACTGATTTAAGACTTATTATGCATGTGTTGCTTAACAAGGAGTATTTTGATAAGTCGGAGCCTGTGGAAATTAGTTATACAGCCAAAATAAGTAAGTAATTTTTCTCTAACACTTGCGCGTCTCATACGTTCAAATAAAAGCACTTTTTGGGGATTTAGACGCGTGTCTTAAGAGGATACCAAAATAGCTTCGTGCATTTTTCTATGTACGAAGTTTTCATTGTTTCTTTAGATTGAATGGCTAGAGCTCTAATTTTAAAGTATATGTTTTTTCAATATATAATCTAGGATCGCATAAACTCAGAAATGCGATTGAAAAAAGTTTTCTCGATAGAAAATCTTAGCGAAACACTTATTTTTTATTTTTTTCATTTATCGGTCCATTATCGCGTATTAACCAATGAAATAACTTTAAAAACATAAGTAACTATTATATATAGAAACACGTAAATCAGAATTAAAATATATTTAGTAGATTTTGAGTAAACAAAAAAAAATATCCATAAATGTTCATTTTCTATGCCTACTAGCTGTGTTAATATGTACATGTCGACGATAATATTGATGTAGGCCCTTAAGTACCTATATAAACCTAGTTGCTTGCTATATTGTACACTACATCTATAATAATTTAAAAACATTTATCTAAGATTAAATTAAATAAGTTTTACCTTTATATAATCTACTTAATATTAAAATAATTTGTTATTGTTACATTGTGTTTATAAAATTAAAACAATGTTATTGATTTTATGTAGTCTGAGCATAATGTAATCTACTATATAAAAATAAGTCGGGTTTTCCTTCCTGACGCTATAACTCCAGAACGCACGAACCGATTTCCACGGTTTTGCATTCGTTGGAAAGGTCTCGGGCTCCGTGAGGTTTATAGTAAATAATTTAATTTTTTTTTACTTTTTTTTGGTATGGCAAAACAACGTTTGCCGGGCCATCTAGTATGATATAGTTTATGGTAAAAGTACCGCGGATTTTCAAAATCCGCGAGTTCAAATCTCATTCGGGATAACTACTTCTAGGGTTTTGATTTATTTAGTTTGCTTATTAATATGTAGTTGTAATCATAACTATAATTTATTTTATTTCTAGATGAGTTAAGTATAAGTGGTTCTGCGGCTCGTTTGCAAGCTGCTTGTCAAGTGCCGTTGTCGTTGATCAATGAAGCTCTCTCCATTCCACTCAGACATTCATCACTTACTCAAGATGCACTTAATGATGAAGGTATTGTGCTCTTACAATATTAATAGAATTTTTTTACTTAAGGTTGCCAATAGTTTTATAGGCAGGTGCCAATAATAGGGTGCCAATCACTGAACTGTCTCGATTAGAATCCTGACATAAAAGTCAAAATCCTGCTAATAATATAATCGTGAAAGTTTCTAAGAATGTACACATGATGTAATGTTGTTTGCTGCTCTTTCAGACAAAAACTACTGAATGCAATTTAGGGAAACTTAACAGAAGTATAGCTTATACTCGTAGATCAGAATAGCACATAGGCTATATATCATTATGCTGAAAGCCTAGGAGCGTAGTAGTAACTTTAAAAGTTGATGCCGCACGCATTACCTAATATTATCTTTATATATATCTAATATATAAAATTCACGTGTCACAGTGTTAGTTACCGTACTCCTCCGAAACGGCTTGACCGATTCTTCTCAAATTTTACATACATATTCAGTAGGTCTGAGAATCGGCCAACATCTATTTTTCAAACTTTTTTTTTTTAGTATGGCAAAACAACGGTTGCTGGGTCAGCTAGTATATATATATAAATCTTCTGTACGTGTGTTTGTAATTGAACTCCTCCTAAACGGCTGGACCGATTTTGATGAAATTTGTTGTCTGTATTCAAGGGGGTTTGAGGATGGTTTAGATTCACAATAGGCTGGACCGATTTTGATGAAATTTTTTGTTGTTGATTTTTACACAGAATTGTATGGCAAAACAACGTTTGCCGGGACAGCTAGTTATATAAATAAATATTCACGGACATTTCACACAACGTCCTCTGGTCCCAAGCTAGGCTTATATGTTTGTGTTATGGGTACCAGAATACTACTTTTCTTTTGTAAATACATGTTATTATTTGCAGATGCTGTAGCGGTAGACTTTACTCTTGAAGATCTAACAGTCCGTGGTTATATAACAAGAAATATATTAACACATTCTGTTACATTAGAGTCTTCCAAAGCTCTAGCACTTCATGAGCCATGTAAGTTAACAAATACTCGAAAATACTCAGTTAAAACTTAGTACTTGCTGTGTCAAAATTATAAAATACTTGATAATAATAATCTCTAACACTTGCGCGGCTCATTTGTTTATATAAAACTATTTTTTTTAACACACTTTTATAAGTTCGGTATGTATCTATCAATGTATTAATCTATGTAACAGAATTTTTCAACGCGATTTTCACCCAATTGCTATAGTCGGATTGATTTGAAATTTTGCATACATATCAAAGACCGATGACAATGCAATTATTTAAAAAGATATTCAGGATTTTCAAGCGTGTTTTTTTAGTTTTATTGTATTGTATTCAATGTAAACATTAAAATCAAATGTGTGTAAACCCTGTAACAACTGGTCGTAGAAGACACTTTACAGCTCACTCTCACGGAGACTGCAGTCACCATGGTCAAGTAAGTAAAAAGCAAAGTCAAAGTCATGGCAAAGTCTCCGAAACGTCGGGCTAAAATTTAAAACAAATACACATGTCGTAAAAAGTAGTTTTATTTATTCTTGATTATGGTATAATTTCAGCTCCTGGTGAAGTTAAACAAGCTTGGCTCTTCTCAGCGCCAGACGCGCCCTCTACAACGTAAGCAAATAATTATAATTCATTGAAATGTCTCATAAACTTCTGTATTACGAAACTAGATGCTAAGGGAGTATGTTTAGATCGTAGGAAATTTTAATATTGTCGCTACCTACCCTTTAGCGAATGTGCGAGATATTAATATAATTTTTTTCAAATTCTGCTTACCGTTATATTGATTTGCCGGATATCTGGATCCGTATCCGAGGATATACTTGTATATTTTTAACGATCGGCACATCAATAGTAATTACCTATTTTTATAAATATTTTTTTATGAACATATCACAACGGCCTATGGTCCCAAGCTAAGCTATATTTCTATGCTTTTGTCATGAGTACCAGAATACGAATACACTACATAATATATACATTTTATTTTGAAAATGCATACTTATATAATAAATAGAAAACACCCTCCATAAAAAGCAACAACGCGCGGTCTTGTGCCGCTTGCATCCAATACACACACCTACAACGAAAACGCCCTAATGCAGCACATGGTTTAGTGGTTCATGTACCGAACTACGTCCATGAATTCGCGGGTTGGTTTGGCATTATTTGCAGATCGAACCCGCGACTTCGTGGGCTTCGTTACATGAAAGACTCACGAAGCCTGTCGTAATGTATTGTTATTATATGTTTGTCAACAGTCCCTACCTAAGAATGGCGATCCAATGGTGTAGAGAAACAGTACACGACTCGTTTGATTATCTCGGTATATGGACAGAACCCACAGCTATATCTGTTGATCCATTACTGATCACGTGGCTCGCATACAAGTGTGTCTATAAACCTACAGGTTAGTACTTTAAAATTTTCACTGGCTGTCGCCCGTAACTTCGTATGCGTAGAATCAGGGGCGTAACGTGTCTTGGTGGGGCCCCGTAATAAAAATTAATTGGGGGCCCTTACGTAGGGTAAGGATTTCCCACGTAAGAAAAAAAAAATTGGTCAAGTGCGAGTCGGACTCGCGCACGAAGGGTTCCGTACCATTATCTATGCAACATAAGGCAACGTTATTAGTATCGAGCAAGAAACGGTAAAAAAATCATGTTTGTTGTAGGGAGCCCTTTAAATATTTATTTTATTTTATTTTTAGTATTTGTTGTTATAGCGGCAATAGAAATACATCATCTGTGAAAATTTCAACTCTCTAGCTATCACCGTTCTTGAGATACAGCCTGGTGACAGTCGGACGGACGGACGGACGGACAGTGAAGTCTCAGTAATAGGGTCCCGTTTTTACCCTTTGGGTACGGAACCCTAAAAAATCATGTTTGTTGTATGGGAGCCCCCTTAAATATTTATTTTATTTTATTTTTAGGGTTCCGTACCCAAAGAGTAAAAACGGAAACCCTATTACTGAGACTTCGCTGTCCGTCCGTCCGTCCGTCCGTCTGTCACTAGGCTGTATCTCAAGAACGGTGATAGCTAGAGAGTTGAAATTTTCACAGATGATGTATTTCTATTGCCGCTATAACAACAAATACTAAAAATAAAATAAAATAAATATTTAAGGGGGGCTCCCATACAAAAAACTGATTTTTTTTACCGTTTCTTGCTCGATACTAATAACGTTGCCTTATGTTGCATAGATAATGGTACGGAACCCTTCGTGCGCGAGTCCCACTCGCACTTGACCTATTTTTATTAGTATTTGTTGTTATAGCGGCAATAGAAATACATCATCTGTGAAAATTTCAACTCTCTAGCTATCACCGTTCTTGAGATACAGCCTGGTGACAGACGGACGGACGGACGGACGGACGGACGGACGGACAGACGGACAGCGAAGTCTCAGTAATAGGGTCCCGTTTTTACCCTTTGGGTACGGAACCCTAAAAAACTGTGCATAACATTTCTGAAATAATAAAAAATTTGGAAAGTGTTTATTAATTTTTCCTTACGCACGTCGGGGGCCCCCTTGGCCCGGGGGCCCCGTGTAATTGATACGGCTGATACGGCGGTAGCTATGCCCCTGCGTAGAATTAAAAAATCAAAGCCTAACAAATACCTAAATAATTAAGTATTTTTTAAAAAAAGTTTAACCGACTTCATGTGCCTTTGAAATTTGAGGGTTTCCCTCGATTTCTCAGGAGATATTCATCAGTTTCTGACCTGGGCTAATGGGACCAAACAGTAACCACCAGCTTTCAAATAAAAAATTAATCCTTAGAATCGCTTCGCCCAGTTAAAAGTTAGTAGGTATCAAACTTAAAAAAAAGTCCAAAACCATACAGACGAATTGAGTACCTCCTCCTTTTTGCGAAGTCGGTTAAAAACTGTTCTCTTGAACCACTCGTATCTATTTAAAAATCTGTTACGTAGTTGTGAAGATATAAGCTCACATAGGGACATACATATATAACAACTTTGTTAAATAATAAGTAAAGATAGACAATTCACTTCAAGTTATTTATTGGTATTTCCCTGTTCCGAAATTACGCTATAATTAATTATATGTTTTCTAGAATACCCGAATGTACGTGATACATCGTGTCGTGGTTCAACACAGTTTTCATTTCCTAAACGAACACCTGGGGTAATTGTATTTTTATTAATTAAATACCCATAGTCAAGCTCTCCGTGTGGTGACGGATTAAGAATACAAGTGTCACCACACCATCTCCTCCCAAGGGTGCTGTAAAAGTCAGCTAAGGGATATTGCACACAGATAACATCCTCTGTGAGAGACGGAAAACTCGAAATTAAACCTTGTGCCAATACGCCTGGTCAGCGCGGCACAGTAGACCTGAATCCCTCCCAAAGTGAAGGAGGCCCGTGCCGTGAGACCAAGTGTCAAGGGCGGGCGGGCATAGGTCAAGTGCGAGTTGGACTCCCGCACTAAGGGTTCCGTACCGTTATTATCGTAATATATTCTTTAAACCGATCAGTAATAACACCGAACAACATAAAAGCAGAAGATGATAGATGATGGTAAATATTCGTTGTCACATCATCAACTGATATACACATGATGGTACCGATTCTACGTGCACAACTAAACTAAAAAATAAAAACTATCATTGCTGTATTTTGATTATTTGGCTATTTCGTTGTGCATATTTTTATTAATTAAAATCGTTATTATATAATTTACAGATTTTCTAATAAAATAGTTATGTTAACATTGCCGAATTGTGGTATTGACACTTTCAAATTTCATTTTTTAATTAAGTAAAGTTTAGTTGTTCATATAGAATTGGTACCACTGTGAAATTTTCAGCTCTCTAGCTGTCACTTTTTCAGCTCTCTAGCTGTCACTTTTTAGCTCTCTAGCTGTCACTTTTTCAGCTCTCTAGCTGTCACTTTTTCAGCTCTCTAGCTGTCACTTTTTCAGCTCTCTAGCTGTCACTTTTTCAGCTCTCTAGCTGTCACTTTTTCAGAGATACAGCTTGGTGACAGAAAGAAGGATAGTGATAGTAACAGGGTCCCGTTTTTCCCTACTGATACGAAACCCTAATATTATAAACGTTAAAGTTACGAATATATGGATGGATGAAAGGATTTTCTTTTGCTCTTGATTTTCAATGGTTTATTTGAGTTTTAAATGAAAGATATATAGAATATTGATCAAACTAATTCATAAGACATAAAATATATAAGTTATACTTCATCACGCTAAAATCCAAGGAGTGGAGCAGTAACTATAAACGTGGCATCTGTAGGTTTCCTAGGTATCTACGATAAAATCAAAGATAATAAAATTAAAATAAAAATCTTATTATTGTGTTATCAGTCGTCTAGTGCTGGTCGTGGTTTGAGTAGGAACGGTTCAGCAGAACTGGTTCATATTCGTCCACGGGCCAGCGTCGCGTCCAGCAGTGAGCCCAGCGACTTGAAGGAGCCTAAGAAAGTAACCCAGGTAACTATACTAACGTACTAACTGATTGAATATGCTTTAGTTTACACCATTAGACATCAGTTAAACATTAAACACCGATCACCTCTGATAGATTCCGCGAACGTATGAGAACTCAGCAATCTGTGTGATTTTGCTACGACCAATGAAAGTGCATTATTCATTTCTCCGCGGCCCGCTCCTTCCTCCAAAGTTGGTGTCTTTATTCGTTAACAGAAATCCTGTAATGGGGTATCTATTGGGGCTGATCTGTGACTTAAAACTATACAAACTTTATTGGCTCTCAATAGTACTTATAACTAGATTACTTTTATTGTCTTATTCATAATGACTTCGGAGGTTTAAAAGTTCGCTAAAATCGGTTCGCGAAAATTGTCAAAAATTGTTCTTCATAATAGTCTTTTTACACTAAAACGTTTATTATCTCTCCGATAAAATCTCCGTTTAAACCTCCGATAAGTCATGATGAATAAGACCATAATTAATAAACAGAAGGAACGTAGCAGATGACGATCTAAAGTCTCTGCCTACCCCCATGGGAAATGAAAGTGATGTAATGATGATTTTTTTATTGTTTCTTTTTTATTCACACACTTGGACAATAATGGGCGGAGAACTACTTAGAAGATTATTTCTTGGATATTTTTTTTTCATGGTCATTTCACACAACGTCTTCTGGTCCCAAGCCAAGCTTACATGCTTATGTTTTGGGTATCAGAATACGGATAGACTACAAAAACTTATTTTCTTTTGTAAATACATACTTATAATACCTCCAGACGCTGTGTAAACATTTGTGTGACAATTATGAATATCACACAAATGATTGTCCCATGCGGGAATCGATCCCGAGAACTCGTGAACAGCAGTCCGTTACACGAACCACTGGACCATAGAGTCCATAATCATGAGGATTGTTAATATTTATAATATTGTTACGTTTTCAACAGCCCCCGATAGTGGAAAAATGGTGGGAAGGTAACAACCTGGTGGATCTACACAAACGATTGAGAGATATGTTGATCAATATTGAGTTCGGTTTGATTCAAGTGTACGTCACAATGAGTTCTGTTTGCGCTGAAGATTGTATCACATTGCGTGATGCTATGGAACGACATGCTAATAATGAGCACAGAGTACTGGCTATCAGGTAATCACACTTCTTTTCAGTATATTATTGTCTTGATATTGGGCAAGGACTTCCAAGGGCAAAGACTATGATCCTATATAGACCCTATATAGTTTACTTATGTCACTATGTATGCAGTCGCAATGAATAGTAGCTGGTTTTAATAGCCCCAAGCTTTAACAGTACTTTGGGGGAAATACAGGGTGGCGACACTTGTATTCTTAATCTGTCACCACACGGATCGTCTATCAATACACGGGTACTTCTACTATCTCATACCCGTAATGTACATACGGACAGTGTCATGTCTTTGTGTGCGCCTAACGATTTTGGATGGGGCATGCGAGTGATGAAGTTATATTATCCTAACTTTTCCCAGCGACATTGAGGACATGAAAGAAATAAGAGTTGACACAGACATGACGGCTAATAGAAGACTATGGAAGAAAAATACATGTTGCGCCGACCCCAAATAATGGGATAGGGGCAGGAAGATGATGATTTTACGCGTGGAATTCAGAAAAATACTCTTATTTTTGCCAAATTTTTCACCAATACTTCGGCCCTATTAGTCGCAGCGTGATATTATATAACCTAAAAGCCTTCCTCTATAAATGTACTATCCAACACTGAAATAATTTTTTAAATTGGACCAGTGGTTTTTGAGATTAGCGCGTTCAAACAAACAAACTCTTCTGCTTTATAATATTATTATTGATTGTTTATGTGTGTTACCTAGACACCTCACCGACGTGGCATTATCTTTCTCAAAGAAAACAGCTCCTGTTGGTTTTATACTCTAAGCATGGCTCTCAATTATGTTTTGTTTTTAGGGTTCCGTACCCAAAGGGTAAAAACGGGACCCTATTACTGAGACTTCGCTGTCCGTCCGTCCGTCCGACTGTCACCAGGCTGTATCTCAAGAACGGTGATAGCTAGAGAGTTGAAATTTTCACAGATGATGTATTTCTATTGCCGCTATAACAACAAATACTAAAAATAAAATAAAATAAATATTTAAGGGGGGCTCCCATACAACAAACATGATTTTTTTTACCGTTTCTTGCTCGATACTAATAACGTTGCCTTATGTTGCATAGATAATGGTACGGAACCCTTCGTGCGCGAGTCCGACTCGCACTTGACCAATTTTTTTTTTTAGTCTTGGACGTATTGCGATGCATACCAACTCTGCAAATAAAAGTTTATGGCAACACGTACAACATGATGGTCCAACCTATATAAAACAAAGTGAGTAAATGTTTATTTACTATATTTATCTCTCTATATTTTGCTGTGTCATAATATATGTGTTTATGTGGAAAATTACGTACTTGACTTTATATTGTGATCGGATTTAGTTAATTTTTTTTTTATAATGTTTAAATGAATATATTAGAGAAAGTCTGAGAGCAATGCCATGGTCTGAAAATTTTAAGAATGAGGATTCTGGTATGGTATGTATGAGGCGAGAGGAAAGTAATATCATTAGTGTTGTTTTGAGAATGAGTGTGGAAGCGATATTGGTAGCGATTCTACATGTACAACTAAACTTAAATTACCAAAAAAATTAAAATTGATATTGTCATTAGCACAATTCGGCAATGTTAACAGAACTTTTTTATTAGAAAACCTGTATACTAACGATTTTAATTAATAAAAATGTGTTCTGTTATTTATAGTACAAATAAAATATTATCTATGTTATCGTAGAGCCCGAAGCAGAATCATTTCCATGGAAGATACGACTAGCAGATGTTTCTTGTTATACATTGGAACCGCACATGGATCGTTCACAACGAACATATACTGGACCTAAGTTACGTTCAACTCTTAAAAATTTATCAACTTTAGCACAGCCGAGGACTGTTCTAGAATTAGTTACTACCACAATAACTGTCTCAGTGGTGACTAAGACACAGCAGATTAAGAGCATACACTTGATTAAGTCACAAAAACCTATCAAAGAGGAACCGAAAACACATGACACACAGGTAAAATGTCTTATAAGGTATTATGTAGATTTACTAGTGGAGGTAAGATTGCTGTGCGTTTGAAGCGAACTTTATTTTTTAATTTTCTGTTATTTTTCTTTAAAAAACAAATGTTCATGGACATTTCACACGACTTTTGTTCCCAAGCTTAGCTTATTTAAGTTAATAACTTGCTGATGCCCGCAATTCCATACGCATGGAATTTTATATATATTTTGTCACCGTTTAGACCTTTCATGAATATTTCAAGACCTAAAATCACCAAAATCGGTCCAGCCGTTTTTGAGTTTTATCGACTAACGAACAGCAATTGGTTTTTATTTATAATATAAATAAATTTTGATGGACATTTCACACAACGTCCTCTGTACCCAAGCTAAGCTTATATTGTGTTATGAGTATACGGATAGAATATTTGAGCCTTCCACGCGGACCCTTTCTGGTCCTGGGGTGACAGTTTGAGACGATGGCTCTTTTCTGTCTCGACGCCGCCTGCAAAGACAGATGTGTCAAGGGGGATTAGAACCGAGGTCCTAAAAGGGAATCCTCAACTCAACGGTGTGTCATGGCGTGGAATCCCGCTATTCGGGGAAGCCCTGCTAGCGTTCAGCAGCCACGGCGGATTGGGGGAGAGAGCTGGGGTGGCTACAACCCACTGCTATGAGAGAGGCATCCACCAATAAGGGGACCTCTAGCCAGTGGTGAGGAGATGTCAGATCCGGTCTTTCACCGATTGACTTGAAATGTACTAGATTGTACGGCGACGCCATGTTTAGATTTATGACGGCACCCTAAATTCAAAATGATCTTGGCATCGTTTGACCTTAGAACTGAACTAATCCTAGTACCTGTCTATGCGAATGTACATACAAGATACGCAAAATATACTATTTATATTGTTTAATATATGCATAATGACTTATGATTTGGTTGTAAAATTTAGCGTTTGATATCAGCATCATTTGAATAGACGTATTGCTTTTGGAAAAAATAAGTAAATCGTCTCAACCTCTCAAAGCTTCGTGCATTTTTCTACGTACGAAGTTTTCATTGTTTCTTTAGATTGAATGGCTAGAGCTCTAATTTTTAAGTATATGATTTTTCAATATATGATCTAGGATCGCATAAACTCAGAAACGCGATTGAAAAAAGTTTTCTCGATAGAAAATCTTGGGGAAACAACCTCTCTAATTTTTTATTTTTTTCATTTGTCGGTCTATTTATCGCGTATTAACTAATGAAATAACTTTAAAAACATAGGTAACTATTATGTATAGAAACACGTGGATGAGAATTAAAATATATTTAGTAGATTTTGAGTAAATAGGATAAGTATCCCAAATTTTTCATTTTCTGTGCCTACTGGCTGTGTTAATATGTACGTGTCGGCGATGATATTGATGTAGGCCCTTAACCGTTGGTCACGAGTTTACTCTAAAACACAAGGATAATTATTTTGGTTCACTACTTTGAAACACCTCGTTAAGGTTACATGAATTTTGACGACAAAAGACTTAACTAAGGTTGCTTATTAAAATAGAATATTGTTTCGAGTTTTTTTATGATTATGTTCTTACAAATTTCAATTTGTTTGGATCGTGGCGCTCTTATAGTCTCGGCCTACCCCCATAGGAAAATGATATGACGTAGAAGTATCAATAGATGGTCTTGTTAAATAAGTACTATAAAGAACTTTCCCTTTTTACTAATCACCGTATAGATTATCTACATAGTTTTATTTTTAATACTTATGGTCTTATTCATAATGACTTATCGGAGGTTTAAACGGAGATTTTATCGGAGAGATAATAAACGTTTTATCGTAAAAAGACTATTATGAATAACAAGTTTTGACAATTTTCGCGAACCGATTTTAGCGAACTTTTAAACCTCCGATAAGTCATTATGAATAAGACCGTTAGTCTTTATTAAAAACATTTTGCTTTTATACACAGAGAACGAAATTTTTCACGTCGGGTACGGATTTCAAACCGTCAACATTGCAAGAATTTTTCCGTGGCCCGCTTAGGTAATGCTATTAGCCATATTTAGTTATAACTTCCTCTACCCCAAATAGCTTGGGATAAGAGCAGGAACAAGAATAAATTATAACTTTCCCCTAATCTTTTGTTACTTTATAAAATTAAAGAATACTATCCGAATTGATACATAATACAATTAAAACGAAACATAAAGGATATTAATAGCATTTTTTTGTTAATTATGTTATTTTTATTGCAGACGTTCTAAAAAGGCAACCTTGCTATCCGAAGTGAGTATATCTATCTGCCTAAATAGTACGTTGTGATCATTAGACGCACTTAATTAGTCGTATATCATTACGTAAATAGATGAAATGAAATGAAGAATCATTTAATCAAGTAGAATTTTTCAGAAAAATTATGTGCATATAACATGTCCAAATTTTTTTTCCCTACCACCGGTTCAGGACGCAATCTGCTGAGAAGAACCGGGGCGTAAGAAACTCAGCAGAGCTTCTAATCAAATCAATATTTTGTTTAATTAAATGTCTATTATACTTACAATGCTAATAAAACTTTACAATATAGAATATGTATTGCTCCAGAGCAACCTACTCCCAAGCTTCATCATCTTTAATATAATCAGAAATTTTATAGTACGCCTTTTTACATAATTTAGTTTTAATGAATTTTTTTTAAATTTAGAATTATTTAATTCTCTTACATAAATAGGGAGTTTATTATCAAATCGTATACAATGACCCATGAAAGAGTTACATATTTTGTGGAGACGGGTTACATGCATCACAAGATTGTGTTTATGCCTTGTATTAACATTATGGTGGTCGCTTTTTTTTTTGTAAAATTATGAATATTTTTATGAACATACAATAAATCTAATATATAAAATTCACGTGTCACAGTGTTAGTTACCGTACTCCTCCGAAACGGCTTGACCGATGCTTCTCAAATTTTACATACATATTCAGTAGGTCTGAGAATCGGCCAACATCTATTTTTCAAACCTTTTTTTTTTAGTATGGCAAAACAACGTTTGCCGGGTCAGCTAGTTTTCATATATATATTGCGAAGCGACCGTTAAAATATTTATGTAGATAATAGATGTAAAATATTTATTTAGATAGATACATATATCTATACATACCAGATATTCTATATAGTTCGTACTTTCTGTGTAAAAAAATGTTTATTAGTCTCAAACGTAGTCTAAAATGTAGCGTTTGTATCCACTAAGGTAATATCCATTGTTAGGAAAGGAAAACTCAAACAAAATGCTCAATCAAAAAGGAAACTCGTGACCAAGTAGTAAACGGTGAATAGGCTTTGAACAAAGATAAACGGTATTATTCATAATGACTTATCGGAGGTTTATACGGAGATTTTATCGGAGAGGTAATAAACATTTTAGCGTAAAAAGACCATTATGTCTATTATTTTATTATTATTTATTTCATTATGTATTATTAAGTATAATATATGTATTATAATATTATGGTATGTAGTTTATGTATTATTGCTAAGTATGTTTATATTATCCGTATATGTATGTATATATTATATTTATTTATTATAGTTTAAGTATTAATGTTATTATCGTAAAAAACGTGACTATAGCAAAGAAAATATGGAAAAATTCAAAATGTCTCTCAGGAGTTTGTCTTTCATAGATATTTATCAAACTGACGACCCCAATTTGGCCTATCACCATTTCATAAGTGATTTTAAATTATTTTATGACCTCTGCTTTCCACAAACTGCTCTCCATAACAAAGTTAATATTAAACCAAAATGGGTATCACGCGGAATAAAAACTTGTAGTAAAAGGAAAAAAGATCTTCTTTGGAAATATAGACTAAGCCCCACAAACGAAAACAAAATAAATCTCAAAAGATATAATAGACTGTTCAAGAAAATTATCAGATTGACTAAGATGGCTCAAAACAACCACAAAATAACTACATCAACTAATAAATCTAAAACGGCATGGCGAATTATAAATAATACAAAGCACAATATTCCAAGGGATAATATTGATAGCATTGAGGTAAATAAGAATTATTACACAAATAACTCAATGGAAATTGTGAACGCTTTTAATAATTTCTTTGTGGACAGGGTCCGCCCCAATCAATACACTGGAAAAAATGTCACCGCTCTAATTAATCATCAACTAAACTCAATGTTTCTAGGTCCCAGTACTGCCGAGCATGTAAATAAAATAATAAAAAACCTAAAAAACACCTATAGTACGGGATACGACGGCATCAGTACTAAAGTAATTAAATCTGTATCTGATGAAATATGTCATCATCTTAGTCACATCATCAATATTTCTATTCCTGCGGGT
Organism: Orgyia antiqua; assembly: GCA_916999025.1. Classification (NCBI taxonomy): domain Eukaryota; kingdom Metazoa; phylum Arthropoda; class Insecta; order Lepidoptera; family Erebidae; genus Orgyia; species Orgyia antiqua. Next base: position 1,301,377 of record OU779863.1, on the reverse strand, counting down.
GTATTTCCTGAAGCTCTAAAGCTGTCAATTATAAAACCTTTGTTTAAAAAAGATAATAAACAGTGTATGGAAAATTATAGACCTATAGCTTTACTCTCGATATTTTCAAAAATTATTGAAAAATATTTGTATAGCGAGTTAAATACGTACCTAGAAAAGAACAAAATTTTGTGCAATGAGCAAAAAGGATTTCGACAAAATAAAACTATAAATATGGCTCTTTATGACTTTATTGATAATGTTATATCACATGTTGACAAAAGAATACCAATATGTGCAATATTTTGTGATATGTCCCTAGCATTTGATTACGTGGACCATACGATATTGATAAATAAACTTGAGGCCTACGGTATTAGAGGCAATGTTCTTAAATTAATTACTTCATATTTAACAGACAGACAGCAAATTACTCAAATTACTAAAATAAACCTAAAAACAAAATTGGAAGAAAATTATACGTCTGTGAAACGAAATATATCATTTGGTGTCCCACAGGGAAGTGTATTGGGCCCACTACTATTCATTATTTATATCAATGACTTGCCTAAAGCTACAAATCATCCTATGACATTATTTGCTGATGATAGTACTATTACAATTGCATCTAAAGACATTGACAAGTATAATTTTGACATAAATAACACATTGACATCTATAATAGCATGGTTATCCAATAATAATTTAAAAATTAATTTAACTAAAACAAATGTAATGCATTTTAACCAAAGACGACAAAATCCATTTAATATTAAGTTAACTTACGAAAACAATGTTATAAATGATGTAACTACTGCTCGCTTTCTCGGTCTGACTATAGACCATCAATTAAATTGGAAAGAACATATTGATAATCTTTGTAAGAAAATAAGCAGCCTGTCATATGCTTTATACAAACTTGCTCCGATAATTAATAAAGACGCGCTTTTGTTGGCATACTATGGCCTCGTTGAATCTGTGCTCAGATATGGTGTAATCTTCTGGGCGAACTCTACCAATAGGGAAATGGTTTTGAAAATGCAGAAGCGGTGCATAAGAGCTATGTTCCAAATAAAAAGTACTGCTTCATGTAAACCCTTTTTTATTGAGCACAAAATTCTGACACTGCCCTGCCTATATATTATGGAAGTAGCGCTGTTTGTTAGAGGTAATCCTCATTTATATCCATTACTATCAAGCAGTGGAACACGACCCTGTCGTGATAATCTCAGACTTTGTGTTCATCCCGCAAAAACAGCTTTGCTACATAAAAGTGTTATGTGCAAGGCTCCACTAATATATAATAAAATTCCAAATATCATTAAACAATTACCTACAAATAAATTTAAAAAGGTATTTAAAAAATTTCTTATTGACAAGTGTTATTACAATGTTGACGAGTTTCTTAATGATAAACTTTGAATGCATGACATAATGATGATTTTAACTGACGATTTTAATAAACATGACTACTCTATTTTTCTTTCCCTTCAATTTATTTAATGATACATGTCTAAATGTCTTATAATGATCTTAAACTCTCTATGATTGTATTTCATTATCTATTTGTTACGTAATTCTTAATAAAAAAACATATAATATTTTATATTCAATAATTGCATGCTGAAATTTTAAATTGTACCTATAAATATTAGATACCTCATTCATATATTTGTACACCATGTCATGGTTAAACATGTTGACTCCTACTAAATATGTATTTAAGATCTATAATAATAAGCAATTTATTGTATTATTATACCTACACATGTTTTGCAAATAAATATATCTTATCTTATCTTATCTATCCCATAAATGTCATTAGTGTAAATTGAAATTTATCTTCACCTTTTCTGTATTAAAGTAGCACCTGCCTCTTATTATCTCTGCACCACTGATGGTTGGCTGGTAGAGAATGCCATTGGCATTAAGTCCGCCATTGTACACTATTTTGTATGTGCAAAAAGTTTTAAATAAATAAATAAATTATGAATAACAAGTTTTGACAATTGTCGCTAACCTATTTTTGCGAACTTTTAAACCTCCGATAAGTCATTATGAATAAGGCGGTTAGTCTTTAATTTCAATGTGTAGGTTATGGCTAGGTTCCATTGTCTCCAAGTTGTTAAAGCTCTCTTTATTATGTTTTCCCTTAGCAATTAGGTATAAACATAATTATCAACCCTCTCCCTCTTCAGCCCATTAACGTCCCACAGCTGGGCACGGGCCTCCTATGAGAGTACTCTTAGTCTAGGTATTATTCCGCACTGACCAGGCGTGTTGACATAGGGTTTAGTCTCGAGTTTCCTGTCTCTCACAGTTGATGTTAATTGGTTTATTTATGTTTTTCATTGTTAAAATATGATATTTTTTTAAAACTCTTAATTCAAAAACCATTTCGGGGAATAAAGTTTCTGATCATGATCCATTAGTTTTTTTTCGGAAAATTTGCTATATTAACGATTATTTTTCCAAAAAAGCAAATGATCTCTATTTGCCCTTGAAATGAAGGACTTAAAATATTAAGGCGTTCTGAGGGATATACTACTCTGTGGTGAAGCTGCAATTATATCAACTTGGCAACTTTGAAAAGATGTATTGCTATCTGTCTTAAGTCTATCAGGAAAAGCCAATATACAGTACGCCAATATAAGTATTTTAAGAAAAAATCTATAAACTGAATATTTCAATAATATTGAAATAAGTTAAAAAAAAATATAAAATCAGCAGGTCAAAAATTATGAACAATGCCAATTGCTGAAATTATCCTTTAGCTAGCTCTTACAGCACTCTGGGGAATAAATGGGGTTGTGACACTTGTATTCTTAATTAATCGCCAATTTATAATCATGATTTATAAAAATGAAAACAATGCCATCAAAACCTTATAAAAATCATTCTGTTACCACGTGTAGTCTTCATATTGCTGATACGAAGTTTTTGTTAGAGCTATGCAATAAGTTAGTTTGATTTGAATGACTTTTCGATCTAAACGACACATGCGGTACGGTAGGTGGCGGTTTAATCGGCCTTTAGACGCCTAATAATCGCCGTTCGTAGCAAAAGCCGTGCCGTTACACATGAAATACGGCGCCGTTCAGTGGTCTCGTGGACGTTTTAACGCCGTGCCATGTTCATGTATCTGGGTCGTAACAAATGCGGATTCTATAAAATTGTTAATATGCTGACTTCGATGTAGAATGCTGGCGCCATAAATCAGCGTTCGTGTCGCAATCAATTTATAATTATTAACCTGAATTTACATAATATTAAGTCATTTGGTCTCAAACTAAGCATAATGTTTGTGCTAAGTCTACCAAATTAGCGATGTATGATCTCTCTCTCTCTCTCTCCCTCTCCAGCCCATTAACGCTCCACTGTTGGGTACGGGCCTCCTCCGGAAGAATTCACCATAACGATATTTAATCAATATGAACTAAATATGTGATAAAATTGAGCTTTGATTTTGTAAACGTTACATTTCTCTAGGTTTTCATATGACAAAGCTCTATTGTAAAAAAAAAATTAAACTCATTTCAAATCAGATTTTTTCAAGCACACCTACGTTAATCTCTTTTGACATTTTGATATAGATAAGAATAGCTCTGAAGTATCCGTACACTAAAGTACAAGTACATTTAATTGCGTTATATAATATCTCAGTTGATTACAAGAGTTAATGTCCGACCTACTGAAGGCAACAATGTTTGTAAAATGTATAGTAGTATAGATATGATTATTTGTTTGTAAATTGTATTATCACATATAATCATTTTCATTTAATAATAGTTTTTTACCCTCTTGTACACCTTACGAAATGGTGTCAGCTAAAAATCTCACTTAAATTGGTAAAACGACGGTAATCGTCTTACCAATTTAAGTGAGGTTTTTAGCTAACACCATGCCCTCCTTAGCACAGAAATGCCGTGGAAGCGATTTAATATTAAAACTGTATGGCGACGCACGGTGTCTTCTGCGCTACGTACATTTCCTGTCTTATCCTGCTACATCAGTATATGAATTACTAGCCATAAGAAATGTTTTGACATATATTAATATACGTATAACATTCCCTTAAAATTTCTTAGGCTGGAAACAGTGCTAAATCGACATTCAGTGCTGATTTCCATCAGCGTAGCTGTGTACACGCATTCATAGACTTTCATAGATATAGCTACTTATTGCCGCGCTGACCATCGGTTTAGCACTGTTTTCGGCCTTATGATTAACCTATCTCAGATCTACGACACAAGATATTATTTTATTTATTTATTAACACGCTTTTATAAGTTTGGTATGTATCTATCAATGTATTAATCTGTGTAACAGAATCTTTGAAAGCGATTTTCAGCCACTGGCAGTAGACGGATTGATCTGAAATTTTGCACACCTAACAAGGACCGATGACAATGCAATAATTTAAAAGAATAATCCCAATTCCTTGATCAGAATTACTAGAATAGCATGTTGAAGTATCACTATGACCACACTTGTATTTTTAATTATACACGTAATAGTTTAATTGTATATGAGTAGACTCATCAAGATTATTGTGTTTCTACGTATGCCTTTCATATACAATCAGATAATTTCACATAAAAACGCTTTGTTTAAAGAATCAGGTAAAAATATCATAATTGTTTACTTGTGTTTACTACGATTGTGACAACATGTGACAACAGAAACTTATGTCTCTGACAACATAAACTGTCACTGTCGTTTTGTAAGTAGGTAGCATAGAATTGAGTATTGATGACAATGCAATCATTTAAAAAATATTCAGGATATTTAAGCGTGTTTTTTAGTTTTTAAACTAAGTAGTTTATTTTTTCATAGTTCAAATGGTTCAAGCAGGTTTTTGATAAAATTTTCCCTATATGCTGTTAGTTTGATTAATGCTGTCATTTTAATATTTATCAATATATTTCAGCCGATTTACGTATCTCCTCCGCTTCAGGAGGATTTTGTTTCCTATGCCACGCTATTCAGACGTGTTGGTTCAAGTGTTGAGTTTTCCGTCTCCCACAGACGATGTTATCTTTTTATATTATTTCTTAGCTGGCTCTTACAGCACCCTGGGAAGACAATGGTGTCGCTTGTATTCTTAATCCGTCACCACAAGTATTACACCAGCTTAATGTTAAACCAAGAGAGAAGGACAGTGAATGTATATTTCAGCTTATAAACATCCCAATAGTATGGTCCATTGAGACGTTTATACGTCTGGACGTCGTACTTTACTTTGGCAGGATATTTTATCTACTATGCCAAACTCTCGCAAGCGACTTTTATCTGCTTTTGATATCCCTTAGCCAGCTATAAGAGATCTGTTAGAGCCAACTCTCAAAGCCCCCCTTAAAATGCGGTGTTAACGGACCAAGTCAATGTAATTATTTGAGGATGATACGGATATAATTTATCATAATGTTGATTATACTGATTGTAATGTTTTAGTCCGCGGATGAGAATCAAACGAAGGTACCAGAGCCGGAGAGTAGGGAAGAAGTCACCATCAAGGATGGACCTGTGGTATCTATCGGTATGCACTTACACGCCGACACGCCACCTGTTATCATTAGACTGGAACGAGATCAGGTCAGTATAAATTGTTTCATGCATGTTCTTTCAGGTTTCTCTAATCGCGTTGAGCTATATATGTGCTTTTTGGTTAGCAAAACGAATGAAACTCCATTTGTGATTGACAAAGTGGGTCTACATTTTTTTTCCTAGGAAATACAAGTAGGTAAAGATTTTTTTTAACTAGATAATTTTTTTTTGTTGTGGTTATTCGTTTTTTTAACGTAGCCTAGAATGCGGCACGACTCCAGACCCGCCGCGCGTATTGTATTCGCCGATTTGATTACTTTAGTTAACAATATCTGGTTGACCAACCGTATCTCGGGATGGATTTTTGGGAAATTATTCAAACCTATTTAGCGAAGTGGTCAGTAATAGGGTCCCGTTTTTAACACGCTTTTATAAGTTTGGTATGTATCTATCAATGTATTAATCTATGTAACGGAATCTTTGAAAGCGATTTTTAGCCACTTGCAGTAGACGGATTGTTCTGAAATTTTGCACACCTAACAAGGATCGATGACAATGCAATAATTTAAAAGAATAATCACAATTCCTTGATCAGAATTACTAGAATAGACTGTTGAAGTATCACTATGACCACACTTGTATTTTTAATTATACACGTAATAGTTTAATTGTATATGAGTAGACTCACCTATATTATTGTGTTTCTACGTATGCCTTTCATATACAATCAGATAATTTCACATAAAAACGCTCTGTTTATAGAATCAGGTAAAAATATCATAATTGTTTACTTGTGTTTACTACGATTGTGACAACATGTGACAACAGAAACTTATGTCTCTGACAACATAAACTGTCAACGTTTTGTTAGTAGGTATAGTCAAATCATCCCCATTTTTTTGCAATGAAGTATACGATGCGCAAAGCGATCCCCACTCTACCAACGAGCGCTCAAGATTCGTGCCGATACCTATAGCATAGAATTGAGTATTGATGATAATGCAATCATTTAAAAAATATTCAGGATATTTAAAAAAAAAAATCATTGTAAATATTTTAAATAAATAAACTAATTATTCAGGATATTTGAGCGTGTTTTTTTAGTTTTTAAACTAAGTAGATTATGTTATTCATTTAGGCACTGGGACGGCAACCTTTTTTTTTATTTAAAGGGCTTGTCGCTTTGCGACTATATCACCCTAAAAAGTTAAAAACCGAAAACAACGGCAACCCTAAAAACCAAAAACTTTGAAACCGGCTAAACACGTGTTGAACATTGAAGGCGCCTTTGATAACACCCCCACTCACACCCTGGTAGGAGGCCTGGTCAACAAAGACGTAGACTCTACCACTGTGAGATGGGTACAGAGGATGCTTAACAGTCGAATAGTGAAGCTAGAGCTACACAACAGCATACTAGAGGTAAGTACAGCAAGAGGTTGCCCACAAGGAGGTGTTCTGTCCCCACTGCTCTGGACTCTTGCTGTTGATGGACTCCTGCATAAGATGGCAGAACTTCGCATAGATGCTCAAGGTTACGCTGATGATCTAGTAGTTATTGTGCGAGGTGGCTGCCAAAGTACACTATCGTACCTAATGCAGAAGGCCTTAAATACAATAAACGAGTGGTGCAGACAAAATGAACTGTCCATAAATGCGGAAAAAACTGTCATAGTGCCCTTCACAAAGAAGCGGAATCTTGAAGTTTTAAGGCCGCCTACCATGAATGGAAAAACTATTCCGTTCTCCTCCGAGGTTAAGTATCTAGGGGTTACATTAGACCAGAAACTTACCTGGAACATACATGTGACTGCCACTCTCCAGAAAGCAAAGGCAGCACTGGCTATCTGCTGTCGGCTAGCAGGGAACAGATGGGGACTAAAACCCAAAATGGCCCTGTGGCTCTACACATCCATAGTAAGACCGATGGTATCTTATGCCTCGGTGGTATGGTGTAGAAAAACGACACAGAAAACAATAATAACAAAACTCAGCAGCCTGCAAAGAACTGCTTGTATTATCGCTACTGGAGCCATGTCAACCTCTCCAACAACCGCCCTAGAAGCTATACTGAACTTACCGCCCCTACACCTTCATCTGAGGATGGAGGCGAAGTCCAGCATGTATAGAATCTCGGGCGATAGGAAAGGAAACTGGCTCTCGAAATCCCTTAACGCACTAAGGGATACACTAAACGATATCTATGTGCTAGGGATTCCCACCGATGCCTTACCCCTTACACACTGTTCACAGAAATCTTATTCTGTCGAATTACCCGCTAGGGAAGACTGGTTAAACAGTCAAATAAAATGGGAACCAGGAAGCCTGAAGTGGTTCACTGATGGCTCCAAGTCCGGAATGGAGGTAGGTTGCGGAATATATGGTGAAGTTCCCAAGAGGGCGCTCAGTGTGAACCTAGGAACATACGCATCTATATTTCAAGCAGAAGTGTACGCCATCATTGAATGTGCAGTAGCTAATCTGCAAAGTAACTACCTCAATCATACAATCTATATACACTCTGATAGCCAGGCGGCTCTCTTGGCCTTGTCTTCGGATGCTATTAGCTCGAAGTTGGTCATGAACTGCAGGCAACTATTAAATACTCTGGGTGTAAAAAACAGAGTAATATTACGTTGGGTCCCAGGACATGCTGGGATCGAAGGCAATGAAAAAGCCGACGAATTAGCGCGGGCAGGAGCTAAAGGCGTTCAGTTTGGTCCTGAACCTTTTTGTGGAATACCCAAAAGCCTGGCCAGACTGACCCTGAAGGCAGACTGCATGCGCTCAACAATTCAACTCTGGAGAACAAATCCCGGATTGAGACAGTCCAAAGCTCTCATAAGACCCTTTAATTTAAAGGCTGCTTCTGAAGCTCTGGCATTAAGTAGGAACAATCTGCGAATGCTAGTAAGAATACTTACTGGGCATTGCTGCCTTAATAAGCATGCGCAGACAATAGGGCTGATTGACAATGGGACGTGTAGACTCTGTCATTTGGCGGAGGAAACGCCCATTCACATTCTCACTGATTGCCCTTCAGTGATGCACATGCGATGTTCCTCTCTGGGCAATTACACCATGCACCCAGAAGAGACTAAACTTCTCGGAGCCAAAAAGATCCTGGAGTTCTTTATGGCAACAGGCTTGGACCGAGAACTGTAAAAAGTGGCGATCACAATAGATCAATCTGGTCGCAGTGATACTAGGCGTAATATAGCCTGAATAGCCGCTACAACCAAAAAAAAAAAAAAAAAAAAAAAACACGTGTTGAACACGCAAACGAAGGATTCTGTACCGTTATTATCATAATATTCGTCCCACCGATCCCAAATAACGGAACCCTAAACAATGGGATAAGGGCAGGATGTTGATGATGGTGAGTATTTGTTGCTGTAACATCAACTGATATAGACAAACTGAAAATTTCAACTGTCACCAGCTATCACCGCTTCAGAGACAACAGGGATTTACGTTTTGGTACGAAACCCTAAAAACGTAAACCATAATATTAAAAAAAAGTACCAATGAATTTAAAAATGAATCAATACATATAAACAATCCAAAAATAAACAAAAATGTAATCGTTACACACTTAGGATCGAACTCCTGGTCTTCTGTTCAGTTATTACTTTACTAGCTGGTGGCCGCTACTCCATCCGCGTTGAATTTAGAAAATTTGCCCCGAATTTGCAACACTTTTCACTACTGCTTCGCTTCTACTGGTCGTAGCGTAATTTTATATAGCCTAAAGCCTTCCTCGATAAATGCCCTATGTAATGCTGAAAGAATTTTTCTAATTGGCCCAGTGGTTCCTGAGAGTAGCGCGTTCAAATAAACAAACAAACTCTTCAGCTTTATAATATTAATATGGATTACCGCGCTCTTAACCACTCGGTTATCTTAATCTGACAGCTGGCGGCCAAATTATGCATCCTATTCCAATGAAATTATAGCAATTTTTTTAATGCTCAAAACACCGACAAACATACTATGCCGTTCAAATGAGAATAGGATTGACCCCGTGTCATATTGTGACGTTATAGTTGTCAATTTGAACAATTTTGGTAGGATCACGAAAAAAAGACATTTTATAATATAATTTATCTATCACTTTGTCGTTATCGTTTGCTAATTTTCAAGCAATTAGCGAGACAAACACAATTAAAAACAATAACAAATAACGACAAGTTCAAAATAACAACAATAATAAACAAAAACAATGAGAAATAACAACAAATTAATTTTTTTAACGGGAAACAACTACATAACTAACAGAATTTAAAATTAAATGTCATAAAATTCATATACTCGACAAGGCACACCAACAACAACAAAATGGCAAGTTGGCAATTCAACTTAATATCATAGTATCCAACAACGAAATTATTGAAAGAAAATATTATTTCTTTTTTAATAATATTATAACTATTGTTACTAAATAATTTAAGGCGTTTTCCGCTTCAAATTACTGAGTTTAGGTAAAAGAAAAAAAATTTGATACGCAACGTTGCTGACAGTACTTTTCTAATCACTTTTGACAACTAAAGGTCATTGCCAATCCTATTCTCAGTTGAAACGTGTAATACATCTCTTTAATATGAAACCTAGCTAGATCGATTTACCACCCCCAAAACCCTCTGCATACCAATATTCATGAAAATCGTTGGAGCGGTTTCCGAGATCCCAAAAATATATATTCTTCTTATTACATTAAATGAGCAATTCTTATATAATGGATAAAAGACAACTAATGAAAGGCATGTAAACGAAGGATGGCGGATACAAGTGGAAATACTGGGAGAGGACGCCCGAGAAAAACATACATTGTCATCGCCGATATCCTTCAAAAGGGTCAAGTGCGTAGCATTTTCTACCGTCGATGCCCGACGACGCGTCGTCGGGCATCTATGACCAGATGTATGACTGTGGATCGTAGCAAATATCGCTCTGTAGTCTTTGCTTACTCCCATGAGGAAAGGGCATGACGGTATGATGATGACGCGAGTCCTCTAGGAGTGTAACTTTAGATTGAACACACTGCTGGAATCAAAGCTGCTGCTATTATCCTACAATATCAATTATGTTTGATGATGAATGCGTGAATCAAATAAAACTACTTTTTACGGATTTAGACGCGTATATTTGTTTTAAATTTTGGCCGTGTCACCCGTGACCTTGATGACTGCAGTCTGCGAAACGTCGGGCCAAAATTTAAAACAAATATACGCGTCTAAATCCGTAAAAAGTTAGTAGTTAGTAGTTTTATTTAAACAAATGAGTCGCGCAAGTGTTAAAAAATATTAAACGAAATGATTTTAAATATGTATATTATATACTCGTAACACGATAGGTAGATATTAAACTAAAATATACGGTAGTTGGTTACATTTTAGATTAGTTTTGCCGCAACTTATTTCGTACCTACCATACCATTGCACTGTAATTTTGAGTGTTTCAATGTGTTGTGTTAACATAGATTTGTGTTAAATACAATAAAGTTAATAATCAAGCTTAAAAATTACCCTATATAATAAAACCCTGCGCCATCACTTCTGGTCAGTAGACCATAACCTCTCCCAGAGTGGCCCGTGCTCAGCACTGGGACGTTGTTAGACTGGAGATAGAGAGAAAGACGCTAAGGCCAAATTAATGAATTGGGTTGGTGCTATTAGTACTTCTAGTCCGTTATCGCGGAAGTCTCATTTCAATGATATTTCAGTGTCACTTAAATGCTATTTCTGTTTGCCATTGACCTCTGAATTGGCCCTTCAAGGCGTAGAAACTGATGTAGAAATGTATATGTTTATGTGGTACTTGGCGGAAAGTTAAGAATGTGTGACATAGAATACTCTGATCTCATCTGTCAATCAAAAGGGTCAAGTGCGTTGCAATTACAACCTAACGGTTGTATGCATCTCTAAACAGATTTACAGTGTAAATGAAGCCAAGGAAGTTTTCTTAGATCGTAGCAGGTGATGTTTACCTACCCTCACAGGATATGAATATGACGGTATGTAAGTCCAGTAGGTACTTCTTTTCCTAGCCCATTAATGTCTTACTATTGGGCACGAGCTCTTTTTGATGCCACGTTGACATAGCCTTGGTATAAGGCTTAATATCGAGCAGTCGGTCTCTGACGACGTCTGTCCATGATGTCCTTTAACTGGCTCTTACAACACCTTAGGGAGGGTATGGGATGGTGAAACTTGTATCCTCCGTCCTTCGATCAGTTCATCGTATGACGTAAATATATCTAGTACCAACTGGTTACATCACAATAGTGTAGAGGACGTATACTATCATGTTATAAATCTGTCAATCATATCTTTTTGGGTTATCTATACACAACCCAATATAATAATTTAACAGATGTTAAATTTGTATTTGAGCAAATAATAATGGCTCATTGATTTTATTGTTCGTTTCAAGATCTTATAATATGTCCTTATTAATATTACATTGTCAGGAACGAATATGTCATACGCAATAACAACTGCGTTGTGCCCTTTTGGTTCACATCCTTCAAATGATGCAATCAAGCTTGTCTTATTGCGCCGTAGATAATCTCTCTCTGATTGACTCTTAGGAACTCATAAATCTATACATTGTAATTATTTGATAAAATTGTATTAATAGAAATTATCGTTTAGGAAAAATATTTTTTTATCGAAATGATTCTAATCATGTCAACTGCTAAATAAAAAATCTGCTAATAATCAGTTTTTCAAAAATAATAAAAATTCTTTGTGATTTAATGGCAAAGTCTATTTTTAAAAGAATATTGAATTTATTTTTTAATAAATTTCCTAGCAAAAATATTTTGTATATTTTTTCATAAATAGCAAATTATGAAAGGAATATTGTCTCTTAATTGAAATCTATTTTTACAAAATTTTATAGCAATCTGATAAAAGCTAAAAATTGAAATTCCCTTTGATAAAATAATATTTGAACCTCATAAAATGATAATTCTGGTTGGAATGAAACCTTCAAGTACCTTCCATGTAAGGGGTGCATTTTAAGGGTGTATTAAATAAAAAAAGTATTAGCTTATATAATTATTTATTTATTTACATTAAACTTACAAGCTAATAATATAAACATATTTACCAAAAAAAATAACACTTATAAATAAAATTAATTTACAATAAATAAGAATAATACTTAGGTTAAAATCTAGAAAACATTGGAGTATTCAAATAATGTCTTTTGAATGTTAATACTTATATAGGCCTTAATTTTAATGAGATCAAGACGAAAGCAATTTAAGATAATGTTATAATAATTACTTTTTTATAAACTATTTACAATGCCGCAATAAAACCATAACACCCCCAGAAAAAAAAAATGTAACGGATAAAATAAATATGAGACTGTACATATTGTTATGAATGGATTTTGATGAAACTTTAGTCCCTCTATAGCTTTTATATCAGAATAACCCAAAGGTTAATATATCATCACGCAAAAAGCTAAAGAGTCGGGCAGTAGTCCAACTGCCCATAGTTTTGTTTAAGAAGTATGCCAAGTAAACGTAAAACGTGGTGAATAAGAATGAAGAAGTGAAAAGAGATGGCTTTTGTTACTTGAATTTTACCATATCAAGGTCTTATGTTAAAAAAACCTGTATATAATAGATCGTGGCAGTTACAAAAGTCCTGTCTTTTTACCCCTACATTCCTCGTCATGCCGTTTTACGGTAATCATGTGGGTTCATTTTCTTTGGGTGCTTCTCCAGGGCTATAATTAAATATACGTTTATATAACATATATATATAGCGACATAAATATATGATGATTGCGATAACCATAGAAATAATACCGAGTACCATGAGAACGATGTCTATCATGTAGTAATCCGCCCAAGTAACATGCATGGTCGGTGCTCGAAGATGTTCACCACCATTACGCAATACATGTTCCGTCCAATACACAGCTCGCTCCAAAGGTGGCTGTGGCTGGTCGGTCATCAACTGGCGAAGTTTTCTTATATTCTTTCTGTATCTGTAAAAAAAGAAATATTTTAATACCAAGGTTCTACCCGACATCCATTTGTATGCTGATAAGATAAAATTTCCTCCTCTCAGTTACTGTTGCCCAGAGTCCGGATTGGACGATTATTTGGTCTACTGTCCCACGCTGAATATAAAAATAGAAAAGAGAGGACCCATTTATTCCACCTGATATACATCTAATTGAGAATGTTATAAATGATAGGCACCTAGGATTTTTGATAACTTTTGTCGCAGCATTGACCAAGTCTTTAGCGGTCATGGTGAGCGCGTCGACCTGTTCTCCTATACCAAGTGTAACGCATTTGTTGATGTTGAACCATTGATCACCCAGCATTGGTACACCGACCACAGGTACCGCTGCATCGATAGTTTCGTCAGTTGATTGTAGTCCGCCTTGGGTGATGAACAATTTGACATTTGAGTGAGCTGAAAAATTAATGAATTATTATAGCTTCTTATCTATGTTACCAACAACCTGAGTACTGAAGTAGTGAGTACTGAAGAGTACTGAGTACTGAGTACTGAAGAGGCTTGGTGAGAACAGTAGTATAAGCAACTTTTATTAGAGATGCAAGTAAAAATACGAAAGGCATGACATATTATTAGAAACTGATCACAAACAAATACGTACCTAACAAATCTCTTTGAGGGAACCATTTTTCAATTCTCAAATTCTTGGGGTATCTTGGTAGGTTATCGCCGTCGAATTTCCATAAAATGTCGTATGGTAAACGTTCAAAGGCTGTCAGGAATGCGGTCATTAAATCGTGATGCATCAACGATGGCTTTACATTTGTTCCCAAACTTACGTATATCACTCCTCTTGTAGAATTGTCTAAATACGCCTGCAGTTCCTGTAAAATTAATTTATCGAGGTAATTAATTTTTATATTAAAATAGACTATAATAAAAAAATTTAATTTTACCTGTGGTAGCGCTTTCACTGGCTCCAAATGTAAACCACCTAAGTAAACGACATTGGGGGGTACGGGACGGTTATTTCCAAATATTGGATGAGAATTTACAAATAGCATTTGCACATTTTTCTTCATATCATACACTGAGGGCGCATCGGGGCCAAACCTCTTCTTTAACATTTTATTCTCATAATCCTCGAAAGGTTGAACATTGCAAAATAGACGCCATTCCAAATAAATTTCTTGTAATTTCTCCCAGAATGAAAGATCTCTGTATTTCTGTCTATAGAAATTGGGGTAATATATCGGATGCCATGCAACTGTTCCCATTGTTTCATAATGCTCAGGAAATCCATAGAACGAAGAGAATAATATTACAGGAGCTTTGTATATATGAGACACTATTAAATGATAGCTTGCAATGGCTTCTGCAATTATGAGATCAAATTTCCTTGATTTGTCATTTAAAAGTTCTTTCACCACATCAAGATCGAAGGGATATGTCATTAGTTCAAACATACCGTGCATTGCTTGGTCTGTGAAAAGTCCCTCCGTGCCCATGACGACCCCTCTCTTCAATTGGGTAGTAAAGCTGTCCAGGTACATCTTAGCCATAAGCTGGTAAGCCTCACTGGTATCAATTTCAGTAATATTATCCGGTGGTCTTTCCTTTTCCAGAGCTGGATTTGGTGTTATTATAACAACCTCGTGTCCACGTCTGCCCAATTCCAGCATCAAAGCTCTAAACACAATTTGATGACTATAAGATGGCATCGGAAATATTCCTAATATTCTTGCAGAATTCGTCGCGGCTACGAAAAGCCCACAAAATATAATTAATATTTTAGCACACCACATTTTTGCAGAATATTTAATTTAATCCCGATTTATTTATTTACTTTTTGCACTAATATACGCGAAAAATTTAATGAAAATATTTTTTTAAAGAAATTTACTTTTCAAAAAATATAATTACTACTAAATATTTATTTTTCATCAAATATAGTAACGGCTAATATTCGCGATACTAGTTAACGGCGGAGTAGACAAAGTACGTCCTATCCATGTGCCCTTATCGGCGACATTGTATGCCTAGTACTGTCCACCAGCGAATATTTATACGATTTTCTTATAGGTTTCTAGTGCATTATCGGGGGGAGAGGACGCTGAATTTTATCTGTATCGGTAATAAAATGTAGCACGAGTTATAAAGGCGCGTACAAGCTGGGCATAAAAATGCATATTCAGCATTTTTAGAATTTATTCAATAATGTCGCATAAAATTAAACTGGTGTACAGTTTAATGTTATGTTTCAGTCTTTTTGCGGATTTGCTTTACCACTCATTAAGTCTTTGATGGACAGCGTATAAGATATGTTTTTTTGCTGAATGAAATCTCCTAACAAACAGTCACTTCCATCATTTTTAGGGTTCCGTACCCAAAGGGTAAAAACGGGACCCTATTACTGAGACTTCGCTGTCCGTCCGTCAGTCCGTCCGTCTGTCACCAGGCTGTATCTCAAGAACGGTGATAGGTAGACAGTTGAAATTTTCACGGATGATGTATTTCTATTGCCGCTATAACAACAAATACTAAAAATAAAATAAATATTTAAGGGGGGCTCCCATACAACAAACTTGATTTTTTTACCGTTTCTTGCTCGATACTAATAACGTTGCCTTATGTTGCATAGATAATGGTACGGAACCCTTCGTGCGCGAGTCCGACTCGCACTTGACCAATTTTTATTATAAAAAAGGCTTTTTATCAAATCGTAATTTATATCCTCTTTATCCAAATTTGTTTTTTTGGTATGATGAACATATAAAGATGGCGTTTTCGACGTGTTGGAAAACGCGACATTATATTGTACTCTTCTTTGCTGTCTTTTAGTAACACTGTAAGGCGCAACTAGTATGTTTTATGGTGGTCATTTTTAACGTACAGTATAACGCACTTTTATAATTTCAGGTCGTTGATCCGTGTAGGTAATAAGTGAAAAATGCATATATTACTCTTTACACATCATTTCTACGACCCACTTTGTTTTTGATTAATAATTAATTTATATTATAATAGTTAATCCTGCGACTTCGTACACGTTTTGCTGAGTCAACTGTTTTTCCGGTGTCATATAGATGTTTTTCTTTGCTAAAATATTGATTGAATTTTAATTTAATAATCTAGCCATATATAAGCATATAAATGCTGTAGAATCTATATATATCTTAATTTAGGTGTTATTAATATTAATGTCTTTATGGGTGTATAAACAAACATACAGACATACTAAAGATCAAAGAATGATGGTTTTAGCTTCTATTACTCTAGTAAAAATGGGGATTTAATTATTAATTCAATAGTAACTATTATTAGTTAGTCCTTAACTTCAACGTACAGACATGTCACGATTTATTTATTTGTATAGATTTTATAAATAATTGTCTACATCATCAAATATAAAGTAAATCTAGGGCAACCTCACTTTAGTTGCAGCAATCAACTAGTAATGACTTAGTATGAAATTAAATAATATATTGTATGTAAAGTTTTATATTATACTAGCTGCCCCGGCAAACGTTGTTTTGCAATACAATTCTGTGTAAAAATCAACAACAAAAAATTTCATCAAAATCGGTCCAGCCAATTGTAAATCTAAACCATCCTCAAACCCCCTTGAATACACACAACAAATTTAATCAAAATCGGTCCACCCGTTTAGGAGGAGTTCAATTACAAACACACGTACAGAAGATTTATATATTACTAGCTGACCCGGCAAACGTTGTTTTGCCATACTAAAAAAAAAGTTTGAAAAATAGATGTTGGCTGATTCTCAGACCTACTGAATATGTATGCAAAATTTGAGAAGAATCGGTCAAGCCGTTTCGGAGGAGTACGGTAACTAACACTGTGACACGTGAATTTTATATATTAGATAAAGACTAGCTGACCCGGCAAACGTTGTTTTACCATACAAATGTCAAGGGTGGACAACCTTTATTACTTAGGGGTATGAAAAATTTATAGTAGCCGATTCTCAGACCTACTGAATATGCACAAAAATTTCATAAGAATCGGTCAAGCCGTTTCAGAGAAGTATGGGAACGAACATTGTGACAGGAGAATTTTATATATTGGTATAAATTATACCCATTAAAATTATATTTTATATGTAGAATTATCTTCATTTGTGACCCAAAAGAAATTAGGAATGCTTGAAAAGTATTTAATATTGATATAATATGAAGAGGTAGAGCTTGGTTTAAGCTAATTAGACCTTGTATGAGTCAACTCATCATCGTCGTTATGCCTTTACCCATAGGGGTAGGTAGAGACTATCTAGCTATCTACTACGACCCAAACACACTTTATTGGCTTTATTTAAACTCATATGTCTGACTTTTCACCCATGTTAAAGACTTGTTTACACTGGGATGATTAAAATAACCAGGATTTTAAGTAGAGTCTATGTCTAACTGGTATACTAGATTACGATACTATTATTTTGTATGTTTTTTTTGTTATTAGGTGCACGTGATGGCAGCGGCTATACATTGTTTCAATCATATCGTGACGCTGCTACGACGGAGTATGATCGATGCACCTAAACCAGCTGTAATCGCTTCAGTCGGTGGCTCCCAGAGATCACTTATAAGGTATTTGTAAAAGTATCCCATCCATCCATCAGACATTCTACATTCCATTTTATTTTTTCAGTATCTCCGGGAAACAGACATCCTGCAGTTAAATTTTAATATTTCATAAATTGATTATGTGTCTATCTTCAAATCACATCTATGTCACACTGTAAAACTGCTATGATTTCTAGAATTTTCTATATAATAAGGTAATTGCACCCATTATTAGCACAAAAGGAAAGGAATGTAAGGTTGGTAAGCCTCACATGCAAAATAAAGTCTTTTTCATTTTTTCTTCTTGACAGGACCTAAATTGTGCAAATATTATTTAACTTTCTTTATTTGCCTGAAGCTAATATATAATCTAGCATCACAATCGTCGAGCATTGTAATTTTGTACAACAATCACGTTTAATTTTGCGGGCTTTTATTATTGACGCTTCAGTAAATGTTTTCATTTATTTTTAATATTTCAATGCATTGAAGTGATTTATGAAAGACTGTATCATTAATTTAACTTTATCATCACATCCCAATGAACCTTCATTGGAAAATGAACAAGCTACAATGCAAGAGCTTAGACTTTAAAAAGACTGACTATAACAGGTACATTTACCTTAATACAAATTGCAATTATTGCAATATTAACTCTCTACTTTGGATTGTCCAAGTTACAGTGTAACGACCCTAAGTCCAACCACGCTGTCATCACGTGAATATTTTCTGATGAACGTGGCTAAAACCTACTTAGACGAAAGTAGTTTAGCTAAGTAAAAATGAATTATTGCTAAATGCTGACTATTCTAATAAAGCCATTTTTGCTTGCATAGTGTACTTTAAACCGATTATAACCCCAATTTTATTTACACGTTTCGTAATATATCATATATTAAGTTTACATAGCTTTTTTTTCAAAATGATTATTTAGTAAGAAGTTATAACTTATTTGTCCGTGTGATGATGGATTAAAATTGCACATGTCACCACCCTTTTTATTCCTATAGGCGCTGTAGACAGTTAGGGGATAATGGTACCAATTCCCGTCCACAACTAAACTTACCCTCTCTTTGATCAAAAGGTTGTCTGGAAGAGATCGCAGCATGTGATAAGACCGCCTATTGTACTGTATTATTGTTAATATAGGCTAAGCTACTGTAATGTAAATAGGTGTACAATAAAGAGTAATCTATCTATATATCTAAACTTAACTAAAAAATTTAATCGATAGTATCATTATCTCTATTATTTACTATTTCGTTGCGCACGTATATATTAATTAAAATCGTTATTCGTTAGTCTATAATACATAATATTTATAATAAAAAAAAATATGATATAATACATAATATTTATAATAAAAAAAATATATAATGATATTCACACTATCAATTTTAATTTTTTAGTTAAGTTTAATTGTGCACTTGGAATTGGTACCATTATAGGTAGAACCACTCTATATATGTATTAACCTCATCAAAATCCGTTACGTACGTTTGAAGATATAAGCTCACATAGAGACATACACACTAAAATAATGACTTTGTTTCATATAAAGTAAAGATAAGTCGACGCGAAACAAAAATATCAATTTAAATACTTGTATTACTACACTAGTATGCCTTATGGTGAGAGATTAAGAATACGAAGTTGTTGTGGCACTACCCCATTTCTTTCCACACGCTGTAAGAGCTAGCTAAGGGATATAGTAAGCAGTTAACAGACGGAAAACTCATAACTAAACCCTATGCCAGCACAGTAGACCACAATCCCTCCCAAAATGGAGAAGGCCTGTGCCGAACAATGGGACGTCAATGGGCTGAAGAGACAGAGAGAGAGAGAATAAAAATTATCGTATCGTTTTTATTAATCGAAAGAGATTATTTCTGCGAATCTTGTATGTTTAAAGTTTCTGTTTTAGAATATTACCAATAGCAAGAAAATTTGTGTTTTAAGAGTCATTAAAAATATTACTGACTAAAACTTTTATGGTTTTATTCATAACGACTTATCGGAGGTTTAAAAGTTCGCTAAAATCGGTTCGCGAAAATTTTCAAGAACTGTTATTCATAATATTTTTTTACGCTAAAACGTTTATTATCTCCGATAAAATTTCCTTTTAAACCTCCGATAAGTCATTATGAATAAGGCCATTATACGATATGTATTATTTTTCTTCTTAGATCTGTATCCGAAGAATTTCATACGCCATCTGAAGACAGTAAAAGCTCCGGCCTCATAGAGATATTTGATAGATGCACCCGAGAAGGAGGTACGTATATTTTGAAAACTTTAGTTACAAAGATTACACGTTAGGTTTTATATTTTAACTTGCTCTTGCCCGCAACTTTGTACGCGTGATATTTACAAACCAAATTTTAACAAATTATACAAAACAGCCATCCTCTTGAACCACTCTGTCATTTAAAAGAAACCGCGTTACAACCATAAATAGTTTTGAAGGTATAAGCTCACATCCCTATGTGACGTTTTGTATGTACGTCCCTACGTACATACAAAAATACTGACTTTGTTTGATAGAAGATGATGCATACTTGTTCCAGCCCCTAAGAAGTTACGGACATTTTTATGGTTCCAATGGGTGGTGAGTCACGCTACACTGGTAGTCGCCTCCAGTTCAGTGAAGCTTGCCTTCGACGCAGACGACATCATAACCACCGTAGATGTACAGGCGCATTATAATCAACTAAAGATGAAAATAGCTTCGGCTTCCATTAGACATTATGAAAGGTAACATTTTTAATAGCGAGGCGGACTAGAAAATTACACAATATGTCACCTACCCAAGTTTTACCCGAGGGGTTTATATGACGTCATCGGGTAAAACTTTGGAAGGGAACCACGTCGCATCGGGATCCGACGTATCACCTAACCCAGCTCCTCACAGGTCACGGCTGCTTCGCCAAGTACCTGTGGGAGGTGGTTGGTATCGAGTCGGATCCCGTTTGCCGCAATTGTGGAAGTGGGGCCGTGGATACGGCAGAACATACCCTTGCCGTATGCACGGCCTGGGACGCCCAGCGCGCTGAACTCGTCAGCGTGCTGGGACAGGACTTGTCGCTCTCGGTCGTGGTCTCGTCTATGGCCGAGAGCGAACAGTGTTGGGCCGCCGTCGCCTTCTTCTCTCGGGAGGTGATGGAGGCAAAGAGGGAGGTCCTGCGGGAGCGCTAACGCTCTGGTGGCACTTTGCCCCCCCCGCAGGGCCCCGGGCAGGGGTCGTTGCCGTGCAGTAGCCGGCCGCGGACCCTCCCGACGAGTTAGTCGCGCGCGGCGGGTCGGTATCCCGAGACCCGCCGCGGCAAATGTGGCTGTCGGTCACGGCAACACGACAAGGGGACCTAATGCTCCCCCAGTCGGGTCGGGCCCCGTTTAACGGGGCCATCCCCCGAAAAAAAAAGACGTCGCATGACGGCCTCCATATAAGCCCGAGGAGGATTGACGTCAAGAAGCCGGCCAAGAGTAAAAATCTGCCTATGCCTACTGTAACATAGAATCATGTAATGAAATACGGGATAAGGGCAAATAAATTACATAAAATATTTTTTAACAACTTGCTCCTATGAAACTTCCCAAGTTCCTTCCCCCCTTTTTTCCTTGGCTTCACTCTAAACATACTTCCTAGTCGTCTAGTATAGTCATACATCTGGTCATACATTCATAACGCTTGCATGTAATTAATGCATAATTTTGTTAATGAAGCCAAGGAAGTGCGCTCTATAGTCTTTGCTTACTTCCACGGGATGATGATGATGATGCTAATGATGTTGTTATCAGGATGCGTAGTGATGAATGGATGGCTGGAGTATTGGGAGGTCGTGTATTAGAGGCGAGAGAAACTGTCACCACCAAGAACGATGATCACTTCCTATCAATCACCATCACTCAAGCACAGTAAGTTACTTTATTGTTATGTTTATGTATTAACACGATTTTCTGGTGACGGATTAAGAATATAGAACTTCCAGTTACAAAGAACAGATGAATCAGCTATTGCGGCCGTGCCAACGGTAAACAATTTCTTTATTACAATGTTACTCGATTGTGTCTACATCGCATTTGATGTACAACGGTGATCACTTTTTCCACTATAATTTAATATATTATGTAAATAAATAAATAGTAAAATGCAAAATTAATAAATTACTTTAATAATAAAAGTTTTAATGGACACATAATTAATTATTTTTATATTTAGCAATTAAAGTTAGTTTAAATTGCTTATTAGTCACAGTAGGTTTCATCGTAATTTTAATGATAGATTCAATCTTCGAAGACCAGATATATTATGGAAAAAACAAAAAAATTTCCTTTCCAGCTTGCTTTGAGCTAAGGGACGTTATAACTTTCTTTGAACATCGAAAATCATTGAGGGGTCCTTCGCTACTCCCATGAGCTTAGATGAGAACATTGATAATTCAATGGAATATTTACCTATGTATTTGGTATTGAGCTGATGTCCGCTACTTCTTACACGTGGAATTTTGGATCTCCATTTTTTACATTATTTACTTGTAGATTAGTACTATGTTTATTTGATGTTATATAACATCAAATAAATATGTTATATACAGATATAAATTTTGGTTTTCAAGGTTATCTAACTTACCTGCAAACTGGAAACAAGAACTTAATCCTAAAGTGTTGGAATGTAAACATGTAAGTAAGACAATTATTTAGTAACTAGCTGTTGCCCGCGTCTTCGTACGCGTGGAATTTAGAAAATTTTCCCTATTTTGCAACATTTTTTTTCACTGATGCTTCGCTCCTATACGTCGCAGCATGATGATGAAACAACCTCTGATATTAGTATATATATTTATAAATAATATAGTGTTCAAAACTATATAATTTATCACATGGCTATGAATGGCTTTAAACAATAGGTACTAAATATTATTATGTATATATCAGGGTGAAGACACAACATGGGAGGTATACGCGACGTTAGCGCCACTAGAAGCTATCATACAACCGGTCATGTTGGACAATGTGGTGACATTACTCAAACAAATGTCACCTAAGGCTTTCTGCCCATTGAAAAAGGATTTGGAAACGAGGTAAATTTAATAATTTTATATTATGTAAAATAAATTCAACCTTCAAACCTTCATGGCTAGAAGGCGTGGTAGTATTAGAATAAGAATCGTAACAATATAAAATATTTCCTAAGGAAACTTACAATTTGTAGGTATATTATTGCCAGGACTATAAATGATCTCTATACACATTTCCCTGCAAATCCATTCGGTAGATTCCAGCTTATTAATCTCTCACTGTTGAGTACAAGCCTCGTCCACTTTGGGAGGGATTATGGTCTACGGTGTTGCGCTGACTAGGCGTGTTGAAACAGGTTTATTTTTGAGTGTTCCGTTTCTCACATGGGATGTTATCTGTGTACAATATAGCTTAGATGGCTTTTACAGCACCCTGGGTAGGAATGAGGTGCCGACACTTGTATTCTTAATCCTCAGAGATAGTTAATATTAATTTGTCCAATTTTAAGATATCATAGTTTGTGCACGCCGGCACATAAAAATGCACGAGAAGTTGTAATAAATTGTACATTTATTGAAATTTGTGTTACATATAGGTATTTAAAAGGAAAATTGTGACTGCTCTCTACGGCGTGTCTTTCGTAACTGTTCGTGCGTGCGTCGTGTCGTGTTCGCGTTGCGGTGCAACCGGCAGTGACGTCACCGCGTAGTCAATTGCGTGAACATAGTTATTTCTACTATGTATAAAATATGCTATTTTAACCGACTTCAAAAAAAGGAGGAGGATTTTAATTCGTCTGTATGGCGCATGGTTTATTTTGAAGTTTTCACAGGGGATGTGTACAATATATAGCTTCGGTGGCTTTTACAGAACCCTGGGTAGGAAAAAGGATGCCGATAAATGTATTCTAAATTTGCAGAGATAATTATAAATAATTTGTGCAACTTTAAGTTATCATCGTTTATTCTACTGTGTATAAAATATTGCTATTTTTGTTCTGTTTGTTACATACAGTTCTACTCCGTGGCAATGGCCATTCTGTTACTTGACTGCGGGTGGTCTCAGAGTACTAGTCACTGGTGAACAAGATTGTGACAAGACCAATGATGACACGTTTGTGTTTGAAGTAAGATTACATCATTATTATTTATATCTTAGTTACTGTGCAGAGGACTATACTATAATAATATAAATTCTCTTGGTTATATTAGAAATACACACTAATACATGCAATTTTATAGAAATCTGTCTAAAAATATGAGTTGAATACACACAGACATAACCGCGTAAAATAATGAAACAAGACATAAATCAACCAAATAATTTGCTACTAATAACACACTTGAAATCCCTGGTATCTATTTTTAAATTATTGCATTGTCATCTACCCTTAATATGTGTGCAAAATTTTAGATCAATTCGACTACAGCAAATAGGTGAAAATCACTATCAGACTGCCATCATCATTTAACTACTCTGATCAGTTAATTATGTCATGTTCGGGATATTGATGCGAAAACATTTACTGGTTTCACGTTAGAAAATGTAATTTGGTTTTTGTTCTGCCTGACTTGGCACGTGCTTAATTAGGGTTCCGTACCCAAAGGGTAAAAACGGGACCCTATTACTGAGACTTCGCTGTCCGTCCGTCCGTCCGTCCGTCCGTCCGTCCGTCCGTCCGTCTGTCACCAGGCTGTATCTCAAGAACGGTGATAGCTAGAGAGTTGAAATTTTCACAGATGATGTATTTCTATTGCCGCTATAACAACAAATACTAAAAATAAAATAAAATAAATATTTAAGGGGGGCTCCCATACAACAAACATGATTTTTAGGGTTCCGTACCCAGTATCTCAAGAACGGTGATAGCTAGACAGTTGAAATTTTCACAGATGATGTATTTCTATTGCCGCTATAACAACAAATACTAAAAATAAAATAAAATAAATATTTAAGGGGGGCTCCCATACAACAAACATGATTTTTAGGGTTCCGTACCCAGTATCTCAAGAACGGTGATAGCTAGACAGTTGAAATTTTCACAGATGATGTATTTCTATTGCCGCTATAACAACAAATACTAAAAATAAAATAAAATAAATATTTAAGGGGGGCTCCCATACAACAAACATGATTTTTAGGGTTCCGTACCCAGTATCTCAAGAACGGTGATAGCTAGACAGTTGAAATTTTCACAGATGATGTATTTCTATTGCCGCTATAACAACAAATACTAAAAATAAAATAAAATACATATTTAAGGGGGGCTCCCATACAACAAACATGATTTTTTTACCGTTTCTTGCTCGATACTAATAACGTTGCCTTATGTTGCATAGATAATGGTACGGAACCCATCGTGCGCGAGTCCAACTCGCACTTGAACAATTTTTTTAGAGCAACAAACTAACAGATTCTCATATTCATTGTGTACACTAACGTCTCTTTGTGTGTGTAAGGCGATTTTACAAACTAATGAAATTATTTGGCAGTATATTTTACAAGAAAACAGCGTTTTCAACTTCTCCGATTGGCATAATACTCGAAAGCTTAAACATATTAAAAAATTATTCATTACAGATTGGGAAAGTGTCGGTTACTCCACACCCGGATAATCCTATATGTAGGTGAGTTAATTACATTTTTTTGGTTCCATATTATGTCAACTTCACCACTCCATTCCATTTCTAATTTCTTCCACTTTTTTCTGTACTTAATCAATTCCACGTTCATTCCTTAAACAATACTATTTATGTTTTCAGAGTTCTGTACTAAACTGAATGGACAGCAGAGTTTTACCTATATGACCCTATTGTTAGTAAAACTCTGCTGTCCGTTCGTCTGCCTGTCACCAGGCTTTTATATCATGGATGGTGATATAATGGATGGATGGATTAATAGGTAGACAAAACAAAATTTTACTGTATGTATTTCTGTTGCCGTTATAATAAGTTGTACTCCCCGTTTTCCAATCAGAGCACAATAGCGCATTATGCCGCACAATGCTCAACGTTGAGTGTTCCAATTACAGCATCGCATCGCACAATCGAGCACTCTCAAAAGTGATGCGTGCAATCCATACCAACTTCAGCGATAGAAAATTAACAAGTATTTTTTCTTTAAATAGGCATTGATTGAAATTTTATTTATATATTATCGTTAGTAATATTATTTAAAAAATTAAGGTTTTCTTTTCGTCGGAGTTTTCTGGAAATATTCAAAGTTAATTCAAGCTGTGTTAAAAAATAAATAAATATAAGTATGGATGAAGGTATAAACAATGACTTTTTTATATTCCACACATAATGTGAATACAATGTTTATTTTAGAATTTTTTTTTCAACACTGAACTTGACTGAACTTAGCGCACTCTGCTGGCGCATTTTAAAACTAATTCACGTTCCAATTAAGCGTCAGCATTGTTCAGTTCAGCATTGTGCGGCACTGAGTCGCATTATGCTCTGCCATTGGAAAACGGGGACTATAAACCAGAAAGGAAATGGATGCAGTGATTATTAAACAAAACATTGTTGTATTTGAAGGCGTTCAGTGAATTATGGAACAGAAAGTGTCTGGATAGGTGGCCCGTCGAACTTTGAGGGGCATCAGTACGAGATATATGTTAAACATGTCTCCCTACGTACTGCACGCTTTCAACAAATCATACAAATGGTACGACTTTTATAATAATTAACATGAAAATATGTATGAATGGATTTAAGGATGTTAATTGCTCTTTCACGCAAAAGCCACTGGATGGATTTTATGGAAACCTTTCAGTTATATAACGTATAAATCAGAATAATACATAGGATATAATATATATTACCACGCTAAAAGCCAAAGAGCTAGACATAAGCAATATCTTTGTTTTATTGTCATTTAAACACGTCTTGTAATTAATTATATTTTTGTCATTGTATATATGGAAACGTATGAGATTGCGTGCAAAGGTACGCTAACTTTGCACGCAATCTCATACGTTTCTGTTATTCCATCAGTTAAATTTTAAATAGGTCCAGAACAGAAATTGTTAAGTTACTTATATACGTATAAGTTTACGTACATGTTTACGTATACATTCACGAATACGTACGAACGTGATATGAGTCCGTGAAACATAGCTTGCAATCTCAACACCAAGATTTAACTTAACACTAAGTGAAAATATAATATTGCTTTGGATTTATATT
The DNA here is from genome assembly GCA_916999025.1 of Orgyia antiqua. Taxonomy (NCBI): domain Eukaryota; kingdom Metazoa; phylum Arthropoda; class Insecta; order Lepidoptera; family Erebidae; genus Orgyia; species Orgyia antiqua. The sequence continues at coordinate 1,274,068 of OU779863.1, read as the reverse complement.
AGCCTTAAAATGTAATATTTCGTTGATTTTTCAGGAAAATGAAAATCTACAGAAAAACACAAATGAAAATCCAGCATTAAAATGGAGCCAGGATATATCAGCGCCTGTAATGACACCATTTATACATTCGTGAGTATAATTAGTACACATAAAACCGTCTTTTACCGTCCACTGCTGGACATAGACGTCCTCCATAGAATACCTGAACGTACGGTCCTGAACTGTCTGCATCCAACGGCTTTACATAATAATATTAAATTATTCAGTATGGACGTATGTTGCGTGATCGCGCCCGCTGTATACAATGGTGGTGTATTGGCGTATGGCCCGGCCGTGGAATTGAACTTGGTGTCGGACTGTACCATAGAAATGAACATTGAACAGGCTGCGCTCTGGCAGAAAATTGCACATGACTTGAAAGCAGGACTTGATGTTGAGAGGTATGTATTATTGAATGTCTCATAATTTTATTCGTTGGAAAATTATACAAAGTTATTATGTATTATGGAATTTTGTATAAATTTTTAATATATTTTTAAGTAACTATGCGCTTTTTTGACATCATCTTTAGTCATGGACTTGTGATGTTTGTCTTATAATACTTAACTATTACTGAGACTTTGCTGTCCGTCCGTCAGTCACCAGGCTTAATCTCTGGAATGGTGATAGCTAGAGAGCTGAAGATTTCACAGTTTGTGTATGCTGTTCACGTCACACCAATAAACACTTATCATCGTCACTCGTCCTGCCCTTATTCCATTATTTGAGGTCCTGTTATTTGGGATCATTATGTCGAGTATACTATGATAATAACGTTACGTAACCCTTCGCGTGCGAGACAACTCGTACTTCACCGGTTTTTTTATTAGATTAACTATCAGGGATATTTCAGACAAGGTAATCTCTCAAATAATGCGTGATTGAAACATTATTTTATTTTAAGTTATAGTAATATTTTATTGCGCACTAAGACACTTTATTTAGTCCTATAATTTACTTTTTATATGTTTTAGATATAATGAATACGAGACGTATGATGAAATGGGCAAGCATGATCTGTGTCCATATGCGGGACTGCTCATTAAAATGGCGGAATCTGACAGTTATAAGGATGCTCTTCATGGTATGTATTTTTGTATTACCGTCATAGATATGACATAGCAAATATTTACGTTTTTATAAAGCACAGTCCCGCTGCGCGTCTGTCTGTTTGCAAAAAACTTGAAACTACTGAATTAGTTCTTAATTGCTTAGTTTTCACTAAAAGATAAAGGAATTCGCAAGAAAAATGTAATTTGTTTGGGTTCAGTTACATAATATAATTTTAACCTGAATATTGAATGATGATTTTATTAATAAGGCGAGATAAAGTATGAATGAATTGAATGACCGAATTTACGATAAGGGCTCTCGAATATGACATTGCGATGTTTCATTACAAAGTTTCTATATCTATTTTCTTTCATCAGATCAGCTCCATATCAGTATACTTCATTATAAAAATTCTATGGAATGAATGAATGAAGTGAATGATTATGGCTCTTCACTTTATTGAGATGTGTCATTACAAAGTTACCACGCCCACTTTCCATTTATTCGATCAGATCAGCTCCATAACAATATAATATTCTATTATATTTGTTACAGGTGAAACAAATCGAAGTTTAGCTGGTGACTCCGGTGTAGACACATTAGAATCACATTCGACGTTCAAAGCAAAAACATCCATGTTTGATGAATTTAGAAAATCTGTATCCATAGTGCTCTCTGAACCAATGTAAGTTGAAACAAAACATTAAAAAACACAATAATTATAGAAATGTCCTTACTATATCATCTATACTATTAATAAAAAAGTATATATTAATATATAAGTTTATTTTATTCCATACAACGTCCTCTAGTCCCAAACTAAGCTTAAATGCTTGTGTTATGGGTACCAGAATACGGATAGAATATATATACTTACTACTTTTGTTAATACATACTTATAATACATCGAAAACACCCAGACGCAGTACAAACATTTGTATGACAATTATAAATATAACACAAATGATTGTCCCGAGCGGAAATTGAACCCGCGACTACGTGAACCGCAGTCCGTTAATAAACCACTCGACCACGAGGTTTGTCAAATATGTATTTACTGGGTCAACTCTGAAATATAAATAAGTAAAATTAACATAAATATGATTATTGTAACAGTGTAGACGCATCAGAATATTTAGAGGTATACTTCACAATGGGGACCATTGATGTGACTCTGTACGTGAAAGATGACGACAGTCCAGAGATAGATGTACTACGTCCACCGGACTATTTGTTGATAGCGCAACCTGAGTCCGCTGACGTCACGCAGGATCTGGCTAGCACATCGGTAACTAACATATTATTACTATCATCATTGCCATACCTATGTCATGTTGCACTGATCACAAGTAAAGGTATAAGACCTTTACTTGTGATCAGTGCAACATGACTTTCCCTACCATGCTCTCTTGTCAGGTAATATTAGGTATTTTTAACACATCCAGCTTTTTTTGGTCATCCTAATTACTTACCCTTTTTACACTCTTTCTCAGAAGACTCTTGGGCAGCATTGTGGGCGTAGCCCAGAACAGATCCCTGGGCTACGCCCATGATGCTACTACTGATGCGTTTAGGGGTTCAGAAAACAAGTGAAGACACTATTTCTAACAAATATGATTTTATTTGTCTCAAATCAGGGAACAAAACGAAGAATTAGAAACCCTTTTTAAAAGTAATTTCTAGCTACTCCCATAAGCAGCATATTATAGTTCAGCGTGCTGCTGTGGTCCAAAATATATGATACGAGACCTTAATTCTCGTTATCTTTTTAAATTGTTTTATATGTTGTTAGCATCCGAAAGAGAGAGTAACACATTACCAGACATCCAACAAGGCTGAACGTAAGACTGACGAACAGGAGAACACTTCAGGTACTAGGAGTCTTAATGAGAACTTGCGCATCCCCGCACCGGCGTTAGTTAATGTTCAGGTATGTAAAAGATTTGTAACTTACATAGTTTTGTGATCTGTATCTTTTCTTTTTAAATTAATGACCGCTAGATGGCAGCAATTTTAATTTTAAACAACTTTGATTTCCAGTCGTTCGCCGAGACTCAAGCAAAATCTGAGGACAACGTACCACTACTTCATGTGACATTACAACAACCAAACTTGTACTATTGGAGGAAGAAAGGGAAAAAGACCGTACAGGTTTGTACATGTCTTAAATCATGGGCGTGACTTTATTTCGGTAGTATTTTCTGCATCAAATGTTATATTTGTATAAAACTTGCAGGTATCATTATTCAACGCATGGATAGCGCTAGGTATAGGCGATGTACCGGGTCATTGGCATGCGGTATTGTTGTCTACTACTAAAGGAGCTTCGGACCCGGTCACAGATATACCACCAGCGTTAGCCACTATGAAGATTATAGCACCGGTTGCATGTTAGTATATTATACTAGTTGGACTTACACACAAACGGTTCTATACCAATATCATCATAATATTCGTCAACAGAAAAAAAATGTTTGGACCTTTCATAAGCACATAATTTTCTAAAAAAAAGTTCTGGTCTCCGCGGGCTTTCTCACTATGGGAAAGTATTAAGCTTAAACTTATGCCGCGCTGACCAGACGTGTTGCTATTGGGCTTATTTTCTTGTTTTCCATATGTTTTCAGTAAACTGAAAACATTTCTTGTATGCCCCTTTAATATTTTGTTGTTAGAGCTACAACAGAAATACATAATCTATAACAATTTCAACTTTATACTGTTTATAAGATGCCTGGTGAGAGATGAACAGAAAGGAGTCTCAGAAATCGGTCTGTGTTTAGCATTTCTCACCCGGAACCTTAATAAACTAGCTATTGATTCGTGACTATTTCTGTTTAATACGTCATCTAGTCCCAAGTCAAGCTTATTTGCTGGTGTTGTAACACAAAAAATAACCTTCCTTTGGGATAAGAGGACGTTGTGTGGACTTAGACAATATATAGGAAATATATTGTTTAAGTCCATCATTAAAAAATTATTGTGTTTATAAATTCAAAAATTCAAAAATTATTTATTATCTCAAAATTCTTACATTTAGTATATCCCTGGCCCCTACGCTAGTAAAAACTGTGTTGCAGGGGCCAGTGTCCACCCCCATTAAAATAATTGTACAATTTAAATTTTATTATGATAATTATAATATAATTTTCAAAAAAAAATAAAATAATAATATCAAATATTAGAGTAAAATAAATAATAAAATAACAATCTTTCGAAAATATTAATAAGCTTGCATGCAAAATTTTTTTTTTTTTTAAATTCATTTCTAAAATTAAATTATGGCTACTGTGTGTGTATTTTGTATGTTATGTGAGTATGGTGTGTGTGCGTGTGTGTAAGTGTGCGTGTGATCATTAGCTGTCAATTACGCTTGCGAGTAACACGTCACAGCCATATACCTAGTTAAATAACAACATTAAGTAGATTTTCTGTGCTATCATAGTCTAATGTTTTTAAACAGCTGAAAACTATTTTATTAAAATTTCTATTAGTTAGTTCAAATAAGTTAAGGGTCTTATTGCATTTGTTGTAAATTAAAGGGGCTAGGAAACGAAAATGTCTTTGACCAAAAGTGACTTCAAATGAGGCACAGGGCAGCGCGCAACACGTGTCACAACCCTGGGCAGTTTAATTATAGATAGCGATCAGTTACATTATTATAATGAAAATATTTAATGTAATTAAATTTATAGCTAGCGCGTATGCGTCTAATGCAAGCGTCCGTGGATCTATCCGACTCGAAGTGGAGCGACCTCTACAGTTGGAGGTCTGTGAAGATAGACTGCGACGTCTTATGGCCATACAAGCTTTGGTAATACATTCTATAATTATTTCTCTTGCCAGACCATTAATTTCCCATTATTGGGCATGGGTTTCAAAGTGAAAGTCTAATATTTTTATTTCAAATAATCAAGATAAACATGCCCTTTTAAAAAGTCAGAAGCTAGGCGTCTGTTCTAGACGCCAGGCGTCTGTCTGTAAATCCTATGGAGAAGAGCAAACAAGAATCTCGCAGAAACTCCCCTCGGTCTTCTTCAGTATGCGCTGACCAGGCGTGTTGGTATCGGACTTAGTTTCGAATTTTCCATAATATATCTTTTCCATATTATGTTATCTGCTTGAATTATCCTTTAGCTGGTTTTAACAGATCCCTGGAAAGGCAATGAAGTATATTTAATGTGCGGACAAGTTTTATTCTAAAATCTTACATTTCAGTGGAAAGCTAATTTCAGTACGAAAGAAGTAACGGACTCAGATATAGGAATGAACGACGCGCCGATGATTTATGATCTACGACAGAAGTTTCGTAAGTATCATTACAGTACTTTATAAAATATTATAAAGCTGAAGAGTTTGTTTGTTTGAACGCATAATTCAGTATTTACTTTTAAAAAGTTGAAACGACTTCCAGCCCTTTTGAAATTTGAGGGTTTTCCTCGATTTCTTAGGAGATAATGACCAGATTTTTTACATTATATTCTGGTGCCAATAGGATGACACAGAAACCACCAAATTTGAGCGATTTTAAATATTCAGTCAAAAGTTATGACGTAACAAACTTAAAAAAAAAGAAACATATAGATGAATTGAGTCTTTTTTGAAGTCGGTTTTAAATACAGATTGTTTGTCGTACAAGTAAGTTAGATAATTCATATACATATTTACGTGTCTAAATCCGTAAAAAGTGGTGGTATGGTGGTAATACTATAGTTTTTTAGTTGTAATTACTTTTTTTCTCCTTATCGTTCTATAGCACGCAAAATACGTCGCGCATGCGCATTCTAAAAAACTAAAATGTACTCAACATTTTAGGCTTTTACAGTATCATAATTTTTTTGTGATGCTGTGCGCATGTGAGTTATAATTTACTCTCATAATTTTTCCGCAATTGCAAATAATTTCAAAAAATATCTGATGACGTTGCTGGAATTAATTATTTCTTTATTATTCTTATTGCAGAGGAAGAAGGTATCGACAGTGTAGACGTGAACACTGGTCAAATAGGGTTATGTGGTAGTGAAGGCGCCCTTGGTTGGGATAGTTTAGGGTTTCAAATGGGCATTGGGTCTCGTCCGGACCGTATAGCTATGTGTGCCCTTATCACAGCACTTGTCGCTACAACTGGTTCCTCTAGTGATAGAAGACATGTACTCTTACAACCTACTATGTTAGGGTAAGTAATTTATAAAGAGTAACGATTTGTTTGTTTGTTTGTTTGAAGAGGTTTTACTAGACCGATTTACAAAATTCTTTCACTATCAGGTAGCTACTTTATTCCCATCAAACAAAGGCTATATTTTGTATAAAAAAAAATAGAGATCATTGCTTAAATAAGAACAATATAACCTATGATAAAAAATATGTGTGTTTGATAGAAACAGCAAGTTTTATTAACCCGTGTAAGCTGGAAGCGGATTTCCAGTTTGTAATAATCATATTATATAACATTACAGTAAGAACTAGATATAGGAGTTCTTTTTTCATAATTCATTTATTTGGAAACATGGGCACTTTAGTATTATATTTTAGTATATTACAAGTAGTGCATTTTCAGAGTACAGTTTCAGAGTCTATTCAATAAAAACAAACAAGCAATAAAATATTTTCGTTTTATATTTTTTACTTAATTTATTATTTTATAAATATAGAGTAAACATGGAAGCAACATGGGAAGCTTGGAGACGTGCTGAAGGTGGCCCTGGAGCTCGCGAACCTTCCATCTGCACCAATGTGGAGATGGACAGAGTAACAATCGACATTAGACCCTCGGATCTAGAAGTTGCCAATAACTTGCTGACAACTGTTAAAAATATCACTAAACAAGATGAAACGGTAATCCTTATTATTCAATATAAATAATGCTTACCTGTTTCAATCGAATTTATTCGGGATTTGTCTATGCCAAATTCCATTTTTATGTCTGTGCTAAACTGTTCTACTAAATAGACCAGGTCGTTTAATTGATTTGCGGCCAATAGAAGACTATGGAAGAAAAAGACATGTTGCGCCAACCCCAAATAATGGGATAAGGGCAGGAGCATGATGATGTTTAATTGATTTTCGGTTTTAGCGTAAAGTTTTATATCGTCCATTGAACCTAAGCTATGGGAGTTGAAGAAGCCCGTGTCCAAAAGTGGAACGTTAATGGGCTAAGAAGAAGAATATAACTAATATGTTAATATTGTTAACAGTTGGCATCATCATCAAAAAGCCCAGAGCCAGTACAAGATAGTCCAAACAAGACGTACTCTGCGTCATGGTACGAGGTAGGAAGACGACTGTCAACGGACAGTGATGCCACTAGCCACTACTATAAGGATGATCTGAGGTAATAATACTTAGATTATTTTTTTGTAATTGTATTATAGTACAAAATCTATAAATCAGTAATAAGACCTGCCGGCGTATTACGAGCTTTTTAAAATCATTCAAGTTCTAGGCAGGCCGTAAACTGCATGGCTAAATTAGGTATTATTGCAAAAATAAAACTTTTAGTTGAAAATTTTTATTTAGTACTTTAACTTTTAGTTGTACCTTCTCCTTAAACATATTAATGTATGACTGGTTTAGCGAACTGACTGACTAATAATTTGTTCATAATACGAATTTGCCAGACAGTTTAATTCACGGCGTAAACTGCCTGTAAATAAAAGCTCATAATACGGCCGCTGCTGTCGTTTATGGTGCCTCATGCCTCAGAAGACCAAAAGTTGTAACGACACTTTTGTTAAGTTGTAAGTCGTGCGGCGTGCGCATGTTTCTCTGTCTGTCTCTCTCTCTCTCTCTCTCATAACATGAATAAAATAATGATATATTATTTTTTTATGGATTGTTGAGTATCTAATAGACTATATAATAATTTATTATATAAAATGTTATTACAATTCCTTTACTAGTCGAAAGGAACTTCGTTACATCCGGGTGTCCCTTGACACCTCTCAAGTTTTTTTTATATTTTAATGTTTATTTGTATACCAGGAGTGGTGCATTCAAGATAGTAACAGGTGGTCAACTACCGATGGCGTATCAAGTGATGTTACATGGTAACACTGTGTCATGGAGATATCCACACCCGCGGGCCATCACTCGTATTGTTGTCTTCCCTTTACCTGGTGTTGTAAGTTATAGCATTTTGTTAATTGACTTAAAATCGAGGAGGTTATCATTTCCGATGTATATCATCATAACATCACGCCTTTTTCTCATAAGGGTAGGCAGAGAATATAGAGACATCTGCTGCTAAACACCTTCACGTTGTTACTTTACAAATGTAAATTGTAAACATTGGAATTGATAACATTATACCTTGGAGTTCATCTGTCAAACTCTTTTTCTCAGCAACAGTTGAATGTGTCAATTGAAAGTCATACCATACTACCATATAGAAAGGTACTTTTCTACGAAAATCATAAAAGAGCTCTAACTCGTCCACGCTAATGGAAGATTGACTTTTTTGAGGGCTTTTTAATTTTTTTCTTTACTAAACGAAAACTATTTATCCACTATCCAAATTGAATATTGTTTTGATAATTAATGTTGTTTGTTTCAGGACAAGGAAATAGATTGTGTGTTAGAATTGTTTACGCCAGTGTTGGGATTATGGGAACCTCACACCTACTTCAAAATACCTATCGGTGAACCTCGTGAATTGCCTCTCTATGTGCCTTCGCCAGGTAAGTTTTAGGTCCCTTCTAAAAGTCAGAATCTTACCATATTACTAAGACTTTGCTTTTCGTCTGTTACTCTGCTGTATCTCTGTCGTCTTTGTCACAACAAAATAGTAAAAACTTGAATACAATAAATATTTAAGAGGCTCCCATACGGCAAACCTTTTAAGTGTAACTTGATGATAACGACAAGATTATGACGGTATGATATTGTGTTGATAATAATGATGATAATAAATAAATAATAAATATTCATGGACATTTCACACAACGTCCTCTGGTCCCAAGCTAAGCTTATATGCTTGTGTTATGGGTACCAGAATACGGATATACTACATATACTACTTTTCTTTTGTAAATACATACTTATAATACATAGAAAACACCCAGACGTAGTACAAATATTTGTATGACATTTATGGATATCACACAAATGATTGTCCCAAGCGGGAATCGAACCCGCGACCTCGTAAACGGCAGTCCATTACATAAACCACTCCACCACGAAGCCTGTCATGATGATACAGAACACTTTGTGCACGTGTCCAACTCGTAGTTTGCCTGTTTTTAATATTATTTTTCTTTCTTGCATGTTTAGATGCAGTATTCGCGACAATGTGGCGTTTTCGTTCTTGTGGCACCACTGATACAGAACAAGTACCTCATGAGTTCAATATAAGAAATTTCCAGCCTAAGAATTATCCATTCGTAAGTAACATTCACAATAGCAAGGGTTGAACTAAAGTGGCAATGGGTACGCCACATTGCACAGAAAATGTAATATATATAAAGATAGTTTCAATCACTGGGAAGTATAAAAATTTATGATAACCAGAAAGTTGCGATACTAAACCTTAGGCCATCATACTTGGGAAGCGTAGACCAAATACGGAGGGTATTTACAAAGTGGAGGAAGGGCCAACTGTGGGCAAATAATGGAGAAAAATAGAAGAAAGACAGTTGCGTCCAGAGTCCATTACTGAACCGGTGGTAGGGAAAAAGAATTAGACGTGTAGAACACATTTTCTTTTTTTTGGCAATAAAATTGTGCTTACGTGATTAAAAGATTTTCATTTTATTGTTAAAACTATATCTTAGTTCGTAGAGACATTCGTCGATGATACGGATGTGATGTCACAAGGTGATGATAAGGTCACAGCTGAACAACTATCGGGTGTGTTACGTGTTGACTCGTACTTCGCGCCGCGAGTGCTGCCGCGAAATAAACTTATAGTGCGTGTCGCAGAGACGGAACTGTTTCTACATAACTCCTTGCCAGCTTTATCTAGGTGAGTATTATCAACAGCGCTTTAGGCGTTTAGTTAAGGGCCTTCATCAATATTATCGTCGACATGTACATATTAACACAGCTAGTAGGTATAGAAAATGAAGAATTAGGGCTATTTTTTTTTGTTTACTCAAAATCTACTAAATATATTTTAATTCTGATTTACGTGTTTCTATATATAATAGTTACTTATGTTTTTAAAGTTATTTCATTAGTTAATACGCGATAATAGACCGACAAATGAAAATAATAAAAAATTAGAGAGGTTGTTTCGCTAAGATTTTCTATCGAGAAAACTTTTTTCAATCGCGTTTCTGAGTTTATGCGATCCTAGATCATATATTGAAAAAACATATACTTAAAAATTAGAGCTCTAGCCATTCAATCTAAAGAAACAATGAAAACTTCGTACGTAGAAAAATGCACGAAGCTATTTTGGTATCGTCTTAAAGCTCAAACTAATTTTAAGAATTGTTTTTCTTGTGTGTTTTACATGTCCTTTAAAATATTCTAAGTAAATTCATTATTTTACAATTAACTTGTTTTTTTATTTTTAACGTGTTTGTATTTCATTTACTATAAATCTTTTATATGTTACTAGCTGATGCCCGCTACTCCGTACGCGTGGAATTTTAGATCTCCATATATTTTGTCAATTTTGCTGTTTAAACCTTCCCTGGACTTACACGTATATTTCAAGACCAAAATCACCAAAATCGGCCCAGCCGTTCTCTAGTTTTAGCGAGACTAACGAACGGCAATTGATTTTTATATATAAGACTAGCTGATGCCCGCTACTCCGTACGCGTGGAATTTTGGATCCCCATATGTTTTGTCACCGTTTAAACCTTCCCTAGACTTTCACGATTATTTCAATACCAAAATCACCAAAATCGGCCCAGCCGTTCTCGAGTTTTAGCGAGACTAACGAACAGCAATTGATTTTTATATATAAGATTATTATTTCTTTGTTCAGTCACGAGACTTCGTTGGAAGGCTACTACGTCTCACGTCCACTGATGCGCAGTCATCGTGTTCTAAGTGTAAACGCACGCTACACTAAGTTCCACGCCCAGCTATGCTCCCCAAGCGGAGTCTTATACGTCGTTGATACTAAACTATCGTAAGTTAACAGATGCTTTTACTACACGTTTCAACTGAGAATAGGATTGGCAATGACCTTTAGTTGTCAAAAGTGATTAGAATAGTACTGTCAGCAACGTAACTTTATTTACGTATCAATAATGTTTTTTTTTCCTTTACCTAAACTCAGTAATTTGAAGCGAAAAACGTCTTAAATTATTTAGTAATAATAGTTATAATATTATTAAAAAACAAATAATATTTTCTTTCAATAATTTCATTGTTGGATACTATGATATTAAGTTGAATTGCCAACCGCTATTTTGTTGTTGGTGTGCCTTGTTGAGTATATGAATTAAAAGGCATTTTATTTTAAATTCTGTAAGTTATGAGGTTGTTTCCCGTTAAGAAAATAAATTTGTTGTTATTTCGAACTTTTCGTTATTAGTTATAGTTTTTTACTGTATTTGTCTCGCTAATCGCTCGAAAATTAGTAAACGATAACGACAAAATGATAGATAAATTATATTAAAAAAATGTCTTGTTTTGGTGATCCTACCAAAATTGTTCAAATTGACAACTATGACGTTCCAACATGACGCGGGGTCAATCCTATTCTCATTTGAACGGCATAGTATATACCTTTTCTACAGCATAGCAAAGAATCATAATTTTAGAAATCTTTTACAGAACAACAGGTGTAGTAACATAAGCTGTTTTCTTTGACTAATATACTGTCAAGTCGGTGGAGTGCCGAGGTAACACATACTACCAATAATGTAATTACTCACTACACTCCCTTAACATTAAGTTGTTACACATTAATAAACGATTGTTTTCATAAGTTTTTCAGCGGGTAGTAGCCCGACAATACCAAATCCTGTTGTTAGGTTATTGCTCAAAGATAACAGGTCGTCACGGTCTCGGTCACATCGTCTGTTGGTTAAATTAGTGGACGTATGTTATTTAGGTCAGACATAATGGAATGCGCAACAGGCACAATGGAACAATTAATAGGCGAGTTCCGCACACAAGCGTGCGTGTCTGCGAGTGATTGGCGGGCGAACGATACACGTAGCCGTATGATAACTACGGGTGTACAGATATCACTGCAGGTGCCTAGAGTGAGGGCCTTGCATTCGCTTGGGAAAGACTGGAAGGAGGCGTATGATTTGGTAAATATTAATAATAAATATTCATGGACATTTCACACAACGTCCTCTGGTCCCAAGCTAAGCTTATATTGCTTGTGTTATGGGTACCAGAATACGGATATAATACATATACTACTTTTCTTTTGTAAATACATACTTATAATACATAGAAAACACCCAGACGCAGTACTAACATTTGTATGACATTTATGGATATCACACAAATGATTGTCCTGACCGGGAATCGAACCCGAGACCTCATGATCGGCAGTCCGTTATATGAACCACTCCACCACGAGGCCCGTCAATTAAGTTTTCTATCTAGTCCTAGTTTCTGAACAGCTGATTTGTTAAATTAATAAATACTGTTATGTCAATAAACCATAAAGGCGTCAATATGCGTTGTTGCATAAAGTCATAGAGGTTACATTAACTTCTACGATAATTACTTCATATGCCAGGAACTAACTTTCATGTGTTTTTCTATAAAATAAATGTTGCTTATAAATATTTATTTATCCAGTTAGCTGTATACCAGAAATGGATATGGAAATAGTGGTGAACCGCATTGGCATTTTCTATTATTGCATACTTAATTAATATAAAATTGAATTATAGTCCAACAAAAATATTTTCCCACAGTTGTACACGGTGCCTACATACGAGAGTTTTATAAAAGAACAAAGTACTGAAAAAGAACAAAGCATCGATACTGTATCTGTATTAGAGGGGCGTGTCTCATTATGGATACACAACAGTTGTGCTTGTTCACTGAGAGTAGGACAGGAAGGTACTGATGAACTAGTCCCACTTGGTCCTGGAGCCACACTTGCATACAGGTATTAATACTTATTTACTTATAAACATCCCCAATATTGGGCACAGGCCTTTTGGTATTCGATATTTTATACCGCGTGGACCGTATGTGTTAGTGTAGTTTGATTGTGAATTTCCCTTCTCTCATAGATCATGTCTTTCACTTTTGTTTATTAGTACAGTACTCTAATGAGAAAATGATATGCTGACTGTATTCTTGATCCGTTGCCACACAAAATTTATAACAAATTAACAATCAAAAATCCTCTTACAATCTGTCTATTATATACCAAAGTTATTGTTTTATATTCCTTACAGATGGCGCTGCCCGGCGTCACCTAAAAAGATACGTCTTGCTATAGCTGATCCCTCAGTTAACTGGCATTGGTCACCTAGTGAGTTATAAATTTTTAATTCGTATTAATCACTACCACCACAAGTAATAAATTATCGCTAGAGGTTTTGCTTGAATGGGCATTGTTCATATTTTTTTAAAACTCTTAATTCGAAAACCATTTCGGGGAATAGAGTTTCTGATCATGATCCATTAGCTTTTTTCGGAAAATTTGCTATATTAACGATTATTTTTCCAAAAAAGCATATGATCTCTATTTGCCCTTGAAATGAAGGACTTAAAATATTAAGACGTTTTTAGGGATATACTACTCTGAAGTGGAGTTGTAATTGGTCTATTATATCAACTTGTCAACTGTGAAAAGATAAAGTGCAATCTGTATTAAGTCTATCAAGAAAAGTCTATACACAGATTGCGTAAAACGATGACGTCACAACATTCAAAGTAATATCTTCAAGAATTTTTTAAAAATTCTGTATAGTGAATTTTTCAATAATATTGAAATTAGTTGCTTAAAATAGTCTATATTTTCTGAAAAGAATATAAAAACAGTAGGTCAAAAATAATGAACAATCCCAATTATCACATTGCCAATATTAAAAAAGAACACCAGGAATATCTTGTTTTGTATTCTATTTGAATTGTTATGTGTACTATTTATTGATATCCCTGATAGTAAAAAATAAGAACAAATATTTGGGTGACGAGACACTCCGTTGTCTTGAGAGCAGTGTCAACACTTTTGCGTTTAGCCACGCCCTTTCAATACACTGAAGTGCGGGTTGCGGTCGTGCGTCGCACGCGTCTGTATATGTATGCCGTCTGGTATTTTAAACTCGAAATCAAGCGTTCGCTTTCGCTTTTTAAAGTAGTAATTTGTTTCCAGGCATTCCATTCACGGCTGGCTCGACTCGCGTGAAACTAGACGATCCGACAATCACAGACAAGGAGAGTCCTCGTTGTTCGGGTGTATATGTTCACGTTAAAGTTGATGATCAAGGTGGAAAACGACACATGTATCTGTCGGGAAGACTTACTCTAGCAAACATGTTGAGATTTAATCTGCTTTTTAAGGTATATTAATAATTTTTTTACCATGTGTACCCTGCGACTGTGTTTTGCATAAAATTAAATCATAATTATACCATCATGCCTTCTTCCCATGGAGGTAACCAGTGACTATAGAGCATCTTAATAAAATAAATATTAGTTAATTTACGCATTTATAAGACATATAGATACAATGACCGTGTGGCGATGGATTAAGAACACGAATAATATCCTCTCCATTTCCTTTCTAAATTGTTGTCAGAGTCTTGTAAGAAAAAAAACGAGGAAATAATATCTACGTCTCAATGAAAACTTTAAATAATAAAATTGGTCAAGTGCGAGTCGGACTCGCGCACGAAGGGTTCCGTACCATTATCTATGCAACATAAGGCAACGTTATTAGTATCGAGCAAGAAACGGTAAAAATATCAGTTTTTTGTATGGGAGCCCCCCTTAAATATTTATTTAATTTTATTTTTAGTATTTGTTGTTATAGCGGCAATAGAAATACATCATCTGTGAAAATTTCAACTGTCTAGCTATCACCGTTCTTGAGATACAGCCTGGTGACAGACGGACGGACGGGCGGACGGACGGACGGACAGCGAAGTCTCAGTAATAGGGTCCCGTTTTTACCCTTTGGGTACGGAACCCTAAAAAGTATTTAAAAAAAATAACAAGCTTGCCATTTTGGGTGTATCACTATGTTGAATTTAAAATGTATAATGATGTCACAAAGTTAACGTATAGTTAATACATAATACATATAATTTATCCAGGTCCGTTCCCACTGTCAGCCGTCCGGTGAGTGGCGCACAGTTTGTTCAGATGAGATGCATGCGGAGACTTTAGGCCGTAGTGTCATCTGTGGCGCTGATTCTGACCTAGTTCTAAAGTAAGTTGTAATATTATTATTTAGTACTAATAAAACTACTTTTTACGGATTTAGACGCGTGTGTTTCTTTAAAATTTTAACCCGACGTTTCGGAGCCTTTGCAGACACCATGGTTAAAACAAATAGACGCGTCTAAATCTGTAAAAAGTAGTTTTATTTGAACGAATGATTCGCACAAGTGTTAGAGTATATTATTCAGTACTAAGTTATTAATTTTGCTAGCCTTAAGACAACAAGCACAGCTTGGGATCGGAGGACATTGTGTAAAATAATACTTATTCTCGGTATCTTAAGTACTGAATCTCTTATACTGAAGGTGTTTTGACGAGAATAAGTTTTTAATAATAAGCATTTCGCCACCATGATTTCCTATACAGGATGCTTAAGAAGGACTTAATATAATGCATTCAATATCCTCTGTGAGAGACAGAAAATTCAAAACTACACGCTTTGTCAATATGTCTAGTCAACATGGCATAATTAGATCAGGGGCCCAAGTCTGCTATTACAATGTTGTCATAATGATCAGTCACTGACGCCATTATGACGTCATTTATGACAAAAAAATTATAGTAGACTGCCAAACTTGATAAAGTTCGCCATTATGCAATCAGTGACTGATCTCCGTGTGGTGACGGATTAAGAAAACAAGTGTCACCACCCCATCTCCTCCCAAGGGTGCTGTAAGAGTCAGCTAAGGGATATTGCATACAGATACATCCCCTGTGAGAGACGGAAAACTCGAAAATACACCCTGTGCCAACACGCCTGGTCAGCGCGGCACAGTAGACCATAATCCCTCCCAAGTGGAGGAGGCCCGTGCCCAACAGTTGTACGTAGATGGGCTGGAGAAGAAGACTGATCATAATGACAACATTGTTATAGCAGACCAGCAGTTATAGCAGAGGGCCCGAGACACCCTCCCAAAGAGGCTCGTGCCCACTAGTGGGAGGCTAATAGGCTAAAAAAATTGTTAGTGTAACGTATTGTTCATAAATGTTGTATATTTTAGGATAAAGTTTATGTCACGAGATACCGGCTGGTCGGGTGACATACCGCTTAAAGAATGTCCTAAAGAAAACGTGCCGTGGTTGGTTAAAGGTAAACATTGGTGCTTACTTACTTATACTTGCTTACACTTACTTATACTTACATATACTTACTTATACTTACATATACTTACTTATACTTACATATACTTACTTATACATACATATACTTGCTTATAGTACTTACACAACTACCTAAAAAATTAAAATTTATTGTGTCAATAACACAATTTGAAATGTTAACTGAACTTTCTTACTATAAAAACTATATAGTATATGTCGGGGTAACATAATAGTAAATGGAATTGCTATGGTTTATAATCAGTCTACATATTGTAGACACTGTCTTTCAGATGTTCATACATCAATCTGACATTCTCTTTCACACATTAAGGGTTCCACAGCAGGTCTCCAACCAAATTCCCTATAACCTGCGCCTCTACCACTAAGATAATGGTGTTCACACAAAAGATCACCTTTCTATCGTCACTTTACACTTTCTCACAAATACACACTTTATAATTATACACTCGCGGTTATGACCGGTATAAACTCTATCACTACTGTGAGTGAGCAACTAGTCGGGCAGAGATTCGCCCTGTCTAACGTCTCAAACGATACTGATCGTTAGCTCTGTGGCTGTCTCGCTTTTATAGTCACTGCGAGGTGGGGAACGCAAAACACAAGGTGGGGAAAACACTTGTTAGGACTTGTCTGCAATTCTTTACGTTAACGAATTATACGTTTATATTTGTTTATTTTAATTGTCACTCCGTCATATATTACAACTATGTTTGGCAATTTATAACTAAGAAAATTAATAAAAACGCACCACCACTAAAATAAAAATAAAAAAAATACTACACCATAGCTGTTTTCATTTTTAGTGAAGTTTAATACAACATTAAAAAAAGATTACTAATATGTGACTTACGCCTTCTATGTATAATTACGAAATGCCTAGCTTTTGAAACGGTAGGATTCAACAGTGGATTGCACTCCACTTAAAATCATGTGGAGTGTAGTCATTTGCCTACCGCTTGACATAAAAAAGTTTTTATGTACTTTATAGATTATTTTTTGGTTCAAAAATTAAGACATCTACCAAAAAATAGACGCCATGTTTTATTTCGTTCATTAGTTTAAATAAAAGTACTTTTTACGTATTTAGACACGTATATTTGGTCTTACCCGTGACCATGGTGACTGCAAAGTCTCCGAAACGTCGGGCCAAAATTTAAAACAAAATATACGCGTCTAAATCTGTATTTATAAAGTAGTTTTATTTAAACAAATGAGTCGCTCAAGTGTTAGAAAATACACTTATAAAACTTATAAAAGTCTTTGGTTGTGAAAATTCAGTTTCAGCCAGTATGTAATAAGTAATTATTTTCCAGTTCCCAGCGAAGGTGAGACATCTTACACATCAGTATGGTGTCGAGTTGTCCGCGCCCGCAGTGACGGCAGGATACTTGCCACCGTTTGGCCACTTTATGTTTTATATTCACATCTACCACTTGATACTGACGTTAGTAATATTAAAATTACATATATAAAAAATTGGTCAAGTGCGAGTTGGACTCGCGCACGAAGGGTTCCGTACCATTATCTATGCAACATAAGGCAACGTTATTAGTATCGAGCAAGAAACGGTAAAAAAATCATGTTTGTTGTATGGGAGCCCCCCTTAAATATTTATTTTATTTTATTTTTAGTATTTGTTGTTATAGCGGCAATAGAAATACATCATCTGTGAAAATTTCAACTGTCTAGCTATCACCGTTCTTGAGATACAGCCTGGTGACAGACGGACGGACGGACGGACGGACGGACGGACGGACGGACAGCGAAGTCTCAGTAATAGGGTCCCATTTTTACCCTTTGGGTACGGAACCCTAAAAATGCTTCTTATAAAACTACATTTCATTTTTATAAAGAACAAATAAAATAGTTGCTAATTTAATATTCGCTAATTGACTCGCTATATTTTTACTTAATATACCAAATTGTGATAGTAAAAGTGATCAACATAAGTGAGACTTGAACCTACGTCTTGAGTTCAAGTCCCGTTCGTGGTAATAATTTTTTCCAGTGTAATTTGATTTATTGAGTAAAATCATGGCAAAACAATTGCAAAAATTATTAAGTTACTGTATAATTACTATTATTCTGTTGTGTGTATAATTTCCTAATTTCTTATGTATATTGTATTTTCAGGTATTAATAGTGACCGAGTCGTATACAAATAAATTAGGCGTTATTGAGGACACGCCTCCATTGATACAGTCGACGCCGGGGCGTGGCACTTGTAGTCATCTCTTAGCTCCAGGCACTACGGCCAATAAACATAACCTCTCATTTCAGTACAGGTAGCGCCATCTATATATCATTACTAAAAGGTGAAAGTTACTTTGTTTGTCTGTCACCTTCCATCTAGAGCCAGAGAAAGGACATGGGTTTCAATTTAACACAAACAAATTATTATTTCCAATTTTTAAGATGAATAAGCGAACGAGCTTCTATAATTCATTTCATTTTATTAAGCTGCTATAGGGTAGGGCGCGGTAAAAAGGTCCAAATTAACTTTTAGCAATTATATTGTGAAAACCAAAATGCGAGAAAATATTTCGGTATATCTACTTGGTATCATGTGTTTCTTAGGCCAATTTTTCTCATTGAATTATTCTGAATGGGCTTTAAGAAATAAATTTAGACTTTTCATAAATTATGACGGTTATCTGTCATCATCTGTCTTAAAGGGCCATGTACGTTGTGTTTAGATCAAAGCAGATGGCGCTCTCACGTCTTTGCCTACCACTATGCGAAAAAGGCGTGATGGTATAAAGATAATGGTGATATATTAAATTGAATATTTAATTTCAGAAACTTGGAATCACCAGTTACTCGTGAAGCTGTCCCATTACATTATGGAGTGACTGACACATCTGTGTTCGACAAACGATCACCGGTCACGCACATCAATGATGTTATACAAGAGATACAACAATGGTTTGTTTATTTAAAATATCTATGTTTATAACTGACAAACGGCTTGACAGATTTGAATGAGGTTTTTGGTATATCTATGCTATCTATATTAATAGTACGAAGCTAAACAGTTTGTTTGTTTCAATGCGCTAATGTCAGGACCTACTGGCTAGAATTCAAAAATTCATTTTGTATATTGTTTATTACTGACACTCTGAATAACGGCTTGATTGACTTGACTGAGGTTTTTGGTATATACGAGTATTTGATATGTCTGTGAATAATAGGTTGCTCTGCCCATTTGTTATTGTTTGTTTTTGGACCATTAATGCGTGCTATGTTAATGCAAACTTTATGAAACCTCAAATATAAATTCCGCCTTTTTTAGGATTTTAGAAAACTAAGAGGCATTATTTAGTAAAAGTTCCATAATATTGTCAAATTAATTATTGTTATGTGTATCATAGGTTGGAGCGATCTGGTCGTTTTGCCAATTCGGGATGGCCTTACTCAGTGGTCACTAAGCATTGGAACGGTCCGTGGCAATCAGCTTTATTACAACCAAGATGTGACGTCACTGTAAGTTTTTTTTATATAAATCTACGAATATCGTTCACTTTTCCAATTGAAAATTAAAATGCTTTTTATTTTGCTGCGGTTTGAATATCCTTAATTTTATGACTACACAATCTACTATATAAAAATAAGTCGGGTTTTCCTTCCTGACGCTATAACTCCAGAACGCACGGACCGATTTCCACGGTTTTGCATTCGTTGGAAAAGTCTCGGGCTCCGTGAGGTTTATAGTTCATTATA
The DNA here is from genome assembly GCA_916999025.1 of Orgyia antiqua. Classification (NCBI taxonomy): domain Eukaryota; kingdom Metazoa; phylum Arthropoda; class Insecta; order Lepidoptera; family Erebidae; genus Orgyia; species Orgyia antiqua. Next base: position 1,253,815 of record OU779863.1, on the reverse strand, counting down.
AGTTCATTTTTTTTTATTTTTTTTTATTTTTTACTTTTTTTTTTTGTTATGGCAAAACAACGTTTGCCGGGCCAGCTAGTGAGATTATAAATATGACTTATGGGCGTAAAAATCGGGAGGTGAAGTCAATAAATCGGAATATCGGGTGAAAACACACTTTACGCCACTGCTTGCTTATCGAAATGTGTCGATGATTATGTTTCGTCCGGTATTTTGGTATAATTATTGGCAAAGAAAAGTTTAGTAATTAAATAAAATTCATTAAATAAATAGTTATTCATCCCAGCTTCGCTAGGGTAACTTGATTGACGAATAAAAAATATCTACAGTCTATGTCACCGGGGATAATACCGACCCGACTGTGAAAGTATTTTTAAATCGGTTCAGTAGTTTTGGAGCCTACGCCTTTTAAACAATCAAATCTCTTTATAATATTAGCTTCATTATATAACAGGTGCGGTACCAAGCAGTCCGCGCCGGTGGTGGCTGCAGTCTTGAGATCCAGCTATGTCCAATAGTGCTACTCTGTAACGCAGCGCCCATCGCTCTGACGCTTCGAGCACATGACGGTGCACCATTATGCAAACTAGAGTCTGGCACTGGAATATCACCACCATCTGCTATTCTTAAGGTAACCAATATAAATGACTTTGTACCAACCAGCGGCAGCTTTACTTTCAGCTTATAAGTCCACTGTTGGGTACGGGCCTTCTGCACATCAGGAAACTATTTAAACCAGACTAAGGTGTAGTTTCAAGGTATCCATCTCATATCTGAGGATGGTGTCTTCTTATTACCTAGCTCTTACAGCTCTCTTTATTTGTTGCTTTTCTAATTGCTATTTCAATGTTTTTTTTTATTACACAAGAGCTTTTTCTCAATATCCTGTCATGTTTAAATAATTAAATATGTTATACAGAAACCGTTCTACATGTCAGTGGAGATGGGGCGAGAGACATTCGTGAGTGAACAACTAGAGGTCAGCACTGAGGAGCCCGGTAGATATGCGACCCCTCAGCATGGCCATGTCGTGCTTGACCATGCCGCCAGATTCTCTATACTGTGCAACCAAAAAGTAAGACTTGTTTTTTGTTAAATATATTCATTCGAGATTTGTGATGACTTCAATATTATTGAGTATAAAATTTGTTGACATCAAAGGAATTTTAAAATATTATTCTATAAGAAATCTGAAGAAGGTAGTCTAATAAAGTCTTGGCTTATGCGTAGGTTAATTTTATTTTGTAAATATTAGGCAATTTAAAAATGTGAAAAGTAGTAAAACCTTTGCCCATGCCATGCCCTGTATCATGTATAAACATTGTTTGAAAATTATTCTATGTTCAATTTGTGTGTCCACCAGGTGGCGTTACTAACCATGTACTACGAGATCAAACAAGACATAAATATTATTGGCATTAGCGCCACCTATGTGCTTATCAACAGACTTACTAGTAATGTATTGGTAAGTACTAAACGCGATGTAATTAAATGTTTTTCTTATTATTCAACTGTGATGAAAAGAGAAAGTGATATTCTAAATTTGAAGAGAAATTATCCCAAATGTGTTACTTTTATTATACTGATTTCGTTAATTTTTATATACCTCAGGTATCTGCTATTGCTATTCCGACGGATTCCGAAGTCAATCACCTAATACGACCGAAAACTTTCAAAGTTGTGCAGCCAACTAAAAAAGAAAGGTATCCATTTAGAAGAATAATAAACTTTATTTATTCTTTCTCACAAAAATATACATATTATTACAGTTATCGTTTTCTACATTCCATGAAACATGTTCGTAAGTAATCATACAGTCAAAATCACGTCGTTTTAGCGGGTCATTCCCATTCATCCACACCCTTTCGTCCATAGTGTGGACGACTCTATTGTCTTTAAAATCTATTGTTATATCTTATCGGCGACTCCGGTTGGCTAGACACAGAGCACCTGGTAAATCTAACAATTTAAAAGCCGACAGTATAACTTTGCAACTTTTTTTACGATAGATTTTGATGGCTTAATATCTCATAAACAGTCCTAATTAATCATTTAGAAGTCCAACTCATCTTTTTTTAAAGTTTACTTTTTCGAGTATCGGCTCCTCCACTATAGTTTGGAGGAATGGAAATAAACGGCCCCTTTCCCTCAACACCCTTTTTATTCCCATTCGTCCACACTATTCCCATTCGTCCACACTATTCCCATTCGTCCACACTGTGGACGACAGGGTGTGGATGAATGAGAATGACCCGTTTTAACCCATTGTTAAGTTACATTGAAAACTTTTGGTAAATGTGACGCCCCCTTGAATATTTATTGTATTTTGGTTTTTACTATTTTTTATTATAGCTACAATTGAAATGCATCTGTGAAATTTTCAATTCTATAACCTTTCATTCTTATCGACGCCAAACAGGCGTACAGCGAAGTCTTGTTTCACCTATTATTACGGATCCCTAAAAATTATTGTTTCTCAGTGTCCAAGGTACTCCTCTATGTCACTTCTGGCTGCGTGGTCGCTGGCGGAGTGGCAGCAGTTCAGAGTTGAACACGTTCATATGTCTGGCGCTGCCGGACGCTACGCACGCAACCAATGCACCCGTGCCCGTAAGGCTTGGACTACCGCCTACAAGACGTGCGATCGCTCTGTTAGACGAACATAATAATTCTGTAAGTATTGTGTAAAGTAGATAGATAAAATTCTTTATTTACAAATCAAATCATTACACAGTACAAATCATTACCTTTCACATAAATAACCATAATTATAATTCTGACCACTATTTCCGAAATTTTTTGTAATTTTATTGAATTGATTTTTTATTTTAACAAATTGTTTAAAGTACACGAATCGATTATCACGAGTGCGTAAAATAATTTCGTCTGTTGCTTTTTCACGCTAAAACTATTGAACCGATTTAATTGAAGTTTCTTACACCGAGAGTATAGAGCCTGAGACAAGATAAAGGTCATGCGAAAAAAGGATGTATATTGATATTTGGTTTCACAATAATCGCCAATTCCAATTATCACCAATTTACTTTGCTTACTATATTTCCACGTAACTTTGGTAAATAATTTTACTTAGTATTTATAATTTAACACTCCATATTTTAATATCCTAGGTGCCGGTAATCGTAAGTCAAATAAAACATGAGAACCGCTGGCTGATAGTGGTCGCGCCAGATCCATGCCCACAGTACTTGGTACAGAATCACACTAAAATGCCTTTCTATATCGCACAACCAGTCAATATATCACAGGATCAACCATCCACTTCTAGAGTTGAGGTAAATATTATTCTAATTACATTTCATAGAACTTAAAGGGTGTTGAAATGTTCTTACAGGATTCGCAACGCACGAGTGATACCTTAGTGTTACAAATATCCATAGTCTACGGTAATCGCTTACCATCAGGCGAGCTGTATGCTTGTTTGTCGTTCTTTTAGCATAAAAATAACATATTATGCTCCCAAACTCAATTGATTCCTGATTTCGAGTACTGCTTTTAGTCAAAATAATATAATATATTATATAATAGACCGTGCGGTAAAGGATTAAGAATCCAAGTGTCATAGCCCCATTACCTTTCTTATAAATATGTAAGAGCCTTATGCAGAAAACGTCTTTTATCATTAATAATACTAATGTACAATATTGTACAGAAGGTTTTAAATAAATAAATACTGTTCGCTGATGGTATAAGAATGTCCATGACACTATCCCATTTTCTTTCATTAGTGCTGGGATATGGGGTGGAGTCACTTGTTAATATTAATCTCAAGTTAAAACATAGATGATACCAGAATGCGCGGGCGCACGTTGGAAGTTTCTTGTACAACCGGAGTCAGCGTTACATTACTCAACGCCGGAACATTGTGCGAAATATCCTCCGCAACAGACGCCGACTAGGAATGCTACTAATCCTACTGTCACTATGCTCATATTCGGAAGAGTTTCTGGTAATATATTTTAATTTTTGTATTCAAAGTCAAAGACAAAAATTTTTATTTGGCATTATTTTGGCATGTCCTGCCGTGGTTTTTCCACAGGACTACAACATGGGGCTCTTCAAAAAGGGCGTGAAAAGGTTCTTACATGGTCGGCGACGCGAGAGCGACACTCCCGGTGTTGCAAGCGTCCATAGGCTACGGTAACTGCTTACCATCAGGCAGGCCGTATGCTTGTTCGTCATCCGTTAGTAGTATAAAAAAGAAATGTTTTGCAAGCTCTTTTGAAACGTCAGAAACTAGGTGTCTGTTCCAAACGCGAATCCTATGGAGAAGAACAGACAAGAAACTCCATGGATTTTATGCTTATGTTTCTAAGTTTTGCTTTTTACTCACTCGTCCATGTTGCATTAAATATCGTTGCAGTCAACAACAACCAACCAACTGTGCCAAAACGCCTGCCGGCGTATTATGAGCTTTTTAAAATCATTCAAGTTCCAGGAAGGCCGTAAACTGCATGGCTAAATTAGATATTATGGCAAAAATAAAACTTATAGTTGAAAATTTTTTGTCAGTACTTTAACTTTTAGTTGTACCTTCTCCTTAAACATATTAATGTATGACTGGCTTAGCGAACTGACTGACTAATAATTTGTTCATAATACGAATTTGCCAAACAGTTCAATTCACGGCGTAAACTGCCTGTAAATAAAAGCTCATAATACGGCCGCTGGTCAGCGCGACACAGTAGACGTCCGCGTGGAATTAAGAAACCAAACCTCAACAAATTATATAGGAAGGCCATCCTTTTGAACCACTATAGCGTTAAAAGCATCTTATAATACTCATCACTACTTTTTTTCTATCATATATTTTATTTATCTCTTATGTAGATGGTACAAGATATGATTGGTCAGCTCCAGTAGCGGCTGCGGATGGTGAACATCTGTTACAGTTCTACGGTGGAGTTACTATCAAGTTAAGAGTCATCACTAATCCACATTCAACATTGTTAGAACTTAGGGATACTGATCAGGTAACGTGGAAGTACAATGTTCAGTCTTATATACTAAATCAAATAGATTTATTTTCTTCAAAACATACACAAAATAGTGAAGTGCGTAGCACTTACGAGTACAACCGTCGAGCACATGTATGACCAGATGTATGAGTGTGGATGAAGCCAAGGAATTATGTTTGGATCGTAGCAGATGTCGCTCTATGGTGTCTGACTACCCGTGGGAAATAGACGAGATATTATGATGATGATGTCATACCCATACATAATGTATGTTATGTGTTTTCTACTTCACATTAAAACGATTCCAATAGAATTTGGCTCTAAAATTACTACTATTTTTTTTCGCCTACCCCCATGGGAAAGGGTTTGACGCTGAAATACGGTGTACCCGTGGCATAATCTAATAACTAAAATATGAACACACCTAGATGGCATTAGTGTCGAAATAGAAGTTGGAAGTCTCCATGATATTGCCTTTATCGGCCTATCTTTTTTTTACTACGGGTAGAACTGCAGAGCATAGCTTGTATACTAATGATCTTATTCATAACGACTTATAGGAGGTTTAAAAGTTCGCTAAAGTCGTTTCGCGAAAATTGTAAAAAATTGTTCTTCATAATAGTCCTTTTACGCTAGAACGTTTATTATCTCTCCGATAAAATCTCCATTTAAATCTCCGATAAGTCATTATGAATAACACCATTATAGTTTATATTGTTGAAACAGTGTTTTTTGTTTCAGAACGATATATCAGCAAGTGATATCAGAAGACGCTTAGATGACATGAACGCTTCCAATCAAAACTTTGTAAAGACATACGTAAGTTGTGATACATATTTAATATATAACTGGTACTAAGTACAGATGATGATTATTATGTTATTAGGGTCCCGTACCAAAAGATAAAACGGAATGTTATTACTGAGACTCCGCTGTCTGTCTGTCTGTTTGTCACCAGGCTGCATCTTATGACCCGTCATAACGTAGTTCACTTTTTGTATTGTACTGCAAAGCATACTACAGGTGGATAAGTAGAAAGATAAATAGATGTGATTTGTATTAGTCAATTTACAAATAGTTTTTAGGGTTCCGTACCAAAAGGTAAAACGGGACCCTATTACTGAGACTTTGTTGTCTGTCTGTCCGACCATCTGTCACCAGGCACTATCTCTGGAACGGTGATAGCTAGAGAGCTGACATTTTCAAAGTTTGTGTATATTAGTTGATGCTACAACAACAACAACATATACCTACTTACCATTATTATCATCCTGCCCTTATCCCATAGTTTGATGTCCCGTCATTTGGAGTTATTTGGTATGACGATGATATTATATTATGATAATTATGTTTTTTTTTTTAATTTCCTGTATTATTGAACATATAGTTCTATGTTATTTTACAGCAGCATACCGTATTGAATCAAACTCCTGAACCATGGTTAGGTCGTATTGAAGCCAAAGATAAATGTAAGTTATGTTTTTTTAAATAGATTTTAATGAGTGTCGTATTAATATTTTAAATAGTTTCATAGTGGAATTGTTGGACTTTTCCTTCTTGGCCCATTACGTCTCACTGTTGAGCACGGACTTAGGAAAGGTATATTTCAAGTTTTCCATGTCTCACAGAAGATGTTTTCTGCTTATAATATCCCTTACCTCGCTTTTACAGCAAGTTACATATATTTTTAAGACATAACAATTTAGATATTTTCCTTAGATATTGTTTGCTATTCCTATTTCCGAGCGCCGCGCTGAAAGAGGCAAATTTAGTTGATACCGATTTTACCTACAAATTCTTTGAAAACCTTCGTGAAAACTTTTTTTGCTAAAATCTTACAAATTATGTGATAAACGACAACTCCATCTAAAAAAATGAAAAACATAGGACTTTTGATGGTCATATTTCTTTTAGCTATTATGTTTGAAAACGAGAAAGTAAAAGAAATATAGATATTACTAGCTGACCCGGTAAACGTTGTTTTGCCATACTAAAAAAAATTTAAAAAATAGATGTTGGCCGATTCTCAGACCTACTGAATATGTATGTAAAATTTGAGAAGAATCGGTCAAGCCGTTTCGGAGGAGTACGGTAACTACCACTGTGACACGTGAATTTTATATATTAGATATAAAACCTAGATACTGTGAGAAAAATTTGTTCCTCTGAAGGCAATATCCACGACGAAAACAGGGGACTACGATACCCATATTTTTGTATGTAGCATAGCTTGGTGTCGTGCTCTCTTAATCCGTCACAACACGGACAAAATAAATATCCAATACTTACTTTCTTAAACAGTATTCACTGAGCCGATTGAAACAGAACAAATATCAGCTGAAGATATGGACCCATCAATAACGGAACATTCACTATCTATGAACGAGCCAGATACATCAATAACTGTGAATCATTTCTCGAGGAAAGAATCAAGACTAACATTCCAACTACAACCTTCATCAATAGCTAACGCAATGGTTGATAAGAAATCAGCACTTGTTGATGAACAGTTATCAAATAGTGATACATCTTTATCATCATCGATAAACACACAGAAAACAAATGTTGGTATTATGATGCCAGAAGAAAAATTAGGTATTACTTCTATTTATTTACTTATTGCTAGCTTCTGCCCGCGTCTTCGCACGTATTTCTTTCTTTCTCCAGCCCATTTGCGTCCCACTGTTGGGCACGGGCCATCTCCACTTTGGGAGGGATTATGGTCTACTGTGACGCGCTGACCAGGCGTGTTGGCACAGGGTTTATTTTCGAGTTTTCCGTCTCTCACAGAGGATGTTATCTGTGTGCAATAATATCCCTTAGCTGACTTTTACAGCACCCTTAGGAGGAGATGTGGTGGTGACACTTGTATTCATAATCCGTCACCACATGGAGAAGCACGCATTAGCGGCCAAATAAAAAAAAAACCAGAAGCTGACGGATTCTATAGGTTGCTATAACCAACTGTAAAGAAATAAAAATGGCGGTTTTATTATTTTATACCATATTTTACAAAAGTTTCATTTTGTGTCTCGTACAAAGCTTTTAGCGAAATAATATGTAGCCTATGTTACTTCCAGGACTATAAATTATCTCTATACCAATTTTCGTGCAATTCCATTCGGTAGATTTTACGTGAAAACGTCACAAACAAACAAACTCACTTTCACTTTTATATATAAGTAAGGACTAGATTAGCCGCTGACCCCGTACGCATGCTATTAAGGAATATTCATTTTTGCAACATTTTTCACTGATGCTCCTATAAGTAGCAGTGTGATGTTACATAACCTATAGTCTTCCTTGATAAATGGACTACCCAACGCAAAAAGAATTTTTCAATTCAAACCAGTAATTCCTGAGATTAGCGCGTTCAAACAAACAAACTGTTCAGCTTTATAATATTTTATATAGACTTTTTAACTAATTATCATAACATCACATATTTTTCCCATGGGAGGCAACGGAATACACTTACTATAGGTAAGTGTTTTTACAAAAGAAATGTAGTTTATTAGTCTCTCCGTATTCTGGTACCCATAACACAAGCATATTAGCTTAGCTTGGGACCAAAGGAAGTTGTGTGAAATGTTCATGAAAATTTACCTTTCTAAGCAATATCTAATGTTGATTGCAGATAGTAATTGGGGTATACCTTATAAGACTGAATTTAGTGATATGAATATTCCGGCATCGGAACAATCATTACCTTTTAATAGCAGGCTGGCAGCAGGTGAGGGTGAAAGACATTTTTAGTTTAGTTGTCTATTTACAATTTTAGCATACTATCTATCTAGCTCATAAAACTCTCATTGTTGGACACGGGTTTCGTCCACTTTAGGAGTGATTAGGGTCTACTGTCCCACTCTGACCAGGCGTCTTACAAATGTAGGCACTGTTTCTAGGTGTTTTCTATGTATTGTCAGTACGCAATTACAAAATAAATATCATGTTTATCCGTATCTGGTACTTATAACACAAGCATAGAAATATAGCTTACTTTGATATCAAAGGACGTTGTGTGAATTCTCCTTAAATATTAAGTACAAGTGTACCTAATAACTTAATTATTTTGTAGGTTTAAGTGAATCCGTAACGCCTTGGTGTGACAAAGAAATGTTACGTTGTATTATGGAAGGTATATCTATAGAAATGTCTGCCAGTGCGGATGTACCACCATTACTTGCTGTTTACTTTGATCGTACTGCATTATTGGTGTTGGTTAATGAAAAGGTAAAATCTTTTTATTAACGTCCTCTTTTTTAATTTTTAAGAAACTTGTGTAAATAACAATTGATCGGGATTTTTTCATGGAATGTATACTTCCGAGAGTAAACATAATTAACTGAATTCAAATGAACAGTTAATCAAGTTTAAACTAATTCACCAATTTAACTTTGGAGTTTAAATATAGGGAAACGTCTACATGTTAGCTACTCCTCATAAATTGGTATTAGCTTGTGTGTTTTTTTTTAAACTAATTACAATTTGAATTTTCTCTTATACCATCAATATACAGGCTTGGTTCATGCCGACTTTCGACTTACTAGAACAATAGGAATTAACCTGTAGGTTTTGATTCCCTAGTGAAAGTTGAAAATACTCAAAAATAGTTGCGTAGATTTAAAAGGTTGATTTGTAAAGTAATTTATTAATTTTTGCATTTGACATGCTATGCTTTTACTTAATAAATCAAATTATGGTGGAAAAAGTGAAATGCCGAAAGTGGGACTTGAACCCACGACCTCGGAATACCGTTCCGGAGCTCTTCCAACTGAGCTTATTGTGGTCTACTTGCAACACTTCAAATTAACCACCATATCTGTCACTATTATGAGTTTATATATTTTTACGTACACTGCCATCTATCAAGATTGCTTTACACCATCTCGACCAACACTTGAGTATTCTTCCCAGAATACAAATGGCATTTCACTTTTTCCACCGTAATTTGATTTATTAGGTTATTTGTAATAATTATATTATATTTTGTTTGTACCTAACCCTAAGGAATTAATATTTAAGCACGTTTCTTATCTTATTTTTTGTTTGTCAAGAAAATAAAAACCATGCTGTCAGTGGCCGATGTTCAAATCGATAATTTACAATACGAGAGTGGACAATTCGACTTCGCTGTTGTAGCGAGTACTCGGTCAGAACCTTTGAAGCCAGACCGATGGCCATCATTGTGGAATATGTTCGCTGAAAAGGACACATTCTCAACTCAACATAGAAATGCTAGATTACTTTTGAAATTGACACATGACAAATGGAACGTATTATCTACTGGATATAGAGGTATGTACTTAAATATTAAGTTATCTATAGTAATACTAATAATATAAAGCTGAACAGTTTGTTTGTTTGTTTGAACGCGCTAATCTCAGGAACCACAGGTCCGATTTGAAAGATTCTTACAGTGTAATAATAATCAGGCTAAGGCGAAGAATCAGTGAAGAATGCTGCAAAAACTTGACGGGCTTCGTGGTGGAGTGGTTTATGTAATGGACTGCCGATCACGAGGTCGCGGGTTCGATTTCCGCTTGGGACAATCATTTGTGTGATATCCATAAATGTCATACAAATGTTTGTACTGCGTCTGGGTGTTTTCAATGTATTATAAGTATGTATTTACAAAAGAAAAGTAGTATATGTAGTCTATCCGTATCTGGTACCCATAATACAAGCATAGAAATATAGCTTACTTTGGAACCAGAGGACGTTGTGTGAAATGTCCTGAATATTTAAAAAAAAAATTAAAAAAAACGGAAAATTTTCTAAATTTCAAGCGTACGAACTCGCGGGTAAGAGCTAGTGTCCTTATAATATAAGTCAGCATTCTACCCTTATCCTGTTATTACGAGTCGGCGCAACATGACTCCATGTTAAGTTTTGGCTGATATTTACTCTTTGCTGCATGTCTGCCGTTTACCCGCCCCGGGTATATGAGTAGGTATCATGCCACATGGTTCCCTTGGTGACAATTGTATTATTTTTGTTCCTCAACCTACGGACAATTCTTCCATAAAATATTAATACGATAAAAGAGTAGCAGATGTATGAGTGTGGATGAAGCCAAGGAAGTATGTTTGGATCATAGCAGACGGCGCTCTATAGTCTCTGCCTACCCCCATGGGAAAAAAGCGTGATGTTATGATGATGATGATAAGAGTAACACAGTAACAAGTTATTAAAATATTACTAATTCTTTCTACAGAATTAACAGAGGTGGAATTGCACGTGGGTAGTCTCGCATTATACGTAGAAGATGCGTACGTAACATCTTTGGTGGAACTGTCTCGGTTAGCGATGCCTTCCACAGTTAACAGTGACATAGCCGGTGTACTAGCTGAGGAACGATCTATACAGAACCCACTAAGGTTACGACGACTCCATGTACATCCATTAGATCTAACTCTAACGTTACATACTGCTGTAAGTATATTTATTAGTTTTTTTACCCACAGGTCAGTCTGTCAGTCAAAGAAGGATAAGCTTTGCGGGCGAATCTTCTGTGTAACTTTCTTTATTACATCGGGTCTTACAAATGGATGGCCTTGGTTATATTTCGATAATTAGATTATCACCCGTTTAAACATAGATTTTTAAAATTCAATTGATGGATATTTTGGGTTAAATAGTAAGATGGAATTTAAAAAAATACTATTAAAAAGAATATCGCAAAAATATTGCGAGTAAAATACTTGTTTAAGTTTAGTTTGGAACAATTTTAGAGCATTATAATAACAATTTAATTTTCTATTGTTTTATTGTCTTTTCGTCACATTATAGGATTATAGCTTTTTATAATAGCGACTTTGAATTGTTTAAACATAATATGCCGTTCAAATGAATAGGATTAACCCCGCGTCATGTTGTGACATAATAGCTGTCAATTCAAACAATTTTAGTAGGGTCAGCAAAACAAGATATTTTTTTTATATAATTTACTTATCACCTTATCGTTATCTTTTACACATTTTCGAGCAATTAGTGAGATAAATGCAATTACAAACAATAGCAAATCGAGACATATACAAAATAAAAACACTAACAAACGAAAACCGCGACAAATAACAAAAAAAAATAATTTATTTGACGGGGAACAAGCAAATAGCTAACAGCATAAAAAATAAAACTCAGGCAAGCTTCAAAACTCGACAAGGCACAATAACAATGACAAAATGGCGGTTGGTAGTTGAACATAATATTATCTTCTCCAACGACGAAATATTGAATTAAATTAGTTTTCTTTTTTATTAATGTTAGAAGTATTATCCCTCAAAACTTTTAGATATTTTTGGACTTAGAATAACTGAGATAAGACAAAACATAAAAAATAATTTATTGATTCGCAAATAAAGTTTCGTTGCTGTCAGTACTTTTCAAATCACTTTGACAGATAGCCAATCCTATTCTCATTTGAAACGTATAGTATATAATACATACATATATATATACACATTTCAGGTGCGTATGTACATAGCGTTAGATCAAAGTCCACTAAGACTGAGCGCATTCAAGTTGCACGACATGATGACGTCATCGGAACGACTAACACACGCGCTAACTGTACATTATCTATCAGCCGCCATATTGGGAGCTGGTGAATATTTTTTTATTACTTATTTATTTACAAGATATTTGCTTTATTTTTTCTTATAAATCAAATTGATGTAGCATGTGCGTTATAGCTATGCTCATGCTAGATCAATTTGATTTTGAAGAAAAAATAGAGAGGTTTTAGGAATCCAAACCCCTTCTGACATGACATGCCGAAAATTGGCCCAATAAAACAAAGTTTGCATCCTTTTTTGGTAAGTTTTTGTCTAGAACCAAAAATAAAACGTAGATAATATATACACCCTCCCCAAAACAAAACCCTACGCTCATGTAAAATGAGGAGTGAGGAAAAATTTAGTAACACAAGTATTGACTAACTAAACTATTGTGGGTACTGTACATCACGATAGCTCAGTTGACAGAACGATTAAATATTCCCGGTATTCTGGGACTCAACTCATACTTGTAGTTGATTTTAGTTTTAATGTGTGATATTTTTTTTATTTTCAAACCATTACAACCAGGTTGGGTAGTTGGTGGTTTGGAGCTACTGGGTGCTCCTGGTGCATTGGCAGCTCGTCTAGGAGGCGCTACAGGCGGTGTGAAGGGCGTTGCATCAGCCACGGCCGCAGCTCTGCTCAGATCATTGAGCGCCTGGGCTGGATCCCTCGCAAGGAACCTGGACCTTCTGGCTGGAGATGAAGAACACGCCAGGAGAGCCGCTGCAGCTAGAAGAAGACCGCCACCTAGTCTTGTAGCCGGACTTGTTGCTGGAGTTACTAATTTCGCTATTAATATACTTGGTACATGCATACTATCATACCTTTTATTCCATATAGATAGGCAGAGAGCACTATTACGATCATGGAAGGTACGGAACCTTTTGTGCACAACGCCTACTCAATCTTAGTCGGGTTTTATATAATCTCTTCTTTCTTTAAAATATATGCAGCTATTAAATATTAATTTTTGTTTGAAGGTAATATTCTAAATATGAGTTATTTTTCTAGGTGCTGTAGGTGGATTAGCCCACCATCCCCTGGTGGGAGTAGCTGTGGGTGAGACAGACAGTAGTGCGGCTGCATTACGACGAGGCATCCTAGGCGCCCTTACCAAACCACTGAGCGCCACTGCCGACCTTGTGGCCTATGCTGGACACGGCCTACTGAGACAAACTGGATGGGACCCGGTACCAGAGGTAAATGGTGCATTTAAACAACATTGAGGCGCTTTTGTTAGCTTCGTTGGTATCCATCTATATGTAATGATGTATGTAACGGAATCTTTGGAAGTTATTGTCACCCACTTGTAATATTCTGATTATAAAAATTATTCACACATATTAAAATTCAATGATAATGCAATAATTTATAAAATACCCGATATTGGTACCGATTCTACATACACAACTAAACTTAACCAAAAAATGAAAACTGATTATGTCAAACACAATTCGGCAATGTTAATAGAACCTTGTTGTTAGAAAATCTGTATTTTATAGACTAACGATTTGTTTTGATTTTTAGGGTTCCGTACCCAAAGGGTAAAAACGGGACCCTATTACTGAGACTTCGCTGTCCGTCCGTCCGTCCGTCCGTCCGTCCGTCTGTCACCAGGCTGTATCTCAAGAACGGTGATAGCTAGACAGTTGAAATTTTCACAGATGATGTATTTCTATTGCCGCTATAACAACAAATACTAAAAATAAAATGAAATAAATATTTAAGGGGGGCTCCCATACAACAAACATGATTTTTTTACCGTTTCTTGCTCGATACTAATAACGTTGCCTTATGTTGCATAGATAATGGTACGGAACCCTTCGTGCGCGAGTCCGACTCGCACTTGACCAATTTTATTTAGTTACGTTTAGTTGTGTACCTAGGATTGGTGCCAATATTGATTTTCAAGTTCTGCGATTTTAAAGAATATTTTGTTAATTGTATTGGATCTATAATGTTAATAATTTTATGTATATTGTTAACTTGGTCAACCCGTGACCACGATTGTTGACCGACAACTCGACCGAAACGTCGGGACGAAGGTGTTGTACGTCTTTATAGTAAAACTAGCTGACCCGGCAAACATTGTTTTGCCATACAAATGTCAGGGGTGGGACCACCCTTAACATTTAGGGGGATGAAAAATAGATATTGTCCGATTCTCAGACCTAACGGATATGTACACAAAATTTCACAGAAATCGGTCGAGCCATTTCGGAGGAGTATAATTACAAACACCGTGACAAGAGAATTTTATATATTAGGTTAAGTGATTATAATTTCGTTAAATTAACCAATCATGAATATCTAGAATTTTCAAGCATTTTTTTTTACTTTTTAACGAAGCTAATTTATATCTATTTGTTGTTATATACACAGGCTCGTCGCAAATGGTTTGCAAAGAACGCTAGCCGTGGACCAGGTTGGAAGCGTGATTGTGTTCGTTGGACTTTCCGTCTGGCAGACATGCACGCTATCACCGGCTTCCTTGTACTGCTTGATAATGCTAGTCTAATGTTACTATTGACGCATAAGGTATGTATCAATGTGTAAATACTAACTACACGCCCTGACTTTGAACAGTTTTTTTTACTAAAGTAATTTATTAATTTTGCAATTGACTTGCTATGCTTTTACTTAATAAATTAAATTATAGTGGAAAAAGTGATCATTGCAAGCGGGACTTAAACCCATGACCTCGGAATCCGTCGCTCTTCCGACTGAGCTATTGCGGCCGTGCCAACAGTAACCAATTTATCCACTACAATGTCACTCGAATGTGTCTACATCGCATTTCATTCAGATCAAATCGCATTGCGGTGATCACTTTTTCCATTATAATTTAATTTATTAAGTTTTTTTACTATTAAACATTTTCTAGTACATAATTGTAAAAGTCGCGAAACTTAGGAAGTGTGTTTAGATCGATGGGAAAAAAAATTGGTCAAGTGCGAGTGGGACTCGCGCACGAAGGGTTCCGTACCATTATCTATGCAACATAAGGCAACGTTATTAGTATCGAGCAAGAAACGGTAAAAAAATCATGTTTGTTGTATGGGAGCCCCCCTTAAATATTTATTTTATTTTATTTTTAGTATTTGTTGTTATAGCGGCAATAGAAATACATCATCTGTGAAAATTTCAACTCTCTAGCTATCACCGTTCTTGAGATACAGCCTGGTACGGACGGACGGACGGACAGCGAAGTCTCAGTAATAGGGTTTCCGTTTTTACCCTTTGGGTACGGAACCCTAAAAATAAAGGGTGACTGTATAATGATGCGTAAGTATGTTAATATTTTAGTTTCAGAGATGCAATGGGATTTTAAAATGTGCGTAGAAGTCAATACCAATTATATTGCACGAAAAACTAAACTGAATTCTAAAATACAAGCTAATGCCTAGTTATTAAATACCATACAAATCAATTACCATTATTGATAAATTGCAGTTCCTGGTGGTGGCAGATCCTGAGACTGACCGTATAGTTGAAATGATTGACTTCAAAAGCTGCACTCTTGGACCATACCAAGGACAGGTTATTGAGGTAAATAGTGAAAGAAAATGTCTGTGTTTATTTTTATATTAATATTAGCTGTCCCGGCAAACGTTGTTTAGCCAAACTAAAAAAAAAGGTTTGAAAAATAGATGTTGGCCGATTCTCAGACCTACTGAATATGTATGCAAAATTTGAGAAGAATCGGTCAAGCCGTTTCGGAGGAGTACGGTAACTAACACTGTGACACGTGAATTTTATATATTAGATTAATTAATAATAATTTACCTTTCTATTTCATGTTAAGTTGATTGTGCGTCAACGTAGACCTACTAAAGTGCCTGATTCAAGAACTGTGGACGAAGAGGATGAATTTCAGGTAAGGTCACATTGCATTTGAGGGGCGTCGTGGTTTAGTGGTTCATGTAACCGACTGCTGTTCACGAGGTTGCGGGTTCGATTCCCGCACGGGACAATAATTTGTGTGATGTTTATAAATATGACACAAATGTTTATTCTACGTCTGGGTGTTTCTATGTATTATAAGTATGTATTTACAAAAGAAAAGTTGTTTTAGCAGTATATCCGTATTACGTATACCCATAACACAAGCATATAAGCTTAGCTTGGGATCAGAGGACGTCGTGTGTAATGTCCATGAATATTTATTTAATTATTTATCTAGGATTATGTGTGCAACTAAATCTTCATTTATTCAAAATATACCGTAGTTGATTACATTTAAGTTACTTTAGTTTTGAAATAGTATAATATATGCCAATGTTAATGCGTGAGCTAAAGGTTAATGGTCTTATTCATAATGACTTATCGGAGGTTTAAATGTTCGCTAAAATCGGTTCGCGAAAATTGTCAAAACGTGTTATTTATAATATATTTTCTTATCACGGTCACCAGACATCTACATGTTGTGGTGCTGTTTTAACAGCGTTTTATGCCTGTTATTTTCTTGTTAATTGTAACGATGTAATAAATAAATAAGTAAAATAAATAAAATAGTCTTTTTACGATAAAACGTTTATTATCTCTCCGATAAAATCTCCGTTTAAACCATTATGAATAAGCCAGTTAATGTATGTGTGTTTATGACAGATAAACGTGGCAGCAATGGCTCGTGTCGCTCGATACACGGGTGCAGAGGGCACAAATCAAGGCGAGGCGCGAGTATTATCGCTACTGCCCACGCCTGGACGTGCGCACTCCTTACACGCAGCCCTAACGGCGCTTATACATCATAATATTAATACACACCTCTCTATACTGTAGGCACGCACACTAACGGGGTTACATAACCTTACGAGCACTACACATTATACAGGTTGTTTGGTACATCGTTTGCCAAATAAAATTTGCTAAAAGATAGTGTCATTTGCTATAGTTTAGCATATTTAATTTTATTTTTGCAACACCAGATTTTTTTTTTGGTCTTGGAAATTTTTGATAAAAAATTCCATACCGAGCTTTAAAACCCAAAAAATTTAAAAAAATGCTGTTAATAGCGTTCAATTTTTCAATTGTGTTCAATTTTTTTTATTTTTTTGGGTTTATATTATATATATATTATATATTATATTATTGAGGTTTATATATTATATTATTATACGAGCATTACACGTTATGTGATTACTTGAGCATAATGCGCTACATAATCATTCGATAACTACACGTTTTGTAACTACAAGAGCGTTATATGTTAGAAGCACCACAAGTTACGTAATCACAGAAGTACTACACGATATAAATCACACGAGCACTATTAAATTATATGATCACACAAGCATTATGCGTTACATAACCGCACAAGCACTACACGTTATGTGATCACACAAGCATAATACGCTACATAATCACACGAGCATGACGATTTATGGAAGCGTACGAGCAATACCTGTCTTATAACTTATTTCTTACCTGTCTTTGACGGGCCTCGTGGTGGAGTGGTTCATATAACGGACTGCCGATCATGAGGTCTCGGGTTCGATTTACGCTCGGGACAATCATTTGTGTGATGTTTTTAAGGGCCTACACACAGCTAGTAGGTATAGAAAATGAAGAATTAGGGATATTTTTTTTTGTTTACTCAAAATCTACTAAATATATTTTAATTCCGGTTTACCTACGTGTTTCTATATATAATAGTTACTTATGTTTTTAAAATTATTTCATTAGTTAATACGCGATAATAGACTGAGAAATGAAAAAAATAAAAAAATGAGAGGTTGTTTCACTAAGATTTTCTATCGAGAAAACTTTTTTCAATCGCGTTTCTGAGTTTATGCGATCCTAGATCATATATTGAAAAAACAATTACTTAAAAATTAGAGCTCTAGCCATTCAATCTAAAGAAACAATGAAAACTTCGTACATAGAAAAATGCACGAAGCTATTTTGGTATCCTCTTAATTGTCATACAAATGTTTGTACTGCGTCTGGGTGTTTTCTATGTATTATAAGTATGTATTTACAAAAGAAAAGTAGTTTATGTATTATATCTGTATTCTGGTACCCATAACACAAGCATATAAGCTTAGCTTGAGACCAGAGGACGTTGTGTGAAATGTCCATGAATATTTATTTATACAAATAAGAAGTTAAAGTTAGCAAGAATGTGTTATAACTGCTATAACTAAATAAGTAACGTTATAACTAGTGATCCGAATAGATAGAGCTATTTTATGTACTAGTCATATTTTACAATAATATGGATATGCCCAAAATCCCGTTTACCTAATACGGATTAAGGAGTAACGACAGAATACACTTACTTTACGATGGATAAGTATAAGGATGGGTTTAAAGATAGTATAAGTTGAGTCAATAAACCATGTATATTTTTTTATGTAACAGTTTATACAATACTTAACAATCATTTACATTTTTCTTTATTTTGCAGTTGTAGAAGAAAATATTAACATACAAACTAATTCAAACATGTTCAAAAAAAATCAAAGTATTATCTTCTGTTTCATCATAATTATTTTCATGTCTTCATTCTTTGAACTATTTTTATTTACAAGATATTTATTTAAATTATCAGCATGTTTACTTTTAAACAATAATTAAATGAAACTGTCATTGGTTTGTTTCTAAGTGTGATTCGTCTACAGCGTCACTAGAAGCCTGATTACGACCCAAGTTATATTTTAATTAAATAAACCGCGATAAAAGCCGTTAAAAGTAGTTTTATCCCATGGAATGTCAATATTAACATCAATGTTTGTGGTCAATGAACCTAAATAGCCCTACCTACTCCGATCATTGGTTATAACGCTATAAGCAACATAAGCTGATTAGAACTCCTGCTTAAAAGTGGCATTCACGTCATGAAAGTATTATAATTAAGTATTATAAAAGAAAAATTATGGAAGTGACTATTAACACTAAACGAAAGTAACATTCCTAAATGAAATTATAAGACTATTTAAAATTATTTTTTTAGTAAATAATTTTGTTTTTCAGTTTGCATTATCAATTTGATATTGGTAATGTTCTAGATCAGTGTTTTCCAACGTGTGGTACACGCTCTACAAGGGGGCAATTTGATAGTTAAGGGGGGCTCTTCAAATATTGTCTGGTCAGGACTTTAATGGTCAAAGTCGGAACGAGTCCATATTTGAAAGTCACAGGGTTAATATATTTATATTTTGTAAGGCCACAAAATTATTTTGTAAAGCTGAAAAAATAATGTTACTCGAAAAAAAATCAAAAACCATTAAAAATTTTAGAAATGTTAAAGGGTCAAGTAAATTGGCCTGAAAAGGTTGTGAAACACTGTTCTGGATAGTGTTAGAAGCGTATCTGAAATTCTGGGAAAATGTCATGTAAATATTTATATCACCTTAATATTATGTACCGTTATTAAAAACAATATATTATATTTTGCGTTAATTCATAATTTTATCAATATTATTATTAAAACTTTTATTAATAAAATGTACGTAACGTTTTTCTTTAGTGTTCGCTTTTTTACTTACGCCTATTCACCATTGCATTTTTGTTTATAGTTTTATTGACCTATTTTTCCATTAAGACCTAGGTATTCTAATTTTTAATATCTTTGGGCGAATAATTATAATATACTTTAAAGATTTTATTTGAAAATACATTTATTTTCTATTTTTTATTACAATTTATAACAATTTATGCTTTTCAAGATATTGAATTTTGTGTTGATTATTATTAACTTTTTCTAAATAATAGAACAGCGAAGGGTAACCAAGGCATTATAACCTTACTATTTTACCAAAAAAGAAAACAAAATAAAATTTTGTTTTTACCAAAAAGAAAACGATGTATCGATTTCATTTCCGTTATTTTTTTTATATATTTTGTCTTTTTAACCTTTATATGGAAAGAAGATAAACACCTCTCCCAAGATTAAATCCTTGCTATGCCTATAGTAGGACTAATATACATACATATAATATAATTATAATGTAAATATCTTTAAAGTCATTATAAAATATATTAATTTTAACCAGTTAGTCATGCAAAAACTGATTGTTGAAATAATATAAGTAATGTGTGAATTATTTATTATTTTTGTGTTTGTGGTATTACATACATATTTTGTTTATTTTATGTATTGAAAGAAAAAAAAGATTAGGCCAAATTTTAAGTATTGTGGTAAATAATTGTAAATTCGATATCATTTTTGTAATGTAATAAAGATTTATTAAAAAATATTGTTTTTTTTTTATATTTTTAACTCCTGAAATATCATAAAGCCTTCATATTTCAGTAGTTTTGATCATACTACTAATATTATAAACATGAAATTTTGTAAGAGTGAATGGATGGATTTTGTTGCTGTTTCACGTAAAAACAAATTTATTAAGAGGATACCAAAATAGCTTCGTGCATTTTTCTACGTACGAATTTTTCATTTTTTCTTTAAATTGAATGGCTAGAGCTCTGATTTTTAAGTATATGTTTTTTCAATATATAATCTAGGATTGCATAAACTCAGAAACGCGATTGAAAAAAGTTTTCTCGATAGAAAATCTTGGCGAAACAACCTCTCTCATTTTTTATTTTTTTTCATTTGTCGGTCTATTGTCGCGTATTAACAAATGAAATAACTTTCAAAACATAAGTAGCTATTATTTAAAGAAAGTAAGCCGGAATTAAAACATATTTAGTAGATTTTGAGTAAACAAAAAAAATATCCCTAATTCTTCATTTTCTATACCTACTAGCTGTGTTAATAGGTACATGTCGACGATAATATTGATGTAGGCCCTTAAAAACTACAGTTGTATACCTTTCAAATTGGAATACACGCTAAAACCCAAAGTTCAAGAGTAGTAACTGCAGATACGTATGAATCTGACAGAAACAAAGATAAAGAGATACTCTAATTTACAACTTTAGAATGAGACTTGAACAATTTACGTAGGTATACTAGATTTAACTCAATACTTTAGCTGGAATGTGTCATGCAGTCAGAAAGGCTCGGTAAATATACTGGTAAGTTTTACTATATTTGATTTGGATTATGCCACGTTTTACGTATGTGTAGGTATATTGTTTAAGTATATTTTTACTCACGTTTTTGGTCACATTTGTTGGTAAAGTGCGGTAAACAAACTAAGCTTACTAAGGTATTTAAAAATGAGAAAAAAAAACAACGAATTAACTTTTGCAGAAAGTGTATTTACATTTTAACACGCTTTTATAAGTTCGGTATGTATCTATCAATGTATAAATCTATGTAACGGAATCTTTAAAAGTGATTTACGCCCAGTTACAGTTATCGGATTGATCTGAAATTTCGCACACATATTAAGGACCGATGATAATGCAATAATATAAAAAAATATTCAGCATTTTCTAGCGTGTTTTGTAGTTTTTGAACTAAACATATTTTATTGTAAGACTAGCTGTTGCCCGCGACTCTGTCCGCGTGGAATTCGGAAATTTTTTTTTTCGCAATAAAAGGTGGCCTATATCCTTTCTCAGGGTCTAAAGAATCTTTACACATTTAGACAATCTGATTGTCTGTGCCAAATTTCATCAAAATCGGTTGAGAGGTTTAAGCGGGAAAGCGTAACAGACAGACAGACAGAGTTACTTTCGCATTTATAACTTAGTAGAGATTAAACCAAGTTGATTGTATACCTAGCTACAGTTAAATCAATTGCAACTGATTCGAAATGTTAATTGTTAGCACGTCTTCTTTACAATAACGCAAGTAATTATTGGGTATAAGCTAGTATTGTATAGATATTATCTGTGATTAGATTATTTTATACTTCTCTAATTGACTACTTACAGTAGTAAGTAAATACTTTAACTGTACAAGCGATAATTGTTATTAGTTAATGGCGTCTCGCTGACGGTGGAAAAATACCAGTTTGTCGGTCATGGAACACTCTACCCTAGATATATCTAACGTGAAATTGCTTTACGTGAAAGTTTCCATTTATTACAGTAAATTAACTTTGTTGTGAACTAATCAGCTTCAAGAGACAAATTATTTGTCATGATGGCAATAAGTATCTACAAATTTTATGCATTTTCTATATAGGTACTTCTAAATTGCTTAATGAACAAAGGTCCTCCACATACGAGAAGGTGTAGTTTTCAACTTCAGAAGCTTAGGTTTATAAACTGAGAGAAAGTAGGAGTTAAAATGGATAATGCTGTAAAGCCCCTGGATTACCTAATGGATTAACAACTGCACATTCAGCTAATCAGCCTGGAATAGTTAAGTCGACATTCTGATCTACTCCTCTATATTTACCCTATCATTGTGGTGCAATGAATTTTGATGCGGTTTTTTAATAGATAAGGTGGTTAAGGAGGAGGGTTTATAATAATTTGTTTTATTTATTTTGTCTAAGGTTTGATTTCTAAATTTCACACAAACGTCACAAAGGTATGGGCTATATTATTATCTATTAACTAATAATGTTTGTAATTTACACAAAAATCAGTACCTATTAATAACACGCTTTTATTACGTACGGTACGTATCTATCAACGTATTAATTAATCTATATAACTAACTTCACGTCACCCCTTTCCTTCATTTTCTTAACATATCGCTCTAAAGTAGGTTGAGGTAGTGCGTATGTAGGAGCAGCTGTCTTGTCTTAGCTCAAAACTTTATCTACAGCCATTTTCATAGAATCTATCGACCATTCTCCTGTTTTGGTTTTCTCTTGTAAGTAGATACCATGACTACCTAAAAAATAATACAGTAATACTTATATTACGAAAACTAAATGTAATCAGACTCACAACTCCATCTTGCCCCAATACCCCATTATACCCCACCTCGCTTAAAAATTCTGTAAGAGAAGGGATTCCCTTCCCTTACAGAATTTTCAAGCGTGTTTTTTAGTTTTTGAAGTAACTAAGTAATTTTAAGCATTAGTTAAGTATTTTATATGGTACTACCTAGAATGATGAATACTAAGTCTATGGGTATTACTACCAAATTGCGTCATAATAGTCATAGTGCCATACTCATGATGATGATACAAACACCTTCACTAACAATAAATTTTTCATAATTCTTTGCATTCCTAAGTTAGAAGTCCCTAGCTTGTCACCCTAATCGTCACAAACAAGGATGTATTACTAGTAAAATAGTTGATTTGCGTATTGAATGAGGAAAAATACCTACTACTGGGAAATTTTGAATTATAATATAAATTCTATTGACTCCTATTTCTATGTTAGTCACATAACATTTGGTAACACGAGTCTAATGTTAATATATAAACAACGTCATTACAGCACTATGCTGAGAGAAGTATTTCGGCAAAACAATTGAAATAAACATAAATAACTATGGATAAGTTCCTTCGGAATTACCTTACTGATATTATAAAGCTGAAGAGTTTGTTTGTTTGAAGGCGCTAATTTCAGAAATCGCTGGTCCGATTTGAATAATTCTTTCAGTGTTAGATAGTAAATTTATCGAGGAAGGCTATAGGCTATATAATATTACGCTGCGACTAATAGCAGCGAAGCATCAGCAAAAATGTTGCATTTTTTTTCTAAATTTCACTTGTAAGATGGCACGAGCAAACGCTAGTTTTAAAATAAAGTCGTTATTTCAGAATGTCTCTATGTGAGCTTAAATCCTTAAAACTATGCAACAGAGCTAAGGGATTTTTTAATGTTAATTGTGATTCAAGAGGATTGTTTAAGTGTAAAAGTTGGGGTTTGGTTTCCAACTGCACGCTATTTAAAATTAATTAAATATTCACGGACAATGCATGTAGGTACCTACTGCTTACGTTATGAACACCAAACTGTGGATCTATGTACATTAATAAAAGGAGGACGAAGAAGGTACGATTACAAAACCGTTAATAGCATATTTTATTCCTGATTTTCCCGACTGCAATTGGCATTGTTCATAATTTTTTACCTGCAGTTTTAATATTTTTTTTTAGAAAATATACTTTTTTAAGCAACTAATTTCAATATTGTTGAAATATTCACTATATAGAATTTAAAAAAAATACTTAAACATATTATGTTAAATGTTGTGACGTCATCGTTGTGCGCAATCTGTGTATTGTCTTTTCCTGATAGACTTAAGACAGATTGCAATACATCTTTCCAAAGTTGCCAAGGTGATATAATGACCAATTTCAACTCCACCACAGAGTAGTATATCCCTAAGAACGCCTTAATATTTTAAGTCCTTCATTTCAAGGGCAAATAGAGATCATTTGCTTTTTTGGAAAAATAATCGTTAATATAGCAAATTTTACGAAAAAAACTAATGGATTGTGATCAGAAACTCTATTCCCCGAAATGGTTTTCGAATTAAGAGTTTTCAAAAAATATGAACAATGCCAATTAACGGTATAAGGGCAGGATAGTGATGATGATGCGTATTTGTTTTTATAGCATAAACTGTATTTTCAACTCTCTGATTATCGCTGTTCCAGAGATACAGCTTGCTGATGAACACACAAATGGATAGAAAGTCTCCGTAATGCAGTCCCATTTCACCGTTTGGTACTGATCTCTAAAAAGAACACTAAAAGAGTATTTTTTACTCTTTTGTTAATCTTATTATGGTATTTTTGATAAAACAAATTCTCTGTTTCTCTATCTCATTAACTTGCTACTACTGGGCACTGAACTCCCCCATTTCAGGAGAGTTTTCAGTCAATTCTGCCGCGTAGACTTTTGGCACAGGGTCTTAAATTTTTCCTTCGTTCACATTATAGATTTTACCTGCCTAAAAGAAATATGCTTCAGCTGACTCATACAACACCATGGGGAAGAAATGGGGTGGTGACACTTGTATTTCTTATCCATCACCACACGGATAAAAATGTGTTGTTATGATTTTGTGTGTTATCCTAGCGCAGTGTCATACTAATTTATCCTCTCGGATTGTGACGTCACAAATAATATGATGGGATACATCAGTGTCGTCGGAGGCTGCGTGCAGTACGTTACAGGTTGCAAGTCAATGAGTCGACGTCGTCGATGCAGGTTTGTTATGACGTCAGATGCGCACGCGCCTCGCAGTTATAACTCTTCGCAAGCGGAACCGCATGATCATTCGTTAGAGAGCGCGCCTGCCGCGCACCTCGCGTCATCTTGACCGTAACTTTTGCAAATTCGCGCGAACATTTGAACGTTATTATATTTTCTGTGTTCGTTTAACAAACTGTGACAAAATGCCCAAAAATATATTAGCTGAGATGGGGTCCCAAGTGGGCCTCACCCCGAGGAACGCACAGAACAAAAAGGTATGTTTAGTTATATTTGCAATCAAATTATTTAAAATAAAAATATTATTGTAAGCTGCCCAATTTTGCGAATTATTACACATAATATGTAACATGTTAATAAAAGACAACTAGATAGGTACTTAATTAACACCAAAGATATTACCACATTATTACTGGTAAAAAATTCATCAGTGATAATTAAAAATTTATACAATGCCGAGATTTTGTGTCTATTTCCTAATTAGGCTTACTGGAGAACAATATTTTTTTTTTAGATATTAACTTGACAAAGCAATAAAAAAATATGCATAGTAAACAGGGCTCGTAAAAACAACAATAATATAATCATAATTATAATTTATTAAAAATTTATATTATATATTTCTACTTTTTGCTAGTAACAGACAATAACAGACTTTGGTATTTTGAGATATTTGAGCCGAATGGTAAGTCGACTGCCGAAGCTCATGGTCGAACGAAAATAAACCATGCCCACACGTCATTTTGCTAGTACAATGTCAATACCACATAATCTGGTTATAATGTTTATTTGTATGACACGCACGTCCCACACACACATCCCACTGTTGGGATGTTGGGCGTACGTATGTGTAAAGGAAAAATACTATATTTACATCTAGAATAGTCTTGGTAATGTTTTGTTTTGTTTATCTAATCATAAATGGTAGGTGATTCTAAATATTTGGAAAACGTAACAGAGCAGGTTACTGTATGTCACCTGTAGATACAAAATACACCACAGGTAATAATTAAAATTTTAATTATTGTTTACGTATTAGTAGGTATTTAATTTGTGACAAGAAAAAAAGCAGATACACAACGTAGTGCAGCTTAATATTATTGTTTCAAGTCACCTATATCGTGTATATTGTGATGTCAAATGCGGCAAATATGCTCGCCTCGTATTCATTCAAGGTTTAGATACGTTTATTTTAGATAATTTGGTACATTTTATATGCAGCAAGAACACGCGCTTAGTGTCAAAAATCTTTCGTCGTATGATGCCGGGAAAATGTAGCTTAAATAAATAAACTACTACTGGGTATTTTTATAGTTAAGTAATGGTAAACCATTAGGTAAGTAATCTAGATGCTTTATCTGAGTACTTTTAAAGTAATTTTAGCTGATTATTACTATGCAAAAAGCCTAATGGTTAAAGTAAGCAAGCTTTGATTTTATTTGCTCTATGATAAGCAGAAAGCTATTGAAATAAAAGCTTTTAAAAAGCAAGTTGTCAGTGAAGGATTAAGACTACTAGTACTACCACACCTCTTCGTCCCAAAGGGACGGTACTTATGTATTTACAAATGACACTATGGTCCTAAACATTGACCTACATTGATTTACGGACTCTGACGCGCACGCAACAGAAGATTAGGGATAATAATTCTCCGTTTTTGCAACATTTAACTAATGCTTCGCTCCTATTGGTCGAGGCATGATGTTATATAGCTTATAGCCTTCCTCGATAAATAGAAAGAAGAACAAGCAAAAAATCCAGTTGTTTTCGAGAAATCGTGTAACATAAGGAGAAAAACCTCCTTTTTGAAATCAGCTAAAATTCATTAAATACTTACCCACACCTATTCTTACAAAAGCGAAATAGACTACAGGCCCAGGTGTAAAAGTAACATCTAAAAACGTGCTATTTTGAAAAAATGCAATTTATAACAATATTATTTATGATTTACGTTGACAGATCTAAACATCCGGAATAGTAATTTACACCTTTAAGTATGATATATTTCTATCTTATAAAGATCTTATTTAAATTGAAGGATACACGCGCATATGATTCAAGTTCGTAACCACAGAGCGTAAGATGTTTTATGTTGCAAGACTTGCAAGTGTTAGTACATTGGCATTGTAGCTAGACAAACGGCTTGTGGGTTCATCATCAGCATCATATGTTCAGAAGCTATGTGTCTGTTCCAAACGCGAATCCTATGGAGAAGAACAGACAAGTAACTCCATGGATTTTTTTCCATTTTTTCTTTTTTTTCATATTTTTTTTCAATATTAATTTACTTTGTTGTGGGGTGTGAGAATGATGCAGATTAATGCTAACAGGACTAGGCAAAACTAACTTAAAAAAAATTGCCTTGTTGGAGCAAGTCGACCAGTCCCAGCAGAAGGCATCCGTTCACGAGTATAACGCACACATCAGCCCCGCACAGCTCGACCATTTTGTAGGGAACCGCGAGACCCGACGTTCAACGCTACGAACTTTGAGACATTTGAGTGAGCATGACGATCTCGCGCCATGGAATAATACACAAAGCAAAAATAAACATTAAAAATAACCAAAAGAAATATATTAGGTTCGGCATAATGCTCACACCTTTATAGCCTTATTAATAATCACAATACAGATATCTTATATATAAAACTAGCTGACCCGGCAAACGTTGTTTTGCCATATTTTGGGGGTTTGAAAAATAGATGTCTGATTCTCAGACCTAACGGATAATGTACACAAAATTTCAGGAAAAGCGGTCGAGGCGTTTCGGAGGAGTACGGTAACTAACATTGTGACATGGAAATTTTATATATTAGATTCACGTGTCACAGTGTCAGTTACCGTACTCCTCCGAAACGGCTTGACCGATTTTCATGAAATTTTACATGCATATTCAGTAGGTCTGAGAATCGGCCAACATCTATTTTTCAAACCTTAATTTTTTTTAGTATCGCAATACAACGTTTGCCGGGACAGCTAGTATTATATAAAGTTTGTGACAACATACACAATCATTTAGTCAAGTAACATTTGAAATCTTACGCGTAGGTACAATACAAAACTGTAGGTCTTTTAACAGAAGTTGTCATATCTGACGTCAACAAAATTTATTATTTCATTGCCAGAGGGCCGCTGCGAAGTGAAGACCAAGCATGTTTATCTTATAATGTTATCGTATAATGTTTGATACTATAGTGTGCTTTGGAAATCAGTGTGTTCCTAACTACCTATTTGAATTTATTGTCTGGTAACTCAGTGACATTGGGTAGAATTTTGTTATAGAACCTAATACATAAAACTTTTGCTAGTTTTGCTAAGCCTAAATCTAGGTACCATAAACTTTTCTTTATTGCGAGTATTCAGGCTGTGGACGTTACTAGTTCACAGTTATGTTATCTTTTCTTTGGTTACACTAAACTTTTTGGGTTATCAACACGCATGTTATCATTATGTTTTACCTTTGATTAAATTTATTTAATCCCTACGTATTAAATACATTTTTAGTGTCTTTTAACATTTAACCACAACCTGTTCTGTCAGCCATTGCCTTGAAGAAAGCAACTTATTGCACCGCGATTCCAAATAGCAGTGTATTCTGTTACTTTTTACAAGCCCAATACCTTTAAGAAATATGAGCAGTACAGTCGCTAGCAGTCGCTTCTTGCACAAGCAATGCACCCGTCTCTTCTTAAATCTCAAAGCTCATCATCAATAATCATCATCAGGAATCATAAAGCTGTTACTTAGTATAAAAATCTAAAAAAAGAAATTTTTTCTGCAATTGGTACTATTCAAACTCACACAGTAATATTCATCACAATTTAATCTGCTTTGAAACGAATGGTAGCAAATACCTACAGGGGGATTTTTTTATAAATATAGCTTACTTTGGGACCAGAGGACGTTGTGTGAAATGTCTAAAAATATTTACTTATTTAAAATACTTATATGAAACAGGAATTTGATAAACTCTTTATACCGGGTAATAGATACCGGGTAATATTTGATTCGCCACACGTAATTCTGCACATAGAATGCATTTAATCCTAGCGTTGTTGTTGAATTCAAGTTTGATGTGTGTCACGGTCGGCGAGCATACACGCTGCCTTCGAAGTATTAGCTAAGTGGTTACTTGACTTAACACTGACGTTTATCTTCATTAAAATAATGTTAACTAACATAAATATGGTAGAGATCTTAGTCTAACAACGAGAATGAAAATACTTTTTAATCTATAATAAGTAATTAGAATTACACTAGCTGTAGCCTACAGTATCACTGAGACAAACTTTAGTTAAGACCATTCTTAGGATAATAGAAATATAAAAAAATCATCCCAGGAGAAGTCCGCCTGTGTTCATTATTTTGTATGTTTATTTGACACAAAACTGATTGGTCTCATAGTAAAGAGTAAGGGATAGATAAGGTATCCGATTTGGTGGTAAAATTTACACAATTAATACATGCATTTTGGTTAGAAAGTTATTTTACGTTTAAATAATAAAACTATTATCACATTACAGAACTGTTTAATTATATAAAATAGTTTAAGTATATACATTTCTTTCTAGACCTCGACCCAAGTAGTAGCGACGTTAGACAGAAAAGGTTTTTAGAAAAAAGACATGTTGCACTGACTCCCAGGTAGTGGGATAAGGGAAAGGCAATGTTAATTATAGTTTCGCATTAGGTACCAGCCCCTTAATTCAGGGCTAACGTTTTTAACACGCTTTTATATGTTCGGTATGTATCTATCAATGTATTTATTAATCTACTAGCTGCCCCGGCAAACGTTGTTTTGCCATACAATTCTGTGTAAAAATCAACAACAAAAAATTTCATCAAAATCGGTCCAGCCAAATTTAAACTATCCTATCTCTCAAGTTGGATCGAACTGCACATGGTGTGCGAATTTTATTATAATCGGTTAAGTGGTTTAGGAGTCCATTGAGGACAAACATTGTGACACGAGATTTATATACGAGTATATTAAGATGTAACGAAATCTTTGAACGCAATGTTTACCCACTTTTGCAACTTTTGCACAATATGAAGGACCGATGACAATGCAATTACGTTTTTTTACTTTTTGAATATGGAAATTATTATTACGCTTCAAATTCTAGTTACGTGCATCACACCATGTTAATTAGTTGTGAATAGTTGCATCAGCTATGAAATAGGCGCTAACATAAACAGCTATACACTAACACATATGTTCGTATGTATATTCGCGCATCGTTATCTCGAAAACTAATTAACAAGTTTCAATGATATGGCATCATATTTACTGAAAATAGCAACCTGTGCGTATGATTATCATACTGGAAGTGCTATAATGATCTGATTTTAGTCAAATCTTAAACGTAGAATTGTAGTGACTAATTTCATTTAACGTGTATGTGTAATTTCATTTAAATGTAACGTGCATGTTTATATTAGTAAACTTAAAAATAACAAGTTAAATTTTTGTTATTTCAGTTATTTATCTAAGGAAATAGAATGTTTTCAGAAAAGAAATAGGACCCTTATATTTAATTACTACCAATGGGCTATGTTCATATTTTTTTTAAACTCTTAAATCGAAAACCATTTCGGGGAATAGAGTTCCTGATCATGATCCATTAGTTTTTTTCGGAAAATTTGCAATATTAACGATTATTTTTCCAAAAAAACCAAATGATCTCTATTTGCCCTTGAAATAAAGTACTTAAAATATTAAGGCGTTTTTAGGGATATACTACTCTGAAGTGGAGTTGAAATTGGTCTATTATATCAACTTGTCAACTTTGAAACGATAAAGTGCAATCTGTATTAAGTCTATCAAGAAAAGTATATACACAGATTGCGTAAAACGATGACGTCACAACATTTAAAGTAATATCTTGAAGAATTTTTTAAAAATTCTGTATAGTGAATATTGCAATAATATTGAAATTAGTTGCTTAAAATAGTCTATATTTTCTGAAAAGAATATAAAAACAGTAGGTCAAAAATTATGAACAATCCCAATTATTGCACTAATAGGATTCTGTGGGTATGCCCCGATTTTCAAAAAACCATAACTACGTGTAGCTACGCAATTAAATAAAAAAAAGAACATATAATTAACAATTGCAATTTAAATATAAGTAAGTAACAACATCTTATAAACACTATAAAATACTACGTTTTAATATGTATAATAAAATATTTAGGTAGGTACGATTTAAAATATTAAATCAAGAGATTTTTTTGTTGGTGACTCCACATCTGTGTGAACCAAACTGTTTCCGCGTTTGTGTACGAAAAGAATAAGAATATAGTTTCTAAAGGTAACAGTGAATGGCCTTTTTACAGACAGTGAGGCCTACCAAGGTCACAAGACACTGACAGATTGTATTTATCTAGATGTAGTTATACACTTGCTAGCAGTATTTAAAAATAAAACCTAAGTTGAACAAGTATTGCAATATAGACGGTGTCATTGAGACTGATAAGGTAAAACCAATGGTAGTATTTTATAAATAAATTATACCTGCTTGTTTACTCTTTAATAAACTAGGTACTGTTTATTGAGAATCTATCTAAATGTAGTCTAGGATAATAACTTATTATCCTTTATTATTAACTAGCTGTTGCCCTCGACTCCGTCCGCGTAGAATTTAGGAGATTTTCCCCGTTTTTGCAACATTTTTAACTACTGCTTGAGTGAGAGTATTATAAACGTAAGAGTAAACAAATATAATCAGAATGAACGAACTGCTAAGCTATCAGGAGTTACACGTGTTATTGTGAGTCAACCATAAAATATAGATATATGCTGTTCCGGGATATTTTTTAGACAATTTTATGTAGAATATTTCCGTCATACATGGTTTCTATGTAACTTTAATCATTAAGGCTGCACACGCGACGGAAGCTTAAAAAATGGAGCACATTTTCTCGTTTTCCCAACATTACTCTGCTTTTAGTGATTGCAGCGTGATGAAAAGTATACTATAACCTGCCCAGGAGTATGAATAATTGTACCAAGTTTCGTTAAAATCCGTCGAGTAGTTTTTGTTTCTATAAGGAACATACAGACGGAATTGTAATAATTTGATCTTTCTACAGCATTTATAGCAAGTACAGATTATTTGGTTGAATTGGAGTAAAGCAGTAATCACGTAGGTACAGTGATTGAGTCACAAATGCCAGCTCTACTTTATATGTTTAGTAAATCACGATTGAATTTTGATTATTCTTGTTATGTACACAGAGGAAACTAGTGTGTTTTATTAACAAACTATTCTAGGTATTACTTATTTTGAATTTACAAAACGCTACATTTCATGTTTTCAAGGAAATTAATCTCGATTTCATATAACATTGGAAAACTTTGCTGCAAGATTTACACAATTCATCAAATTACAAAAGCTCCCACTACAAAATTAAGGGCCTACATCAATATCATCGCCGACACGTACATATTAACACAGCCAGTAGGCACAGAAAATGAAGAATTAGGGATACTTTTCCTATTTACTCAAAGTCTACTAAATATATTTTAATTCTGATCCACGGTTTCTATATATAATAGTTACCTATGTTTTTAAAGTTATTTCATTAGTTAATACCGACAAATGAAAAAAATAAAAAATTAGAGAGGTTGTTTCGCCAAGATTTTCTATCGAGAAAACTTTTTTCAATCGCGTTTCTGAGTTCATGCGATCCTAGATCATATATTAACAGATAACAGATAAACATTTTATTAATAATTAAATAATTACAGGTCAACATAATATACAGGTGTCACCTTTGTGAAAATATTATATTTATAACATTAATAATTATTGTTATTTTACATAATTTAAACGTTGTTTGTAAACTCATTAACAGAATAAAAGGCATTTTGAACCAGCCAGCGTTTCAATTTACTTTTAAAGCTAGATTTTGTGGTAGCAGAGACGACTGACGTCGGCAGTCTATTAAAAATGATTGGACCTATCGTGTGTGTCAGTTTACTAGATTTTGTTAATCTGTGAGGTACGCTCGCCAGTTTGTTGGCCGCTCGAGTAGGGTAATTATTCTTATCTCCGCGCCTCGGATAATCTTTCAAATTCTTCCATGTGTAAATTGCAATCTGAAGAATTACAATACACGGTAAAGTTAATATGCCAAGCGAAATAAAAAATGGTTTGACCGAAGTCCTCTGTGATATACCCACGATAGCGCGCACTGCTCTTTTTTGCATTCTAAAAATACGTAATCTATCCGCACCATGTCCCCAAAGTTCCGCTCCATACTGTAAGACGGAGTGTACGGTTGCAAAATAACATTTCCGAACTATATCGGCTGAGACCACACGTGACAGACGTTTTAGTGCGAAACAAGCACTAGCTAGTTTAGCACACATATAGTCGATATGTGAGCTCCAAGTAAGACCTTTGTCAACATAAAAACCTAGGAATTTTGTAGATTCTACCTGTTCTATCGCGACCCCATCTAAAGTCACGGTTAGGCCTCTTGACTGTCGTCCTGATATGGAAAAGTGCACAAAATGTGTCTTTGTAAACACCAGGCCATTGATTTTAAACCAATTGGCAACTTCTGACACTGCCAAATTTAATTGCTCTTCAAGTTTATCCAGGTCAGGTGTACTGACAACAATGGCGACGTCATCTGCGTACATAAACAGTTCACCAGAGCCGATACAGCGAGGGAGATCATTGAGTAAGAGTGTAAACATTATATTGGATACTGAAGATCCTTGTGCTACACCCATGGAGGCTTTGAGTGGATCTATTAAAAACCTATACTAAAAAATTAGAGCTTTAGCCATTCAATCTAAAGAAACAATGAAAACTTCGTACATAGAAAAATGCACGAAGCTATTTTGGTAGCCTCTTAACAGCAAGTTTTAGCAAGATGATAGTCCGCCCTGTCAGAGGCTTTTCCACGGCAAATCGCACTGCAAAGCCTTACAGCCCCATAAGTCATCGTACGTCGTTCAATGTTCGCCGCCCACTACCACTTGAGTCTAGCGGCACTCTGGGTTACGTGTGTGACTCAACAGTCACCAGACTGTTATAAATTGTCATAGCATACAAGAATTAGATTTGATGAAGTAATTACGAAAGTTATGATTGATATTTGATTTATACACACGTAATAAATCTGTACCGGATAATTAAAAAACTATAAAATTAGGGTAACAATAGAGCCTGCGTGTTCACCTACCTATATAACTAGCTGTTACCCGCAACTCCGTACGCATGGATTTTGACATTTTTCCCTGTTGTTGCATCATTTTTCACTAATGCCCTGCTACTATTAGTTGCAACGTGATGTTATAAAGCCTTCCTCGATAAACTATCCAACTCGATAACTGTCCAACACTAAAAGAATTTTCTAAATCAGATCAGTGGTTCTTGAGATTAGAGCGTTCAAACAAATAAACTCTTCGGCCTTATAATATAAATATACATTAAATAATAGTTCCCAAAATAAATATTTGTATATATAATAAGTACTCGTTTTAAGTGAATAAAGGAGCATGTTGGTGTTTTCTAATTACATTACCTACAGTTGTTTGTTAAATAATAATGTACTTTTATCACATTACCGTTTTATACATTAGTATTATATTATTATAAATACCAATTAAATAAAGAAATCTTTTAACCGCTGCAATACGACAGCAGATCTTAAATGCAGCAATTAATTTTAATTTGTAATTATTCCAATCGTATTCCCACTTACATGTTCGTCTGAATTATTTGAATGTAATCGGTCATCTTTCCATCTCTGTCACATTTATTGCCATTAAAAAATTAGCACGACCATTAGAAGACATCATGTGGTTCCCGGTACTGTCGGCAGGAAGCCAAAATTGTTTTATGTAATAAATATTAATAGGTATCCACAAAATGCTTAGCGGGCTTTATTCTAAGCTGAAACCATTCTCTCTTTTCAGGTCTTTCTTGTTCACAGTCTAATATAAGCTTTTTGTGAAGAATGTAATAACACAGTGCTTTTTCTACATATATACGTTGTGAGCCTGATAAAATGGCCGCTTAACGTGAAGCAGGTTTCGTAAGATTATCACGCGCATTGTTAGTTCAAGTGACAGTAATATTTTCGATATATTTTTAGCGCTTTAGTATATTATTGATTTATATTTTATTTAATAGAAATTATATATAGAATTTCTGTTTTGTTACTGATTGCAGTATTATATATATAGCCATCTACAATATACAGTTTTCAACCAAGTAACTATGGAATAAGTCTGTCGTAGTCGTAGTAATCTTTTACTGAAAAACTGTTCGCATTAGAAGTTTGCGGCTGTACACAACTTTTTTATACATATAAGAAATATATTTTTATGTAAAAAAATAAAAATACTTTTATTATGCTTATTAAAATATGAAACAAACAACATACAACATACATAAGGTTGTCTGTAAGAGATCACAACTTGTGATAAGACCGCCTATTGTACATTGCCCAAACATTGTTTATATATCTAAGTTTATGTATTTAAGTTTGTAATTTTATTTTGGCGTACAATAAAGAGTATTCATTCATTCATTCATACAACATTATTATTTTCTAACACTTGCGCGACTCATTTGTTTAAATAAAACTACTTTTTACGGATTTAAAACAAATGTACGCGTCTAAATCCGTAAAAAGTGGTTTTATTTAAATTGATGTTAGTATTAAAAAAAACAGTAACGAAATTAGGTAACAGTAATTTTAAAACTAGAGATAGCTGCACAAGTTTTGGCAAGATCATTTACATTACACAAATATATTTATAGTGGTTTATCTTAAAATAGAAGCACACGTACCTAACTAATAATATCTCTTTGAATCATAGCTATTTAGTTTGATGATACTTCATACAAGTATTACAATCACTAAACATTTATGAGTATTAGGTACCCATCGTTTTTGTCTACCGCAATAAAATCTTCTAATATATAATAATAATAATAAATAATAAATATTCAGGACATTTCACACAACGTCCTCTGCTTATATGCTTGTGTTATGGGTACCAGAATACGGATAGAATACATATACTACTTTTCTTTTGTAAATACATACTTATAATACATAGAAAACACCCAGACGCAGTACAAACATTTGTATGACATTTATGAATATCTCACAAATGATTGTCCCAAGCGGGAATTGAACCCGCGACCTCGTGAATGGCAGTCCGTTACATGAACCACTCCACCACGAAGCCCTTCCATTATATGTACATATTATATTGTACATATAATAAGTCCCATGTGAGCTTGTATCTTCAAAACAACGGATTTAAATTCGGTTTTAATTAATAGAGTGGTTCAAGCGCAAAGTTCAAAATTGCGATAGCCAAGTAGTTTTTAATAAACCAAATAATGCAAGACTAGTGATTAAAAATTTTTATAAATTACACCGTAAAATTCTACGAACTTGTATGAAAGTATTTGAACATTACCGACAGTGAGAGGCAGTAGTCTACAGACGGAAGCTGAATTCGGGATAGATGACAATGATGGTTATATATTTGGACGGCGGGGAAGAAAGCTAACCTAAACTTAATCCCACACCAGTTATTAGCATGCTAAAATTTAATTTAAAAAAATCTAGAAATATATACTATTATGGGATCGATAATGTCGACCCAGGTGTCGAGCATATCAAATTATCATTTAATTAATCATGTAGAATATCATCAATCTCATAACATTGAGTGTTAGCCGGTAACATCTATATCTATATGTAATATTATAAAGCTGAAGAGTTTGTTTGTATGTTTGTTTGTTTAAACGCGCTAATCTCAGGTAGCTCCTGATCGGAGCTGGTCCAATTTGCAAAATTCTTTCAGTGTTGGATAGTACACTTATTGAGGAAGGCTATATATAACATTACGCTGCGACCAATAGGAGCGAGGCAGCAATGAAAAATGCAAAAACAGGAAAAATTTTCTAAATTCCACGCGTATGAAGTCGCGGGCAACAGCTAGTACATAATACATCTAATATAATAAAAACAAGTTGAAAACTTTATGTTTTTAGCTGTTACCCGCAAGTTTTTACGCCTTGAATTTGAAACTAAACACTAACAAATTATACAAAAAAACTATCCTCTTGAACCACTCTATCTATTAAATGAAACCGAATCAAAATCCATTCCGTAGCTTGGCTCACATAGGGACATACATACAAAAGGAACGACTTTGTTTTATATTAAGTAAAGAATATAATAGGGAGCGTCTGCTGTCTTAAGGGGCGCTTTACTGTTGCCATGAAACAATTGAGTTCTGGTTAAGTAAAATATATCGCAAAATATGTGTGGTCTTGGTCTTGCTAGTCTAAGACCAACTCAAGAAGTATGGGTCATCTATCTAAACGAATGTTTTTATTATCAATTTATAGAATGGAAAATGCTGCAATTATTTTGGATTTCAAAGTGTATGTTTTAACATCAAAGTTTTAAGTTATGATGTACTGTAACCTTATTCCTGAACTAATGTTGATGTAATGACGTGAATCAGTTACTTATATTTGTTGATACATTAGTATTTGTTTAATGATTAGCATGAGCTGGTGAATCATTTCACAATACTTCGACTTGAGTGGAAATTTTGAAGTGTGATGGTCAATATTGTATGATACGCGGATTTTATCAAACGGAATGTGGTTATGACATGGAATAACTCATTACCTGACAGCCTGACAATTCCAATGGAAATTACCAGTTATGTGTTCTCATCAGCAATACATTTTTTTAGGTCATAAGTATTTTTTTTTCTTCATCTCTCCAGCCCATTAACTTCTCACTGTTGGACACGAGCCTCCTCCGCTCTGGAAGGGATTACTGTTTACCATGCTGTGCTAACTAGGCGGTTTTCCGTCTCTCATAATAGATTTTTTCTGTTTAAAATATCTCTTACCTGGCTCTTACAACGCCCTAAGCACGAAAAGAGGCGGTGATGCTAGTTTTCTGTATCCGTCACTATACAGACTATCTAAGTCATAGGTACAGTCATACCAAATTAAGACTGACAATTATAAGTTTTACAATATTAGCCATATTTTTAAGGGTCCATTGATCAGATGGTATGAGTAAAATTTAGTTAACATATTTTTTATATGTTTATATTCATGGACATTTCATACAATGTCCTCTTGTCCCAAGCTAAGCTTATATTGTGATAAGGCTACCAAAATACGGTTGTATTATATTAATATATCATAATAATGCAAATTTAGCTGTGCGCACGGCGCTGTCTAGGGAAGGTTTTGGGGCTATCTCAAATTATAAGTACCTACATTATTTGGTCATATGTTTTCTCTTATGAAAATTAAGATATGAAAAATTTCTAAAACTGCTTCCTGACTACGTCTGGCTTTGCGAATATTTTGTAGCGAATGTTTAATTATTATTTTCATTTAATTCTGTTGTGAAAATCTTTTGTGTATTTTGGAATATTTTTATATTGATATATACTATAATCAATGACTATCTTCATTCTTCTTTCTGGCTTGGTTCGTAGTGCTTTCTGTGCTCGGTCATGGAATCAATTCTCACTTACGACAAAATATATTTTGTGTGATGAACAAAAATATACAATATATACAGTATTTCGGCGTTGCCTACCTAATGAAGTAATGATTTTTTTGATATTCTTATAGAATATGTACACATAGATGTTTTTTCTACTGTTTGTTATAACGTGCTAAATGTGAGAGTTTTTAGTACCATAGCAATAATGTTGAAAGTTACATTTATATTTGTTTACTTATTATTATAAGCTAGTCGTGCCCTGTAGTTTCGCTTGCAATAAATATCGTTACTTTAATTACTTACAGATAGGTGAGCTTCCATTTATTTAGAAAAGTTTAAGTTTGAAATAAATTTAA
Source organism: Orgyia antiqua (assembly GCA_916999025.1). Lineage (NCBI taxonomy): Eukaryota > Metazoa > Arthropoda > Insecta > Lepidoptera > Erebidae > Orgyia > Orgyia antiqua. The sequence continues at coordinate 1,214,401 of OU779863.1, read as the reverse complement.
AATATTTTACTTCTCATAATCTGACTCGAATGACAAATCCAGGGACTTTTTATTTATTGGCATCAAATATCTTTCTTATTGCGCACCTAGTAGACAGTAGAGATACAATTTTAAATATAAGTACCTACCTACCTTTTAATTTTTTTAAATACTGTTGTTTAATTATGAGTTGTATTTATATATATAGGTTGAAGGTTTAAAGTATACAAGTATATAAGACGTCAACAGACGTTGCTGTCCACGAGTATTACCAACGTCCGTACTCTGGTTTTTTTAAGGGAAAATCTCTAGAAAATGTTAGCCAATGCTAGAATTTTTATTTTAAATAGAAATTTTCTATTATTTATTTCATTTTAGTCCATACTTTTTAACCGACTTCAAAAAAGGAGGAGGTTCTCAATTCGTCTGTATGCTTTTTCTTTTTTTGTTTGTTACCTAATAGCTTTTAACTGGGCGAAGCGACCTTAATGATTCTTTTTTTATTTGAAAGCTGGTGGTTCCCGTGATCCTGACCTGGTTCCATTGGCACCAGGTCAGGATGAAATAAAGCTGGTATATTCACAAGCCATGATTACACCAAACTTATTAACAACAAACTTCTTACTCTAATATCCAGTATGGATGCTTACTTTATTTGATACTATTTTGAGTATAGGTAACATTGATTACTTTTGATTGATTACTTTTGTATCGCTAAGGTCTAAAATGAGCATTTGCATTGTCTGGATATCGATCCAAAACTTATTGTAGAAATTTGTCAATCTGTCGCTGCATCTGCGCGTAGTGGCTACACACTCTCTCTCTCTCCAGCCCATCAACGTCCCATTGTTAGGTACAGGCCTCCTCCAATGACCAGGCATGTTAACACAGGGTTCATTTTCGAGTTTTCCTACTCTCACAGAAGATGTTACTAGTGTAAAATAACATTGAGCTGGCTTTTACACAGCTCACTTTTTTCTTTTCATTTTTTTTCTCTCCTTGACTTGTCTACGCTTTATGGAGCCACGGGAACCCTTCCGGACTAAACCACTACCCTGGTTGTGGGCACAAGCCCAACAGGGCACCTCTGCCCTCCCTCCTCTCTTACAGCATCCTGGGAAGGAAATGGGACACTTGTATTCTTAATCCGTCACCACACGGACATGTGCTACACAGCTGGCTCGAAATAAGGAAATGCACTCTATTTCCGGGATATTAATGTGTCATACAAATTCTACATTTATTATGTATAATATCTGAGATGATAAGATTGTTGTGTTATAAAAATAGCAAAAGCTGGCAACGGTTCAAAACTTACCAAAATTCAGCCGTTACAGCGTGATGAGTTTGTAAACAGATATAATTATTTACAACACAGCGAGTTGCAAAATCCATTAATGCAATCGAATACCTCATGTTTTGCGACATCATAATATTCAAGATTCGTTAGGAATGTTATGAAACTGTGCATGTTAATATAAACATAATATATATTATTGATAATATATATTATTAATGGTTGCCTGGTAGAGAATGCCCTAGGCATTAAGTCCGCCATTGTACAACTTAATTTTTGTGCATAAAGTTTAATAAGTTAATAAATAAATAAATATAAGACTATCTTAGTCGCATATTATCAATAATAGGTAGTAGGAAATGTACTAACTATGAAACTTCTCTTACGACCGTTTTTAATAGGTTATTCATCTATTCATGGACATGTACTAACTACAAAATCGCAAAAATTTTCTCGACTTTTTCTTTATGGAATACTAGCTGTTGCCCACAACTTCGTACGCGTGGAATATAAAAACTAAACCTTAACAAATTATACAAAAAAGCCATCCGCTTAAACCACTCTATTTATTAAAAAAAAAGCGCATAACAATCCGTTGCGTAGTTTTGAGAAATATAAGCTCACATAGGGACATACATACAAAAATAGTGACTTTGTTTTATAATAAGTAAAGATAAAGATTACAGTCACCAGTCATCCAACATCAAACAAACAAACGAAGCGAATCCTTACTGTTAAAATAATTATGTAAAGTTATTTTACAGTAAGGAGTCGCATCATTTGTTTGTTTGATATTGGAATTATTGGATGATTCCATTCAACAATATTCTTTCTCTCCATGTAAAAGACTAGCAATCTAAATTTGCGTGTTAGAATTTTGCAAGAATATTGTATCTATAGATACAATTAATACCAGATAGCGTGCATTGCCACATTTGAAGGATAACAAGTACAATTCCGCATTCAATAACTAACTTGATCAATGATTCATTGAAATATATTGTTACATATTTCTAACTGATATCTTTCAATGCTATAAATAGTTAGTTTAAATAAAAAAATATTGAATATTTTTAGAAAAAGTGTATCCGCGACTGGATTGCGAATACTTGTGAACAGCTGGGCGGATTTACGTTACATACCTCGAAGTGAAACATTCAACCTGCAACTTGGTTAAATTTATTGTTCATAAGACGGAAGAAAATTTCTTAAGACGTAGGCAATAAGTAAGTCAAAGTCAAATAATATAATATAATTTATAATTAATAATATAATTTATAATAGGCAACACTAACATGTTCTCTTTTCTTTGCTCTCCTTTAAAAAGTTGGAAGCTAGGCGTCTAAAATAAAATTGTAAAGTTCGATTTATCGTTTTTAAACATACCTAACATACGAAAATCGGTATCGTACGTACTTTGTGACATGAGCACATTAAAGTAACCAATTATTATGTAGATGCAATTGTTTCATAAAAGGCAACGCTGAGGGCTCGACTCCTTATACAGTATTTGGACATCGTGTTTAGAATTTGACATTACGATTACACTAAATAAGTTGAAGTAATAGGTACTTCTAAACATTTATTCAAATAAAAATTATAAAAAAATGACAGTTTTGTATGTATTTTGGATATAAACTCGATAACATTTTCACAAAATATTAAAATATACACAGCGGAGGTATGTGGAAACGCTGGGGGAGGCGCTAGAGAAAAACATACTCCGATGTCATCGGTCCTGTATAAAAGGGTCAAGTGCGTAGCAATTACCACCATCGCGTCGGAAATGTATGACTAGATGTATCGATTTAAATCAAGCCAAGGCAGTGAGTTTGGATCGTAGAAGATAACACTATACCTATAGCTTGTGCTTACTCCCATGGGAATAATGCGTGACGGTTTGATGATAATACAAAATTGACAAATGCTGGAATGTTGTTTAATTTAAAATAGTCAAGTTATTCTTATAAATATAGCGCAAGAGAAAATAAAAATAATGATACTTAATAAATCTACGAATAATCTGACCATCAGTTTCACAAGGTTTGGTCATGCTTACACAGTAGACAGATCTTTCTCTTAATGTCTACATTACTTGCTATATCTGAGTTCAAGATACCAGTCAGGTATTAAGTATTCTAATGTTACCGGAAGTGCCGTTTATGTCGAAGCGTGGGCGAAATGCTTCTCACAATTACTTCACCAGACGACCTTGCTACGATATACACAACTCTATCTGATAAGTGAATAGGTCACTGTATTAGTAAACTGCATTAGTGTGATTGATTACTTAATCACCAGATTTTATTAATTAAATCAAATTCCCCCCTCATTTTTAATGTCTTGTTTTTACTATCTACTCTTACTCTTCTTTATTCTATGGGGCGGAAACTCAAATGGGCCAGGTCGCTTATTTTCCAAATACGCCGCTACCACCTATTTGTCCGTAGTTTCTCTCCTGACAGCTTTTTGCTACAGAGATTTTTCGTTCTCTCTCTCTCTCTCCAGTCCATTAACGGCTCATGGCTGCGCACGGGCCTCCTCCACTTAGGGATTATGGTATACTGTGTCGCGCCGACCAGGCGTATTGGACTGGTTTATTTTCGAGTTCCCGTCTCTTACAGAGGATGTTTGACAATTTTCCTACTATTATGAAATAAACGAATTTTTATTTATATTATTTTATTTTTACCATCCGTACAAAGCCGAGGTCGTTACTACGTAATATTATACAGCTGGTCATACCTCCCACATTTGTATTGAACTGATACTGTGGGAAACAACATGCCGAAATTCTCATAAATACTGTTGCATCATTTTTTCATACCTCTAATGAAATAATGCAACTTAAACTTGCTGTGTATGCAACTTAATTATATTTTTCGAATCATTCTTGTAGATGAATCAGAGAGAATTCCGAGATTTACTTATGATGATCTTATTCACAATATTGTAACTTAAAATTTGAAATCAACAAGTTTGTTTCGAAATTAAGTTATTATATTCCTACTCTCCCTGTAAGGGTATTATCATGTAGCATAGCTTAAGATGCCTTGCAGTAGCTTTTATCTGATAGGCGATCTAACGTACGATCTATTACATTTTTTTCTAAACATTGGGAGTACAGCCTTCGCCCTGATACTTTACATACCTACATTAAACATACAATCAGTCATGCCATTTTCACGAGAGGTTGGCAGTTGATAGAGACTATAGAACAGGGGAATAAGCTGAAGTACCTATATCCTATATCCGGCGTCCTTTCTCAGCATTTCCACTTACTTCCGCTTTGCATATCATAGGCGTAGGTTTTTTTTTCTTCAAGTAATCTAAGTAATCTTCAAGTAATTTTCTGATACAAAAAGCACTTTCGTTGGAAATAACATAAAAAAAATTGTTGATAATATTTTTGGCCTTTCGGATGCATTTTAATCTCTAAACCACCCCTGAATACGCCCATAATGAATATACCATTTGTTATTCATGTATCATCGATACCTGCTGCAGCATGACTTACTTATTCTTAACTTTATATCGTACTTTATAACTATCTGTTAAATCTACACGGCACGCTGAGCGCTTTCACAAACTATGTTATCAAAGCATTGTGTACGAAGTTAGCAAACAGCTAAGTGACATTTTGTCAAAAAAATTCTGTATATAAAATCGGAGCAAAGTTAAACGATTAGCTATGGTTTGATACGATTAGTCAATATACCGTGGATTCTTTACAATAGCTATTGGCATTGTAAGAGTTTTTCAATAATATATGTCAATCAAGTTTTATTTGCCTCGAACTAATTTTGGTTCAAGGTTATGTCTACTGTAGATATATTCTGTAAGTAATAAATTCATTACATCGCTAAAATACTCAGTAATCGTTGTTTCTTTTTCATCTGGACTGGTAGGTTATATGTAACCATTTTATACAGGACTTTCTTATATTCTGTGCCATAGAATAGTGAAGAATCACGAAAGGAAATGACAAACTGTAAAATGTATTGAAAGTTTTACTTCTTACAGCTAGTCTGAAGTTAATTACAAACGGAGATTAAACAAAGAAGTGTAATTTCTTAATCTATACTATAATGAATTTGTGATATAAGTGCTTATTTTCACTAATAGGAAGTTACAGTAACGAGAGTCCCGTGGGCCATTTATAACTTGTGAGTCCAAATTCCAGACATAAGAAGTCGCGGGCCACAGCTAGTGATATAAAAAAGACTAATGACACATAACTTATGTACAAATAAGCAACAATACGTTCAAGGTACAATAAGAAAGGGACCGAAAATTCTTAGAAATAACAAACAAGTTAATTAATTCATAAAGTGACGGCCTTCGTGGCGTAGTGGTTCATGTAATGGACTGACGTTCACAAGGTCACAGGTTCGATTCCCGCTTGGGACAATCATTTGTGTGATATCCATAAATGTCATACAAATGTTTGTAATACGTCTGGGTGTTTTCTATGTATTATATGTATGTATTTACAAAAGAAAAGTAGTTTATGTATTATATCCGGATTCTGGTACCCATAACACAAGCATATAAGCTTAGCTTGGGACCAGAGGACATTGTGTGAAATGTCCATGAATATTTATTTATTTTATTTATTTATAACTTCCGATCTCAGAGCATTAAGCCAACACTAGCAGCTACACACGATATTTTCTTTGACAAATTCCGATACTTAATTTGTTTTTACATAGCTACCACTATTTTATACTTCAACTTATTTAAGAAGCTGTAGTACTTCGAATTAATTGTTTAAATTTCCATTATTAATATAATTACTAGGTAATTATAACTTTAATTATATTGTTATGAGACTAGAAATAAAAATGACTATGTAAATAGTAAGTAGGTACGTATTACTTATTTATAATAATTGGTCAAGTGCGAGTCGGACTCGCGCACGAAGGGTTCCGTACCATTATCTATGCAACATAAGGCAACGTTATTAGTATCGAGCAAGAAACGGTAAAAAAATCATGTTTGTTGTATGGGAGCCCCCCTTAAATATTTATTTTATTTTATTTTTAGTATTTGTTGTTATAGCGGCAATAGAAATACATCATCTGTGAAAATTTCAACTGTCTAGCTATCACCGTTCTTGAGATACTGGGTACGGAACCCTAAAAATCATGTTTGTTGTATGGGAGCCCCCCTTAAATATTTATTTTATTTTATTTTTAGTATTTGTTGTTATAGCGGCAATAGAAATACATCATCTGTGAAAATTTCAACTGTCTAGCTATCACCGTTCTTGAGATACTGGGTACGGAACCCTAAAAATCATGTTTGTTGTATGGGAGCCCCCCTTAAATATTTATTTTATTTTATTTTTAGTATTTGTTGTTATAGCGGCAATAGAAATACATCATCTGTGAAAATTTCAACTCTCTAGCTATCACCGTTCTTGAGATACAGCCTGGTGACAGACGGACGGACGGACGGACGGACGGACGGACGGACGGACAGCGAAGTCTCAGTAATAGGGTCCCGTTTTTACCCTTTGGGTACGGAACCCTAAAAACCAACGATTTGTTCTATTATCGTAGAGTGGTACATTATTAGGGTTACATACCAAAAGGCAACCTGGACCGACTGAGACTTCGCAGTACGTACGTCCGTTCGTCAGTCACCACGCTGTATCTCAGGAACGGTGATAGCTATATCGTTTAAATTACACAGATTATGTATATTTGTTGATGCTACAACAACTAGTACAAAAAATTTTAATACAATAAATATTTAAGTGTGGAGCACACTTAAATATTTATTGTATTCAAATTTTTTATACATACAAATTATAACAAACTAGTTGTAGCCCGCGACTCGGCTAAGTGTGGAGTTTTCGAAAATGTTATCCGTATTTACACCATTTTTATAAATAACAATCTAACACAAAAATATTGTTTTAATTCGAACCAGTGATTCCTGAGATTAGCGTGTTCAAACAAACAAACTCTTCAGCTTTATTACGAGTATATGTATCAGTATATACAACAAAACTCGAATGGTCTTATTCTTATTGACTTAATGGAGGTTTAAAAGGATATTTTATCGTAGAGATAATAAACGTTTTATCGTATAAAGACTATTGTGAATAACAGTTTTTGACAATTTTTGCGAACCGATTTTAGCGAACTTCTAAACCTCCGATAAGTCATTATGAGTAAGACCATTAGTGTGCGAGTCTATCTCATACTTAGCCGGCTTTTTATTACTAGAATAACAGAAAGGCATACGGCTTACCTGATAGTAATCGATGACCTAGCCTATGGACGTTTGCATTAAATACCAAAGACATCACTCACCCATTACTAGACTTGTAACAACCACTTTGAGAAACCTCATGCCCGAACATGATAATTAGTCGTGAAGGCTGCATGTCGCGTGGCTGACTTGAATAGCTAATTTTTAAAGACGTTTATGTTCATGATTTACTTTGCTTGTCATGGCCTTATTTTCTAAAATCCTTTTTGTCGATGTTACTCTGCATTATAAATGAGTTAATTTATATTTAACACCTGCTAGTTAATAAATCAAAGTTTTAATTAATTCATATTGTTACTAAACCGCAGCAATAGGTAGCTTGGATAGCAAATAAACCAATACTTAATCAAGTACTGCGGTTACGGTATTAAATCAATGGTGGTTAATTCAGCCTCAGGCTGGCCGGTCTAGAAAATGAAGTGAGTACAGTACATAAGTGTACATTGTATGAACGGACCGACTGACAGACCGGTCGGCGCTCAAGACCGGTATTACAAGACCACTCGGGAATTTTCCGTGCTTTCCTCAGAACTTGCTGTCTTGAATGCAACGTTAAGTGATTGTACCTGCTTTAGTTATATGTACCTGTAGTAGACCCACTTATAAGGCAAGAGGACTTCAATTACCGACAACAGGATATTTCATTACCAATTATTTAGTTGAGATTTGAACTGTTTTTTTGTTAATCTTCATACAATAATTAAATTACATACAATTAATTTAAGTGTAAAAGTATACATAGATATTTAATAATTATAAATACAGTCGACTTTCGTTAATTCCAAATTAGATGGTCTCATAAAGTATTACGAATTATCGAGTGTTTGAAATATTAAATGATTTCAAATTTTTGAGAGTTTTTCATATCAATGTAATGTACATTATTTAAAACAGTAACACGGGTCAATTTTTTGGTCGGCAATACATTAATGAGTGACAAATGTTTTGGTGATAAGAGATTACAAAAATATTCATGGACGTTTACTTACCGCAAATTCCCGTCTTTTTAGCTTTTCTAGTACTTATACCACAGAATAATATCTTCTACACCAGTCGATAAAATTTTCTTGTCTTAATAGAATTAACGCATTAAGAACAAAATATATCCTAAAAGTTTAGATTTCATTTTTATAAAAGACATGTTGTCCGCGACCGCATGGAGTCACGGTATATTGACGAAGACTGCAGCGGCATATTAGCATAGACCAATGATAATCCTTCATCAATAATATTAGCGTAGTGAAAAGAATTTTGTAATTGGACCAGTATTTTCGGAGATTGCTTCTCACAATACCTAACATTACTTCTTTAATTATAGTATAGTAAAAAATATAACAGTTGTACATCATTCAATCCTAAAGATTATAAATAAATAAATAAATGACATAAATTCATGGACATTTCACACAATGTACCCTGGTCCCAAGCTAAGCTTAATTACAGCTAAGATAAATTTAATTAGGTATTTGGATTAGGTACCTACTAATGAATACATAACAATGTACCTATAATCAAATAGTAATTGTACTTTCTGAAGCATCGTGATCTGGCTTAGAGCGAAATTTTATACTTTATCTAAAGATTTGAAGAAGTAACGAAATAAATAATTTTATTTATTTCTTTAGAAAACATTAGCATTTTCTTGGCCAACTACGTGTGTATGTATTTGAACTATTTTTGGAGCTCCTCGCAAAAGAATGTGTAGACTATGATGATTTTTGGCAAGCTTACGTTGGCAGTTTTAAAATAATGAGTTTGTCTCAGATCTGAATGGATAGTTAGAGGTGGTGCATGGCAAATGACAGATGGTAAGTGGTAGTGTGCCAAAACATCGCGCCAGGCGCCTGTAACCAAACAGACGGGAAAATATCAAAAAGTTTAAGTATTTTAATATTGAGAATAACTCTATTTGAAAACAACATATTTCATCTTATTTCTTGCCAATTAATCTAGGTTACATTTTTATTACAAATCCAGAAAAATAGGTCAATTCCATAAAAAAACGCAGATAAATTTTACGAGTACTTCATGTTTTAGTTTAAATAAACAACATTTTTTCTTTTACATAGCTATGGTACAAAGTTTACTGTATACTGTTTATCACAGATACAAGCTTACGGCCGTTTTCAATATTGTATCTATTATCTAGGTATTTTTACTAATATAGTCAGAATAATCAAACCTTTTGTCCTTACTTGCATACCTATCAATAAGATTCTGATGATAGCATTCTATCTTACTGTTATACAAGGATTACGTATATGTTATTATTCACGCACTGCTGAACACGGACTTCCTCCACGTTCTAGACGTCCTAGGCACGTTGGCACAGAGTTTAATTTTCCGTCTTTCACAGTAGACGTTTACTGCTTAAATTATCCCTTATCTGGCTCTTCCAGCACCCTGGAAAAGAAATGGGGTGGTGATACTTGTATTTTCAATCCGTCACCACGTCACACGGACAGATAATCACGATCATCATTGAAATAATATGACGTCATATTTACTACAAAACATTAAAAAATATATATATATTTAAAATTTGGTTATGTGCCAATAACTACTATCTTATGTAAATCCCTGTGTTTTGAAAACACTATTGTTTTGCCTATATCTTTGATGTATCTACTTCCCTACTCTTATTAGTTGTTCAGTTTTAGATATCTCCAGATAATTGTAAAAGTAACTACCGCTGTGTGTAAGTCTGTCTAAGTGTGATTAACTTAAAAACTACTCATTAAATAAATAAATAAATGTACTTGTACATTTCACACAGCGTCCTCTGGTACCAAGCTAAGCTTATTTGCTTGTGATAAGGATACCAGAATACGGATATACTACTACATAAACTACTTTTAATAATATCAATAATAAAAATAAATTCCTTAGAATATAATTAGTTATAATTGTGGTAGTTGGGATTTTCATCCAAAACTCTGCTCCATTTAAGATGTAAAAAGCAATGTAAGGTGTAATTGTTTTGTAACTATACATATATCCAGGTAAAAATAATCCGCGAAAGCATTATAATAATATGCAAAACTAAAGAACAAAGTTTACAAGCTAGCTGATCCAACCGAGTTGGAATAATAATATATAAAAAACTATTATAATAAATACAGTAACTACATAAACATATAATGTAAAGAACACTTTATTGTTACTTATTATATAATTAAACAGATGATTTGTCATGTTGTAAAATATTCATAATAATGATTATTTTTATTTGGTCTATAATTTACCAAGATTTATTTCATAGTCAACTCTAACTTATTGATTCTTTTGAGTACACAAGTATAATAAATTACAGGGTGCTTATAAATGTGTTAACTTCTATTTATACAGGTAAGTAAAACTAATCCTCTTAGAAACACAGATATATCAGATGTAGTGTCTGTAACTACATCATACAGCCGGCTTCAAGCCACTTACATATCTTTAAGTGCGTGAAATATGTATAAGTAAATATAAATATTCATGGACATTTCACACAACGTCCTCTGGCCCCAAGCTAAGCTTATATGCTTGTCTTATGGGTACCAGAATACGGATATACTACATATACTACTTTTCTTTTGTAAATACATACTAATTGTAATAAATAAATACATACATAATGTAATACATAGTAAACACCTAGACGCAGTACAAACATTTGTATGACATTTATAAATATCACACAAATGATTGTCCCAAGCGGGAATCGAACAGCAGTCCGTTACATGAACCACTCCACCAAGAAGCCCGTTAAATGTATATTCCAATTTAGTATAGTATATTATTATGTACTGCCGAAACAATTACTAATTATGTCTGTGTATAAATAATATGTGTGTCTCTGATACAGGCTATACATTATTTAGGAAACATAGCTGTCTCCCGCGACTCCGTACGCGTGGAATTTTGAATTTCTTTCCCGTTTTTACAATATTTTTCGCCAAGCCTTTCTCTATAAATGTACCTACAACACTAGAAGGATTTTTCAAATCGGACCAGTAGTTTCTGAGATTAGCGCGTTCAAATAAACAAACAAACTCTTCCGCATTATAATATTAGAACAGATATAGATTTTATTAGTCGGTTTAGTTAGGCAAAACTTATTTGTTCATCAATTTTAAACGTCAACCAACCATCTGGTATTTACGAGTATGTGCTTACAAATTAAAAATCTTGGAAATTTTGAGTTCGAAGTTGATTAAACATATACCTATTTTTATGCTTTCCACATATGCTGTACAGATTTGACAACTATTACTTAGTAACTTTTGGGTTTTCCTTCGCGCCAAGTTGATAATATCAACTGTTTGTATATCCCTATTACAGCACTCTGGGATGGGTCTAAATCGAATGGTGACACCTGTATTCTTAATCCATAGCATAATATACCAAAACCTTTACGCAGAGGAGGTTCGTGCGCAACAAGGGACGGTAATGGGCTGGGACGAAATCAGCTATTAGTATTACGATACGATCAATCAGTAGAGACAATAATAAAGCAATCAATGTAGCAGCCAGCAGTAAAACATGCGCACAGGCAAAACTGCGGATGTTAACTAGTGTGTAGATAATTTATGCCATAATTATGTCAGTGCTATTTAAATGTAAGCCAGTGGCGTGTTTCTCCTAGAATGTGTAATAAATCTCGGACTTATTAATGTATAAAAACATGTACATCGGCGTCATTATTTTGAACCACAGATCACCCACAAAAGATACCGCATTACAAGATGAATTTTCATTGGTCGTAGCGAAATGACATCCCGAGATCGAGATCATGTTACATTACCTATGCAACATTGTCTATTGTCCGTGTGATGACGAATTAAGAATACATTTATGTCACCACCCTATAACCTATATATTATATACGGATAATATCCTCTGTGAGAGATAGAAATCTCGAAAATATATCAACTATGCCAACTCGCTTAGTTAGGGTGGTATAGTAGTATAATCCCTCCCAAAGTGTTTTGCTAATGGGCTGGAGAGAGAGAGGAAGAGAAACCTATACGAGAATAGCGCATACGTTCATCGTTCGATTGATCGACTTGCATGCGATATCTATAGGAGGTGATCTGTGTTTTGAACAATATGTGCAGTTGGAGATGTGCCCTCATGTATTACAACATTCACGTGCCTTTAGGAGCACGTGCTTTTAGAATTACAATTAATCAGACCTTAATGAATAATATGTGTTTAAAATTAGTTAGTGTTTCCATCGTGATGTAAAATACTTCTCCACTTCGTAAGGGTGTTTCATCTACTGCGCCTCTCTGACCAGCCACCAGGGGGTATTGACATAAGGTTTACACAAAAGATTTTATTTGCTTACCATATGCTTTGCTAGCTGGCTCTTGTGGTTTAAACATATACTTTGTACACTTTCTGAAAACAGTATTCAATTCCATGCAGTAGATTTGGCGTGATGCGGGTACCAACATACAGACAGGCAGACAGACAAAAATTTTATAAAGCATTGTTTTACCTTCTATTACGCTAGTAAAGACAGCCTATTCAATGTTTTTTCGGTATTTTCTATTTTGACTTTTTAGATTTTTATTATATCGGGCCTCGTAGTCTAGTGGTTCAGGTAACGGACTGCCGTTCACGAAGTCGCGGGTTCGATTCACGCTCGGGTCAATCATTTGTGTGATCTGTATCTATCGTTATAATGTTTGTCCTGCGTCTGGGTGTTTACTATGTATTATAAGTATGTATTTACAAAAGAAAAGTATTATATCCGTATTCTGGTACCCATAACACAAGCATAAGAAGGTTAGCTTGGGACCAGAGGACGTTGTGTGAAATCTCCATGAATATTTATTTATTTTATTTATATAGAAAATGTTTATCCCAATATTACACACATTTATAATAAAATAGTTAACATTGAAGAATAGTGTGCTTGTAAAATTGGTACCAGCTTTAGTTCCGTGGTGTGCTATCAGCATATTTTGTGGTTGATACTTATAAATGCAATTAGTTCTTATATTTAATTACTTGAATTATTTAATTATGATTCGTAATTAGCAACATTTGGCAATGCTTTGTTGACACAACTGCTGCTACAAGCAGTTCATTCAACTCACTGTAAGATATTTATTAAAGAATTAGGTATATCGTGGTATCTTTTGCCCGCGACTTCGTAGGTAGGACTACGCGTGGAAATTAGAAAATTTTCCGTTTTTATAATATTTTTCACTGATGCTTCGCTCCTGTTAGTCGCAGCATGATGTTATATGTATAACAAAAAGCCTTTCTCCATGCTGAAAGATTTTTTTAAATCAGACCAGCGCTTCCTGAGATTAGCGCCTTTAAATAAATAAACTAACTTTTCAACTTTATAATATTTGTATAATATTACTTGTTAGTATAAACAATTCTATAAAGGCTATGAAATAATAAAATCTAATTCCCACGCTATGTAATTCTATGGATAGTGTGCAAGAGTAAAATAATTGCGTTCCAGCACGCATTTAATCATTGAATAAATAAATGTTCTTAATAAATAAATATTTATTGACACATAATTGTTGTTGAATAATTCAAAAAATCCGCTGAATTGTTTTATTTAAGTTATGACAAGATCACAATGTGATTGATATCTTGTGTTAAGGTAAAAGCACCCATTACCGCGGTATGCAAAATCGGCATCAATTACCGATGTATGAGATATTTTCGTATTTTAATTTAATAACAGTAACATCGGCACAATATTATTTCGGACAAGTTGTAACTTGTAGTATTTTACATCGTACTAACGGGCGCTAGGGAGTATACCAAAACCCGAACGGATCAAAAACGCTCTATTTGTGCGGCGGGAGCGCAGGAGCAGGTTCTGTCCATACAAGCACGGGCCAATTCATGCAAGTGCACTCACATTTTTGATACGAGATATTTAAAGCAATATACTTTATAATTGTCTACGGATACTGTTTACTTGTTTTTATGATTTTCTAGGAGTTTTATCTCATACTTTTCATGGCAAAATTTTGTAAAAATACAGAATAATATCGATAAAAAAAATTCGCCGTGATAGGTGCGTAAAATTAGGGGTAGCTTCTAATACCGAGGGTACCATCGGTAATGGATAATATTGAGGGTCGAGATATTTGCTTGTTATTTTCAAAATCACAATCTTATTAGAGAACTGTCCACTATATTTCATTACTAATGTATTCTAAAAACGAAAAATATATTTCCGATGTATGCAAATTCCAGTAAATTTCATCAAATTATAATAAAACGTAGTGTACTTGAAGTGTAGTTTTGTCCTGCGAATCCAAAATGGCATAAAACATTTGCTATATTAATTTGACAAAATAATGATAATACTTACTAATTTGTAATACTGCTTTTCATTAGGATCGAAAACTCTTCCTGCGAATTGGCAACAAAAAATCATAAACTTTTGTAGTTTTTATGGGTCGGAATTACATTTTAAAATATATTATTCCAATCCCATCACCGCGGCATACCTCGGTAATAGATTATACCAGAATCTATTACCGAGTGTCAAGTACTCGGAAATAGAGTTTTCATATATCGAGAACAGAACCTATTACCGATACCGAGTGATAAGGCAATCAGTATCCGTATGTAGGGTACCGTTTCTGAATAGATATATTTACTTAGTAGGTAATTATTTTTTATGATAATGAATACCTATTTAAAATAATTTCTGTGTGGTGCCGGCTACGAATAATACCAACAATCTTCTCGTGGGTGTCGTTAAAGACGACTAAGTCAATGAAAGAACACCATAGCACGGGCAGCAGCATATCAAGCTCAGTGTTGTGTGTATTTTATTTTGTACGGAACCATCAGGACAGCAGATATATTTTTTCTTCTATACTCGGTAATAGGAGACATATACCGCGGTAATGGATAAAAATAGTAAGGCATACCTCGGTAATAGATGAAGTAGTAACGCTGGCTAAAAATAATTTTATTAAAAATAACGCTTTAAAGTAAATAAAAAGAAATGAGAGAAGTACGAAATTTAAAGTCTATAAAACGTTAAAAAAATCCTTATTTATCGAGGAAAGTCCTGATCCCCCAAATATTTTATTCTAAAGTCAAACTTCCTCGATTTACCTCGGTAATAGGTGCTTTTACCTTAACTCTTATTTCTGAAAGTGATGGTCAAATCATAAAACAATTTTCATTAACAGTAAGCTAATTTCTTTATTCCTTTATCTTGATTGTACAATAAACATTAAAACGCAGAGCTCGTCAATTTTATCTCAAGATTTCACCACAACGGTTATAGCGTCTCTTACTGTAGGTTTATACGGAAGATAAGTATATGTATTATTAGTATGTATGTATGTTTATGTATATGTATATATGTATAAGAATATATAACAATAATAATATTCGTAGCATAGGTTGATGTTATGTATTTAATTTATGTAATTTTATATATCTACTAAGTTGACATTAGGTATGAAAATTAATACTGTTAGTGCTATGCACCTACCTTTTCCGTTTTCCACACTGCCCAATGGTTGACTGGAAGAGAATGCTTTTAGCATTAAGCCCGCCATTGTAAATATTTAACTTTGTGCAAGAAGTTTGAAAATAAAATAAATAAATAAATAAAACAATGACATGTACATTTTTGTCTGTCTCCATGTGAGCTAATATCTTTAAAACTATGCAACGGATTTTGATGCGGTTTTTTTTTAATAGATAGAATGGTTTAAGAGGATTGCTTTTTTGTATAGTTTGGTTTACTTTCTAAATTTCACTCGTACGAAGTTGCTGGCAACAACTAGTCTATACTAATATTATAAAGCTGAAGAGTTTATTTGTTTGTTTAAACGCGCTAATCTCAGGAACCTCTGGTCCAATTTGAAAAATTCTTTCAGTGTTGGATAGTCCATTTAGCGAGGTAGGCTATAGGCTATATAATATCACGCTGCGACTAATAGGAGAGAAGCAGTAGTGAAAAATGTTACAAAAACGGGGAACATTTTCTAAATTCTACGAGTACCTACGAACTCGCGGGCAACAGCTAGTCCATAAAAAATGTACTAAGGCGAGCTTAACCCTGCCATAAGTTTTTTTGTGTGAAAGAGAAATTTGAAATTAGTGACACGACAGTCTTTGTGACAAAATCAATAAATATAACTACTTATCTATTTTTCCGGATTCTGTATTCTTTATTCTCACAAGATTATTACACCTTTACTTAAATAAAATACATAATATTTGATTCCATTGTAGTTAGGTTAAGTTTTTGACGCACTAGAATTGTGTCATTGTCGTTTACAACACGTAGGTAGTAATAGGGCTATTGCAATTATAAAGGAAGTTAAACAATTACATCATCCGTATACCTAAGTGAAAGGATTATGCAATTGATATTATCACAGAGACTAACTGTTACTTACTGTAATCAAATTGATTTTATGATATGTATACAGTACCTACATTTTATATTTTCACCTTTTGCTAAAAAAATAGAAACCTTTTATGATATACTAGCTGACCTGCGACTTCAAACGCGTATTTTTGAATAGTAATATTTCATTTAGATATCGTATTTTGGAACAATGGGCATTGTTCATATTTTTTTTAAACTCTTAATTCGAAAACCATTTCGGGAATAGAGTTTCTGATCATGATCTATTGGTTTTTTTCGGTAAATTTGCTATATTAACGATTATTTTTCCAAAAAAGCAAATGATCTCTATTTGCCCTTGAAATGAAGGACTTAAAATATTAAGGCGTTTTTAGGGATATACTACTCTGAAGTGGAGTTAAAATTGATCTATTATATCAACTTGTCAACTTTGAAAAGATAAAGTGCAATCTGTATTAAGTCTATCAAGAAAAGTACACGTAACTAAAAAATGAAAATTGATAGTTTCAATAAAACAATTCGACAATGTTAACAGAAATTATTAGGTACTTAGAAAATATGTATATTACAGACTAACGATTTTAAATAATAAAAATGTGTACAACAAAATAGCCATAATGTTTTTAATCAAAACACGCCACAGTTGTTTTATTTTTTTAGTTAAGTTTAGTTGTACACGTAGAATGGTACCAATATCTTAATTATATCCGTATAATTATATAGTAGAAGAATTTGAAGAAAGAATTAAGAAGTATTTTTTTAAGTAACGTTAAAGTTGAAGAGTTGTATAAGCCTAGATTAATTTTTAATCCCGTATTGCAAAGTGGAGGTGGAGTGGATCGTTATTGTCTAATCCTTTAAATCTTGTTAATTTCTAAACGGACTGTGCATTTTAGATTAATAAAAAAATGTCATCTATTTGTCAAAGTCCAGTTTAAAAAAGAGATAGCAAACACATAAGGTTAGATTGAAACATGAAATTATAATTTATTTTTTTTTAAGAAAAATACCTATGTACACATTAAATGAAAATATTGTAATTCTGATTGCACCTACTTAGTTTTTTCGATTTAACAGATGTAAGTGTTCAGTTCTATCATATTACTATAGAAACTCTCATTTCTTTCCAATCACGATGTGACCAGTAGAGAAAAATGTAGTAAAAACGGGGATTATTTTCTAAATCAACGCGTAGAGTCCTAATTTGGTAATATTGCATTATTTTTATATCAATTAAAAACTATTAAAGTTTATCAATGCATTTCATGTCAGTAAAATATTAAATTGTCAAACAGAATTTACCAATGTAGCAAGTAATAAGAAGTCAGTCTTTCAACATACAAGTTGTACCAGTTTTAAACATCGCAAATGCATCACACGTCACACAGTAATTTTGTGATTAATTCCATGGTTACTCACGAAAAATACATTTCCATAACAGGTTTCAGAAATGCAGGCCGTTTGGGTTTATATTGATGAAATATGGCAAACTGTTTCCGAATTTTGCTAAGAACTTTTGTTGCTTGTCTGGTTGTAAATGCGTAGTGGTTTATTTCATATTAAAACGGTCTCCATAATTGTATTCCATGTTTGTATTGATTTTTTTTACACTGAAATACTTAAATATATTTTGAGTCAATCTAAATATTCTATACCTATCTAAGTATACAGTATAAGATTGGCTTCGTGATCTAGTGGTTAATGTAACGACAGTCCGTTTTTCTGAGTCGCGAGTTTCATTCCCGCACGGAACAATCATTTGTGTGATATTTATAATAATTGTTTCCCAAATTTTGTACTGCATCTGTATCTACATAGTATAACCGTATTCTGATACCCATAACACAAGCGTATAATCTTAGCTTAGGACCAGAGGACGTTGTGTGAAATATCCATGCCCATATGGAAATTACTAGCATAACTTAAGTATATTATTTTACATGTACTCGTAAATACATATCTGCGTTCACCATGGTCTAATAAAACAAGTCTCTCGCATCGTAGGTAAATTGCTCCCGAAGTGGAGGAGACCATTATTGTCTATAGGTTGGGTGGAAGGGAAGATGTTTTTCTAACATACCTATGTGACTAACTTTTAACCATTCCAATGTTTTATAATAACGCAGTTTATACTAAAACAGCTGGTTTTCAATATATAACAATTGCCATTATTAATATTAAATCATTATTTACGGTAATTGAGAATTAATAAGTTTAAATTATACATAATAGACTACGTGAGTTCATTGTGTTTAATTTAAATACAGCATACAGATTTGTTAAAACTAAGTATACAAGTGTGGGGCTTTTGGTCTACCTACTGGTTCATGTAACGTACTGCGTTTGTGGGTTTGATTCACGCACAAGATTTTTTTTTGTGTGATAGTTGTATATGCCACGCAAAAATTTTATTATAAGTATCTGGTTGTTTTCTATGTAAATTGCGTAGCAAATTACAAAAATAAATACGTTAAGTTCTTTCATTAATATGTTTAATCCGTCATCACACGGAATCTTTTATTATGAATCTTTAAATTATAATTTTTACATCCTTTGTACCCATTTTCACACTAATAAAGATTATGATTATGATTATGAAGTTTTATAAGGCAAGTCAATAACGTTGATACTAATTCTATACACAACTAAGGTTAGTTGTGTATAGAATACATATCAACTCAAGACTTTAAATGAAAATTGGCAGTGTCCCTTCGGCTGTCCAAACCAAAAACCTTTTTGAAATTTTCATCTATTTTTCAAAAGCCTCCCCCCCACTGACATTTGTATGGCAAAACAACGTTTGCCGGGTCAGCTAGTTTTTAATATAAAAATTATTACTGATAACGATCCTTACTTTAATTTATAAGTGCAAAATCCGGATGATGGACTTAAGTGTTAATGTGTGGAACGAAACGATAGCGTGAATTAAAAAACGTATAAGGCCATCTATCGAGCAGAAAAGTAAACTTCTGTTTGTTAAGGATTGATTTCTAAATTTCACGGTTACGAAGTCGCGGGCAACAGCTAGTATGATATAAAATGATTATATGACTAAGTATTTCAATTAATAGAAATGTGTGAAAATATTTATTTTATTTATTTATTTTTAAACTTTTTGCACACAATACATAGTACAATGGCGGACTTAATGCTAAAAGCATTCTCTACCAGTCAACCATTGGGCAGTGTGGAAAACGGAACAGGTAGGCGCATTACCAAACTCTAACCAAATTATAATAATTTTCACCTAAAAATTAATAGACATATAACAAATGATATATTCAATGCATATCTTCTTATATATAAAATTCACGTGTCACAGTGTTAGTTACCGTACTCCTCCGAAACGGCTTGACCGATTTTTATGAAATTTTACATGCGTATTCAGTAGGTCTGAGAATCGGCCAACATCTATTTTTCAAACCTTTTTTTTTGTATTATGGCAAAACAATGTTTGTTTGTTTAGAACAATATGCAATATACGATTAAACATACCGCCCACCATGGACGATACGTCCTAAACAAACATGATAAACAACGGTGTTAAAAATGATGTGTCTACCGTAACTGATCAACAGTCTAGAATTTCGGCTAACGTAAGATTGC
Source organism: Orgyia antiqua (assembly GCA_916999025.1). Taxonomy (NCBI): domain Eukaryota; kingdom Metazoa; phylum Arthropoda; class Insecta; order Lepidoptera; family Erebidae; genus Orgyia; species Orgyia antiqua. The sequence goes on along the minus strand of OU779863.1, from coordinate 1,193,864 downwards.
CAAAAATTTGTCTGCCTAAATTTTCAGGGCTGTATTCGGAGTGGATTTCTTTTAGAGATTTATTTTTATCACTCATTCACAATAATGCAGAGTTGGATAGGGTTCAGAAACTTCATTATTTAAAAACTCATCTCTCTGGTGAGGCAGAACAATTACTGCGGTACACTCCCGTAACTACAGCTAATTATGAGACATGTTGGTCAATATTGTTGAAACGTTATGATAATAAACGATTTTTGTCAAATGGTATGCTAAAGCGATTATTAAATCAGCCAGCTATTGTAAAGGAGTCCTCTACTTCTATAAAAAGTCTTCTAGACACTACAGTCGAGTGTTTACATGGTTTGCGTACCATGGGTGTAGACGTAAGTACTTGGGATACAATTGTAATATATATTATTTGTGAAAAATTAGATAATGAATCCCGTAAAATGTGGGAATCTAGGATTAGTGACGACGATGCACTTCCCACTTTTACTACATTTCAAGGCTTCTTGGAGTCTAGATTTCGCTCCTTAGAATTTTTAGACACTAAAATTGTCAAAACCACTGGCTATAGAGCAAATTTTAATGCGAAATCCTTTCATGTCTCGTCTGAAATGTGCGTTTTTTGTTCAGGTGACCATAAGCTATGCCATTGTGCAAAATTTGCATCGCAAGATTCCGAAGCACGACGTATCTTTGCTCGAACCAGTAAGCTATGTTACAATTGTTTAGATAAAGGCCATATCGTTTATTTTTGCCGTCAGTCCACCAAATGCCGTCTTTGTAACAAGAGACACCACAGTCTGCTCCACCCTGAAGTAACCACTGAGGCAGCAGAACCAGTCTCAGTTTTAACAGAAGGGAATGTGGCTGCAATGGCAGCCATTTCTTCAACTGATAGCGAGTGTTCCAAGGAGGTTTGTTGTTTGGCTGATGTACACAATCAAGGGTTGCTGGCAACAGCTTTAGTTTACGTCGAGTCAAGAGCTGGCACTAATGTTGTTTTAAGGGCGTTGTTAGATCAGGGCTCTCAGGTTTCCTTTATTACGGAAGCCGCTGTGCAACTGCTTGGCCTGAAAAAGACGGCTACAACGACGGATATATTTCGACTTGGTGATAATGAGGGACAGTCAATACCTTCTAAGTGGACGGTAACATTTAAGTTACAATCTCGCCTAGATCCCGAGTTTGTTTTGCTCGTTGATGCGTTTGTGCTGAACAGACTTACTTCTAGTCTTCCCGAACGAAAAATTATCCAAGAGTTGACCTCTCCTCCTCAATCAGAACTCGCCGATCCTGGCTTTGGTACTCCAGGCAAAATAGATTTACTTTTGAGTACACGGATAGTAGGTGAAATCTTGGTTGATGGTTTGATTAAGGGTTCGCCAGGTACACCTATTGCACAGAAGACCAAGTTAGGGTGGATACTATCTGGTGAAATTGGTCCAGTACCAGTGCGTAAACCAATTTGTTTCAATGCAATTATCCATACTGATACGAATAAGTTATTGAGAATGTTTTGGGAACTAGAGGAATCTGAATCCACTAATAATCAGCCTATAATGACAGAGGAGGAGAGAAAATGTGAAGAATTGTATACTAAGTCCACTAGGAGAGATGTTACTGGGCGATATATAGTTAGATTGCCATTTAAAAATGATTGTCCCAGTTGTGTTCATGGAGGATCAGAGGATATCGCCCGAAAGAGGTTTCATATGCTTGAACGGAGATTAGCAAGCAATCCTGAACTAAAAATACAATATAGCGCTGTCATACAGGAGTATGTTAAAATGGGACATGCAGAGGTTGTTCCAGATGCAGAATTAAGCAACGATTCGTTTTACTTACCACATCATGCAGTAATACGTAGCGATAAAAGTACAACTAAGATCAGGGTGGTTTTCGACGCTTCTTGTTCGGGATACAATGGGGTTTCTTTGAATGATAATCTGATGGTTGGCCCAACCCTGCAATTAGATTTGCGTCAAATAATTATGAGATGGCGCCGTCACCCCATATGTTTGGTTGCTGATATCGTCAAGATGTATAGACAGGTAAGAGTTGCTAATCAGGATGTTGATTATCAAAGAATTTTGTGGCGTGATAATACAGAGGATGATTTACAACACTTAAGGTTGTTGCGTGTCACCTTCGGTGTTTCTTCGGCTCCTTACTTGGCCGTACGTACCTTGCAACAGCTTGCTCGTGATGACGGGGGTGATTTCTCATTGGTTAAGGAACGAATTCTCAAGGATTTTTACGTCGATGATTATTTATCGGGCTGCGAAACAGTATCGGAGGGTGAACAAATTTATCATCAAATGAATAGCTTATTAAACCGTGGTGGCTTCCAACTTCAGAAGTGGTCCAGCAATAGTGCTGATTTATTGCACAAAATCAATGATTCTTCATCAAGTTCGAATGAAGCCTTAGAGTTGAAGATCGATGGCGTGATGAAAATTTTGGGGTTGATTTGGGATAGAGAACGCGATATGTTTAGATATACCGTAACACTTCCCGAAATTACAACTCCGGTGACCAAGCGCAAAGTAGTATCAGATATTGCTCGTCTTTTTGATCCACTGGGTTGGCTTGCACCGGTGATCATTACTGCGAAGGTATTCATACAACGTTTGTGGCTCTCCGGTGTTGGTTGGGATGATGAGCTGCCTGAAAACATCCTAAATGATTGGCTTGATTACAGAAACAGCCTGTACGATTTAAAGAAATTTCAACTTCCCAGATGGGTTCAAACACGAAAATCCGATGTATGCACGGAGCTTCAGGGTTTTTGTGACGCATCCAATACTGCTTACGCAGCGGTTGTCTATATACGGACTATCGATTCTGATAACAACGTTCGCGTCAGTCTAGTGGCATCTAAGACTAAGGTTGCACCTGTCAAGCAAGTTTCAATACCTCGTTTGGAGTTGTGTGGCGCACTGCTACTTTCAAGGCTTCTTTGCGAAATTTCAGCCACTTTGGGAGTGTATAAAACACATGTTCATGCTTGGACCGACTCTTCGGTGGTGCTTTCGTGGTTGAGTAGCCATCCCAGTCGCTGGAAGACATTTGTCGGAAATCGCGTCTCCGAAATTCACACCGTTATGGATAGAAGTCAATGGTCTCATGTTCAATCCAAGGAGAATCCAGCAGATTTCGCTTCTCGAGGAGTTACTCCTATAGAATGTGTTGGACTTAAGCTGTGGAGAGAGGGTCCTGCTTGGTTACAGAGAGGGGATATTGATTATCACATGGGGAGCATTAATAAAACAAATTTGGAGGAAAGAGTATCAAGTATAGTGTGCAGCGCAATAGCTAACGACGAAGAACAGGAAAGTATTTTATCAAAATATTCATGTTTAAATAAATTAATTAGAGTAATTGCATATTGTAGAAAATTTCTAAAGATAAAACAATTGGGTGTTGAACCTGTTGTAAACCATTCATTGACCTCTGAAGAACTTAAGAAATCATTAACAACTTGCATTAAAATGTGTCAGGCTATGTATTTTGGTGATGAGTTGGACATATTAAGGAAATCGGGTAAGGTAAGTAAAGGAAGTAAACTGACCACACTTAATCCTTACCTCGATCAAGACCAAGTTTTACGCGTAGCAGGAAGGTTACAAATGGCTAGCATTTTTGACGAAATGAAGCATCCTTATATTTTGCCTCATAAATCGCATCTCACGAATCTTCTCATAGCTGATGCTCATGAGCGCACTCTGCATGGTGGACCTCAGTTAGTACTCAATCATTTGAGGTCAAGGTTTTGGATCATAAACGCTAAGAGCGTGGTTAGGCAGCATATCCGCAAGTGCATAGTTTGTATTCGTCACTCAGCTCGTGCCGTGCCACCACTGATGGGACAGCTGCCATCTGCAAGAGTCAATGCTGGTCGACCATTTCTGAGGAGTGGCGTAGATTACGCGGGACCGATTTCTGTCAGACCTACGAAGGGTCGCGGTTATCACGCGACAAAAGGCTACATTTGTTTATTTGTTTGCATGGCAACTCGTGCCATTCATTTAGAGATAGTGAGCGATATGACGTCACAAGCATTTATAGCAGCACTCAAACGTTTTACAGCCAGAAGAGGCCATTGCATTGAGTTATGGAGCGATAACGGCACCACTTTTGTGGGAGCAAACAAGGAGCTTAAGGCCTTGTTCTCTCAACAGAAATTGTTGGTGGCGTCTGATGTCGCTAATTGGCTGGCGACTAATGGCACCAAATGGAACTTTATTCCACCTCATGCACCCAATTTCGGAGGGCTCTGGGAGGCGGGTGTAAAATCCACCAAACATCACCTCAGACGAGTTATAGGCAACAGCACGCTGACTTATGAAGAAATGGCTACTGTTCTTTCTCAGATAGAAGCGTGTTTGAATTCCCGACCAATTACTACCATCAGCAACTGTCCAGAAGATCCCTATCCTCTGACTCCAGGTCATTTTTTGACAGGAGAATCTTTGTTGCTCCTTCCTGATTCCGACTTTTCCGAGTCTAATGTTAGCACTCTTAGACGTTGGCAGTTGACGCAGCGCATGCTGCAAGATTTTTGGCGTCGATGGTCTCGTGAATATCTAGTCCAGTTTCACCATCGATACAAATGGTCACATCAAACTGTGGAACCTAACGTAGGAGATGTAGTGTTAGTCATGGAGGATGACTTACCTCCCGCGCGGTGGCTTTACGGTCTTATTATTGAAAAGCATACTGGTTCGGACAAGGTTACTAGAGTAGTGACATTGCGTTGCAAGGATTCTAGAATAAAGAGACCAGTTTCTAAGCTCATAGTTTTACCTGTAGCCAATTGATGATAAAAATTAATATGTTATTATAGGTACCATGTGTTCATAAAAAATTATGTATTTATAAGTGTGTGTAAGTTTAATATTTTCTAACATTTGTGTGTAAGTAATTGTATAATTTTGTGCAAGGGATAAGTGTAGTGTGTAGTGTAGTGTACTTAATGTCAAAGAATGATAACTTATAACATGTAAATCTAATTGTTTTATACAGTCCACTCTTGGTTTGTGATGCCTATTTCAATGTTGTAAATTTTCGTAATAGGCAGTCACCGTTGTTTATCATGTTTGTTTAGGACGTATCGTCCATGGTGGGCGGTATGTTTAATCGTATATTGCATATTGTCGCGATAGATGGCGTTGTAATGAAATAAACCAACGACAGTTAAGAATCTATAGATTTGATTCTCGATAGATGGCGTTGTACGCATCATTAAATGGCGATATTAAAAGTTTTGTGTTGTTGTAATATAATCATGTGTTTTTGAACGTTATGATAATAATCGCTTTAGCATACCATTTGACAAAAATCGTTTATTATCATAACGTTTCAACAATATTGACCAACATGTCTCATAATTAGCTGTAGTTACGGGAGTGTACCGCAGTAATTGTTCTGCCTCACCAGAGAGATGAGTTTTTAAATAATGAAGTTTCTGAACCCTATCCAACTCTGCATTATTGTGAATGAGTGATAAAAATAAATCTCTAAAAGAAATCCACTCCGAATACAGCCCTGAAAATTTAGGCAGACAAATTTTTGGCAATCTTACGTTAGCCGAAATTCTAGACTGTTGATCAGTTACGGTAGACACATCATTTTTAAGTAAATCTTTTAATTCCGATTTATATGTGATATAAATATCCTCAGTGCTTTCATACATTTCTGACGTAAAATAAACATTATTTGCATCGGCTTTTGTTACAGTTTCAATAATACGTGTGTGTATATTTAAAAATTGGTTCCACTGATCATTTAAATGTTCTAATCTTGTTTCTATATATGCTGGAGTTAAACGATCTTTAGGTGATTTTTTAAAGTTTATTCTGCCTTTTTCAATGACATTTTTGTTGTTAAGTTGTAACTTGACCAAGGATTCCATCGTGTAATAAAAAACGGAAGTCAATAAATAACTATAAGAAAAGCGTTATTGTAATTACTACAAACAACAAAGCAATAAAGCAATATTTCTAAGACTACTGGTACAATAATAAAATCCTACAAGTTACCTAAAGGCAATTATTCTAAGTCAATGTTACAATCAGCAAAATTTTACAAGTGTTTGAAAGAAATGAACATCAAAAAAAAATCGGGCATAGGTTCCCCGTCTCAACCAATTCTTACAAACTATTCTAAGTCTAAAATTACGGCTAAAATTTTACAAGTCCATAAAGCACTACAAACTACGAAAATTTTCTAAGTCCAGCAATTGCTACTTGTTAACTTCAAACACAAACGAAACACTACTCACAGTTTTTTATTCCGTATGCCAAACCTCTTCACGTTCACACGTTGATCTCGTCTCGTCAGTGTCCGTCCCGTTCTCCCAGCACGCGTCCGTCCCGTGTTTGTCTTGTTCTAGTCCTCCAAGTATGCGCCAAGTGTAAGGGCGCCTCCTCTGCACGACTCCAATAATGACGACGCGTCTGCTTCAGAGTGGGTTCACCTTTACGCGTAATTCACCCAAAGTGAATTCACCGCGCGCACTCGTGGGTTAAATAAACTAACCAATTATCACTGCACTGATTAACTAGTGCGTGGGCTAATTCTGAAATATTAATTAACCACGTCCGGTTCGAAGGTCCAAAATTATGTTAGTGACAAAAAGTCCCTCTGATTGTGTACCCTCCTGAATACGCCGTCTTGGTAGTCAAAATAAAACAACCTTGTCGTGCGAGTTCAAATTATATTTCAAAAACACATGATTATATTACAACAACACAAAACTTTTAATATCGCCATTTAATGATGCGTACAACGCCATCTATCGAGAATCAAATCTATAGATTCTTAACTGTCGTTGGTTTATTTCATTACAACGCCATCTATCGCGACAATATGCAATATACGATTAAACACCGGGTCAGCTAGATACTAATACATAAAATTAAATACCAGGATATAAACATAATAATTATATTTATATACTTACGAACATATAAACATGTGACCATAATATATACTTACACATACATACACAAACACATACATAAATATACATACTAATAATACATAAACTTATATTACGTATAAATGTTCAGTAAGAGACACTATGACGATTGTAGTGAAATATTAGTGTAAAATTGACGAACTCTGCGTTTGAAAATATTTCGGCTCGATGCTAACCTGATCTCACGAGGAAGAGAGTTCCATAAAAATATAGATTGTATGATGAAAGAAGAGTGTACAAGACTGGAGCTATGAGGAGGGCAAGAGAGAAGAAGGTCGTTTGAAGAACGAAGATGTCGAAGATGGAGAGAGGACCGATAACGAAAATAACATTATAAGTGGTTGGGAGCATTAGGAGAGTTAAGTAGTGTGTATAGAGTAGTAACTGTATGTAGGCTACGGCGCTGCCGAATTTGCAACCAGTTTAACCGGCGACGATATGATGATACGTGGTCATATTTACGCAGGTTATGAACGAGTCGAATGCAATTATTGAGAAGTCGGTCAAGCTTAGTGAGCAGATCTGCATTCAGGTCGAGATAGCACACATCACCATAGTCGTTATTAGGGAAAATTAAAGTTTGCACAAGCGTTATCTTAATTTTTTCTGGCAAGAAATTCTTAAAACGATACAGTGCTCGTAATGTCCCGGTGACTCTTTCGCTGACCATCGTCACTTGATATTGCCAATTCAACGTTGCATCAATATATAGACCAAGATTTAGAGGAATTTTTGTACCGTCAAAAATAACTGGCGGCAGAGATGAGGCGTCCACCTTGGCCAAAATACGTGAACTACCCATAAGAATGGCTTGACATTTACTAGGATTCACTGCCAGACCAAAGCGATCAGACCACTCCTTTATCGATTTCAGGTCCTCGTTTACACATTTAACAGCAGTTGACACATCGTCAACTCCAACCTGTGTATACAGCTGTAAATCGTCTGCATACAGATGATACGTACACTTGAGTTCCTGAGTAATGAGCCCAATGAACAGAGGGAACGCCAGTCTAGTGTACACCAACTAGATGAGCGTTCGTCGTTGCATACTGACTGTTGGCGATCATGGAGATAAGAGGCAAACCATTTCAATGCGTCAGGCGAAATTAGAAGAGAAGAAAGTATTGACAGAAGAATGTCGTGATTAACAGAATTGAAAGCGTTAGAAAAGTCTACCAAAACAAGTAAAGTAATTTTAGTTTCCTCGATGCCGACCCTCACATCGTTTGTTACTTTAAGTAAAGCGGAGATGGTGCTGTGTCCGGGTTGGAACCCCGATTGGAGTGGGCAAAGTAGGTTATTCAGCTGTACAAATGACGCTAGCTGCTTATATGCACATTTTTCAAGAACCTTAGTTAAGAAGGGGAGAATAGAGATAGGACGGAAGTGATATGAAAGAGTTGGGTTTGAAATTTTAGGCAAAGGACGAACAAGTGCTTTACGTCAGATTGTAGGAAAAGAACCTCTGTAGAAAGTCCTGAACCGGTGGTAGGGAAAAAAATTTTTGGACACATCATAGGAGCATATTTTTTTTTGGCAAAAAGGGAATATAAACGTGAATAAATGATTTTTGATTTTGATTTTCATATCCTACAGCCCCGGATGCTATCGATACGATATTTTTCTTGACCTCTTCAGGAGTCACTAAGGAGAAGTGATCAACCAAGAAGCTAATAGTTTGTAGTTTTATTACCGGGTCTAGGGCATTGGATTTAGCAAAAAAACCAGTATAAAATACACCAAAATAAACCAGTTTTTAACACATCAGAATTGGCCTCACTGTAAGTATTAAGTGAACAAACTTAGCAAACATATTTATACACCGATACGTTAATTAAATATTACCAGGGTTACATTAAACACTTGATTGTATTTTTATACACTTTCAAGGTTTACTAGTGGTATTTAAAACTTAAGATATTGCACAAATAAAACTACTTTTTACGGATTTAGACGCGTATATTTGTTTCAATTTTAACCCTCACCCGTCTTAGTCTCACCCGTGACCATGGTGACTGCAAGGTCTCCCAAACGTCAGGCTAAAATTAAAACAAATATACGCGTCTAAATCCGTAAAAAGTAGTTTTATTTAAGCAAATGAGTCGCGCAAGTGTTAGAAAATATTAAGATATTGCGTTCAATACTGCTGGCTAGAAAGAGGTACATTGATTTGGTATTATCATAAGACAATTTAAGAATCCGCGGTGAAAGAAGACTACCGCTGTTAAGGTAAAGGGTTGGGAAACACAAAAATGTTGATGTCTGGGCTTAAATCTGTACACATTACAAAAATAACATGCGCAACCATAGCATAATAGGTACTTATCATGTAAAATACTAAAATACTTTAAGGTATTGTATGGATTTGCCATGTAACAAACACTCCGGTCAGGAATGATCCGAAAAAATAATTTCCATCAATCTTGTACTGAATTTATTACGTAAACAAAAATTCGCAATCTCCGTCATACTTATGCGTCATCAATCAAATGTATCAAAGTATCAGAATTTAGTTTCCAAGAATACGCTAAAAGGAATTAATAACTGAATATTTACACTTGAAGATATATATGTAAACTACTTAGAATAAATGCCAGCTATTTAATAAGATCCGTTTGGTGACGGATTAAGAATATATGTGTCAACGGCCCATTTCTTCCCCAGGGTGCTGTAAAGGCCAGCTAAGGGATATTGTACAGAGAAAACGGTACACTGATACGAAAAATTCGAAACTAAACCCTATGCCGACACGCCTGGTCAGCGGAGTGTACTCATAATCCCAGCCGAACAGTGGAACGTTAATGGTCTGTAGATAGAGGGGGATTCGATAAAATACGCAGCAACTATGATTTTAAGAGGTGACTCGGTCGTCATTTCTTTCACCATGTCTAGCGCTTTGCATGTTAGAAAGGGGCAACTGCAACGCATATAGAATTTTCCGACAAAGTCATTGAAAAATATGTTTCATAATCCACCATGTTTTTCCTTAAAACTAGACTAATCTAAAAAAATTATTGACACATAAAAGGATAGATGCTCCTAATTTTTTGTCGTCTGAATCAATCGGTATAAATTATTTTTATTTCATATGTAATTTCTTTATTATGTGGTAAAAAGAAATTTTGAAGTGTGGATTAAGTATTACTATAGAAAAAATTTTAGTTTTGGAAGAAATATCCATGAAATGCAGTGAAGTACATTTTGTGTAAAGAAATGCCGATCTACTTTAAGTATTTACCGATCATGTCGACTCTTAATGTAAATATAATTTGAGCTAACTGTATCATTCAGTACCTCTCTCTCTCTCTCCAGCCTATTTGTGTCCCACTGTTGGGCACGGGCCTCCTCCACTTTGGGAGGGATTATGGTCTACTGTGCCGCGCTGACCGGGCGTCATCAGTGTCAAGAGTCATCAGTGTGCAATATTCCTTAGCTAACTTTTACAGCACCCTTGGGAGGAGATGGGGTGGTGACAATTGTTTTCTTAATCCGTCACCACACAGAGACTTAATCCGTCACCACACAGAGACCTAATTGCTTAGTAATATAGTAAGGTGTCTTATTCGACATTGAGATTTTGTCAATCGCGGAATCGTACAGGGGCCAAACAGTCAACATTTAACATGAATGCATCTATTCACTGTGCACAAATTATTAGACATGTTGCAATAAAAATGTACTGATAGCTTCACATATAATTATGTTTGTGCGCATACTATGTATTTATGAGATAATATATTATATAATTTATAATTGTAGGTATAAAACAGTAGGTAGGTACTCGTTACATAGTTTAACATGAGGTAAATAGTTACTGAGGTTTATACCTTATACCTTATATCAACACGCCTGGTCATGGCATAGTAGAGTTTATAAAAGAGTTCTACACTGTTTTTTATTAGTACCTATGTTATAAATGCTAATAAATCAGTATATAATAAGCAATGTACTTTTAATTTATTGTCAGTTTAGTTTTATAAATTACTAGCTGTCCCGGCAAACGTTGTTTGCCATACTAAAAAAAAAAAGGTTTGAAAACTAGATGTTGGCCGATTCTCAGACCTACTGAATACGCATGTAAAATTTAACGAAAATCGTTCAAGCCGTTTCAGAGGAGTACGGTAACTAACACTGTGACACGTGAATTTTATATATAAGATTTTAAAAATTATACAGCCTGTAATACACGATAAAAGGCCATTCAATATAACATCACGCTACGACTAATAGGAACGAAGCCTCTGTGAAAAATGTTGCCTAAACGGGATAAATGTTCTTAATTCGAAGTGTACGAGATCGCGGGCAACTGCTAGCTGTATTAAATAATATTATGTGATGCATTTTACTACGAGTATAAACAAATCAACCCTTTGTGACTAAGAGCGTGTGACATCCCTTTTCTCGTAATTTTGTGTAATTTTATTTTAAATAACAATTCATCCATTTTTAAAAAATTAAGACAGTTTCTTATCCTAAAAATAGCCTTAAAGAACACACACATACATACTTAAATTGTGTTACGTTAAGTTGAAGGTCTGAGTTTTGTAACACTTTAAAGGTTTAAATAAATATTTATGTAGTTGTATGATGTTTATTTATGTTTACTATCACATAACTTCTGAATCTAGATTATATTGTCAAGGTTCCATACCAGTTCTGAGTTCTGTTCTGTCTGGTTTAGTATTTGCATTCAGGCGTGTTGGTATAGGGTTTAGATTCCAGATTTTATTCTCTTACGGTGGTCTTTCTTTATCTATATTCCGTTAGCTGGTTATTACAAAACCCTGAGTAGGAAATGAGGTATTCTAGTAAAACTTATTTTACTAAGCCGTCATCACACCGATAAGTCAGTTGTAAAGACGTAAATAAGTCGTCACGAGCTCCTTACATCTCGTACAATCTAATACATGGCTAATACCAGTTTGAATGGAATTATTTTATATTAGGTACTACATATTCCAAGTAATATTAAATAAATAATATTACTTATTCCTTTTAAATTTCCATGACACGTTTGATAAATGTTTACAAATAACTCGAGAAGACCTTTTTTTTAAATCTAGATATTACATATGAATGACTAATGTCTTCTTAAATACAGCTGAAGTATGGACAGGAAAATTGTATTTACCTTTATGTTTTGACCGCAATATTGACCACAGATAACACAGCAAAACACATACCTACCGAACTCGGAAACATTTACGGCAATCTCATCTCTTGTCGATATAATATACCTAAGTATATACGATACTACCGCGTCGCGTCGGCAGTGTATTTGTTATAGAAAACAGCATGTGTACTAGCTCTTGTTGGTTTAATACTCTTTTCTTTTCTTTTTAAATATTCAGGACATTTCACACAACGTCCTCTTTTATTATTTTACAACAGATTCTTATTATATTTTTATGCTAATGAAATAATGATTTCAATGATTAAACCACAATTTAATTTGTTTGTTTGTCGGTTTATAACTCAATGAAGATGTTGTGAATCACTAGGATTGCATACAGTTAGCTCGACTGCATTGACAGGAAGACTGTCGTTACATATAGACTGACACATTCAGTATAACAATTTAGGTACACATTTAGAGAGCGCGCTACTACTATTCTATTTCTGGAACTCTCAGATTAATTTTTAGTGATTATACGAATTCACCTTAAGAAAATAAATTAACTTATCTTAACTAAGTAAAGTTCTATCATAATTAAATATAGATTCATACGAAGTTATTACTCGCGGTCTATAGGTTCATGTAATGGACTGCCGTTCACGAGAATGCGGGTTCTATTCCCGCACGGGACAAACATTTGTGTGATATTTCAAATTGTGATACAAACGTTTGTACTGCGTCTGTTTGTTTTCTATGCATTATAAGTATGTTATTCTGTATTCTAGTACCCGTAACATAAGCATTTAAGATTAGCTTGGGACCAGAGGACGTTCTGTAAAATATCCATGAATTTGAAAAAAAAAATATTTTCTTCCTTTTCGTGTTTTGTATATTATTATTAATTTTTTTAACTAAATTTCTCTGATTATAATGCCAATAAGAAAAGAAATATTTTATTGTAAAATCTCACTTCTTGTGACCGAATAAGCTTTACTAACCTTCATTTTCGTCTAACTTTACGTAGTTAGACGAAACCTCACCGTAAAAATTCACCGTAAAAATTCTATGTTATAACTGTAGATTTAAGCCCCATTTATTATCGAGAATCTAAATATGTACAAGTACATCGCAACATCTTAAACCTTAACCATGGATGGTCCTAATATACAATTTCATCAAGAAGTGCCCATGAAAGTAATTCTCTTTCAGGAGAATAGATGAAAAGTTGTCTAGTTAATAAATAAAATAAATAATATAATATTCATGGACATTTCACACAACGTCCTCTGGTCCCAAGCTAAGCTTATGCTTATGTTATGGGTACCAGAATACGGATAGAATACATATACTACTTTTCTATTGTAAATTCATACTTAAAATCCATAGAAACATCCAGACACAGTACAAACATTTGTATGACAATTAGAAAAATCACAGAAATGATTGTCCCGAGCGGGAATCGAAACCGCGACCTCTTGATCGGCAGTCCGTTACATAAACCGCTCAACCACGAGGCTCGTTTAAAAAATAAATACAATATTTGTTTTGTTGGCGGGGATCGAACTCGCCAAGCTGTGGAAGTCAGCCACTCAACCAATACGCGACTCCGAGTTCGATTTCTGTGATGAATAATTAAATTCAAATAGAACATACAGTTAAATTTTCTCTTACCACACAGGCCTGTGTGTGAATATTCTTAATCCAATTGTAACTGAATTGTACTACATCCTGGCAGTTGCGAATTACTGTTGTCCAGTTAAGTGGTAAGATTGCATCCTCACTACATAACATAGGTACTTACCTTGAACTGTTGACAATAACACATTTAACTATATTACAAACACTACAAAATATGTGTATACTAGCTTCTGCCCGCGGCTTCGCACGCATTAGTGGCCAATTCAGAAATCAAACCTAAAATCAATACTGAAATCCTTAGCAAAAACCTCAATCAACAATTGATACAAAGTACTATGTATATCTACTAAAATCAAAGTTAAATAGGACAGCAAATGACAACTAAAATTAATACAAACCAAAACAAATACTTAAGTTCAATCGTTATTATAATTGTAAGAAAATATTATTTCAAAACTGTAACTCTTCCTTCTGCCAAAATAAAATAAAAATCGACGTAGTACAGAATATAAATACTTAACTAACCAACCTACCAACCTCTTTAATAACCACAATTAAACAAGGAGTTTCTATTCCGAGCTACCGCGTAAATCGTAAGTGTCAGTCTGGGATTAAAACCTTCTTGGCCAGTAAAAAAAACCTTTGAGTCGATGGATTCTATGAGTTGCTATGACAACTGTAAAAATAACAAAATGGACGAACTATTATTTTATACCATATTTCACAAGCATTTGCGTTTATTATCTCGTACAGAGTTTTTAGCGAAATAATATATAGCCTATTTGACTTCCAGGACTATAAATTATCTCTATACTTACCAATTTTCATGTGATTCCATTCGGTATATTTTTCGTGAAAACGTCACAAACAAACAAACTCACATTCACTTTTTATATAAGTAAGGATAACGAATAAAGATAACAACAATCTATTTGGTACACACACAACTAGCTTGAAAATTGACCAGAGGATATTATTATCTATGACGTTAAATGGGCCCTGTGGTGACAGATTATGAATACAAGTGTCATCATGCCTCATTTCTTTCTCAGGGTGCTGTAAGAGCTAGCAATATAAGCAGTTAACGTCTACTGTGAGAGACGGATAACTTGAAACTAAAGTCTGTGCCAACACGCCTGGTCAGCGTGGCACAGTAGACTATAATCCCTTTCAAAGGAGGAGAAGGCCCGTGTGCAGCAGTGGGACATTAACGGGCTGGAAGGTGAAGTCATTTGGACCACCTTCTTTGCAAGTTCTTTCGCTATCTATCGAGGTACTAGGTATTTAGGTATCAAATAGTACAAAAAAGCACTACATTTTAACATTTACGAGACTTTCAAATAGCTCTCGTGGTTCTAAGGTTCTGAAATTGGAAGTGTGATGGAAGCTAGTGAAAACATTAATAATGTCTTAAACAAGTATTTGTGAAAGAAAAGTAGTTTATGTACCTAGTCTATACGAATCCTAGTACCTATAATATTTTAGCATTTGAAATTGCTTTTATTTAAATTTGCTTTTATTTAATAAATTAAATTATAGCAAGTCAATTGCAAAAATTAATAAATTAATGTAGAAAATTCTTTCTACATTAATTTATTAATTTTTGAAATAATGACTGTACATTCGTACAGTCATTATTTCGGTCCAATTGTGTTCTGAAAAGAACACTGAGTGATCGATTGATCGAGTTGGTGCAAACCGCTCGTTAGATGGCGTTGTACAAAAACATCACGCGATGCTTTACTCACATTGAGAAATATTGTAGTGGAAAATTTGGTTATCATGTGCTGCCGGCGTATTATGAGCTTTTTAAAATCATTCAAGTTCCAGGCAGGCCGTAAACTGCATGGCTAAATTAGGTGGCCGAAATAGAACTTTTAGTTGAAAATTAGTTGTACCTTTTCTTTAAAAATTTTAATGTATGACTGGTTTAGCGAACTTACTAACTAAGAATTTTGTTCATAATACGAATTTGCCAGACAGTTCAATTCACGGCGTAAACTGCCTGTAAATAAAAGCTCATAATACGGCCGCTGGTGCCATGGTAGCTCAGTTGGGAGAGCAACGCAATGGTATTCCGTGGTTGTGGGTTCAAGTCCCGCTCAAGGTGATCATTTTTTTCAATATAATTTGATTTAATACATATAAACATAGCTTGGGACCAGAGGATGTTTTGTGAAATATGTTCACGAATAATTATTTATTGATAAACGAAATATCTGTAAATAAAATATTTTAATTATTATCGCAATACAACGTAAATAGTGCCGAGGTCAATGTCCTTAGGCTATATGTTACTTAAACGTTTGTTTAGCAATTCATATACAAAAATATATAGCAGTAAGTGCCTTTGGCTTTTACTCACAAAATTATGTTTACTTATAGTTAGGTAATTATTTACCAGTAAGGAAAGGTTCATATCTGACGGAACATGCGTCGAGTATTATTGTTCGCGTAACACCAGAACAGACAAATGTACGGAAAAACACTTGACCGATAATACGTTAGTGCGTCGAGCGTGAACGATCAAGTGATTTTCTATACATTTGTCTGTTCTTGCGTTACGCGAACGATAATACTCGACGCATGTTCCGTCAGATATAAACCTTCTCTTATAAGGTATAAGTGTCACTCAGAGATAAGCCGAGAAGATTTGCTACAATCACAGATTTACCAGATGTACGCAGGTGTAAACCATAGGCATGTTAACTACTAATTTGCCGTACCTTCATACGCGTGGAATATGGTGTCCGATTGTTTGACCAAAAGTCATTTGGCAAAACTACACTTGCCAAAAAGCGTTTGTCAAAACAATGAATTCGCCTATTGATCATTTTACTACTGATCATTTTACAAATGCTTCATTTTGCCAAATGATCTTTTATAAATGATATTGGATGATATGAAATGATGATTTTATAAATGATTACTTTACAAAACTAACATTTGGCAACTGAGTTATCAGATAAACCTACTATTGGTCTAAAAATTTGATATTCTTGTTAAATTGACCACATTTTGCACATTTTTTTGCAAAGCTAAGTTTTTGTAAAATGATATTTTTGCCAAGTGTATTGTTTGCCAAATGATCATTTATCAAAAAATTTTTGCGGTTTTGCAATATTTTTCACTAATGCTTCGCCCCCTTTTTATCGCAGCGCGAGTTTATACAGCCTCTAGCCTCCCGGATAAAAAGACTATCCTACGCGAAAAGAATTTTTCTATTCGAACCAGTAGTTCCTGAGATTAGCGCGTTCAAACAAACAAACTCATCAGCTTCATAATATTAGTATAGATAATTACTTATTTATATTTATGCAAAAATAGCTACATAATTACGGTTTATCGTTGTACTATAAAACTCCTTTCAAATTATGCAAACATTTGATATACCATATTGGCCTCAAATGAAACTCTTAACACATTCTGATTGATATTCAATGCACCCAATATTTTAATTTTCGAAATTTATAAGATATCTCATATCTGTTCTAGGAAACTAAGAACTTTTAAATATTTAGTTGGTGCTTAATTATTTTCCTTTCCCTCCAGTATTTTTATACTTTACATCTCTGTCTCTTTCCAGCCCATTAATGTCGCACTATTGGGCGCCACTTCCACTTTGGGAGGGATTATGGTCTACTAGGCCGACTTGACCGGGCGTGTTAACGTAGGGTTTATTTTCGAATTCTCGATGTTATCTGTGTGTAGAAATGTACAATATCTCACAGATGGCTTCTACAGCACCCTGAAGAGGGGATGGGGTGGTGACACTAGTATTATCTAATATATAAAATTCACGTGTCACAGTGTTAGTTACCGTACTCCTCCGAAACGGCTTGACCGCTTTTTATGAAATTTTACATGCATATTCAGTAGGTCTGAGAATCGGCCAACATCTATTTTTCAAACCTTTTTATATTTTTTTTAGTATGGCAAAACAACGTTTGCCGGGACAGCTAGTATATACGAGTATATATAATCCGTCACCACAAGCACAAGTGAATAATTCAGATTCTTTAAAATACTAGCTTCTACTCTTTTATTTAGAAATTTTAATTTTCTTTTTGTCCTAATAAAAACAAAATAAAAAAAATATTTTTTTTTTAACTTTGTGAAGTCGATATGCGATGTCATGTATTTACCTCCAAGGTCTTTTTAATTTCATACGTGTTATTAATTGCCTTAAAAGGTAAAAGATGACGAAATATAAGGCAATGACATTCATCATTCTGCCACGGTTACAACCACAGTTCATTAGGTATTTACTACTGTATTGTATTACTTCTAATTATTCATTGACTTGCTGATTGCCGTGGGGTGCCGGCATAGAATATTGCATCTCCCCATCTCTTCCCGCGGGTGTCGTAAAAGGCGACTAAGGGAGCACCAGGAGAACGGGTATGTTCGTAGGTACGTTCTCCTGAGTATTATAACATCTACTGCGATCGCCAACCCGCCTGCCAAACGTGGCGATTATGGCAAATACCCCCCACATGATGGCGCACAACATACCAGCGGCCCCCAGTCACGGCGGCCCCGCTATTCCGTTGGCTCACGGTGGCGGGCCCGGTAACGACGGGGTAGGGGGTGCGAAGAATCTCCGCAAGAGATCCGACCACCAACCCAAACAGACCCTGGCCCTGGTAACACACAACATCCGCACACTCAGGACCGACGAGAAAATCGCCGAGCTGGAAGAGGAACTGAGCAAGATTCTGTGGGACATTGTAGGGTTGTCAGAAGTCCGAAGAGAGGGCACGATAACCCTTCGGTCTGGAAATTTGCTCTACCACCGGGAAGGCGACGACTTGTCGCCGGGTGGTGTCGGGTTTATCGTCCGCAAGTCTCTCGTAGCCAACGTGGAGAGGATTGAGAGTGTGTCGAGTCGGGCAGCGTACCTGATACTCAGAATAACCAAACGGTATTCCTTGAAGATTATCCAGGTCTACGCACCGACTTCGGCACACCCCGACGATGAGGTGGAGGCTCTCTACGAGGACATCTCGAAAGCCATCCACTCGTCTAAAAATCACTTCACTGTGGTTATGGGCGACTTTAACGCGAAACTAGGCAAAGGGAAAGACGGTGAGCTGAGAGTGGGGCAATTCGGATTCGGACAGAGAAACCAAGGGGCAGAAGTTGGCTGATTTTTTGGAGAAGGAAAAGTGACAGGGTGACGTAATTTCCCCGAAACTATTCACCGCTGCATTGGAGGACATCTTCAAGCTCTTTGATTGGGCCGGACTCGGCATCAACATCAACGGCGAATACATCACTCACCTTCGATTTGCAGATGATATCGTGGTCATGGCAGAATCCCTGGAGGACCTTAGCACAATGCTCAATGACCTCAGCAGTGTTTCCCAACGGTTCGGTTTAAGTATGAACATGGATAATACCAAGGTTATGTTCAATGTCCATGTCACTCCGGCACCAGTATCTGTTGGGAATGCGATTCTCGAAGTTGTCGACCACTACGTCTACCTAGGACAAACAGTCCAGCTACGCAAATCCAACTTCGAGAAAGAGGTCAACCGACGAATCCAACTCGGCTGGGCAGCGTTCGGGAAGCTTAGGCATATCTTCTCGTCCAATATTCCGCAGTGCCTGAAGACGAAGGTCTATGACCAGTGTGTGTTACCAGCGATGACATACGGAACAGAGACGTGGTCTTTAAATGTCAGCCTCGTAAATAAGCTCAAGGTTGCACAGCGTGCTATGGAGAGGGCTATGCTCGGTATTTACCTACGGGATAAAATCCGAAATACGGAGATCCGTAGGAGAACTGGCGTGTCCGCCATAGCCCGAAAGGTTAGCACGCTAAAGTGGCAATGGGCAGGCCACATCGCTCGCAGGACTGACGATCGTTGGGGATGAAAAGTCCTAGAGTGGCGACCACGTGCCGGACGACGCAGCGTTGGGCGGCCCCCGACAAGGTGGAGCGACGATATCGTCAAGGTCGCGGGGAGACATTGGATGCAGGCGGCACAGGAACGCGCGTTGTGGCGTTCTATAGGGGAGGCCTATGTCCAACAGTGGACTGAGAGAGGCTGATGGATGGATGGATTCATTGACTATAACACGTACCCACTTCGTAGTACACTTTTGAAAATAACTAACACAAATACGTAATTCTTTTACAAGGCTGTTTCTTGCTAATGTAGAAACCCTACTGGATAGATTCTAATAAAATTGCGTGTATAGCTTAAAAACCAGAATAACACATAACCAATACATCATCACGCTAATAGCCAAGGAGCGTGGCACTAACTATAAACACGGGTGAAACTGTGTGCATCAATTATTCATAAACTAATATATTTTTGTTTCTAAGCCTCCTAATTACAGTTGGTAGGTAATTAATTAGCACGGAACTACGCAAAATGTATTATCACGAATTATAAATAAGTAATACAACTAGGTGCGAATTCTCAAAAGTAGCTACACGCATAAAATTTTTAATAGCCCTTGTTAACATCGGTCATGTTGTTTACGCTAAACAAACTAACTGAAGTGGAATAACCCAATGACATTCAATAGCACCAATTCTACTGACACAACTAAATTTAACTAAAACCTACGATGTTGAATATGTAATATACTGTGACTAAAACATGATTATTGACAGTATCTTTACTTATTACAAAATAAAGTCGTAATTTTTGTATCTATGAAGGGGCGTAGCTACCGCCGTATCAGCCGTATCAATTATACGCGGCCCACGGGCCGCGGGGGCACCCGACGTGGGTAAGCAAAAATTTATAAATACTTATTTTAGAAGTGATTTTTAGGGTTCCGTACCCAAAGGGTAAAAACGGGACCCTATTACTGAGACTTCGCTGTCCGTCCGTCCGTCCGTCCGTCCGTCCGTCCGTCCGTCCGTCCGTCCGTCCGTCCGTTCGTCTGTCACTAGGCTGTATCTCAAGAACGGTGATAGCTAGAGAGTTGAAATTTTCACAGATGATGTATTTCTATTGCCGCTATAACAACAAATACTAAAAATAAAATAAAATAAATATTTAAGGGGGGCTCCCATACAACAAACATGATTATTTTACCGTTTCTTGCTCGATACTAATAACGTTGCCTTATGTTGCATAGATAATGGTACGGAACCCTTCGTACGCGGGTCCGACTCGCACTTGACCAATTTTTTGTTTTGTGGGTAATATTTACCCTTCATAAGGGCCTCCAAATAAATTTTCATACAGGGCCCTACCAAGGCGCGCTACGCCACTGTATCTATGTCTCTATGTGAACTTATATCTTCAAAAATACTCTACGGATTAAAATGTGGTTTTTTTAATAGATAGATTGGTTCAAGAGGATGACTTTTTGGTACTTATTATTTGTTATGGTTTGGTTCCTAAATTACATGCGTACGAAGATGCGGTCATCGGCAAGTTAATAATACGATTTAACACTGTTACATGAACTGTCTTACTAAAAAATCTATAAAGTATAGACTAACGATTTTAATAAATTTCCTCATAAAGATTTACCATTTAATGTGTCTATGGTTACTTCATTCCCCCGGCTTGAAGCTATCATATCATGTGTGCGTGAAATATGTGTCTATTTTTGTGTCTCCTACGTCATATGAAACATTATGCTTTTTTTTTTAATCTTTATTGTACAACAATCACAGTTACAGATAAAAACATTAAAGCAGAAAATTCATAATTAATGTACAAAGGCAAGCTTAACTCAGACATGAGTTTTCTTACAGCAAACCTCTGTTAAAAGAGAAGTTTGAGACTAAGGATAGGCATGTACAACAAAAGTAATTAAAAGTAAAGTAAAATACTCTTAAATTTAAATTAAATTTCATCAATAAAAATTAATCTACACTAATTACCTACACATAAACCTACATATACATTTACATAAATATTAACCTAATCAATACCTACATATTAAATAATATACCTACATAAACAAATACATAAATAAATAGTACATCACAATGAGAGGAAATACTTCTTAACTTTCTTCCTGAAGACACTCTGAGAAGGACAAGCCCGCAAGGAATGAGGCAGTGAGTTCCAAAGGCGAACTGCGCGTACGGTGAAGGATCCATCATACCTACTAGAAGTGTGACGAGGAGTTCTAAGAAGGAGAGAAGAAGTAGTGCGACACGGTTTACCTCGAGGAATGAGATATTCAAATCGTTCTCGAAGGTAATGAGGAGAACTAGGATTGTGAAGTATAAAATACAGAAGAGCCAGGACATGCAAATCTCTACGCCGTCGAATCGGCAACCACTCCAGTTCGGCCCGGAATTTCGACACATGGTCGTACTTCCTGAGACCGAAAATGAAGCGGACGCACAAATTCTGGAGACGTTCAAGTTTGCTGGCAAGCTCCTCCGTCACATCTAAGAAGCAAATATCAGCGTAGTCCAGGAGAGGTAGAAGAAGAGACTGAGCAAGCATTACTTTTGTTTGGAGAGGTAAGAAATTTTGTAGACGCTTACGATACTGGAACGAACAATACATTCTCCTACTTACTGCCATAATATGAGCATTCCACGACAGCTGGCAGTCCATGAAGATACCAAGGTTTTTCACTTCAGTCGAATAGTTTATAGGCAGGGAGTCATAAAGAAGTACTGGGAGTGACCGCGTATTCACAATTTGGCTTGTGGCTTATTAGGGTTGACTAATAGCCCATAGGATTTAGCCCACTTGCTAATGTTCTTGAGATCACCATTGATGGCGTCTATCACATCCGGAAGCTCTTCGAGTTTCGCGTGGCTGTAAAGCTGCAAATCGTCTGTATAGAGATGATATTGGGATAACAAAACTGTGGAAATCGAATTAATAAAGATGGAGAAAAGAAGAGGAGAAAGAACGCCTCCTTGGGGGACGCCTGCAGCTAGATCACACCACCCAGAGGACACTTCATTGGAACGTACAGACTGAGAATGACCTCGAAGGTAAGAGTTAAACCAAGATATGACAGATGGAGGTATGATAAGTGAGGATAAGGTGCCCAAGAGGATGTCAAAATCAACAGAATTGAACTCACTACTAAAATAAAGTAAAACTAACACTGTTAGGCATTTATTTTCAATGGCCAGTCGGATGTCGTCTGTAATTTTTACCAATGCAGTTACAGTGCTATGGCCCGGCCGGAACCCGGATTGATACGGACTTAACAAGGAACTAGTGTAAAGATAATGAGATAGTTGTTTCTGAACAACACTCTCCAGCACCTTGGATAGGATTGGAAGTATGGAGATCGGACGAAACTGTGACACAGAAGTAGGATTTGGAACCTTGGGTAGAGGAAGGACATGGGCTTTTTTCCACGCTGAAGGAAAAGAGCCGGTCTCCAGAGAAAAGTTGATGATATGGGTAATGATAGGAGAGAGATAGCTAAGGATAGGAATAAGCATTTGAAGATGCAGGCCGTCGTCGCCTACTACTTTTGTGGAAATTGATAGGATAAGGTTCTTCACAGCTTCCTCTGAAACCTGCTGAAACGAGAATGAAATACATAGCGGCAACGGGAGAGAAGAAAGATAGTTAATAGTGCATGATTTTACGTGATCTACGAGGGTTACTGGTGATTTAGAAAAATGTAAATTGATAGCATTCAAATCCTGAGAAATCATTTCGTCCTTCGAGTCCTTACCGATTCCTAGAGTTCTAAGGAACTGCCACACCTGTCCTGTATTTAAATTTTCAATGGAGTTGTGAATGTGGCGTCGCTTGGCATCTCTACACAAACGATTGCAGCGGTTACGTAAATGCCTGTAAAAGTCCCAGTTTTCATCCGTAGGGTTATTCGTCTATGCAGTAAGATTTAGCCAAGGTAACTTTACGTGTCTGATTAAACGCAAACCTACAGATTGTTTGGCAAATCTGTGTTATTATACATGTGTACTACGAAATAGCCAATAAATCTAAATATAACTTATGTACCTAGTTGATTTCATTTAAGTTAAGTTTATGACGCATCAGAATAGGTTCTAATGGTGTACAAATAACGTAAACCAAATATAACACTTTAAAAATACATCAATAACTTGTTTCAATAAAAAAG
This sequence comes from Orgyia antiqua, assembly GCA_916999025.1. Classification (NCBI taxonomy): domain Eukaryota; kingdom Metazoa; phylum Arthropoda; class Insecta; order Lepidoptera; family Erebidae; genus Orgyia; species Orgyia antiqua. The sequence continues at coordinate 1,170,084 of OU779863.1, read as the reverse complement.
CTATCTATTTATGGTAATAGGTACCTATGTTATTTTTTTACTTACTATGTGAGTAACAAAATAAATATTTTGGAAGGCTTTTATTATTGATCTTCGTTAATTTCCAGAAATTTATTTAACAAATTATCGGAAATTTTTACTCTTTTGAGTAAATAGATTTCAATTGCAAAACACAAACATGTAGGTATGTTATTCAAATAATACTTTAGTTAATTTATTCAAATATAAATTTTATATGCGTAAGTAATTAGCATGGAATATAATTTTTATTTTAAAAATATTAATTTTCTTTTCGTATAAAACTATTTATTGCCACAGCAAATAATACTAATTAATGTTGCTAATTACAAAATGTTATGTTAATACTTAATTTCGTATTGACAATATAATAGTCAAAAATTACAGATTATTTTGAAAAACCTAAGATATTTATTTATAAAATTATTATACATTTGCTTAAATTATAATTATTACATAGCCCCACAAAACCGTGTGATCGGTTTGACTGTGGGATCGATGACACCTGCGTGTGTTTATTATCCAAAGAGTATAATAATATATTTAATTATTATCGCAATAAAGGTTTTGAAATAGGTATTAATTTCAGTAGTTTTTCAAATACATAATTTATTTTCATAACATTATTCCTTCATGTCATTTATTCTTTATTTAATGAACATTTACAATTTAGTTTAACAAAAGTAGAAAGTGATGGCATAAATATATATGTAGGTACAAAGGCGAGCTTAACAAAATAATTTGTTTTCTTCCAGCAAACCCTTGAGTTAGTCAAGAAGTAGTGATATACTTATTAATATTATTATATTAGAATAAATTTTGTTTCCAAATCTTAGTGTCGTTTAAGAAAAGCCAGGCATGATGGTTATCAAGTAGATAATTAAATAAACTATGCGTGTGAGAATGTACTGTAGAGGTTATGTTTTTTTAATTTATTTCTACATTTTTATAGATATTACTTTTTGTAATATTCTCTAAGACTTGCGCGACTCATATTTTGTTAAAATTATTATTATTTGTTTTAGGAACCAGAAGAATGGAAGCGGAGACAAAGTGGGCCCATGATCAACCCGTCTTTCGAACCGGACGACTTTTTACCACAAAGGTTGGTACTTCAATTATTTTACCAACAGCCAAATTAATTTTAATTTACATTAAAAAGAAATTGTATAACTATTAGGAACATGCATATTCCTTTCTTGCTCAGCCCATTTACGTCCTAATGTTGTGCACGGGTCTCCTCCACTTTGGGAGGGATTATGGTGTACTGCCCCGCGCTGACCAGGCGTGTTGGCACAGGGTTTAGTTGAGAGTTTTCCGTCTCTCACAGTAGACGTTAACTGCTTATACTGGCACTTACCCTGGGAAAGAAATAAAGTGGTGACACATGTATTCTTAATCCGTCACCACACGGACAGCTTAAAATATGCTTACTAAAAACAATATTTTTATCCTATGTTGAAATCAATAAAGAGAGAGCAATTTGCTAACATTAAGTAGGTATGTACATAATTGCTTACTAAAGTAACTTAGTTAATAGAACTCTTAAACCTACAGATTAATCTTAAATAAAGATCGAACATCAATTTATTTATTAGAGTAGATCTGCACACCATATCGGCTGTAGTTTTATAACGTCAGTGGCTAATTGCCCATTGTGTATGTTTTATAGCTCTATGTCTATTATAATAACAATATACACTTTATAGTCAATACACACATTATATTATAGACAAATTCTATTATCGAAAGCTACTATCATGGCGGATTATATGATTACATTGCAGTAAAACACTCCATCCCATTAAACCTACCTGCGAAAATTAAATATTTTTGTCCTCCTCTTCCCAGTCCATTAACGTCCCACTGTTGGGCAAGAGTTTAGTCCATTTTGGGAGGGATTATGGTCTACTATGCTGTGCTGACCAGACGTGTTGGCCAAGGGTTTTCATATCGAGATTTTCATCTCTTATAGCAAAATCTCAGTAATGGGGTCATTTTGGTACAAAACCTTAAAAAAGGTAATTTTTTATACAAAAATGTAAGTAATTATGAACATCATGTCGTGTGAATCCGGGCGGATTACTAGTAGTTCTATTGTAATTTTAAAACCATAATAGATGTTATTTACAACCTTACTGTTTGAGTTATTACATGTTATTACAAAGTTTCTAATGGGGTTTTACATACAAACACGACACGTCGCGAGTCCTCTTACGATACGAGATAATCACGAAAACTGGATAGTACTATTAGTATTAGAAGCATCGTGAAGATCATCAGAATCATTCTCCTGCCCTTATCCCGTTATTTGGGGTCGACGCAACATGACTTTAATGGGATGATGTTCATGATCATGTTTCAATGGGATTTGACTGATTTTTACGACCAGCCGGTTGCCTAATGTGAATCCTCCCTGTGTATGTGCGCGGTGTCATGCGACGTCGTTCCCATGGTCGGCTTTTACTACGCCTGCGTATAAGATATGGGGAGGTGACACTTTAATTATTTTTTTCCCTCACACCGTTCTAGGTGGTCCTTAACTAAGCAAAATAATTACGATTATTTTGTTTTTAAACCAACTTAAAATATTTACTTAGAAACCAATTGGAAATCACCCCGTATCAAATTGTCAATTTGCTTAAATAGGATTTAATATCACGCTCAGAATACGCACCAAAATAGTCTTATTAAAAAAACACGAGTGGGACTGGCACACAAAAAGCTCTGTACTGTTAATATCATAATATATTCGTCATACCTACCGACCCCAAATAACATCAAATGGACCCCAAACTATGGGATAAGCCTTTGTTATTGTATCATCAATTAATTTACCTATTTACGCAAACTGTGTTTCAGCTCTAGCTATAAACGTTCTAGAGTTACAGCCTGGTGGCAGACAGACGGACAGTGAATTCTCAGTAGTGGGGTCCTGGCTCACCTTTTGGTAGGGAACCCTAGATAAAGGAATGAATGCGCAAAGAGTTCTGTAGCCACATTTTTAGATAACTTCTGGTGATTTTTCATTTTACTCATAGTTACTTCCGGGATACACAGGCATTAGGCATGTCATGTTCTTCTCTACAAGCCCTGAATTTACATAATTCAGTCACTGTACAAATAAGTGGTTCTTACTGCAATTCACATAAAACATTGGTACAATTTGAATGTATTTATGTATTTATAGAACAAAGAACATCAGCAGTGTTGCCACTTGCACTTTGTATTTTATACGAAAAGGTCCCTCTGAGAATTTTTTTACGCGAAACATTAGTAGCTAATCGGTGTTCCAATTATTATCATTGCAAAATTTTCTTGGTTCAAAAACTAAAAAACACGCTTGTTAAATTATTGCATTGCCATCGGTCCTTAATGTGGGCTAAATTTCAGATCAATCCGACAGTAAAAGCACTAAGCAGTGTTCATGTAGTCCCTTGAGTATGGAATGTAACAGGTGATGTCCACCATTTGGTAGTGGAATGTGTTCGAACACAAAATCTAAGGGATTTGTTAAAATAAAAATTCTAAATTTGTGAGTTGAATGTAGGCGTATTTATAAGTATTTTAGATAGTCCTCTTTCTAAGGCTGTCATTTTAGTGTATAAGTTAGTTCTTAATGGTCTTATTCATAATGACTTAACGAGGAGATTTTATCGGAGAGATAAAAAACGTTTTAGCGTAAAAAGTCTATTTATTATGAATACCAAATTTTGTCAATTTTGACGAAACGTTTTTAGCGAACTTTTAATCGTCCTATATGTCATTATAAATAGGACCGTAAGAGTTTAGTAGAAAAATAAGTAGTGTTGTTACGGTTAGGTACTATAAGGCTGGCATAGCCTTTTTAGGATTAAAAGCTCTTAAATAAAAAAATAAAAAAAGAATATTTTACCATCTCAGAAACACACTTAGTTTGCAATAAAAAGTTTGAGTTTGAGACAAGTGGATGAAAATCACTTTCAAGGATTCCGTTACATAGATTAACACAATGACATAACCACAACCCTAATTCTCCAGAATATCTTCGGGAAAGATTTGAGTATATCATTCCTAGAGGCAAACCCTGTCGTACTACTTCTTCTCTTCTTCTAAGTACTCCTCGCCGATACGATGGTTCTTTTACTATTCATGCTGTACGCCTCTGGAATTCTCTTCCTCATTCTATACGAGCCAGTTCTTCTAAGGATGTCTTCAGGAAAAGACTTAAGAAATATTTCCTCTCCTTGTGATTATGTATTTATGTAGTTGTGTATGTATGTTTATGTATTTATGTTTGTGTACTATTATATTATTGTGTATATGTGTAAGTGTATTTTATTGTATTTGTGTATCTTTATTACGTATTCAATTTAAAATATCTTTATATAATACTTTAGACGCTGTTGTACACCAAATCTATCCATCATCTCATATCTCTATCACTCAAGGGTTTGCTGTAAGAAAACTCAGGTTTGAGTTAAGCTCGCCTTTGTACATTTATTTTTTTTTAGTTTATATCTGTTGTTATCTTCTCTTGTGTACAATAAAGCATAAATAATAAATAATAAATAATAATGACATTAATAAATACGTACCGAGCTAATGAAAGTATGCATAACTTTTTGTACTCAATTATTACAATTTGTTTCGTGCAAAAGTAAAGTACCCAAATACAATTATGAGTTACAGTGTATAACTAAGTTTTTAACTTTACGGTATTCTACGTCTTGCAAAATTCGCAAAATCTTACAAATTGTTGTTGTTTGTTGTACAATTACGCATTATTAAGTTAATTTATAACTTAATACCAAGTTCTTAACATTTATAAGTATTCCAAGACTGTGTATATCAAAGTAACGAAACACAATAAGTACATAATCAATAGGGGTTGTAGAGGTTTCCTAGCAATAACAAACTTCAAGTTACTATGGAAAGGTATGTGAAACAAAAAGCCTTTATTTACGTTATATTTTTTTTTTCTTAAATTATATAACTGTGATATAATTATTACATACTTATGTAAGTACCTGTCCATGTGGTGATAAATTAGGAACACAATTGTCATCACCTCTTCTCCTTCCCAGGGTAGTCAAAAAGCAAGCAAGAAATATTGTATACAGATAACCAGGTCTATGAGGTACGGAAAATTCTAAAATAATTCCTGTACCAAATGTCTGATCAGCGGGGCACAGTAGACCATATTCACTTCCAAAGTGGAGAATGCCCGTGCCCAGCAGTGGGGCAACTTTAATGCGCTGAAGAGAGAAAGAAATACCTAAAGCTTTCAAAATAGTACCTTTTTAACGTGATAAGCGATTTATAGTGAGGACCGCGCGTTGTGGCTTTATATGGGGGAGGCCTAGGTCCAATGTCCAGCGTTGGCGGAGAAAGATTGATGGATGGATGCAATCGTTTCTAACATAATATATCTTTCATTTATATGGATTGTGTTCTAATAACCACTGCATTCTGCAGCGTAAGCTCAAGTCAATAGAATTCAAAATATTTTGCACTTATAGAATGTAAAATGAATTGCATAATGCGGGTATATGTTATATTAGTACAATATTTTCTGTCAGTTACCTTGTGAAGTGTAGATAACATATTTGTTAGGTTATTATATTTCTTTCGGCAGTAAATTATTATGCAGTGTAATATTATATTGGTAATATTGTATTTCTTTTGTTTATGCAGTCTATCACCAGTGAAAGACGAGAAGAAGCGTCCAGGTGATAATGCCATCTACATGGTTAATATGAAAGAGAAAGACTTACAAGACACAGATGAATATGAGCCTTATGACAACAGAGTGGTTGACCATCCTACCACGTAAGTACCTAATTTATATACTTAACAAGCTATCGATTTTTTTTTTCCTCCTCACCCTAACCGTGTCATGGTGTGTGCCCTGAGCCTGACCATGACACCGCAAGGCACCGTTGAGCCCCACATAACGGGGCCACCCTCCGTTATGTGGGGCTCAGCGCAGTGGGGGGAGCATTAGGTCCCCCCATCGCCGGTAACTAGCTATCGCTTGCGATTTTGCATGCCTGGAGTTTCGAACCATACTTATAAAAAGCTTTATCTTACTCTCAGGGACACATGTTTCTTTTTTTTTAAATAAAATAAATTATACACACGATAAAAATGAAAAAATTATTTATTTCCCTAAATGTATGTTTATGCATATCTTCCGATCGAATGCACCAAATAAGTTATTCTTATATTTCTAACCGACTTAAATTCTAAGCGTACAACGACAACCCTTTAGATACGGTTTCATTCGCGTTTTATGTTACTGTTCCAGATGTAACTTGTTTTATATATGTATATAAAACAAGCTACATCTCAAACAAGAATAAAGCGCCTAGCGCCTAATAACATATATTATTATCATCCTGAGAATATATTATATAACCTGTGTTGCATGAACGATTCTTGCTATACAATTTATACTAGGCGCCAGACTTATGTATAATCTTTACTAATTTATTATTACTAGCTGTGATTACTAGCTGTTGCCCGCGACTTCGTACCCGTGAAATTGAGAAATCAAACCTTAACAAACAGAAGTTTACTATAATACTCGATAGATGGCGTTGTACCGTTTTTTAAATCGCGCTATAGTTTTGTTACACACATAAAGTTTCACCTTAAGTCCGTCAAATTTTTTATTGCGTCATAATGCGGATTTCGCATTTATAAATCAGTAAGGATTATCTATTTATGTAAGTACTAGCTGTTGCCTTCTACTTCATACGCGTGGAATTTAGGTATTTTTTCCTGTTTTTGCAATATTTTTCACTTATGCTTCACCCTTCCCTTATTGATCGTAGCGTGATTCTTTAAAGCCAGAATTTTTCAAATCGACCTGTGGTTCCTGGGATTAACTTGTTCAAACAAAAAATGTTTTATAATATTAGATTGGATTAAGTAACACAGAAACGTACATTCTAGAGCGTAAAAACTAATATTGTAAGGTAAACATCATCATTCCAAGGAAAACTTCCATGACAGTAAATTATTTATTCTAACCTTGTTTATGCAGAATATTAAAAACATATTTATTAATAAGATGCCATCTTCTCAGCATTATTTAATTAATGTAGCAATATTTTACGTTTTATCTTAGTTAACCAGTACAATAATAATTTAATTGTCGTAACAACACAGATTTGCCAGATGTATAGTCTATGACTACATCACTAAGCCGGTTTGAAATCTATGCGTGTGTGAAATATGTATTTATATGTGTCTACGATACAGGCGTCATATGAAACATTATTAGTCTTTGAGGTACCAGTTAGCCAGGCTAAAGCTACTTGCGCTCAATTTTAAGCTTCAACACACCATCGGATATGACTTGTAGATCAAATTAAGTTCTGCTTTTAATTGTTTTAATATTTTAGCAGACCTTTGAAACTATGACAAGTTGTCAACACATAAAATTTTTCCTTAACAATGTTCTCAAAACTCGTGCTTAGAAGATTAATGACAGTCTAAGTTATTTACATATAATATTACTTGTTATTTTATACAAGTATTTGTAAGATGTGTTTCAACAGCTGCTTAAGTATTAGCCAACAAACTTCAAGGTTCAGATTTTAGAGATGATAATACGCAAATTCCCAGGTTTAATTCCTTTCGTGACATTGAAAAAAAACCTTTTTATTAAGTAGGTACATACTTACTTTACTACACTTTAGCGGTTTTAATGCCAACATGAGTAGTTACTTTATTTAAATTTAGAATTATTTTATAAGGTTACTAGCTGTCCCGGCACACGTTGGTTTACCACACTAAAAAAAAAGGTTTGAAGAATAAATGTTGTCCGATTCTCAGACCAATATGCATGTAAAATTACATAAAAATCGGTCAAGCCGTTTCGGAGGAGTACGGTAACTAACACTGTGACGCGTGAATTTTATATATTAGATTTGGTTCCAAAATTAAACCTCTAAAATTACGGACAGAATACATAACTAGATTTCTTTTGTAAATACATAGAAACACCACCAACATTTGTTTAACACCCAGACGCAAAACAGACATTTGTATGACATTCATAAACATAACATAAATTTTAGTCCCGAGCGGGAATCGAACCCGCGACCTTGTGAACGGCAGTCCGATACATGAACCACTCGACCGCCAGGCCCAGCTCTCGTAACCGTAACTGGTCAAGAGTTGAGCATTGCAATATTTAATTAAGTGTTAATAAAACACGACATAATATTTTAATGAAATATATCTATTTGTCATACAGGAACCTGGAGACGTTTCTGCATTTACTAAAAGGAAGTTTGGGCACAGGAATCCTGGCAATGCCAAAAGCCTTCTCAAATGCTGGCTATGTAGTGGGATGTATTGGAACCATTATCATTGGAGTCCTATGTACCTACTGCATCCATATACTCATAGACTCTTGTTACGTGCTGTGTAAGAGAAGAAGAGTTCCATCAATGACGTACACCGCTGCAGCTGAAGCAGCACTCTCTGAAGGTCCAGCTTGGTGCAAAGCTTGTGCGCCTTATGCTGGGTAAGTATCAAGATTCTGGAGTTAAACTCTGTAGATTATTTCGGCGAGTCATATAATAATTAAATATATAACTAATAGTTGGTATTTTGTCCACAGGCACATCGTAAACATCTTTCTATTGATCTATCAGATCGGTACATGCTGCGTCTACGTGGTATTCGTATCGGAAAATATTCACAATGTCCTTACAAAATATTTTTGTATGGATATTTCCCTGCTGCACGTCATGCTTTGTACATTATTGCCGTTAATCCTAATCAACTATGTGCGAGACTTGAAATACTTGGCGCCATTTTCAGCTATAGCCAACGTTGTTACGATTGCCAGCTTCGGCATTATACTGTACTATTTGTTTAGAGACACACCAACCCTGGAGGGAAAGTCACAAGCAGGTGAATTAGGAAACTTCCCTCTGTTCTTTGGTACCGTGTTGTTTGCACTTGAAGCCATCGGTGTGGTAAGTGAACTATCCTTATTTTATTGTCTTCATTGTTTTTTATGAGTAACGAAAAAATAGTAGTTACTGTGTGTCATTATTGGTTATAAAAGAGAATTAGAATTACCTAAAATGGTAGAAGCCATTAAGTCACCACGAAGACCTCTCATGGTTATTTTGCTGTAAATATACATTATGTCTATTTGTTGAACCTTGAAGTTAATTCTCTATCGAGGCAAGTAATAAACATTTAACTGATAATGGTGCCAATTCCACGTACACAACTAAACTTAACTAATAAACGTTAACAATAATTATTGATGTATTTTGATTAATTGGGTATTTTGTAGTGCGCATTTATATTTATTAAAATCTTTAGTCTATAATACAATAAAAAAATTTAATTAAATACAATAAAAAAAATTGGACATGTCATAAGCACTTAGCTACTTGATTAAATGATTTTTCATTTCATTTCATACACAGTTTTTTTATCAAGAAAGTTCAGTTAACATTGCCTGATTGTGTCATTACACTATCAAAATTTATTTTTTAGTTATATTTAGTGAAGTTGTGCATGTAGAATTGATACCAATATTAATCAAACTTTATTTTGATTATTACAGATCCTTCCATTAGAAAATGAAATGAAGTCTCCTCGGGACTTTGTAAGCAAATTTGGTGTATTGAATTGTTCAATGATAAGTATTATCATAATGTACGTTGGTATGGGCTTGTTTGGCTATCTGCAGTATGGCAACGACGCTCAGGGTAGCATCACACTTAACCTACCATCCAGAAGAGAAATGTAAGTACAGAGACAAGTACAGATTTTTGCCATTGAGTATAAGCAGTGGCTCACTGAGGCTTAGTGGAGCCACTGGATGCAAGCGGCGCAATACAACGCCTTGTGGCATTCTGTGGTGGACGTCTATGTCCAACTCTGGATGGAGAAAGATTGATGGATGGATCAATACAAAAATTTTATTTGTAAAATTGTGTCTCTTGCCGGTGCATCCGATCCTATGATTATAATGATTTTATTATATTTCAGCCTCGCCAATGTGGTACAATGTCTTCTAGCTTTCGCCATATACATCACTCACGGGCTCGCTTGCTATGTTGCCATCGACATCTTGTGGAATGAATACATCGGAACTCGTCTACTCAACAATAAACACAGGTTTATCTGGGAATATCTTCTCAGGACCGTCATTGTGCTTATTACTTGTAAGTATTTGATTCTATTACGTGTATTGATTCTGAATTTAAATCACCACCCATTTTCTCTCCAGAGTGTGCTGTGAGAGAGCCAAGCCTCTCTGGAATAATTACAAATAAATAACCTTCTATGTAAAACTGTGTAAGATGAACACCTTTTTTAAAATTACATTTTCATTGGATGTGATATAATATAATTTGGCATATTTTATTTAGTTTTGATGTGAATTAGATTTTTCGTCAATCTTTTATTTCCATTTTCTTTTTGTTGCTGATTCTGATTATGTAGGTATATATCTCATTGTTATATTATTTGTTTCAACAGTCGGCGTTGCATATGCAGTACCTGCTTTAGACCTGTTTATATCGCTGTTTGGAGCTCTCTGCCTGTCAGCCTTGGGTCTGGCTTTTCCTGCCTTCATCCAGAGCTGCACCTATTGGTACTACGTGTCCCGCTCCGAACGCATCCGTATGATCATCAAGAACGCTATAGTTGTCATCTTTGGTGTGTTAGGACTATTCGCCGGAACTTGGACCTCACTTGAGGGTATAATAAAAGAATTCGGTTCTTCGCATAATGACCGACTTATGAATGTCACAATTGATAATGAAAGTTGCTCTTGAATTCCGAAGACGGACTTAGCGTTCCACTTTGTGCCATCGAGAAACGCCTCTTGCCTGAGTCAATTCATTTTGGGTACAATTATAATAGACTAAGAAATATTTTTGATAAATATTTCCAATCCTTATATTATTAACTGTTAACTAAAAGAGATGTATTGTGTTAATTATTTACTTAGGTTACTCTAAGACACTGTTGTTACAGAAGTAATAAGGTTGAAATTGTAAATGGATCAAAATACCTTGATGGTAATATTGGAATCCAAAAGCTTTCAGGTATAAATAACATTCATTTTTGTAACTTATTCATTTATTAATAGATATTTATTTACTATTCAATACAGACTTAACGTTTTTTTTTCTATATCATACCTACCAAAACTAAATCTAAACGAACCTCTGTGGTTAGTTATTGTAAATTTTTTTTCACTTGCATTTATTTTAAGATGTTACAAATGTTAAAAGTAAAAATTATACCATCATTTATTTTAAGTTACGCAATAGCCTAATAGTTTGTAGTATACGATATATTTTTTGTAGGATATAATTGTTAGTATTTTGTCCTATTGCTGTGAAAAATGTGGTATTATTTTGTATGTAATAATAATGCCTGTAAATAATGTTGAACTTAGTACATTATTTTAAGGCGATATAAAAATCGATAAATAGATATAAATGGTGTTGTGGAACTCTTCAGATACACCAATATTGAAGTGGTTATAAGCTGAAGAGTTGCATAGCTAATAACGTAACTTATTATTGTAATGTATTTTGGAACGTACATAGAAACAAGTCACCAAGATTGGTGACATAAAATGTCCTAAAGAAAGCGATTGTATGTTATTATTTATTACATGGAATAATAATAGTGATAGTATTAGGTATTAGATGCGTGTTTTGTTAAATATTTATATGTATACGGTTGAAGAAGAAATTTTGGTGAATTGTAATAACATAATCCTAGTTGATAGTTTAAGTACCTGTTGGAAGGATGAAGGCCTCACACGTTCTACCGCATAAAATTTAACTTTGTCGTTGCAATATAGGGAATCGCCTACATTTCAACTACTTATATGTTAGTATTAGTTTAAACACGGGTTCCTTCGTGTGATGACGGATTAAGAATACAAGTGTATCACCACCCTATCTCCTCCCAAGGGTGCTGTAAAAGCCAGCTAAGGGATATCGCACACAGACAACATCCTCTGTGAGAGACGGGAAACTCGAAAATAAACCCGGTGCCAACACGCCTGGTTAGCGTGGCACAGTAGACCATATCCCTCGAATGTGGAGGAGTGCCCAACAGTGGGATGTAAATGGGCTGAAGAGAGAGAAAGAGAGTTTAAACAATTCTTTCATGTGATGTGATAACAAATTACAAGTTTTTGTATTTTGTTCCTATATCAGCACTATGTAGGCTTGGTCCGTGACAAATTTCAAGTTTCTAGGGCAATGGGAAGTAACCTTTTTATTTCTGATTTTGATTCCTTAGCGTAAGTCGTAAATACACTAAAATGGATCTAAAATATTGATTGTACTTTTTGCAGCAAGGGACCTACATTTGGTATGAGTTCAGCAGTTGTGTAAAAAAAGTTTGGCGGCCGGACAGACAGACAGACGGACACCGTAGTGAGACTATATGGGTTTGTACGAAACCCTAAAAAGAAATCCATTTTTGCCTGCTGTATTTTGTTACAGGTATATACCTAAATGTAGTGCGCTCCCATTGGTGCTATTTAAAAACAAAGATTTCTTACACAAATACACAATAGAACGCTTGGAAGTAGGTTAGGTTAGATGGTCGTGCAAGTACAACTGGCTCGAAACCAGATCAAACTTTATTAGTAACGTGTGAATTTGGTGATAATATTTTATTAAGTATTAGGTTAGTCTTAGTTTACTAAAGCTACTATTTACATCATGTTAAAATATTTAATGTTTATAATAATGTTTAGTAACGTCGTTTAAAGGTTTGTCATTACGAAATGTTGTTGGGCTCCGATTATAAGTACTTGCTAAAACCGCTATATTTAATATTTGGGTAAAAAAATCGTGTTAAGGGCCTACATCAATATTATCGTATATCATCGCCGACACGTACATATTAACACAGCCAGTAGGCACAGAAAATGAAGAATTAGGATACTTTTCCTATTTACTCAAAATCTACTAAATATATTTTAATTCTGATTTACGTGTTTCTATATATAATAGTTACTTATGTTTTTAAAGTTATTTCATTAGTTAATACGCGACAATAGACGGACAAATGAAAAAAATAAAAAATGAGAGAGGTTGTTTCGCTAAGATTTTCTATCGAGAAAACTTTTCTCAATCGCGTTTCTGAGTTTATGCGATCCTAGATCATATATTGAAAAAACATATACTTAAAAATTAGAGCTCTAGCCATTCAATATAAAGAAGCAATGAAAACTTCGTACGTAGAAAAATGCACGAAGCTATTTTGGTATCGTCTTAACATAAATTGTTGTTGTTGCTAACTTTGGCAGCTATTGACAGTTATAATTTAGAAACAGTGTACAGTATACAGTGATAATTTAGAAAGCTGTTTGAAAGCATAATGATAGATGAAGAGTATTGAGTTTTCATAGGCTACTATAACATTTATGTGAGTTACAGAAAACAATCCAAATAGGGCCAAATACAGCCCGTATTTGGCTCTATTTGGATTGTTAATACCACGAACATCTGGCATCTAATAACAGAAATTAGTTAATGTTTAATATTCATACCATCTAAAGATACCTAGTTTAAGTGGTATAATGCAGCCTGTTAGAAGCGGCGTAAGCACACAGACTGGCATCTGGTGGTGTTCTTTGCTCTATCTACATTTTAGGCGCTAATTTAAAAAATACACCATTATTTAGTGTCAACTCTAAGACGCGTAGAGTAGCTCAGTGGACCTACTCAATAGATATACGTGATCTGTTAAATCAAATACTCTTTTCATTGCAGTACCTAACTAAAATACACATGCCACTGTTGTTGTAAAACGTTGCCATAATAATTACGCGACAAATTGTCTAGTATTAGGTATATTATATTCCGGTAATATTAATAATTGTGATGTTAATAGTTATTAACAATGAATTAGTTAATGGTACCTACCTATTTTTCATTACATACACAATAATCTATAAACTATCAGATTCACTAAATCGGACGTTAACATTGAAAAATGAGACAGATAAAACCAAAAGCTATTTTTATTTTGTAATGTGGGTAAGGCATACGATCCCATAAAAATATGCTGTCAATTTCATAATTCGGTAATGAAAGAAATAATTGGTCAAGTGCGAGTCGGACTCGCGCACGAAGTATCATTATCTATGCAACATAACGTTGCCTTATGTTGCATAGATAATAGATACTAATGTATCGAGCAAGAAACGGTAAAAAAATAATGTTTGTTGTATGGCCCCCTTAAATATTTATTTTATTTTATTTTTAGTATTTGTTGTTATAGCGGCAATAGAAATACATCATCTGTGAAAATTTCAACTGTCTAGCTATCACCGTTCTTGAGATACAGCATGGTGACAGACGGACGGACGGACGGACGGACGGACAGCGAAGTCTCAGTAATAGGGTCCCGTTTTTACCCTTTGGGTACGGAACCCTAAAAACAGAAATGATGGTCTTATATCAAGTTATGTAAAAACAATACATAATTAAGTAGGTACCTATAATCATTTTGTAAATGTTTTAATAAAACGTCAAAAAATAATATTTTTTATTAAAAATTGTCTTCTGCCAAATAGTGCAAGTAGAGTAAAATAATTATTAGATAGTTTTATAAAGATGTTAATGTGTATGTTTGTGTACTGCGTATTTGACACGGTGTAGTGTAAATTGTACACATATTGTGTACTCCAGTGCCTAATGCTATAGCCAATTTAAAACGCACTCACACAGCGTTTAGCGAATTTTAACGTTACACAGTAGCGGAAAATCCACATACAAAATTGGAACTGAAATATAATAATGTCATGTAAGAACCAACGATAAACGCTGTCTAAACAAGCCATAACAAGGTAGATGTTGTATTTATATGTCATTGTAGACATTAAATAAAAGAAATATAAAAATGTATTGTTTTATTTTTATTCGTTTACTTTCTGTTAGGCTAAACTTCTATTTAAATATTCTTTATTTATTTCTCAAATACAAGATTGTTTCGTAGTACAGCTGTTTACAAAAACCTACAAATTTCACCACACCAAATCCTCCCCAGGGGGTCCCCCCAAACCTTAGCCCACCACGACTGGTCAGTGCAGGTAGACAGGCAAAGAAAGGTAGAAAGACTTAACTTTTTCTGTAACTTTATTTTATATGATAATCTGACTGACAGACAGGACCTAAATTATAAGGGGTGTAAACTTAAAATTGTGTATAGGGCTTCCTATAAACGAGATAAAGTGCTAAGAAAAGATTTATGGAATGCATCCCCAGTACGATCTTTACAACCCCATTTAATCCGGATAAAACGGAGTTGTGAAGATCGTACTGGGGATGAATTCCACAAATCTCTTCTTAGCACTTTCTTCACTTCTTAGCAAACGGAGTTGTACCTTAAAATCTTTGCCGTTTTTGAAGTTGATCCATTTAAAATGCAAAGTATGAATAGTGATTTTAATACAACACACGCGCACGAAGTCGCCTGTAATAACTAGTAGTTAAATATATTACTAAATAATTATATTCCCCATAAAGGCACACAATTTACCTATTACTTACATTATTCGTCTTAGATTAAAGTAAAATATATAACTCAAACATTATGGCCTGTAATAAAATATTTCAATATTTTTGCGATAAAATGCTGTGGGTAAAGATATGGTACTTAAAGCTCAAAAGCGCTGCATTCGAGCTATTTCGAATTTAAAAACCAGAGACAGCTGCAAATCACACTTTAAAAAACTTGACATTTTAACAGTGCCTTGCATCTACATTTATGAGGTAGCATTATTTGTAAGAAATAACTTGGCGGAGTTTGCCTCTGTTGTGAGTGCCCGCAAATGTGACAAATTATATGTAATGAAAGGTAAAACCACGTTGCTCCAAAAAAGCATCGTTGCCATGGGACCAAAAGTATATAATAAATTGCAGAAAACAATAAGATTGTTAGAAAGTTTGAATAAGTATAAAATCGAGCTCAAAAATTTCTGTTAAATAAATGTTATTATTCCATTGAACAATTTCATAATGACCAAACTGATTAACATTGTATGCATTGTATGACATTTAGCTTCTTATTTTTTACATTATTTTACTATCAATTTGACAATTGTTTAAAAAAAAAATTTATAATAGTGTTTAAATTTGTATATAGCTTCTGTTTTTGACATTAGGTACTATTTATTTGACTATTGTTTAAAAGAATTATTATTATTAGTGTTTATATTTGTACGCCATATTTTGGCAGGACATAGCAGAAATTACATTATTATTTAATACCATATTTATACCTATGTACACAAATAAATAAATTTGATTTGATTTGATTTGAAAAGAATTCAACAATTCCATTTGAATAAGAAAAATTACCTAATATTTAACGATAAATACCTACAGCGATCAATAATTAAATCAATGATAAATGACATAAAGACAACATGTTGTTGTGTTATTTTATAATGAACGGAATACTCGTACTCATGATTACAGGTATGGTATAATTTTCTTCCTCCTGTCCTTGTTCCATCACATTAGGGATCGTGGAAACAGGTTAATTGTGACATCGGCCGCCGCATGACTACTTATCCTCTTTTTGCTATGAAAGATCATTATTAAAAAAAGATTCGTAATATCTGAGTTTTAAAATCGATTTAGTGAAATAATTATGTGTCTGAAACTTCTCAGAAGATTTTTCAGAACTAAGTAAAATCAAATAAATGGTTTTATGTAGTTAATAACTTTGCAGTCATCGGAAGTGTGCCAGGAATTAAAATTCTCAATATTAAAGGTGACCTTTCAAAACAAGCAGATTTTAGGCCAACATCTGTAAATCACCTGAGCACATTGACTTTTGTAACATTATATCCAAAGTTCGATTCACATTGGTCACGAACAAGCAAAAGAAAGTCCAGGCGTAAAACAACAATAAATTATATGACAATGGAAATTGCTGAAACACTTAATTTATAAGAAAGACATCAAAGACTTTGTTAAAAAATTTAATAATATGCAAAGCCCTTTGCAGTTTCACCGTGATACGCGTTTTAATAAAATTAATATGAATGCAAATCCAATTAGAAAAAGCTCAAGACGACAATACACCTCGTTTAGTGGAAATAACAACGTTGACATAAAAGCCTATACAAACAACAATATAGCAACTTATCAATCTAAATTAGTAACTAACATTAAAAAGAATCTTTAAAAGAATATAATTTAAAAGCAGAAGGTGTTCCTCCAGTAGAAAAAGAGATATACGACTTAGAAATTGAGAAAGATTAGGCTAATATTAATCCGTCTGTTATGTTTGCACACTTTGATAAAGTTAATATCACACTACCATTTGTCCCCAGTCCTACTGAAAATATAGTAACAATAACAGATGTCAATCCCCGACGAATGGTTTTTGATAGGAAACTATCTTCACCAAGCACTTTGATTACACCGATACAACAGCCTATTATAGACCCGAGAGACATGGTTATAAACAATCCGTGGTTTCTTTTAAATTCATTGAAGTATGAATTCAATCCTTTTCTTATAGATAGAAGAAGATAGAAGAAATATACGTCAACCATTAGTACCACTGCCAATGATTAATCCGATGCAACTTAATTTAGAAAGTGTGGAGATTATAAACAGACAAATGCGGAATCGTTTCAATATAGGAGACAGTAACTACACGCCAACTACGATAGATTATGATACACTCAATAACAAAACGCTTGAGTTACGTAGAAAACGCAGACTTATTAAGGATTATAAAAAAGGCATACAATATTCTGGTCGAATAACTATGGGTAAAGAAATAAATGATAAGAAGATAATACCAGTTGATGTTATAGATGACACTATACTAGCCGATGTTGATAAACTCTTTGAATTTTATTTGTTTTTTATTCATTTGCAAGAGCAGTCTGCGTTGTAAATTAATTAGATATCTTTGAATTTCAGCAAGCATCCCTCGCGTTTACAAATACCTGTATATCGAAATGTGCATCAATCAAGCAGTCTTCCAAGTAGTAGTCTGACTTACGAATAAATAAGCAAATAACTAAATGAATGACTTAGTGCTAATAATGACTAAGGTAAACTCTTCATATTTGAAAACTACACACCGAGTCAGAAAGCTCATAAACAAGCAAATTACTTAATACGCCCAAATCTTTCCGCAACCAAAATATATATGTCGTAGGAGACTTGATTAAAATAGTTTACTTAAGGATTTTTAGTTCTAACTTAGGATCCAAGATTGTGATGTGTGTCCTTAAATGGTGTGAATGGTGAGTAATTCGTTTATTTACTGTAGTTGGTGAGACTGAATGGTGACCCGTTGAAATTTCATAAAAGGATCCTTCCAAACCAGCTACACGTGTCGTAAGCCACGGATCAATCTCATCGTAGTTAACAGAATGTTGTAGTTAACGTAGTTAGCTTATTCAGTATTACAGGCTGTTTGGATTGGAGACTACCCTGGCAATAATTACAGGTGATGTCTACGGTGATTTTCTCCGATATCAGAAGTGGGATCGAATAGTTGTTAATCGATTTTGTTTTGAAAAAAAAAACTAGAACAGTAAAATTAAACGTAACCGGCGTTTTAGTAAAAATTTAAAGATTTCGCAAAGTTTCTTTTTGGTAAAAAATTACTTTGATTATATTAACAAGCAAAGACTGATTTTGTTTTGTTGTTGTTGATGTTTGTTAATTACCCTATAACAATAACTACGTAACAAAAATTAAATGACAATGATTTATTAGTAATTTTATTAATCTACAGTGTTCACTTGCTTAATTTATCTCGTGTATCAATAAATAAATAATAGTAAAATCGTTTTACTTGATTGCGAACAGAAATATAGTGTGGCTTTATGAACATTCAACACTTCGTTTTAAAGTGATCGGTATCCTTTTTATAAAATTGGTTCATGATTTTCTGCGCTTATTTATAGGCGTACTTGATAACTTAAACTTTAAAGAAAAACAAAGATTTAATCTCTGCCGTGTAATAATGTGTTTTTTTTCATGTTCTAACCCATTACTAGACTTTGTTATTTGTGATTAGCAAATAAAATCGTAATAAACTTTCACCTAGATGAGAGGTAGTGAGAAGAAAATCTAAATCATGGTTGACTAAATGCTCGAGATTAGACCTACATGAAGTTACATGTAAAAGATAGAGTTGTGATAAAAAGAGATTGACGGAATAAGCGTTTTAAATTTTAAATTCTTTGACAGCGAAAGAAAGTTTAAGAGATCTATATACGTGCCAGTCGTTTTAGAAATCTTGTTTTGAAAAATCTTCTTACAATTATGTTCTCGTCTGTACTATTGACGTATGCAGACGTCTAGTGAGTCGTAAATAACATCCAACGCAACTTATTGTAGTGTACCTATAATATGCGGTTAAAATCCTTTCTGAAATATCTATCTACAAATACGAACCTGACGGTGCCATTGACGTATGGAGACGTCTAGCAACCATTAATAATTATTAACATCACTTTTTGTGGTGTATAATAAGTTTTTGAAATCTTTAACTTACTGACGTGTGAGACGTCTAGTGAGCCATTAATAATATTAACCACACGCTTTATTGTGGCTTACTTACATATAATCAGTTCGTGAAATCTCCTTTTTAAAACATCTACAACTATGATCTTGAATAATCTTGATAATGCAGAGACGTCTTGTAAACTATTAATAACATTAACCACACGCTTTATTGTGGTTTACCTATAACATGTTTATAAAATTTTCATAGAGATGTCCAGTATAGCAGGTTCATCTTATTACAAATATTTAATTCCAAAATGCCTTTAACGCCCATACAATACTTCAGTTGTATTTTGATTAAAATCTATGCGACTAATAAGATTCTACTTGTTAATTAATTGTCTAATAAATTATTAAAGTAAGAATCATTTTTTTATTAATTGGTATATGGTTTTTGCGAAATAATTATAAAACTGAGTCGAAGACCCCAAAACACCCTGCGTATGATATAAAATCACTATATAATATCAAATCCAACGATAAATTAACAAAATATTTAGTAGCAGCCATAACAGAACCCGTACTACAAGGTCGTAAGAGAAATCAAGTTATGTCTTATAGAAAGAGCCCCAATGATTTTAATTAATTTTCTTATAATATGGGGCCCATAAAGTCTAACATAAGCGATTCTAGTCCATATTACGGTTCTAAGAATCATATGAAAATCTCGACAAAAGCTATGAATAATATGAATTTCAGAAAAAAGGCTTCGAAAGCTAATTACCGTGATATCAAGACACCTCAAGATATTTCTGACGGTAAACTTACTTCACCTCAAAATAGGTACGGCGATGCAAGGTGATTTGGGTGCGATATAAGTATGATCAATGAAGTTGGTCCAAATTTCCGCCAAGCTTATAATGAAATAATAGCTACGGGTGAAACATTAATAAACCAGAAATCTTCAAGTGCTGATAAGAATTACAACGCAGTGAAACGCACAAAAGAAGATTTCGAACACAATTTCGAACTATCATCGCTACAAAAATTTTTGGAAAATAATAATAATAAATATTCATGGACATTTCACACAACGTCCTCTGGTCCCAAGCTAAGCTTATATGCTTGTGTTATGGGTACCAGAATACGGATATAATACATAAACTACTTTTCTTTTGTAAATACATACTTATAATACATAGAAAACACCCAGACGTAGTACAAACATTTGTATGACATTTATGAATATCACACAAATCCCAAGCGGGAATCGACACCGCGACCTTATGAACGGCAGTCCAGTACATGAACCACTACGCCACGAAGCCCGTCAATAAAAAAAATAGAACGTATAGTAATAATAAAGATAACTACCAGCTTTATTTACAGAATAGCAAATTATCTGAACTAGGTTCACTGGAAAAAGAGTTAGATCCAAAAAAACTAAATAAATATTTTACTATAGACACTACTAGAGACCCCGGTAATGTGACGGAAAAAGCCTTGAAAGGCATGTTAAAAACAACAGTTTTGTTAAGTACTAGCAATAGTTCTTATAACTCAGGTTTGGTAAACAAAAGCAAGGATTTTAATCAACAAACCCCTAGTTTAAACCAAATTAAGCTATCAAAACCTAACATTTCTTACACTAAGACGCCGTCACAACCAAAACCGTCAACTGCCAGAAGAATGATTGCGGATATTTTTTTAAATACCAAAATATAAACCTTATCAAAACCGAAGATACCATTTAGAAATATATTAGATGTAAGACAAAGCTTATACGTATATGCATATCGGTAATGGATGTTCAATTTTACAATAATGTAACTAAATAACTACCTACCTACTCAATCACAGGAAAGGAGACAATCACAGACACTCAGGAGCAGTTAGTGTGATTCTTGATATAAGTACTTGAACTACTTAAGGTTATTTGTCGGTAGACTGGGCGGATGGTTAAGACTAAGGCTGCCTTGGAATTCCAGAGGGGAATATGTAACAAGGCTAGATTAAACTGAGGACGTAATATAAGTAGTAGTAGGTACTATAGACAAGTATAATTTTACTTGACCCAATGGTAGAACCTACAGTTTTGACGTGGACTTCAGATGATAGTGATATCTAGTATTTTCAATTTGGTCTATAATACGAACAAATTTAGTCTAGATTTTTATTCAAATTGCTTTTTTTTATTTCTTAACAACCCACATTAAATAAAACTACTTTTTACGGATTTAGACGCGTATATTTGTTTTAAATTTTGGCCCGACGTTTCGGAGACTTTGCAGTCACCATGGTCACGGGTGAGACTGAAATTTAAAAATTAAATGAAATTAATGAAATATGTTTGTATTATATAATATATCTAATAAATAAAATTCACGTGTCACAGTGTTAGTTACCGTACTCCTCCGAAACGGCTCGACCGATTTTCCTGAAATTTTGTGTACATATCCTCTAGGTCTGAGAATCGGCCAACATCTATTTTTCAAACTTTTTTTTTTTATTTTGGCAAAACGTTTGCCGGGTCAGCTAGTATAATATATATATAATATGTTTGTATTAATGAAAATGAAAATTAAATGAAATAAAATAAAAATTAAATGAAATTTAAAACAAATATACGCGTCTAAATCCGTAAAAAGTAGTTTTATTTAAACAGATGAGTCGCGCAAGTGTTAGAAAATATTAAACCCACATTAAATTGGTATTTCAGCTTTTATAGTTTATACAAGCTTACAAACTTGACTGAATGTTGTAACAATAGTAACAGCGTTTATTATTTATTATATTGTATGTGCTTTAAGTAAATTAACACTATGGTGAATGATATTTGTAAATAAGCATTACATAGACGGTACCTTGACACAGAGTTGAAACTGAACCCTAAGTGCCTATAAGAATGGAGTGGTATTATCCTGTGAGAGGTAGACTTCGGAACTGCGAGATTTTTTTTGACAAGCCTATATTTTTGACAACTTATAAATATAACGTAAAGCTATTAGGGTTAGGAGCAGGTTTCTAATTATATTGTAAATAAAAGACAAAATGACATCGATTTAATTTTATTATTATAATTAAAGTGCTTTTTCCTCTATGTAGGGTAGAAGGTAGTAACCGACTTTATTCTCTCGATTCTCGATTTCACTGTTTTCTCAATTAACTGCATGCTTGTCATTCTTGTGAATGTAAAGGCTTCGCGGTGTTTTATTTCAGGACTAGGTAATTTTAAGGAATTCTTGAATATTTTTGCGTATACTTTCGGTACTGGTTCGATATTTATTAAATGATTATGTTCCCTAAAAGGTAGAATATAAATTCGAGAATAATATTTATAAAGTCAGCATAATAACAAACGGTCTTTGTTTTTTAAAAAGATAACCTAAATGTGAAATGAATTCGTAAATAATTTATTAAATTAGATCTCAGAAAAAAATATACAATCATGTGTACCACTTTCGTGCAATTCTACTTTATGCCAGCAACAAACTTAACCATCAAATCGCAGCGATTTAACTGTGCAAGCCAAATTACGCAGTTTTATAGTTGCGGAAAAATAAAGTTATTTTTTTTTTAATGTCGATTGTTTCCTTCTGGTCTTACTTTGGAATTTATACATTGAACAAATTAATATTAACAGAGTCGATAAATTACTTATTATAATATTTGTAAATTGCATTTTATAATTATTTGTAAATTGCATCTCCTCCCCTAAATAGAGGAAGCCACTGCTCACAAATGCAATTTTGCTGAAAATGTTAAGATTGATGATATCCACAGTACAACACTATTACAATGTAGATGGTATTACTCAGATTTGTAGACATGAAACATTTAGTATTTCTAGATACATATATAGCGAGACATAAAAGATTGCATAACCTAAATGCAACAATTAATACGTACCTAGTAATAATATTACAACAACAACTTAAAATTACGCGACTTACAATGTGCGATCGTCAATTTGATTAATTGATATTATATTTTAGTTGTGGCAAAATAGCGTTATAATACAAGCGTAATTTGAATATGGAATGTCAGTATTCTTAAAATTAAAGTAAGTAGG
Organism: Orgyia antiqua; assembly: GCA_916999025.1. Taxonomy (NCBI): domain Eukaryota; kingdom Metazoa; phylum Arthropoda; class Insecta; order Lepidoptera; family Erebidae; genus Orgyia; species Orgyia antiqua. Next base: position 1,146,501 of record OU779863.1, on the reverse strand, counting down.
TACCTATTATACCGGCTAGGAAAAATTACATTTGTGCTTTTTCCTGGCCGGTATAATAGGTACCTACTAGATATTTGGAACTGTAAACAATGAACAAAAAAGAATATTGGTTGGATACTGTAGCTGGATATTTTACATGATTAACATCTGACTTTTGGTTACATCGGATATTAAAGTCACACCGTTACGACATCGAAACATGTATTACGTTTATAATGATTAGTTTCTACATCGAAGCAGCTACACAAAAGTAACATTGATTTGAAACCAATAGTTTAACAAGTTTAATTATGCAAATAATAATCTACTAGATACTTATTAAAAAAAAAAACATCGAAAACAACGTTCATTATATGCTTATCCTAACATTTATAATACGAAATGGCACATGAGATCTGTGACTAGTATTTACAGGAGAGCTTTTGTTGTAGCTATTTGAGGCACTTATGATTAGATATGATTGGATTCGTAAATGGAACATCAGAATTGACAGAAAAATGAGGTAATAGTTACAGATCAAGTCTAGGTATAATTAGTGTAATTAATACCGATATGATAACGGTGCCTCAAAATACCTACTTGATATATCTAACTCTCCCGCTCTCCATATTAAATTATGAGTATATAATGTTAAACAGTATACAGAACTTATAGAAAAGTTCATAAAGTCATTAAAATGCCGCATCCATAACATAATCGAAGACAATCGTATTTTTAATTTTGAATATGGAATCGTTACAACTGGTTTGGCGCAAGAAGGTTATAAATAGGAAGCAACAACTCGGGAACATAGATTTGTTCCAAGACAGGGCCGCCCTGTTTATGGTTTAAAAGTAAAATAGTAAATAGTAGCCTTGCTGTCTCTTTTACTCCCGTTCAAAAAGAAAGAGTTAGAAAGGCTACTAAATCATTTATTTTTCTTAATGTGTTCAAATAAAAAAAGCAGCAGGCCGGATTCGTTGTACCGAGTGTTGAGTCTAGATCTATATCCTAAGTCTATGGTTTGGCGAGATTCTATAAGCTGTTTCCAGAGACAAAGAAAATCTGCAACTGACAGAATTAAGTCATAGTACGAGAGTTGATTTTTTTGCCATGTTTTACTTTTTACTGATGTTTTTATAGAAAAGTTTACATGTCATTGATGAACATGTAAACTTTTCTATGACGTAAATCTGGAAGTCACCAATGATACAAATAAGTAAAGGTAAAACTGTATAAATAGTTATGGATGGGAGCATTTTAAAGTTAGTCAGTCATCTATTTCATTCGTCAGACTTTCTTCTCTTGATTTTGCTTACTTACCTCTATTTACCACCAAAATACATCGATCTAATTACAGTAAAAGTACAAAAACCACTTGTCAAATTACTTTGTCTAAAATTGACTTTCTGCACTAAATTCATCTTGATCAATTGTTACTGTTTATTACGTATATAGGTATTTAAAAAGAAATTACAGAAATTTTATTTAAATTGATGATATTGCCAGTAATAAATGGCAGCTAAACTTGACGAGTGGTCTAGCATCCTTACACTTTCCTTATGGATACCGCACAGTGACAAACAATATTGATGGAATTTATTTAAAATCGTGATCGATATAGATCGTGATGAACCAATTTTAAATCGATATTTGTCATGCGGTCTTGTGACACGCGTATTAATTGATATCCCTGTTTATTCCTTCCATTACGTATACGCATAACAAGAAACGAATGTATGAAGCTAAATTTTGGTCAATTTAAATGCGCTTGTCGGCGCGACGTAACTTTTGTGATTTTTTGAATTACGCATTATCAACTATGACATTATTTATAGTAAAGTGATTCCGCAGTCCTGATACACAAGTAGTCCTACAGATATTCACTTTACAAATAAGTGCTAACTATTATCCTTTCAAAAAGACTCCCATTTAAAGGAAGTCTTTCGTCTAATACTAAAAACCCCGCCACATTAAGGTAAACGGTAAGTCTAGTACACAAAGTGACATGTTTAAAGGATAATACTGAGCAATTAATGATAAAACCATAGATTTAGTACATATTCCTTAGATAGGCATCATAAGGCCAATTTTTTCCATGTTATCAAATCTCAATTTTATCAAATTTCTTACCCTATAGTTTCTATCTATCACGCTTCATCATAGGCGTATATCTGTTCGTTCTTTTTCTGTCTATGTCTAAGTTCAGTATATTAAATCTATGGTTAAAAACATTTAGAATAATACTGATTACAAAACTTTATCGGAGTAAATATAATTGAATTGGCCTCAACTGACGTATTTTTCGTAGGCCAATTACTCAAAAAATTTGATGATTATGGCCTCCACAAAAGATATATTATAAATAGTACAGAAATATATAAACTATATAGTAACACTTATCCCTTAGTTTGGGTAAATAATATAAGAATAATGAGAAACCTCTAACCATATCATCAACCTTACAATACCTACTCCAAACGGTCTTCGTTCCTAACTTCATGTGATTTTTTGTTTCACATAACAATTTCAAAAATATGGCAACATTTTGTCTTTTTATAATTCGGTAATTCATTTCATGAATTTATATAGTTAGTGGTGATTAAAATAACAAATAAAATGTACATGCAAATCTAAATACAATACAAGTAACTATGTTTCTTGTATCAATGTTTTCGCTAAATATTATTTTAAATTAAATCCCTATTGCCAAGTTCATTTATGATATGAAAAAGAGATTGCGTTGAATCCATAAGTTATGTTCCAATCCCAAAACGTTTTTACTAATTGGCATCTCTCTGTGTTATAGTTAAGAAAAATAAGGTGAACGCAGTGGCGGGTTGTGTCTAGCGAAATATATATAAAAAAATTGAACTATATTTAATTCCATTGAACTTGGCAAAAACATAAACCGACGATTTTAATGACTAATACTGAAATCCTTATTTGTTAGAAAAATTAAAATCTCTGAATGGGTTTATAATAATTATACAAATATTTATAAAATGATTAAATCTGGACCATCGAACTACACTTAAAGCTTTAGAAGATAAAATCACATTAAATATTATCACATCACAGGAAAAATGTTCAAATAAATATCTCGTAGTTATGCTATAAAAATATATAGTGTACTTATAAAAAATATATAGACATAACACAAGCATGGAGCTTAATTTGGGACCAGAGAATGTTGTATGAAATGTCCATAAATATATTTTAATAAGAGTTAATACCTAATACTTAGAAACAAAATATTATAGCCTGTATTTCTTGGTTGTCTTTGGAACTATTTAATAGGTATTTTAACACATTTTTAAGAAATGTACTAGGCCAGGTACCAATAAAATATCTAAACTAATATTTGACTACGATTCATCTTTTTGTTTATCCATCTAGACCTATCTTCCTTACACTACAATGGCTTCTCATTAATAAATTTTTAACAAATAATTTCAATAAATAAATCATAAATTTATCTTTTTCAAAAAGATATTTTCATAATCAACTTATGTTACTGCAGGCGGAAAAGATTTTTTAAATTATAATTTGATAACAAAACAATACTTCTTAATAATTATAACTTAATAATAATCAACAAAATAAAAATTTTACCTTAACTACATGGTAGTTTTGTCATAAAGAAATGTAAAAATAGATTATAGTTATTTTTGTAAAAATAAATATCTCAATGATAAAAAAACCAGTGATAACAAAAAAAAATAACATAAATAATACTAGTAACTAATGTATACATACACGTCTACCTTAATATAACAACAAAAACAATTTTCTTAAATACATTATATAAAAAAAATTATCAACTTAGTAATAATCAACAAAAATAAGTCACAGAAAAAGTTGACATATTAGGATTTAATTGAGGTGTTCATACTGCCACGGTACTCGTCCCTGGGGACTCAAGAAATAATCAAGGAATTTATCCCGTATATCGTGACTGTTCTTTGGTATAGTTTGACGCAACTCATCAACCCTGGATGCGGGTAATTCATTCTCAGATGACAAATGCTGCCTCACGGGCAGAGGTGAAAAGTAATTTTCCAAGCAAGTGGCTGCTACTACCAAACCTTCAATCTTTTCATCGGGCACCGAGATAGAGCACTGAATGAACTTCCAGCGACGACGCAAGCGGGTTACAGCTTCTTCCGCATTCTCTTTAACAACATTGATCCTGGCATCAAATACTTTCCTGGCTTCGTCAAAGTTATCCCTGAATTTAGAAATCAGATATGGCCTCACTGGAAACGAATTCCCCCCAACCAACACATATGGAAGTTGCTTTCTATAGGCTCCAAGGCCTTGTTTAGTAGGCAGATCGTATTCATCGTTTTCAAAGCGTTCTCCAAGTATGGAATTGGACCATATTGTTTCTGGTAAAGTATCATAATCACCAACATCCACAACGATAAATTTTTGTTTGGCGTTAATAATCAACAGCATGACATGGATTCTACCATCAGCGATATTCAAGAATCGGCCATACACGGATCCAATGCAGTGTGGCATGTGATGTATTCTCATAAAATCATCAGCTTGTTCCTGCCAGTACTGTTTTGACGGCGGTGGCATCACTATCGGCTGCAGTGTCTGCAGAACCAACTCATTGACCTTATCTACAACTTCGCTTATTACAGGACTTGGTATTTGGTAACTTTTTGAAAGCATGCTATACGGCTTCCCTGATGCCAGAAATCTGTAAAAAAAAATTTTTATTAGAATTGTATCTACAAAACATGGTCATGTTTAAAATGTACCTATACGCATAGCAATGCCAATAAATTTCTTGATAGGGTGGAAGAGGTAATTTTTATTTTCGCATTGGCAAACCTTAGTAACATTTGGTTAGAATTTTCAAAAAAATTCATAGCTAAGTTTTGATATCACCACATTATTATTCTAATATGAGTAGGTACCCAATCAAACAAGAATCATTCTTATGAGTCAAGGTGCCAGTCGGTTCCAGCAACATGTGACAGCGACCTGTTGATATATCCTCGAGCGATCCTTACTGCGTTGCATAAACGCCCGCACGCCCCGCAGTTATTAAAATCAGCAGGGCGATCCACACTCAGAACTTTTCTGTATTCTGAGGACCCATATAAAAACGATTCTGCTCGTTTTTTGGAAACATGAGAATTGGCATTGTTCATATTTTTTTAAAACTCTTAATTCGAAAACCATTTCGGGAAAAGAGAGTTTCTGATCATGATCCATTAGTTTTTTTCGGAAAATTTGCTATATTAACGATTATTTTTCCAAAACAGCAAATGCTCTCTAATTGCCCTTGAAATGAAAGACTTAAAATATTAAGGTGTTCTTAAGGATGTACTACTCTGTGGTGAGTCAAAATTAGTCTATTAAATCAACTCGGCAACTTTGAAAAGATGTATTGCAATCTGTCATAAGTCTATCAGGAAAAAACAATGCCCAGATTTCGTACAACGATGACGTCACAACATTTAAAATAATATCTTTATGTATTTAAAAAAAATTCTTTATAGAGAATATTTCAAAAATATTGAAATTAGTTGCATAAAATAGTCTATATTTCCTAAAAAAAATATAAAAACAGAAGGTCAAAAATAATGAACAATCCCAATTGATTGGATCTTCTGGTCGCGATCGTACACTAGGCACCAGCTTGCACCTAAAGGTAGGTAAGAGTTACGCAGAGCAGATATCATAATATTGAAACAAAATCTCCAAACAACTCCCCAAAAATCTAACTGATCATATGAAATCTAATACTTTAACTACTACTTGCCCATTAATTTTATTATAACTAACTATTTAGTTACTAAATACGTGGGTTTTGAACTAGATAGAAATTTATGAAAGCTAGTAAAAATTCGTGAATATTCAAGTGATGCTCTGTGAAAAGATAGAGGACGGACGTCCATCCTCTATCTTCTGCCCGCGCCGTAACTACATTTCTTGCAGCAGTTGCCGTTTGTCAGTTCGTACAATCATTTAGGTATGACGATGAAGGACAGCCCGCCAAGCCCGCGCCGTACAAGGTAGACATCTAGACCCTAAAAGGGATCTCAACCCATATAACTGTTCATTCCATGACAAACAGCACGGAAACCTCTCATCTGCGATTTATCCAAATTACTCTAAGTTAGTTGCTAAAAACTTTTATAGCTAGTTTTTATAGCTGATCGTCGTCTTCAAAAACAAAGTGTAGTTTGTTTTAGCAGCCATATCTGCCTAATTCAGATGCGACGTGAACTTCCTGATGTGCGCGATCCAACATCTCTGTCGACAGTACCTAATGGTGCTGCAGACAGCTGCTGCATCACTAGCTACAGTCAACAGCAATGTTGATCAATATCTGTTTCTTGCTGACAAGTGTAACTTCAGTGCTTGCTGTATCTTCGGCTTCACTTTAACTACTTAGCATTAACTCATTGATATAAAATCAGGACTAACTGAATTGCAAATTACACAGATCAATTTGATTAATAATTATATTATAAAGAAACCACTTTCTTTCCACAATTTATTTGAGGCTTCTAAAAGAATTTAAAATTGTAATAGTGAAAATTTGATAATAAATAAATAAATAATTGGTCAAGTGCGAGTCGGACTCGCGCACGAAGGGTTCCGTACCATTATCTATGCAACATAAGGCAACGTTATTAGTATCGAGCAAGAAACGGTAAAAAAATCATGTTTGTTGTATGGGAGCCCCCCTTAAATATTAATTTTATTTTATTTTTAGTATGTGTTGTTATAGCGGCAATAGAAATACATCATCTGTGAAAATTTCAACTGTCTAGCTATCACCGTTCTTGAGATACTGCGTACGGAACCCTAAAAATCATGTTTGTTGTATGGGAGCCCCCCTTAAATATTTATTTTATTTTATTTTTAGTATTTGTTGTTAAAGCGGCAATAGAAATACATCATCTGTGAAAATTTCAACTCTCTAGCTATCACCGTTCTTGAGATACAGCCTGGTGACAGACGGACGGACGGACGGACGGACGGACGGACGGACGGACGGACGGACGGACGGACGGACAGCGAAGTCTCAGTAATAGGGTCCCGTTTTTACCCTTTGGGTACGGAACCCTAAAAATAAAAAATATGGACCATTAATAAAATCTCATGACACAAATGAGTTAACACAGATGAACACCGTATGATTGCGTGAAGACCAGAGGCGTATTTACCTTAGGGCCATAGGGCCCATGGCACGGGGCGGCCAGCCTGGGAAGGCTCTCGCCTTCAAGTATATGGGGCGGCTAATTAAATTGGTCCGGGGCATCAAATCAAATGCCCAGGGCGCTAATTTTCAAAATACGCCTCTGATTAAGACAGATTCAGAATCGCTTCATACGACATTAGATGTTGGGATGAATATTAGTAGTTACTGATGCAGGTCTTCAAAGAGCTGAGTTTATACATATCATTTTAAATAAATAATAAATTAGCCTATGTTACAATATCTTTTAATTAGTTATTATTACTAGTAAAGTTACTATTACTTACGAGAATATAGTAACTATTACCAATACCCGGCATAATATAAAATCTTTAATTTATATTCCAAACAAAAACATTATTTTAGTTAGTATAGTTATTTATTTTAGTGTAAGTAAATAGTTAGTTAATAATGTTTTAGTTTGCTAACAGATATAGTTATATTAAAATAGAAATAACCAGTTAGTTAAACTAAGTCCACAGTGATTTACCAGACAATTGGAATAACCACATCTTATGAGACCATGAAATACGATTTAGCCAGGCTAAAGTTATATGTCTTCAAGATTGAATGTGAATCCACATTCTGATGAATCTGTGTCTAAACCTATAGATATGACATCATTAAGAATAACTGAATAAAAAAAAATGTTGAGATGAAAAATTTAAGAAAACTTAATCAATAAATAATAAATAATAATAAATATTCATAGACATTTCACACAACGTCCTCTGGTCCCAAGCTAAGGTTATATGCTTGTGTTATGGATGTTACGGATAGAATACATATACTACTTTTTTTTTTGTAAATACATACTTATAATACATAGAAACACCCAGACGCAGTACAAACATTTGTATGACAATTAGAAAAATCACACAAATGATTGTCCCGAGCGGGAATCGAACCCGCGACCTCTTGATCGGCAGTCCGTTACATGAACCACTACACCACGAGGCCTGTCACATCAATACATTAATTCTTAAGAAAAATTTCTTAAGAGGAAGGAATCAAATAATACATGTAACATTTTCTGCAATAAAAGGAGAAATGATAACAAGTCCGAAACAGCACGGTAAATTAAATGCTCTTTTGTAATGCGGCCACACCCAGTCTGCAGAATAGAGTATCTATATTAGCTATTTTGCTGACTTGTCACTCTCAGTCACTCTGACTATAATGTTATAATATAACTAGCTTTTGTAACAAATAAACGCTTAAATAAAATCAAGAAATTTTAATTTATTATTTAATAAAAAATATCTTTGATATTCAGATTTTTTGATCTTTGTAATAAGTCTAATAAATAATTAGTTACTTGTTGGTAGTTATCTTTTATAGAATACAAATCTATTTTGAAATATGAGGTTTTGATGTTAGTTCTTTGTTAGACTTCATCCCCCTTATTACAAAACGCGGCTCAATGTTAAATCCAGGTTTAACAAAATTTATTTACGAGGAATTGGATAGTTAGACCCGCTCTGACACTAGTTTGGTGTCGGTTTAAGACTAAGGTCGTTGTTAGATCTAGGATTTGAGAAAAATCTGCTTGAATTGCGCAATTGAAGTGTTTAAAAGGCCAGGCTTAAACTGTGGCTTAAACTTAGTCCACATTTTGTAATAAGGCGGCATCAGTTTTGTGATAACTTTCACCCAAAATATATTTTTGCCAGATCGTTTAAACAATTATATTTCTAGGAAATGTTTTACATGTTAACTTTATGAATAATCACTGCATTTTTGTTTAATAAAAAATTTATTAAGAAAATTTTGTAACATTTTATAGTGTTAACTTTCATTTCTAGTAGGCAACAATTTTAGTTTTCTTTTGTTTGTGAAGCAGGTACAAGTTCCAATTTTAAAATTAGGTAATTTTAAATATCTGTGGAGGTCTTATCATTTAACACATATGATGTCAATTACTCAAATTGTGTAATCATTATAATAGTAATGTATCACATAGCATAATCAATTAATATGTACATGTTAGCATATAAATATAACCGTATTTACACTACAATTACTTATGACATAGAATAGAAATTTGCAACTGCCGTCTCAGGGGCTTGGCTGACCTAATTTGTTATTTATTTGTAATTTGTATTGACACTCCGCCACTATAAAATGATCTTCCCTAATGGTGCCTACTAGAGGTATTAAAAAAAAATTATAATTCAATAGATAACAAAGTATTCTTTAATGTAATACAGTTTTGTCAGCAAAAATTATTTTAGCCTACAACAAGGGTCACGACAGCATTATCAGAAACCTAAGACATAGTTACCTCAAAAACAAAGCTGTTTCATCTCTTGGGCGGATTTCTCGGTTATGGTGCCGTATTGGCTTCACGTTGATGGCTGGTTGTAGCATCATATAAAGAGTCTCGAACTGGGTTTTGTTCAGTCCGAATAAATCCACAAATTTTTCTTCATCGCTGTGAAATTCTTCCCACAGACGAAAAATGTTATGATAAGTTCTCTCTCTTGGCTTGAGTCTGATAAGTCTTGCCATTGTTATATTTACACCTTACGCAGCTGTTAATATGACGAAGAGACGATGAATGTAGCAGATAGCAGGGTTTTCTTCGAAATCTTCCTTAGGCTTATTCACTGTTTTAATAGATTGTCAGAGAAATACATCCACTAGCACCATATATAAACACCTCGTGCGAACACAAGCACTGCCACCGGTGGACTGGCGTTAGTCAGTGGTTGGAAAACACAAATAAACTAAGGTTCCGCACTTCCGCAGATCGATTGCACTTGCGCAGATCAAAAGTTATTGCACACAACTCCGCAAGTTGCCGCGCATCCCGCGCATTTGACGGAGTTCAAGCAAGAGTGGGGTGGGCAAGGGCCGCCAGGGCTGGGCTCAGAGCAAGCTAGCTCAAGCTGGGTTGTTGTCGATGTCGAAGCTGTCCTACTTACTTTTATTCTACTCTGTGGTCAGTACATACCTGCGCCTACACTAGTGTTCGTCGAATCCGAAAGTTTACACTTATGCCTCCTCTACACTACTCGCGAAGTTGAACGATGTTAGACGAATACGATCACAGGGTATCAACTTTGTTAGCAGCCAATGCCAACACGCCGATTAAAAAGCCAGAACGAAATGGCGCTTTATAAACAAAAGAGAAAGCAAAATAGAAGTGACACTTGACCAAAAGTTGCCAGTTTAAAAAATATAGTTGCAAACTTTTTATAGCATAGTAGTTTTTAAGAGTATTATTTGCTATTTATGTAGTATTTAATTTAAAAACATAAGTTGTAGAATTATTTTATATCAATTACCTTCAAAAGTAATCAAGATGTGCTCAGAAAAGTATTAATATTGTACCCGATAGCAGTTACGTAGTTATATAAGTTTTAACTAATGGTAACATTGTTATAAACAAAACAAACATTTTTCTCTAAAAACTAAGAAGTTGTAGTATAAATTTCTGTTTGTGTAATTTCTGGGGAAAATTATCCATCCACATATAATTCGTGTGCTGTTGAGGTGTTTTTTTCAAGTTAAAGACCCTTACATTGTATAATATATTGACGTTCATGAGATAGAGACTCAAGTGGTGCGACAATTAGACGCTTTGTGTTAGCAATTAATTTCTTTATTCTTATTCTTTCTAATATCTTTGTGTTTATTACTGACGATTCGTGGTGGTCCCCATGGCAGCAAACAGAAGAACCAGGTTTTATGCATGTGCTAAATGTGGCATAACCTCTAATCAAGATACTTCCTTGACGTTTCACAGATTTCCTCTGCCGTCTAAGTTTGGCTCTCTAAAGTAAGTATAGCACCTAAATATTATTTACAAGTTTCACTAGCCAATCAGTAATATTTTGTTTCATTCTACTGTAGTAGTTTATTATGTTCAGTGTTCGGACAAAGTGCCACAGTTCATGAAATACAGATTGGTGAGAAACAGACAAACAGTAGAGTCTTACTAATAGGGTTTCGTTTTTACTCTTCAGGTATGGAACCCTAAAAATCATAAAAATGTTTAATCTGTACAAGTGAACTCTGATGTCTGTTAAATAGTTGTTATGATAATTATTGTGTAAAAATCTCACGATTTTCATATCTTACGGTTTCTTTAACAAAAGTAAAGAAAAATGGACTACAAAAAAATTAAATAACTCTACAAATTGATATAATATTCATGTAACCGAAAGTACTTTTCTAATTTATAAAATATTAATTTTCAGAGCTATAGTATGGGCAAAATTTTGCTTTCCCGATAAAGACTGGACAAATGATGATTCACTAAAATTGCTGCATTCTCAACAGAAAATGTTGTGTAGCAAACATTTTGATGATTCGTCATTTACGAGCAGTGACAGGAAAAGGCTCAACAAGTTTGCCATGCCAAGTGAAGCCCGCAATGCTTATTTAGTATCCCAGCCATCTACAAGCAGTAACTTAAGTTATGTGTCTGAGCATGCACAAGATATTCAAGTAAATATTTTTTTAATACCCCAACTCAATTCTGAATGTAATCCTAAGGTCCTAGATAGTAGGGAGACTTGGGTTCAAGATCTGGGCAAGATGTTTTCTTATGGCGGCTCTTAGTAAAAATAATGATAATACTCACAATTCTAATGTATACAATATATCAATAGGTATTAGTTCAGATGAACTTACTCTAAAGCTTTGTGTCGTCAATTTTTGTATCTCATTTGTATCATCGGAAATGTTATGATAAGCATTTGACACAATTTGGCTTTTATAGGTTTTTTAAATTTAGAATATTTAACTGTAATAGTAGTAATTAAATATCATTAGGGAGTTTGTTGTTAAAACATTTATGCAATTCTCCATAAAAGAACTACTTATTTTGAGGCAATAAGTAAAGCATACATTACAAGGTTGTGCTTATGTCTAGTGTTAAGGTTATGAATGTCGCACTTCTTCAAAGGTTGTGTTTTAGTGAAAATTCTTGTCTACATACAGTATGTTTTCATATAAATATATTTTGATGCAACTGTCAAAATATTTATTATGAAATATAAGTAATAAGAAAATAACTTAAAATAACTATACACTATTCTAGCCATATCTATATTCCTATTTTAACTATATTTCAGGAGAGAAGCAAGCCAAAAGGGTTGTTATCGGAGCTAAATGTAAAGCAAATTGCAGAACTCACACCTAGGAAACGAAAATTATATGACCGATGCAGGAGAAATATATCAGAAATAATTCGGCTTAGAAAAAAATTTAACAAAGTCAAGAAATGCAAAAGAAATGTCCTAAGTACTCTTGCCTCAAGTGATACTGTGAATGAATTAATTAGGCATAATATTAGCAGTTCCTTTTGTTTACTGCTGCAGAATCAATTAAAGAATGTCCCCAGAAAATTAAATGGCAGAAGATGGACTCTAGACGACAAAATCTTAGCTTTGAGTATTTATAAGAAATCAAGTTCATGTTATAGACTTTTAAGCAGACTATTTTGTATGCCTAGTGTGAGCTCACTCAAGGCATTATTAAATAAAATACCCTTGACTTGCGGTATTAATGAGCAAATCATGAATACCGTAAAGCATGTTACTGAGCAGAGAGAAAGAATGGAAAATTTGTGCATATTAGCATTTGACGAAATGGCTATAAGGAAAAATTTACAATATAATTGCAAGCTTGATATAATAGATGGATATCAGGACCATGGCATACAAGGGCGTACAGCAGAATTGGCAAGTCATGCTCTAACGTTTATGGCTATTGGTGTTCGCAAAAATTGGAAACAGCCGATAGCCTTTTATTTTTCAGGAGATTGTGTTACAGCAGATAGATTGACTGTACTGATTAAGGAGGTAAGGTAGAATTCCTAATAACTTCATGTATGTCAGTCTATGCATGTATGGATTCTATATTGTCTCAAACGGCTGAACTCATGCCACCAGATGTCACCTAAAGTAATTCCTTTTTCGAAATGTTAAAATTATTTAAAACATTTTTATGGATTGCTATATATATATATAGCTATTGCTCGCGAAAAAATTTAACCAAAAACATAATTTTTACCAGAATTTTTTAACCCTAATTTTATATCTAAAATAACCAGCTTACAATAATAACTTATAATAGTATTAGCTTATAAGGTATCAATATAACTATCTAATAACTATCTCTAACATTGACAACTATTTGCTGGTGCTCAAATATGTTCTAATATTTAAAATCAGACCTATAACATTTATATGAAATAGATGTTAATATATTTACAGGTCCTGACTGCTTGTTTCCTTGCTGGGTTGGATGTGGTTGGGACGGTTTGCGATCTTGATGGCGTAAACTTACGTGCCATAAATAACCTGGGATCATCAAGGGATAAACCGTACTTTGATCATGAAGGACATGAAATTGTAACAATTTTAGATCCGCCCCATTTACTAAAATGTTTCCGAAATAATTTTTTGAAACATAACATCCAATTCGAACAAGATTTACAAATAGAAGGAAAACCAAGCCAAGGTTGGTATTATGAAATATATAGACTGCTTTTGCAAAACTCTTTTATAACATTTGTTCAAATAAAACTACTTTTTAGGGTTCCGTACCCAAAGGGTAAAAACGGGACCCTATTACTGAGACTTTGCTGTCCGTCCGTCCGTCCGTCCGTCTGTCACCAGGCTGTATCTCAAGAACGGTGATAGCTAGACAGTTGAAATTTTCACAGATGATGTATTTCTATTGCCGCTATAACAACAAATACTAAAAATGAAATAAAATAAATATTTAAGGGGGGCTCCCATACAACAAACATGATTTTTTTACCGTTTCTTGCTCGATACTAATAACGTTGCCTTATGTTGCATAGATAATGGTACGGAACCCTTCGTGCGCGAGTCCGACTCGCACTTGACCAATTTATTGTGGTATTATCATGTTTATCACCCGTTACCCGACCGCAAGGAGGGTTACGTGTTTGCCGCGTATGTATGTATGTCCATTCCTATGTTGGCTCATAACTAATCAACGCCTTAACCGATTTGGTTAAGGGTTACATCATTCAATTCGCATCAGTGATGTGAGTGTTTTTATTATCATTATTGTGGGGAAAGAAGACCGCTACCCTCCAGCAACCAAAACACCTAAAAGAAAGCCAAATAACATCAACATAGCCACCTTAAACACACTATCTTTAAGGATAACAGAGAAACTAGTTGAACTTGAATTAGTACTAACATGAGACATTTTTTTTCAAAAATCATTTACTGTATAGATAATTTTTATCATAATGTTAACTATTTTACCTACATTTACTTAATTTACATAAAATAAATAATAATATTTGTCTAGGTAACTATAGTCTGTAAAAAATAGTTTTGGTTTTATAAATGATTTGTTTACTCAGACAGTACATACCTAAATATCTCTCATGTATTTTTTACAGGCATTGCAAAATGGAGTGACATTGAAACGTTTTTTAATATAGACTCACAGAATCCAAACTTTGTATTTGCTCCAGCAATAACACAGCAACATCTCCAACCAAATAACAAACAGAAAATGAAAGTACGTTTAGCAGCTCAAATTTTGAGCCATTCGGTTGCAGCAGGCATTTTTGCTAAAGTAGTCCAAAGTAAGTTTATATAAATATAATAATGTAATCTTAGTACATTAAAAGACTTTATTGTGTTTGTTCAAATTTATTTAAAAAAACAACAAATAAAGTCAATATATTGGTTTTAATTCTAACATTACAATAATCAATAATAATATTTAAAAATTCAAATTGACATGACCTCTTTATATTTTTAATATTGTCATAAAAATAATATGTTGGTAACCAATGAGGCCGAAACTAACTAAAGAGGGCATATATGTTCTCTTTACATAAATAGAAATCTTTTGAAATTTAATTATAGTTTAATTTTAATTTTTAACTATAGTTTAATTATAGTTTAATTTTTAACCTATTTTTATAGTTTAATTATATCACCTATTTTGAGTTGTTCCTGAAAATATAAATAACTCTATACAAATTATACGTTGTTTTATGCCAACTTATTTCCTGTGAAAGTTAGAAGGGGATTAATAAAAACAAAGTCATAATATAATCCATTTTTCATGGCTTTTCGACCTCCTGTGTTAAAAATTGAATTTTGTGCTTACAGATGAATTACCTCCTGATGCAATTGGCACAGCGACAGTTCTATCCAATATGGATAAATTGTTCGACTGCATGAATGGGGATACCAAAGATAGAAAGCGAGGCAAGGAGTATCTCACGAACCTGACAGAAAAAAGTCCACATTTAAGTTTTTTTTTTAAAATGAAATATTTCTTCAATAACATGAAGTTTATAGGGAAAAGATCAAAGCCCCCGTCTCAAGACGGCTGGGTGCGAACAATCAATGGCATAGAAAGGTTATTCGATACCTTAAAAAGAAAATATGACATCAATTCTTTGTCTGTAAGGAGAATTAACCAAGACCCTTTGGAAAACTGTTTTGGGTGTATAAGATCGAATTGTGGATGCAATCCAAACCCCACTTCAGTGCAATTTGTTGCAGCATTTAAAACCAGCATTATTACGAATTTAATAAATAATAATAAGAACAGAAATTGCCTGGACGATAATAATGATGTCTTGAGCAATTTTAGACATTTTCTAGAGCAAAACCCTAATATAAAAAAAAAAGATGTAGCAATTAATTCCCCTATTACTTTTATCCAGCAGGAGGGTGTTGAAGAGACTGATATACCTCAGTGTTCTGGTGAAATGCAAGCATGTGCATATGTGTGCGGTTTTATAATTAAAAATATGGCCTTAAATTGCATCGAATGCAAAAAAATCATGCTTGCAGAACAAAATACTGAAGTGTGTCATCTTTTCACATCGTTTAAGGAATACAGGGATGTAATAAATAGTTTAAATTACGTCCAGGTCAATTTCTGTAAATTGGTCGAAAATGTTGCAACAATTATTAATAGCTATTTAGAAAAGAATTCATTTAAAGTAAAAATCAAATTTAATTTATTAGAAATATGCTCCAGTATTAATAAGGATTGGCTGAAGGGGTGCGAAACGCATTTTAATGAAAATTGTAACAGTATAGTACAAAGCACAATTGCTATATGCCTAAAACGGTTCTGCCGAAAAAAAAATCGGCAATACGTAGAAGACGCAGCTAAAAAGTCCTTGGCCAGAAAAATAAACATATTACAAAATGTATAAATAAAACTGGCCAAGTACGAATTGGACTCGCGCATAAAGGTTTCCGTACTATTATCTATACGATTAATACTATTATCAACAATTATATTATTATCAATCTAGATAAACAAAAATCTAAATTACGTAAATTTACAACGCAAGCTTGCAACGTATTTAGATAAGCGGGAATTTGGCTATTATCCTTTTCTATACCTTTCCATGTTTGTTTCTGGCATGGTTGGTCTTAATACTTTAGAATCTAGACGGAAATTTGAAGTAATCATGCGTTATTTTTCTATAATTAATAATAAGGTATACAATCCATCAGTGCGTGAGTGCAAGTCGTATAAAGCATGTGTTTGTAAAACCTGTGATGTGAAAAATGTATCGGGAGACGTATTGTCTTTAATGACTGATGTGAAATAATGTATATTTATGTAAACTACAACTGGTAAATTTCATAATCCTTCGTTGGCCCAATTTTGGTAAAAAGGGGCACAAAGTTTTCGCCCAACGTATTAATATGTAGATAAAACACTTATGTACCGTAATAATCTTAATATATATATTTCTTGTGTGCGTGTGTATGTGACTGAACTCCTCCTAAACGACTGGATCGATTTTGATGAAATTTGTTGTGTGTATTCAGGGGGGTTTGAGGATGGTTTAGATTCACAATTGGCTGGACCGATTTTGATGAAATTTTTTTTACACAGAATTGTATGGCAAAACAACGTTTGCCGGCGCAGCTAGTAAACATGTAAATTATTACTACTTATATAAACTGTTAGAGTAATTCTGTTGTTCTGGAGCAATATTGTTGCATTAAGATTAATATTGTTTTTGCTTTAAGCTTTATTAACAATAAATATTATTACTAAATACAACTTTCTTTTTATTTTATTCTCATTCATCGAATTCTCATAGCCATTTTTACACATAATATAAAACGTAAAAAATGAAAGATTCTGTGTAAAAATGGTAATATGAGAATTCGTTGAATGAGATGTACCTCAAATTATTCAATATGCATGAGACTTTAATTCAAATATCCCGCCGCTCGATTAGTTCCTTGCCGAATAAAATGGCGGCGCTAGTGTAATCGTGTTTGCATATTTTTTGTATGAAGTTGAGCTTCTTCCTTTTAGGTAGTATTGTTCTGTGAATACGATAGTGTAGAGAGGCACTTCGGCTTACTTCGTCCAACTTCACTTCGCCTCGGGCGACTTCCATTTGTTGTCGGTTTTTGCGCCCGAGTCAAAGGGCCCGAAGTTGCACGAAGTGCGTTCACGAAGTACCCCTCTACAGTACTCGGCCAACTTCAGAGTACTCATTCAGACGTAGAGTGTGCCGGTGCGTGATTTATAATAAGTTTAGTGCGCGTGACACAATTATGAGCAATATACAGTGGTCACAGGAGCAAATTATGTTGCTCTTGGAAACTCTGCAAACAGAAACAATTATTTGGGACCCCAATGACAATGATGCGAGCGTGCACATTGCAACGGCAGCTGCTACTTGAGCGTCCATTACAAGCGTGCGCAGGCTATCGGCACCACAGAGCCAGTGTGACCAGATTAAATTTTACGAAAATACCGAGGCACCTCATAAAAATACTGAAATATACCGACTTACATAGGACAGATATACCAATAAAAATACTGATTTTCTTAACACGTTTTATTTATTCATACTCACAATAAATGTTAGAGTTATATTTTAACATCCTTTTCGAAGGATTAAAATTTACACAACCTCCTTCATCCTTAATACCTTGCTTTGTTTTTAAAATAGCTGACACATTTTTGTTTATAAACCTGTTTCTTTGGTCCGTTTTTATTAAATTTATCTGTGAAAATATGCGCTCGCATGCAGCATTCGACACCAGTATACATAGAAGAGATTTACTAAAACTAGTTATATTTTTGTATTTTAACATGCCATCACTGTTAGAAATTTTCCCAACTTCCACCCAAAATTGTTCACACGAGATGGGTGAGCCACGAGTGCTGGAAGATTGTAACAAATCACTTACTTCGCGATCAAACTTTAGGGTTCTATATTCTTCGTCAATTAACTGCATTTGTTCTGGCTGTACTTCGCATGGGAAAGTTTCTATCACATTTCGTAAACTGCGAAATTCTTTATGCACGGCAGTGTGTGGGTCAAGAAATTTCAGTTCTCGAAAAACTGGATTTTCAAAAGGCAAACGTGATTTCAATTGCGTGCTCAACTCAATTAAAAATGATTGGCACCTTCTGAAAAACTCAGCAATCTGTTCTTTCATGTTTACATTGTCCCTGTGTTTGATTAACGCGTTCAATGCTGAATAATTTGCGAATTTATAGCCAATGCTAATAAAAGAGTCATTCGCCCAGTGCTGAAAACGCGTATGTGCGTTCAAAAAATTTTTCGCGTAGTGCTAAGAACGCTTATGTGCGTTCATAGAAAACTCGCGTAGTGCGGCTGGACGCTATAGCGCGTTATCTTTTACCTTCCCGCAGTGCGGCCGACGCTTATGTGCGTTCGGTAACTTTCGAGTTTTATGACTGTCATATAACAATTACGGGTCATATAAAGGTGTTGGATGGATAAAGGTGCTTCCACACTAGTGTTTATTTGTAAGAGATTTTGTGAAGTTTACGCCATAATATATCTTCGTTCGGTTTTGTTAAAATAGTAAGTTATACCTTAATAAAACAGTAATAGTAAAGGTACCTTCTCCCGAAAGCCCTTTTATTCTTAATTTTTAGGGTTCCGTACCCAAAGGGTAAAAACGGGACCCTATTACTGAGACTTCGCTGTCCGTCCGTCCGTCCGTCCGTCTGTCACCAGGCTGTATCTCAAGAACGGTGATAGCTAGAGAGTTGAAATTTTCACAGATGATGTATTTCTATTGCCGCTATAACAACAAATACTAAAAATAAAATAAAATAAATATTTAAGGTTATTTCAATAATCTATTGTACTAAATTAGGTTATTGTTGTCGTCGCCGCCGCCGTCCCCCCCCCCTGCAAGATTCGTAGCAGAAACCTGACTAGTGTGTAGTCTCCTTTACAATTCCACATTTTACGACCGCTTCGAAACAATAGACACCCAGAATACACGCAATAAACGCACAGGTGCGGCGCACCCCGCTTGCCTACAGATTTTTTTTTGTATGGACGCGTATACGCGTTGGTCCGCACTTGGTGAAGATCAGAAAAACGCGCATAAGCGTTAGCCGCACTGAACGTATTAATTCTTGGCCTACTTGAATACCTAAGTACATATCTTTCAATGGCAAATAATTTACATTAGACTTTGGGTCTAACGTAAATACATTGTCCGTACGTTTGATGTAATTAGCTTTCATGAAGCAACCCAAAATCGACAAGTACATACTAGATGCATCATCATACAGTCTATCAATGCACGGATAATCGCCTTGAAAAATTATGTTAAATTTGTTTACAATCGGCAAAATGTAGTCCAAAAAGTAAAAGTACAATTTGTTTATATCAGTGGTAAAAGAATTAAATAAAAATTCTGATGACATATTGCGATCACTCAAGTATTGGTCTTGAAAGAACAATTGCAATGCTCAATTATTCTACTAATACAGGCATGAAGTGAAAGCCACCTTATGTCGTAATGACGCAAAATTCTGTGATTTTCAGTGTCTGTGAAATTTTGGAACTCAGCAAATTCTCTTTGACGCTTGCTGCTTTGAGAAAAATATCCATATACTTCTTTTACTATTTGTTCTAAATTTCTAGGCTGTATTTTACAGGCGTGGCTAACACTTAATGCTGCAGAGTGACAAACACATTTTATGAAAAAGCACTTTGGGTTTACTTCTTTAATTTTTGCAACAATGCCAGAATGTTGACCAAACATCACATTCGTAGTATCAGCAGCGAATCCTAATACGTCTTTTATTTCTAAACCTAATTCGGATAATTTTGATGACAACGAATTAAATAAATGACCTGCGGTTTCACCACTTAATTCACTTAATTTAGTTTCAGAGAAGTATTTAACTACTATTGCCAATACTTTGACTGTTGCAACATCTGTACTCTCATCGATTATAATTGAATATACTGGTTTACCTGAAGGAGATGCAGTACCAAGAATGTCTTAAATCATATCTTTTTCGAAATTGGGTCCTAAAACATTATAAGTTATGGCGGCTGCTTTGGTTCTCTTGCAGGAAAATTCTTTCGCAATATCGGAATCGGTAAAATACTTCACTAGAACATCACTAAGATGGTCCATAGCTCTAAATGAGATGTTGTGTTCCGACAGAAAACTGCATAAACGCAGCTCAGCTTGCATGTGCATGCTGTTTTATAGACGCTAATCTACTTTGCAGTTTCGCATTGCATGCTTTGCAAAATGCGGTGAATTCGTCATCTTTATAACGTGAAAGCCACGAAGAAAATTCCGGAATTTGTTCCCACTTAGCTAAATAACTTTGCTGAAAACTAGACATGCTGTCCGGATGAATGCAACTAAGTAAATAAAAACAACAATAATCGCGTTCTATTTATATGATGACAAAAACATCACCTATTTTGGGGAAATTCCCGAATTATCGAAAGAAAGTCCTCAAAGATTAAGTCGAATGCAGAAGAGACCATCATTTCACTTGAACCGTATTAGACGATTTGATACTAGTAATAAAGTATCTTTTAAGTTTAACTACTACCTATTTATGCAATTGAAAACTTAAAAACTAGACGTTGTTTTAAAAATTATTGATAAACTAGCGGCCCGTCCCAAATTCGTCTGGGTAGACTGATATTCATGAAACACAACGAATTTGAATGTATGCAATCTGGAAATTACGCTCTATCTAATAGTGCAAACCGCATTAAAATCGGTCCAGCAGCTGTAAAGTTTTAGGCGAACATACATTCTGCAAGTCTGATTAATAATAAATATAAATATATATATAATAAATATATATTCATGGACATTTCACACATCGTCCTCTGGTCCCAAGCTAAGCTTATTATGCTTGTGTTATGGGTACCAGAATACGGATATAATACATATACTACTTTTCTTTTGTAAATACATACTTAAAATACATAGAAAACACCCAGACGTAATACTATGTATTGATTGATAATTGTATATGTAGTATTACAATACTACAACGCCGGCACTGGCCGTCTTTCTTGTCATATCTGTAACTTACTCATCTTTGCTCATAGATAACATGTATAAGTATAAACGAAATCCGGGAAAGTCCCCAATGTTCGCGTTTCGGGGAATTCCGCAAACATTGTCGCAAAGACGATCACTCACTACGGTGCTGCCATAACTTCAACCAAAATATACCCAAAAATACTGACTGCCAGCAATATACCTGAAAATATACTGATGTTCGGAAAAATCGCTGAAATATACTGAAAAAGTATTAAAATACTGAATCTGGTCACACTGCACAGAGCGAATGAGCTCATCGCGAAGTTGAACGAGTGTGTAGTGTCGCACTTCGGACTTTAGCCAAAGTTTCTAGAGTACTTCGCCGAGGAACTTCGCGAGTAGTGTAGAGGAGGCATTACACACGCGTAATACAATACAAATCGGTCTTTATTAACTGTATTCTGTACTAATATTATAAAGCTGAATGAAGAGTTTGTTTGTTTGAACACGCTAATCTCAGGAACTACTGGTTCGATTAGAAAAAATCGTTTTATGTTAAGCCTGCAATACACGTTGGCAGTGCAGGCAAACGCGAGCGTAGGCAAATTAATACAAGGCAAGTGCTACTGCTTTGTACTGCCTACATGTTCGGCAAGTGTATCGGAGAACCAATGCAAATGGCCAATATAGAATAGACGAATTTTGAAGATATGCCCACACGTTGGGCTTCGTCAGTTTGTATTGTAAATTGAAACAAGATGGATGAAGACGTAGAAGTTATCGCTGCTGCTGGAATTTATTTAATGAGAGCTTATAATTATTATGTAAGTGTATAAACAAATAAACATCGTCGTTTGTTGAGAGTGACATTTTGTACGCGTTCACACGACCGGCACCAACCGCGTAATGGTGCATTGACAAACATGTGGACACTATTGGCCGAGTGCGCGCGAGTGCCTTTGATTTGTGAAGGAAAACCGACAGCGTTCCGAAGTGCGACAAGTGGTCGCGAGCGACCGCAAGTCGTGACAAGCTATGCCAAATGAGTTCTATACACGTTGGCGCTTGACTTTACTCAGCTAACTAGGCGAGCAACACTAAGCGATGGCAAGACAACGCAAATATACTGTCTATACGTTGGTATTGGCGTTCACTCGGCGACGACGCTCGCCCAACATGTATTGCAGGCTTAGATACCTAGTTCATTTATCGACGAAGGCATAAAGGCATGCACGCTGCAACTTAATAAACGAAGCATTAGTGAAAAATGAAGCAAAGACAGAGTAATTTTATAAATTCTACGCGTACTCGAGCAACAGCTAGTACGAAATAAAAAGCCATCGAAAAACTGTTATGATTGTATTAACTTCCATCCAACAATACATACAACCCTTTGTTTATGTTCACCGAGCTGTTGAAACAAAGTACATAGATAAATACACTAAAAAGATGCCAAAAAGCGGCACGTTGCTCAGTGCATAACAGTACCACTTAAAAGAGTAACACAGGATTGTGAAATTGGCGGGCGTCATGCATTTGGCGGATTTTGGCGACTATAAAATAGGAAACAGTGGGGAACAGATCCTTAGTCATATTAAAATTTGTTAGATGGTTAGAAATGAATTGAATTGAATGTGCAATTGTGCAACCACAATTCAATAAGTACTAGCTGTTCCCCGTAATAAAAATCTGGTCGAGCCATTAGGTAATAAGTACCTAACATTGCGACACGAGAGTTTCATAAATTAGATTAATTTCAACATAATTATTACTGGTAAGTATGTACTAAGCACGTTCCATACTTTAAAAACTATAAACGGACACGTGTTAAAGGTTACAGGAACGGACCTCCCATTCTATCTCACGTTGCCTTCGTTGCTAGGTAACTCGCAACCCTCAACAGTTTCAACAACGAACACAGCGGACTTGTTGCCAACCATTGCCAACAGGCTATGTTTACAGCTGATTTTGGTTTACATCCCAACTTTGACATATAGCGTGATGGTAAGGCCGAGTTATGCTAAATGATAAAATTGTTTGGAAGATCCTTTCCATGCTATACCGACCAACAATTTAATTCCGTTCGGTGCAATTGCACCTAACTGTTAGTCTCGCTCGTACATAATTATTATAATGGCATATCGTTCTTCAAATAGAGTGAAAAGTAGATGTTTTAATGGTAGTTTTAAAAGTGAAATATTTAATTGGCGTAAAATAAATATCTAAATAGCTTTTTATAAAGTTTAATGTCGAACTTGTAGATAAGAAACCGGTCCAGTACGCTAGGGACTCGCACACGTAGGGGTCCGCACCGTTCGTTACTATCACCGAACAACAATAGCAACAAATAATGGGATAAGGGCAGGCAAATGATTATTGTGACTATTTTGTTGTTGTAGTATCCAGTGATATAAGTACATAAACAGTGAAATTTTCAGTTCTCTAGCTATAACTGTTCCAGAGATAAAGCCTGATGGCAGACGGACGGACGTAAGGCGGATGTCTGAATAATATGGCATTTTATTTATGCAATAAATATTAAATAGTAGGTTTATGAGTGTTACATGTACAAGCATAGGTACAGACGGACAAAATAAAGGCTTTATAGACAAAATTTTACAGTTGCCTTTTTTCGTACCTACATCCTATTTTCGTTTTCGCTGTCGGTCCTTCCAACCGTCTGTTACCACTAGTCACCAGGCTGTTTAAATATGGCTGTTTACAGATTTCCGCAGTTATTTCTGTTGCCGGTTTAGTAATCATTGGTACTGATTATAGATATACAGGGTGTGGCGTAATTAATGGATAAGCCTGTGCCTGTGGATAAGCCTCCTACTGCGCTATACGAATATGTATATTTTTAATTAATCCTATGTATGGTCTTGAAAAAAATGGCATAAGTCATGTTTTTCATAAAATGACTACTTTCACTAACCAATTCTGCTACTGTTGCCACAATTTTCAAAAGTTTTGCTTTCTGTTTTTTTTATAATACAGCTTAAGAGTTGAATTATTGCAAGCAATAAAGAATTCCCTATTCGTAATACAAATTTTTTGAAAATTATGCATGAAATATCAAAAAAGGGTTATTGATTATTCAATTTGTTGACTTTGTACATCGTCTAGCTTAAAAAATCTTTATGGGAGTTGATTTGCCCAATATCTTAAAAACATGCTTGTTTTATGCAGTTTCCGAAATGGTATAATACTTATTATAATACTTATTAAGTTTGATGTGATATTAAAGAACCAAATGACACTCGTAAAAAAATGTTCTTATTGTGATTTAATTAATCAAATTAATACTGTTAACTTAAACAAACTGTCAGTGGTATTTTAACTTATCTGTCTGAGTTTACCAGTGGGAATGTTAGTCGTTGAAAAAAAATAACAACTTATTTTATTTTTTTTATTCTAAAGATGCAAACACTACATAAATTTTATTTTACAAAAAATGTTCGAAATGGCGGCCACCTGCGGCTATGCAGGCCCTGCATCGACGGATAAATGACCGCTTTAGGCGTCGGATGAAGCCGGAGCTCTTGATTTCATCAGCGGCTTCAAAAATCAGGGCCTTTAGTTGTTCCAGGGATGCTATTTCTTTTTTATACACTTTTTCTTTTAAACACCCCCAGTAAAAAAAGTCTAGAGGGTTCAAATCAGGGGACCTTGGTGGCCACAAAATGGGACCCAAACGACCTATCCACCTCTCATTGTACTCATCATTGAGGTAGTTCCGTACAATTCGTGCGTAGTGAGCGGGACAACCATCATTTTGTAACCAGTAGTTTTCTGGCACATTTAAACTTTGTAATAGTTCCGGCAACGTATTTTGCAGAAAATTTAAATAATTGGGACCTGTTAGTGTCTCGGATAGTTCGACGGGCCCAACTATTTGTCCATTTAAAATTCCTGTCCAAAGGTTCACTTTAAACTGGACTTGAGCTCGGTCTTGCCTTATGTTTCTCGGATTGGTTGCCTGCCAACTATGAAGATTGTGCATGTTGACGTAGCCATTTCTTTTACATGATGACTCATCGCTCCACAGTATTTTGTCAAAAAACGCCGAATCTTCGCGTATTTTTCGCAACATGACGCGACAAAATTGGACTCTAGGCTCATAGTCTCGTGTCATTAGTGTTTGCACCCTTTGATAGTGATACGGGTGAAGCTCATGCCTGTGCAGAATTCTGCCCACAGTACGCGTATCTACACCGGTTCCTCTACTTAACTCACGAATTGATAACTCTGGATTAGCACGCACAGCTTCTAGAACTTCGTCATCACGATGTCGTCGAGGTCTGCCTTCCGAAGCACCACCAACACCGGTACCAGGCATTCGCCCTTCGCTAAAAGCGATGTGCACACGTGTAAACACCCGGTAGTCTGGGTGTCGCAAATCGGGGTATCTTCGACGATATTCGCGTGCAGCTTCATTTGCATTGCAGTTACACAGGCCGTAAATAAGATGCATATTTGCATACTCTTGAGGAGTGTACGTATGACGCGGCATGATCAGTAGTCCAGGGATATGTAGAAGTCGTCGATAATATCACAATTGTCCAATTCGTATAGCAAAAACAGAGTCCGTAGTACATAAGCCAAATTCACGTCACAATAACAAACACGATAGAGCAAACGATATGTGCGCAAGAGACGATAGTCAAAAGAGCACTAACTTTGTTAAACAAGTTCAAAAGCTGTTTTGTTGTTTGTGAGAATAATAAAAATCTATCTCTGTCGCACAACTGTTATTTACCTGACATCAAAATGCTTTGTCTCTGTCTTTGCCGTGCGATAAACAACCACAAGTAGTTGACTTAGAGTCGTTATCTGCTTACCCTATTCATGGTGGATGACTACCTGCTCCCGAGCACCCAAAAAAGGGTCCATTGTGAATGACTACCTGCTCCGGAGCACACAAAAAAGGGTCCATTCAAAATTCAAATTATTTATTATTAATTCATTCATTGTTTACAAAGACATGTTTAAGATAAATTAATAATTCTGTTAAAGAAAATTAGGGTATTTTTTTACAACTGTCGTTTTTTTTTAAAACCTCGTGAAATGTAATAAGTATTATACCATTTCGGAAACTGCATAAAACAAGCATGTTTTTAAGATATTGGGCAAATCAACTCCCATAAAGATTTTTTAAGCTAGACGATGTACAAAGTCAACAAATTGAATAATCAATAACACTTTTTTGATATCTCATGTATTTTTTCCCAAAATTTGTATTACGAATAGGGAATTCTTTATTGCTTTCAATAGCTCACCTCTTAAGCTGTTTTATAAAAAAAACAGAATACAAAATTTTTGAAAATTGTGGCAACAGTAGCATAATTGGTTAGTGAAAGTAGTCATTTTATGAAAAACATGACTTATGCCATTTTTTTCAAGACCATACATAGTGTTACGAACACACAAAACACAAAGGAGCTAGCGCCATCTAGCAGCAACTAGTAAAACCAATTAAAGAACCGAACAGAGTGAAACCCCTATTAGATACTAGATGGCGTTAGAGGAACTACCGTACATGCTCGAACCTTCTAGAAACATTCGTTCCGGGCGATCACGTTCGCGCACAGTCGGGAACTTTCTGGAATAGTCTGGAACTCGTCTCGGCGCATATAAATAGCGGCAGGGGGCGAGCCCGGGCAGTTCAGTTCGAGCTACGATAAAGGCGACTTCGAGAGCGAAAACAAGTGATCAAGAGTGATACCAGTGAAACCTACAACTTGGCTACGATCTAGGACATTGTTAGTGCTTAGTGTTTGGACCTAGTGCTTAGTGTTTGGACCTAGTGCTTAGTGTGTAACTAGTGCTAGTGAATAAAGTCTTCAAAAAGAGTCAGCAGGTCTTTCTCTCCAAATCCTTCGAACCCTAACACGTAACAACTGGTGTCGGAAGTGAGGTTTGGAGATGCCATTGACTCCGAGAGAGGACTTCGAGGGCGTCAGGACAAGGGCACAACGAGCTGCGGAGGCCACGCCCACTGTGGACCAAGCCCCGCCCACTGGCCCCACCTACCAGGCCCCGCCCACCGACCACGCCCCCTTAGACCCGCCCACTGGCCACGCCCACCATGCCACGCCCACCGACCACGCCCACCGGGCTCCGCCCACTCAGACTCAAGCCCCGCCCACTGGCCCCGCCCACCTTGCCACGCCCACCACACCGGCCACGCCCACTAGACAAGCTCCGCCCATTGGATCCGCCCACCTTGCCACACCCACCACACAGGCCACGCCCACTAGACAAGCCACGCCCACCAGCAGCACCGTAGTGTCAGTTCCTCAAGTAGCACTCCAATTAGGAAGTTTAATTGAACTGATAGAACACAAGCTCGGCGCTTTGCAAGAGTCACAAGAACGCAAGCTCGGCGCTTTGCAAGAGTCACAAGAACGCAAGCTCGGCGCTTTGCAGGAGTCACAAGAACGCAAGCTCAGCGCTTTGCAAGAGTCACAAGAACGCAAGTTCGAGTCACAAGAACGCAAGCTCGGCGCTTTGCAAGAGTCACAAGAACGCAAGCTTGGCGCTTTGCAAGAGTCACAAGAAAAAGTGATTTGTGCTATAAATGATGTTAGCAACACGGTGATTAAGCTTCGAAAAGATGTCGACGTAGTGGAAGAACGAGTTACCGGGTTAGGATTGGATGTCGAAAATGTGAAAACCGGCCTCATTGAACTACAGAAGAAAGTAGTGCGCCTTGAAACCACGGGAGTTGCGATCTCTAGTGGAACTATCGGAGTGGCACAAGGACCAAGAGTGAAAGTTCCGCCATACGACGGCACTACTTCCTGGAACGCTTATCGTCAGCAATTCCAGACGGTTGCTACTGCCAACGGATGGACGGAAGAACAATGCTTGACCGCTCTCACTGTTGCGCTAAGAGGGCAAGCTTTGTCGGTCCTGGAAGCACTGCCACATACAGGAAATGGGTTCCAAGACCTGATGGAGGCACTTGAATCCAGATACGGGGAGCGACACCTGGAGCACGTGTTCCGTGCCCAACTGCGTGACAGAGTCCAACGCTCAGGAGAAGGACTACAACAATGGGCGTTGGAAATTGAAAAACTCGTCAGAAAGGCACACCCAGGAGCCGACACCAAGATGGTAGACACGAATATTGTTCAAGCATTTGTCGACGGAATCAAAGACCTGGAGGTCAGAGCTGCAGTGAGGCTTCGTCACCATACCTCGCTAAAGGAAGCATTAGCGCATGCTTTGGAGGTCGAGGCTGTTCGTTATGACATACGGCATACCCATAAGATCCGCGAGGTCTCTGAGGAAGTCAAGGAGGTTAAGGCCCCTACGAAGAAAAGTTCTGGAGTCATGTGCTACAAGTGCGGCGAGAGGGGCCATCTTCAGCTCAACTGCCCGCAGAGGGAAACCCAGATGGAAAGGATGAAAAGGATCGAGGAACAAATAGAGGTTCTGAAGAAGCAGGGGGCTTTGTCCCTTGCCCGGGATCAGGGAAACGAATAAAAGCCAGGACTAAGGGGCGAGTACTGGCTGACGCGGAGGGAGCCCCGATAACTGTTATCTCCCAGGCATGCAGCGGGAATAGTCTTGCGATTCAGGGGACTATTAACGGGACGGATTGCAAAATGACTCTGGACACAGGAGCCTCTAGAACAATAGTGAACCCAAGTCTGGTAAAAACCGCAACGGGACACAAGAGGAGAATTAACTGTCGGCTTCTTACTGCCTCCGGTCAGCCAATACCCGTCCTTGGAGAAACGTCAGTTACGATGTATGTAGGGGGGTCCTCATACTCTCATAACGTAATCGTGGCTGAGATTGTGAATGATTGCATCTTGGGTTTGGATTTCATGAAGAAACACAACTGCAGAATTAATGTCGCTGACGGAGTTTTCAAGTGTGGTGAAGAAGAAATCTTCATTCTTGGAGGCGCCTGCGGGAAAGTCACATGTGTAAAGAAGGTCATCATACCTGGACGAGCGGAAGCTCAGGTACTGGTGGAACTGCCGCCAGCTGGAAAGAAAAAGTCAAACAGATGCGTGTTGATCGAAGACACACCTACCACACAAAAACTGATGACGGCGAGAACCCTTGTTAGTGGAAGCAGAAACGCTGTGGTCAGGGTTTTGAATCTTGGTGATAGCGAGATCTGCTTGAACAAAGGTGATGTCATCGGAAAGTGCGAGGAAGTTGTCTGGATGAAAAAGTGTAGTTCGATGACAGGCGCAGACTCAGCAAACAGCAATAACTACGGTTTAGTGACTAAGCTACTCGATGACTGTAAGAGTAATCTGACTTATTCGCAGAGCATGAAAGCTAAGAAGTTTTTGCAGCACTACGCGAATATCTTCTCCAGTCAAGAAGGGGGCCTTGGAAGAACGTCAATGGTTCAGCACAGGATAGATACCGGAAGCGAGAGACCAATTCGTCAACGAGCAAGACGGATACCAATTGCAAAGGAAAAAGAAGTTGAAGGCCTTTTGGAGGACATGAGAAGGAATAAGATTATTGAACCGTCTACAAGTCCGTGGTGCTCACCCGTTGTATTAGTGAAGAAGAAAGATGGTAGCACGAGATTTTGTGTGGACTATAGGCGTCTCAATGATGTCACTAAGAAGGACAGTTACCCGTTACCTCGAATCGACGACACTTTAGATACCTTGAGTGGCATGAAATGGTTCTCGACCCTAGACCTGAAATCTGGCTACTGGCAGGTGGAAATTCACCCAAAAGACAAGGAGAAGACAGCTTTCTCGACCGGTAAAGGTTTATGGCAATTTAACGTCATGCCCTTCGGATTGTGCAACGCACCTGCCACATTTGAGCGACTCATGGAATGTGTACTGGCAGGCTTAGTTGGAGAGGCTTGCTTAGTCTACTTGGATGACGTCATAATTGTCGGCCGCGACTTCGAGGACCATTTGCGAAACTTGGAGCGAGTTTTCGCCAAAATAGAGGGAGCCAAATTAAAGTTGAACCCGGAAAAGTGTCATTTATTCAGGAGCAAGGTCAACTATCTCGGCCATATTATCTCCAGTGATGGAATCCAGACAGACCCGGAGAAACTGGAAGCAGTTCAAAAATGGCCTACCCCTAAGGACAAAACCGAAGTGCGGGCATTCCTCGGCCTATGCTCATACTACAGGCGTTTTGTTAAGGGATTCGCAGAGATAGCCAAGCCATTACATCGGCTGACAGAAGATAAACGACAATTTAGTTGGGATGAGACTTGTGAAGATTCTTTTCAGAAACTGAAGAAACATCTGTGTGAAACACCAATCCTGGGGTATCCACAAACTGAAGGTCAGTTTATAGTTGACACAGATGCAAGCAACACGGCCATTGGAGGGGTGTTATCTCAAAAACAGGGTGAAAGAGAAGTTGTTATTGCATATTTCAGCAAATCTTTATCCAAGCCAGAGAGAAACTACTGTGTGACAAGACGAGAACTCTTGGCTGTTGTAAAGACGCTACAACATTTCAACAAATATCTCATCGGCAGACAGTTTTTACTACGAACTGACCACGCAGCCTTGAAGTGGCTACTGCAATTCAAGAACCCAGAAGGTCAAGTAGCTCGATGGATTGAACAGCTCCAGGAGTATGACTTCAAGACGGAACACCGTAGCGGAAAGACACATGGGAATGCCGACGCACTCTCACGAAGGCCGTGTTCGGAGGACTGCAAACATTGTGTTAAGCAGGAATGCAATGAAGAAACATTAAAACTAACGAGAACAGATCCCTTGAGTCTCTGGGAGAATGATGCTATGAGGGAGGCTCAAGAAATAGATGACGACCTTCGGCACATCATCACATGGAAGAAACGGGGTGACGTAAAACCAATATGGAGTGAGGTTGCACCCACTGGCGCTGTCACTAAGGCGTACTGGGCGCAATGGGACAGTCTGATACTCCAAAACGGAATACTCTACCGGAAATGGGAGAAGACTAACGGCAGAGAGTTCCATCTTCAGATAGTTGTCCCAAGAACAAGAGTACCAGATGTTCTCCGTGAAATACATGATGGCGTATCAGGAGGTCATCTAGGTGTCAAGAGGACGTTAACAAAAGTGCGAGAACGATTCTACTGGTTGCATTGTCGAGATGATGTACAGGATTGGTGCCGCAAATGTACTACTTGCGCTGCTGTAAAAGGACCACAGACCAGGAGCCGTGGGAACCTGCGGTTGTATAACGTCGGTGCACCGTGGGAACGAATTGCAGTTGACGTAGCTGGGCCATTTCCTGTAACGGATTCGGGAAACAAGTATTTTATGGTCGTCATTGACTACTTCACCAAATGGCCCGAAGTGTTCGCCATACCAAACCAAGAAGCCACAACAGTCGCTTCCAAGTTAGTCGAAGAAGTGATATGTCGCTTTGGTGTGCCTCTGGAAATCCATTCTGATCAGGGCAGGAACTTCGAATCGCAGGTGTTCCAGGAAGTGTGCAGAATTTTGGGCATGCATAAGACGAGGACCACCGCGTACCATCCGCAGTCTGATGGAATGGTTGAGAGATTTAACCAGACCCTTGAGAGGCATTTGGCGAAATTGGTAGATGACAAACAAAAGGATTGGGACAAGTATATACCGCTCTTCCTTCTGTCTTACCGAACCGCCGAGCATGAGAGCATAAAAGCTACCCCGGCGTATGTCAATTTCGGTAGAGAACTACGAATACCAGTAGACCTATTGACAGGAGGGCCACCGGAGGGACCAAAGACTGTACAAGACTATGTCTGCGATTTAAGGGAAAAGATGCGCTATATACACGCCTTGGTTCGGGAAAATGGGTTACAGTCAAGTGAGAACATGAAAACCAGATACGACCGGAAATCGAACACGAGCGGCTTCGAGGAAGGGTCACTGGTGTGGCTTCATAACCCAACTCGCCGGAAAGGGAAATCTCCAAAGTTGCAGAACCAGTGGGAAGGTCCATACAAAGTGGTTACCCGACTGAATGATGTGACCTATAGGATTCAAAAGCAACCAAGAGGGACATTCAAAGTGGTACACATAGACCGTCTGGCGCGTTACCATGGTAGCAACAACGATGCTCGGGACGAGCATCACTAAGAGGGGAGTAGTGTTACGAACACACAAAACACAAAGGAGCTAGCGCCATCTAGCAGCAACTAGTAAAACCAATTAAAGAACCGAACAGAGTGAAACCCCTATTAGATACTAGATGGCGTTAGAGGAACTACCGTACATGCTCGAACCTTCTAGAAACATTCGTTCCGGGCGATCACGTTCGCGCACAGTCGGGAACTTTCTGGAATAGTCTGGAACTCGTCTCGGCGCATATAAATAGCGGCAGGGGGCGAGCCCGGGCAGTTCAGTTCGAGCTACGATAAAGGCGACTTCGAGAGCGAAAACAAGTGATCAAGAGTGATACCAGTGAAACCTACAACTTGGCTACGATCTAGGACATTGTTAGTGCTTAGTGTTTGGACCTAGTGCTTAGTGTTTGGACCTAGTGCTTAGTGTGTAACTAGTGCTAGTGAATAAAGTCTTCAAAAAGAGTCAGCAGGTCTTTCTCTCCAAATCCTTCGAACCCTAACACGTAACAATAGGATTAATTAAAAATATACATATTCGTATAGCGCAGTAGGAGGCTTATCCACAGGCACAGGCTTATCCATTAATTACGCCACACCCTGTAGATACGCGCACTACTAAACTTAACTAAAAAAAAACAATAAATAAATATTCATAGACATTTCACACAACGTCCTCTGGTCCCAAGCTAAGCTTATTATGCTTGTGTTATGGGTACCAGAATACGGATATAATACATAAACTACTTTTCTTTTGTAAATACATACTTATAATACCTACATAGAAAACACTCAGACGTAGTACAAAAATTTGTTTGACATTTTTTTTTTTTTTTTTTTTTTTTTTTTTTTTTTTTTTTTTTTTTCAGCGTCCTCTGTTCCCAAGCTAAGCTTATATGCTTGTGTTATGGGTACCAGAATACGGATAGAATACATAAACTACATTTTTTTTTTGTAAATACATACTTATAATACATAGAAACACCCAGACGCAGAACAAACATTAGAATGACATTTATAAACATCACACAAAATGATTGTCCGAGGCGGGAATCGAACCCGCGACCTCATGATCGGCAGTCCGTTATACGAACCACTAGACCACGAAGCCCGTCGTCGTCGACATTTATGCATATCACACAAATTATTGTCCTAAACGGGAATCGAACCCGCGACCTTGTGAACGGCAGTCCAGTACATGAACTACTACGCCACGAAGCCCGTCAATGAAAACAACTGTGCTGTATTTTAATTAATAATGCTATTGCGTTGTGCATATTTCTATTAATTTAAATCGTTAGTGTATAATTCACATATTATTTAGAAAAAGTTTGGCTAACATTGCCGAATTGTGTTAGGAGGCGTCCATTAATTACGTGAGGTGTTTCAGGGGGGAGGGGGTCAAGCGAAATCTTTTCAAATCTCACTAGACTCTCGTCTTAGCAAATATCACGTAATTTTTTTTCTAGCAGAAAACGGTGTAAAATTATGTGATATATTACGGTAATATGTATTGACAAATATTTGCTAGTATTTGCTAGTCTTAAATAAAATAATAGAGTAAGTTGTGTTTTTTGTTTTTTTTTTCTCAATAATCCAACATGTTTACAGCCAAAACATAAATTTTGAAAAATCTCGCGTGAGATTAAGGGAGGGGGAGGGGATTGAGGAAAATCTTACGATATCTTACCAATGGGAGAGGGGGGGTCGCAAAATTCTCAATAATACCTCACGTAATTAATGATACCTTATTGATACTATCAATTTTCATTTTTAGTAATTTTTAAATGTACTTTAATCAGTATACTGTATATATTAGTATAGGTACTACTAACTACTACTATTTATAATATATTTTAAAATAAAAAGAATTTTTTTTTTTACATTTTAGTTAAGTAGGCACATAAAAGATTTTTATATGAAAATCTTTTTACGATTTCTGTTACACTTTATTGAAATAACGAAATCATGTTATATGTGATTGATATTACGAGTATAACTTTAAAATACGATAGGAAAAAATATTTACTTATTATGTATACCTACACCAATGAAACATGAAATATTTTAAGAAAATAAAATCACTATGTAGTTGATATAACTAAACACCAGACAATGATTTCCAATTTGTTTTTAATTTATAGTGTTGTTGCAGTAACAGGTATTATTATTATTATAATATTATTTAGTATTAAATTAATTGAATCAAACAAGATATTATAGTATAGAAAGAACCTCAAATTTATCTTGAATATCCTCCTCAGTCATTCAGTATCTACAAAATAACCTTTACTTAACTATTTCTTTACCACCATATAGCAAATTTTGTGTCTAAACACGTTAATCATCATCATCATAACATCACGCCTTTTTCCCATGGGGGTAGCCAGAGACTACAAAGCGCCATCTGCTACGATCCAAACATACTTCCTTGGCTTCATCCACACTCATACATCTGGTCATACATGCCCGACGGTTGTAAGTGCTTCGCACTTGCCCCTTTTGGAGTAGGTATACCTACCGGTGATGACATTGGAGTATATTTTTCTCGGGGCTCCTCTCCCAGCATTCCCACTTACCTCCGCCGTGTACCTTTATGCCTTTCGTTAATCGTCTCTCATCCATCCTCTCCACATGACCAAACCACCTAAATATACTTTTCTCCACCTTAGTCACTTCATCCTCTTTCAGACAGCAACGTTCTCTTATAACTTCATTTCTTAATCTATTTTTTCAAACTTCTCAAAGAGCGCATCTCTAAAGCATTTATTTCTACTTTCGTGCTTATTCGTAGTTAGCTTAACAGCTTTTTTTTTCTCTCCAGCCCATAAACGTCCCACTGTTGGGCACGGGCCTCCTCCACTTTGAGAGGGATTACAGTCTACTGTGCCGCGCTGACCAAGCGTGTTGGCACAGGGTTTATTCTCGAGTTTTCCGTCTCTCACTGAGGATGTTACTTGTGTGCAATATCCCTTAGCTGACTTTTACAGCACCCTTGGGAGGAGATGGGGTGGTGACACTTGTATTCTTATCCGTCACCACACGGAGTGCTTAACAGCTTAACAGCTTAGTAAAGATTAGTTTGAAAAATTGCTTACCAAATTTAGAAAACAAAAATGTTTTCTTTTTTATTATGACCTTAGAATATGACATGGATACTCATAAGTATTACAATTTATTAAAATATCAAGTATTAAAATGATAAGAATTATTAAAATGTAGGGATTTATCTACCTAACGTTTCAAATTGTTGTTACATTTCCAGTGGCAGATCAAAAAGGATATAAAATTGGGAATAATGGCCAGAATATAAATGTAGCATTAGAAACAGTTTAGAATTTAACAATAAAGATAATGCTGATATAAAGATGTTGGAAAATATGGAAAAAATAATCAGTAAAGTTAAAACAGCTATAATTAGAAATAAGATACAACGTGCCACTAGCAACGGCGATAGTAAATCATTCACAAATTTCATTCAAACTGCTCTTAAAATATTAAAGAAATACAGTGATAAGAATCTAAAAATCTTAATTTCTATTGTAAAAGAAGAAATAACAGAGCTTTACCATAAAAATACCAAGTTTCATAAGCTAATAGAAAACCATCAATTAAAAAGATTTTTGAAATTGATAAACCAACCGGCTCCCGTTTTAAGAAAATATTTGAAATAGATTGCAAATAAAATAGACGAACAGAAATATGATAAAAAGGAAGAAGAACTATTTAACTTCATTAATTCTTTGAATGAAAAGAGAAATGTACAATATGATAAGTTTTTAAACAAAATTGATGAATACAGATTGAATCAGAATAGCGATACAGATTTTATAATAACTATCAAGAAAAGTATAAATTCGTTAATTTCTGATTATTTTAGTCAATTAGACAGAAATACTAGAAATGCTTTAAAGTCGATCATTGGTGATTTTATGAACCTAACTATTAGTCAAGATACAGAAGGAATTGTAACACAATCCATCGACAAACAGCCGCAGCCCACAGTATCATTCAAAGACACTGATTTTAAAACATTAAGACAAATGTATGTCGAAAAGAATATAGATTTGAAATACGATCCATATGCTTACGACAAATTGACAAAAGAAACACAAAACGAATACAGCACACAAAATTAAATCTTCAAAAAACGAGATTTTATATCACTTGAGTCATTTTCCCGTAATTTAAAAAGTCATATTGATGTACCGTCTACTAAACGCTATAAAACCAACAAAGCACATACTTCCAGATCTAAAAAGTCAAAATCGACTATCAGCTTAAGATCATTTAGGAAAATATTTTCAAACAAGAACATAAAGCGTAATCCAAATGAGAAAGACCATCTCAGAGATGGTATTAACAGCAAAAAAATTAAACTAACTTTTTTGACTCTACCCGACATTTGACACAAATGGAAAGTTATTTAACCATACACCACGAAGTATAGATACAAGGAGTCCGAACGGTATAGGCTTTTCCATAATATTTCGTGTACACAATAATAAACCCAGATCATAGTTCTATTTTCTGCCACCTGCTGCGCAAGTATTCAGGACGTACCGATGCTATTATAGAATATCAGAATATCTCTTGACCTTCTCTGTATTGTTGGGTTTAAAGCACTCGAAAAATTTCTAAAAATTTCCTAAAACTTATATTTAACTCCACGTTTCTCAGAATATTTTTTTCCACAGGTGTCAATAGTTCAAACGAGTACTTCTTGAAAAATGGCGCGCTCTACCGGCAAAAAATCTGTCCCTTAAATTGAGACCATTCGTTCAACATTACGTTCGGACTCCTTGTATCTATACTTCGTGCATACACAAACTTATTCAGCTTATAGTTTACCAGAAGATAAAAAACTTATAAATAAGGACGACAAATTCCACGAAGAGAATTCTGAAATTAATAAAATGCATAATTCCAAAAAATACGAGTCTCTGATATTGAGAAGACAAAATGGATCACCTAACGTGAATAAATTAAGTCCATCTCTTCAAAACAAATATAGAAAAGAGCTAAAGTACGTGAATAACTTTATTAAATGTAAATTTTAGCTTTTTCTAAGCATTATTATTTTATATAAGTATCATCTCCTTGCATTATCATCTATTAAAATTAATTTATTTTCTTCAGGGTAAACTTCGAAAAACGGTCTAAGAAGTGGTCATTAAAAAAACCAATTAAGCCCATTAATATTGTGTCAAAATTAAAACAAATAGCGCCGATACGCAAGAAAGAGGTAATAGCCAAGATTAGACATTCAGATATACATTCTATAGAAGATTCCACTAACAGGAAATATTTAGATAGAAAGTTAAGTTCCAGTGAAGGAATTTCAATTGAGGGCGTAGAAGCAATTCCAACAAAATTTTATCCACGAAGAACATTCATACATTACGCCTCTCCTGCCACCCTGTTATCCTTCAAAAGATTTTAACAAAATTGCAAAAATTGAAGAAAGAGATTAAAGTAATTAGAAATCATTTGGAAAATGAAACTGAGGCAATAAAATACTTGAATAATAAACTATGGGAGCAAAGACATAACCGTGATAATTTAAAGACTATACATGAACGTAGAAAGAATTTTGGTACTAAAGACTCATATGCCAAATCTTATCCGGGTAGTAAACTACACGGATCAAGAATAGAAAATTTAAATGACGCTGAAAATAGAAAGATATATTCTAACCAACGAAATTATCTTAAAGAAAAACAAAATAGTGAATATTTGCCCAAACATAATACGTATCCTTTCATCCAATTTCAACAAAAACAATCAATTAAAACTGATATTGCTTCTTCTACATCTTCTACTTCTTCTTTAACATCTTTAGGTCATAATTTAAAAGACAAAGAAGATGTCGTAAACTGGAGTAAGAGATTCCACAAAACGAATAGCTATTATATTTCTGATAAAGAAATGCATGATGTTGCGTATTTTAATCATACACTAAACAACACAACAGATATATACTCAGAAGAAAATAGTTCAGACAGCAGTGAATCAGAACAAGATTCGGCAATAAATATGGGTGAAATGCAACGCGCTATGAAAAATGATTCAACTCCGTATAAGCATGATATAAATATTAACAATGAAAAAGAGTTTATACTCGTAGGTGTTGCAGGAGTATCCAATAATTTAGACATACAGATAAATTCAATTAAAGATTTCAATCACAGTTTTTCTGAAAATGTGTTTATTCAAAAAGCTAATCACAATAATTTTGATTCTCATTTAAATCAAAATGTAATAACTAGACAAATATTAAACTTCACTGATATGATAAATTTGAAAGCTAACACACCTACGATAAATATCAAATCTGAAGATAATGTATTTCTGACAAAATTTTTAAGTAATAGAACAGAAAATGTAATAAACAAGAATCCATTAGAAAATAATAAATTGGCTTTAGATTCGGATGCAGTAACACAAAAATTAATCATTCCTGTTATAGAGAAGGTATATTGATCTCAATATTAATGGTACTACTAATATTTATGAACCTCTAACGCAAATTCCTCATACCAATGTTACAAGTAGTAATGCTTTTTCAACACAAGTAGGTGAATCGAAGTAGTGGTGACAGCAAATATTGAACGTAATACTCCAAGATGCATATCTTACACACACAGAATCATTAAAAAGTGAAATGCCTTTTGAAGAGAACTTGGAAAATCAAAATAAATGGTGAATGAATTTAGGAGTAATATTACAATTTCAAGCGTGAATCAAACTACGGATTTTGTAATTTAAATTTTTAAACCTTAGTAGGTACGAGAAAAGTAAAATTATGAGCAAGCAGTGTGTGGGTAAATAATTTATTTTAGTGCAACCAGCATTGTTACACAGATAAAAAAATCGTATTCGAAACTTTAGATTTATTTACAGAGCGAGTATGATTTCCTTTTTACATGGAGTTTTTAAGTGGCTTAGGGCCTCTTTCACCATTCTCAAGTAAAGCGCCAAGTAGACTAATCGCTAGTTAAAGTCACCAGTAACTACACGTGCGACGTTCACGACGTTCTAGTAGCAGTAATCTTAAGATTAAAAAATTGAAATTGACAGAAGATACTCGTAACTATTACTTGACTTAAAGATTTCACATCTGAATTTTACATCTCGAAAAACAGTCTTGGTGACTGTTGACTGCAAGACTGTATGAATAATATAGAATTTAAGAATTCTGTTCAACTAAAAGTCCAAACTTTACAGCAACACTTTTTTAATGTACCACGGGGGTAATGAAATAAAAGTATTATTTATTATTCTGTATTCTGTACTTACGATTTTTATTAGCTTCACTTGTATGTTTGTTTGTTTGTTTGTATGTTTGTAACCGACTCCTTTGGACGCTATTTTGACCCACTTTAAACGGTCAGATTCTATTCAAATTTTGCACACCTGTCAAAGACCGATGACAATACAATAATTCGATTAAATAAAGCGTGTTTTTTTAGTTTTTTTTATATAACTAAAATTAATGTAAATTCTAATATGATAGCGGCGCGGGGCGATAAAAAAATACATGAAAAATCGAAGATATATTTTGGTATTCTGTGTTTGTGATATGGTAAAGAAAACTCATAAAAACGTTCTTATAAATTCATATTCTGACATGTTTATGTACTAGGCAAGTATGATAATGTAAGAGTTCGGAGTGGGATCAGAAAGAGACAACTGAAAAATCAGCATACATAATATCTTTTCAACTTATGTGCAGAGGTATTAGAATTGCAAAGTTACAATGAAGGCTGTCTGGTTAAATCTTAATAATACTGATTTTTATGCTTCACATATGGAGCTATAATATGTTTGTATTAGCCGTTGTCCGCGACTTCGTACGCGTGGAATTCAGAAAATCTC
Source organism: Orgyia antiqua (assembly GCA_916999025.1). Taxonomy (NCBI): domain Eukaryota; kingdom Metazoa; phylum Arthropoda; class Insecta; order Lepidoptera; family Erebidae; genus Orgyia; species Orgyia antiqua. Next base: position 1,106,057 of record OU779863.1, on the reverse strand, counting down.
CTTTTCTGCAACATTTTTCACTAATGCTACGCTCCTATTAATCACAGCGTGATGTTAAATAGCCTTTCTGGATAAATGGATTATGCAACACAGAAAGAACTTTTTAATTCTAACCAGTAGTTCTTGAGATTTGTGCGTTCAAACAAACAAACTCTTCAGCTTTATAATAATAGTATTGATTACACTTACACCAATTATTTTTCTGTGAAAATGTACCGCCATTATAGAGATTACAAAACACCCGTTACTGTGTTTGTCAGACAATAAAATTAATATAGTTAGTTATGGATACTGACGCCACAACCCCAAACATGGAAGTTATTACAGCAAACCACAACGCCACGACTCCACGAACTACTAGTTTCTACGTTAAGGTGGTACGGTACATATTCGGTTTATGCTGAACAAAAATTTTAATAAACAATTTTATTTAGAATAAATATAGATAGATATTTGTATGTAGAATCAGAATATAGACGATTAATAAAATAATAATAACAACAGCAAATACAATAAATATGAACGCATGTATGGAAACAAATAAGGATTTACATGTTAAATATTATAAATTTATTACCTACATTTTTCACTTCTATCCAATGACAATTCTACACACATAAAACACCAAAGCGTCGATGACATAAAAACTTTTTTAAATAAAATACGAAAATATTCAACAGAAACTACGTCTTTGTTAAAAGAAATACGAAAGATACAAACTTTAAAATTTTAATATTAGTCCACTTATATGCACCCATTTTCAGTATAGTGGGAGCAGGAAGGAATGAAAACTTTATGCACCAAGTTAGAGCGGGAAAGTCCAAGAGTGCTATCTAGAATATGTTACAAAACTTGACTTACAGTTTCATGTTCTCCTAGTAACTATAATGCACCGAATGCATTTATTGATCGGTTGCATGGTATTGGATGCAAGCAAAATATTTTTGTTTTAATTAAAGATTGTTACCAATTCTATAACTAAACTAAACTAAGCTTAAAAATGAAAATAATTGTGATGTATTTTGACAAATTGGCAATACATAATTGTTATAATAAGAAAGTTCAGCAAATATTTCGGAACTGTGTTATGTTATTGACACTATCAATTTTCATCATTTAGTTAACATAATGGTGCTAATTCTACGCGCACTACTAAACTAGTGCGCGTAGAATTAGCACCATTGTCTTATGATTTAAGATATCAAGAGCAATGATGCAAACATTTTCTCGTCCTATATTTTCATGTTTTCCTAGTAACTTAGATGCACTCGACGCAGGCGGTGCATAAGATGCTCGCAAGATTTTTTTATTCGTGCACTTTTAATATTACCATGATCTAAATCTAAATAATAAATTATTATTATTATGCGTATTTAAATATCATCACGTCTGATGTTCTTGAGGGTCAAGCAAGGATATTTTAGTATTATCATGTATTATGCACTCGTATGCACTCTCCATCATTGCATTTTCTCGATAAAAATTGTGAGCCTAGTACAATATATTGAGCAACTTTTCAGCGTCCGAGTTGCTATTAATAATTTGAAGGGTTTACTTTTAATTAATGCGTTAGGGGAAAACGAAATCCTGTACCTATACACCTGGTCAGTGGAATTAGTAGATCAGTACACTCCTTTTGTGGAGTATATCCGTGCCTGTTAAGGAGACATCTATGGGCGACGATCCGGAGTGTTATGATTATATCAGTACTTACACAGCATAATAATAAAATGAAAATGACTATTCCATCCATCCACCAACCTTTCCCGATCCACTGTTGGACATAGGCCTCCCCTATAGAACGCCACAACACGCGGTCCTGTGCCGCTTGCATCCAATGGCCCCCCGCGACCTCAACGATATCGTCTCTCGACCTTGTCAGGAGCCGCCCTACCCTGCATCGTCCGGTCTGTGGTCGCCACTCTAGAAGCTAGCTCTCTCAAGAACTAATGGTGCATTTTAAATAATCGGTGATTTTCTTGTACACATTTATTATAATTAAAATCGTTAGTCTATAATACATAGTCTTTATATGCAAGTTCATTTTATTGTGAATATGTTTAGATATTTACATAAGATTGGTAGGTACTCGTATCTATCGATATCTAGGTTTTTATTTTGTTGTGATATACAATTGGTGGCGATTGTTTTTTTTCTTGTTATGCAAATGTAATTATGTTCTTAAATCAGTATGTTTGTAGCAATATTTTATTATTGTTTAGCTTCTTTGTATTATATATTCTGAGACCTATGTGTTCTAAACCTTTATGCAGCTTTATATAAAATATTCATCTCAACAACAAATTCCTAGCCTTCGAATCCTTCTAGACGAATTTCGTATTCTCTGGTCTTTTGATGGTATATAAAAATATGTATATAATCTTAATAAATCAAATTGAAGTCGAAACAGTATACAATTGGCTGGAAATAATTATTGAATATATTTCTGGAAGCCGATCAAAGGAATGGTATCCCGAGGCTGTGGATTCAAGCCCCGCTCATGGTAATTATTAAGCAAGCAAGGCTAGCAAGCATGCTAATTATTCAACAAGCAAGGCTAGCAAGCATGCTAATTATTAAGCAAGCAAGGCTAGCAAGTTAATTGCAAAAAAATAATAAATTAATGTCGTGTATTAAACACAGTTTTCAAAATTGAAAGAAAATGATGATAGAAATTATAGTAGGGCTGCTTTTCTGCAAGAAATTTTATTTATTTGTTTAATGCTCACACTTACATCTATCATTACAGGCCATACCTATTGCGATAGTGAAGTTTATACATATTACTTATACTTATTAATAATCAATTTAAGTAGATACATATCATGTAAACTATTACTAATATATCTAAGAAGGGCTCTATCTAAAAATATAAAATTACATTCTTGAATAGTTTTAGAACAGCGTAATTTGCTTTTTTTGTATAGAATTCCTAGTTATTGTTGTACCTCTTCCCACTTAAATATTTAAAACTTGTACATTTTGTGTTAAAAATATTTTTATTTCGTAAATCGATTTCAATTTTTTTTTTGCTTAACATTGTGATCATAGTGATATATGGCTAATGAGGGTCTGTATTACCACTCAAACGACCCATTCGAAAATAAGCGTCCAATCCTTGTGACCTGGCACATACTAAAATTATGGCCTATTTGCTGCTACCATCAAGATACTAAATAGATGTATGATGTTTATTTATTTTATTGTATTACTTGATATGTAATTGAACAGTTAGTAGTTAGTAGGTAGTAGTTTAGTCCCAAAATAAGCGCAGCGCTTGCTCTATTATCCTATTATTTTAAACACCGTGCAATTTTCTAAAAATTTATCGTAGTTTAAAATGGTAGAGTATGTTTGAGCATCGCCTTATATTGTAACAATCATCAAACATCCTTCCACGTTTTTAACATTACCAGGATAACTACAAATATATTAAATTTATGAGGTGGTTGAGAGATATTGATTTTAGATGAGATTTCAACGGTTGCTAGGTGTGGCTGTGGAAAGTTTTCTAGCACATGCGCGTTTGTTCCTAGATACAGATGCAAACTAGGTTACCTATAAGGAAGGTGGAAGCTGTATATTCCCGGTTATCCTTACAATCGATATATTTGCGCTTGCGCATTTATCTTCAGTGCACACATGCGCTTTAGGCCATAATATTAGCGCAGGCGGGATGGAGACCTTTTAAATCAATTTGTTTGCGCATGCCCTGTATATTCTTTTAGCACGCATGCGCACTGAGTATTCACAAACAGAAGCGGTTTAATTTTTTTTTAAATTAAGTAAACCGTGCGCCAATACGCCTGGTCAGCGCGACACAGTAGACCATAATACCTCCCAAAGTAGAGAAGCCTGTGCCCAACAGTGGGACGTTAATAAGCTGGAGAGAGAATTTAATCTTTCTCTGCTGTGGCTGTTAGATTTTCTACATCAAACTTCTTCATTTGTTTAAAAGCTCTGCTGAGTTTCTTACGCCGGTTCTTCTCAGCAGATTGCGTCCGGAACCGGTGGTAGGAAAAAAAATTTTTTTCTGAAAAATTGTGTCTACTTGATTAAATGATTTTTCATTTCATTTCATTTTATTTCATTTCATTTCATTTCATTTCCACACTCAGCTTAACCGAAACTATTTGAAGATAGCAAACTGGTTCTTTTTACACTTTAGTTATAAGGAGTTTTTGGAATCACAATTCGCGTGGTTACTGATAGGTAACTTTTTTTCTAACACGTGACCTTACGCGGTAATCAAACATGCGACCACTGCACTCTCGTACACAAGCCTGTCCTGTGGACAAACAATTTTTCGTTTTAAATAAAGAAAAGCATCCAAATCGATTTAGTTATCTACTTATTTGCATTAGAATCAGGGAGAACGAAACATCGAGGCAGATAGATGATTCTAGATTTTTTTATTATAACACAAGTTAAGATCTATGTTTGAAGGTCTTACAAGGTGAAAAGTATACCTTGAATGGAAAATCCGACACGTGGATGTACTAGGCTAGCATAAGAGGGACTCTTTGCGCGATGACATTTAATATAACACTTGGCAAAACTCTATTCAAGTTCAATAAATCATTCTAACTATATTCAAATTATCAGGTATATGTACAACTAGCTGTTGCTCGCAACGTCGTACGCGTGGAATTCAGAAACCAAACCTTAGCAAATTATACAAAAGCGATCCTCTTGGACGACTCTATCACTTTAAAAAAACCGCATCAAAATTCGTTGCGTATTAAAAAGGATATTTTTTTCATTGTTTTGCACAAAATTGTAATAGGCTTTATTCCGTCATTACTTTATTGAAATTGGTTTACTTTATGATGAGGTGCTCATGAAGCATGAGATCGTCGCACAAAAAAAATACAAATTAGCTTAAAGTCTTAACACGATGAGTGCGATACGAGGCTTGAAAGACCTCGTTCGTGTTTTGTCTTTATTGCGGTAAGGAAAAACTTAAACTTCTCTGTCGTGCAAGAGGTGTAACTTCCGTTTGGATCAGTTTAGGAAAGAGATAACTATATATCTAGGATGTTCTGTTGATTCTGAGTATTTTGGTATACCTACCTTAATACTGGATGTTTTAGGCCTCGCGCCGCACTGAAAAAACAAAAGTTTAATACAGTGCGGAACGAGGATCCGAACATCTCGTACTGTCGCAGACCTTGTGCCGCACCCTACGCTAGCTTCACGCGGTTAGTGTTGTGCGAAACGTTAGACGCTGCACCCGAAACGCTATAATAAGATGTCGAAACGTTGCCGAAGAATATCAATTAATAATATTAATGATGATGAAGAGGAATCTAATTCAAAATTACCGATATTTGAAAAACATGTAAGTTTCCAATCAATATTTACAAATTATACACAGTCTAAGTGAAATATTGATGTAGGAATATAATAAATAAGATACCCCGCACCTTATTATCAAATCGCGAGGCCGACAAAAAAGCAATGAAAATTATCACAGAATGCGTCGGTTGCAAAAAATATTATTGTTTATACTGTTTTAATAAAAAACATCGATAAGTATAATTAACTAAAATTCTTTACTTTTCCCATCACTATACAGAATGAAAAAACTGCCCCTTTTCAGTGCGGTATGGGGTACATACGACCCCACATTTTATTTTACGTATAGAATCTAAACTAAATAATCTACCCACAGGCGGTTGCAGATTTAGGTTGATCAACTCATTGATAATAATAATAGCGACAAAACCCGTACCGTTTGCTTTTTTTTTATGTGTTTATTAAAATATAAATCACCAACGAAATATATGCATTTAATTACTAACATCTGAGCAAATATTTTCGTGAGGTGTAAAAATTTTTACTATTAAAAAATTTACCACGAATCGAAATAGATGAACTTGGCTTATTTTAATATCTAAGTTTTACTAGGTCATATGAGAGGACGTGAGAGGATGACGTAAAAGGACATCGAATGTCATCATTTCAAGGCCATATTAAACTGTGACACGTTTAAGTACTAGGATAACATAGACGACCAGCTAGTGGGATGTCTTATCAGAAAGAGATAGCAAAGGTATTACCATAAGTCCCATATATTTTATCTCACCTCCTGGACTTTAGAATTACAAAATACTTGAACGTTTGTTTTTATGGCATAATTTATATGCAAGATAGCGTACAACTCGAAGAAAATGATGGTCTTCAAATTTTACTTTGTATCTCTCTCTCTCTCTCTCTCTCTCTCTCTCTCCAGCCTATTAACGTCCCACAGTTGGGCACGAGGGATTATGGTCTACTGTGCCGTGGGACAGTATATATTCAACGTGCTGAACAAGTGTGTTCTTTATTTTCGAGTTTTCCCTCTCTCACAGAGCATGTTATCTGTGTACAATATTCCTTAGCAGGCTTTTACAGCACCATGGGAAGGAAAAGGGGTGGTGTCACTCGTATTCTTAATCTGTCACTACACCGACATTTCTTTTTATCTATTCAAATGAAATACAAGTACAAAAGACAACAATAATGAAAAAAAACACTCCATAACGGCGCTGTAACCAAGTAAGTACTCGAATGAACTAGCGGGTTTTACCTAGGCTTACGTAATAATTATGTATGAAATTTTCTTTTTCTCCGCAAATTTTGTATAGAACTAAAATGCATTGCGATAGTGATGCACAAAATGATGATCCGCATTAACTTTCAACATTTTCATGAATAATAAATAATTTTAAAATGATAACGCGCTATGTGTGACCTTCGTAAGTTTTTAAGGTTAAATGTAATTTTGTATTGCAAGGTCACACAAAATGCGACATGTGTAAGTACTAGGCAATCATCAGAAACTAAGAGTATCTAAATGCAACTATTCTTCTATTTGTATGTATGTGTGGGATGTGTATGTGACCTTTGATATTTTGAAAGTTAAATGCAGTTTTTATGTTGCAAGGTCACTCAAACTGCGACATGTGTACGTAATGAGCAATCATGCGAGGCTAAGAGATGATTCTTAGCTTTAGCGTGTAAAAAATGGATAAAAGTTGAAATGTATGAAAGTCTGCATTTTTTGATATTAAAGGAATATGTTATATTAGTTGAATTATTTTTGTTACAGCTATTAGGCTATTGCATAGCTTCTATCGCGGGCCTTGAGCGTGGAGACTAAATGCACAAAATTCGAAATTTAAATTCCGTAACAAAGATAGCGTAACTAAAAAATACTACGAATGTTCGCGCTGGTGACTCATGTCAGTTTTGGCGTTAGTTTTTATTTTATTGACATTTGATTGACAATCGCTATTTTATCATAATTACCATAAACAATGGACAGATGTAAGCATCAGTAAATAAGGATTATTAATCTTATTTTAGTTTATGGTATTTAGATTCTTGCATAAATAAAATAAATAAATAATTATAATTGCATAAGTTGATAAAAAAATACTATGCAATAGCTTTACCGCGGCAGTCCCCGAGTGCCACACGTCTTTTTTTATTTTTAAATATTATAGCTAACTCGTAGTTTTAAAAGTTCGTTAATGATTATTTAAATATAATCAATCGTTAAGGAAACTCGATCAAATTACATTTAAAACAACATAATAAATATCACTCGTATATCGTCATAAAAGACGCATTTTTATTTTATTTTTCAGTAAAAATGATAGTGATGAATGACATAATTATGTCCTAATTAAAACAATTAGTTCCTAATAAAATTTGTACCAGGATTACATGAGTAAGCAAATAGTATAGTAATACTGGTAATAAATAGTTTTATTCAATCAAATTCACCCTAATCAATAACTCTGGTTATCTGACAGCTGTAATTCAGAAAACAGGAAAACTAACGAATCACATTTCATCTTATTCTAGCCTTCAGTGATTTATTCCCTGTTTTGAAATCTAAATGACAAAACAAACTTTATCTCGGTCTAACATAATACTGTTTGTATACATGCTATTACATTCTTACAATCCTGTAGCATATGCTATTTGCAAGAGTTGCAAAATACTTCTCAGGCTTATGATGCCTTAGTATGTCGGAAGTGAAATACCTATACCTGAAATAAAATGCAATAAGATGAAAATATCTCTTATCTACTACGATTATAGAAATATTCCTTATTTTTTTTTAATATAACCATTTTTTTACGGATTTATACGTGTATGTATTGACTGTATGTATTTATGTGAATGTTAGAGAATATTATTTACAGGTGAATTTAAAAGCATTGAGTTGTTAACTCATAACATAGTAAACAAAATTAAAAGTTTATTATTATAATTTTGTTTTTAAAATAGGTAACAAAATGTTATGTAACAAACTATCAATAAAAATATGAGTTTTCTGAACCTTGTAAATCAATATAATTTGCAAAATTCTGTGATTATGTTATAGACTCTCAGGAGATAAATGCAATTTGGCTACGGCGCGGGCGTCGTAGACATCCACGCATGCTGGCTCACGCATTATGCATAATAATAATTGGCAAAAATATATAAATATTAACAATTTATCATTTTACATTTTACCGCTAAGCAACCGCTTTTATAATTCGAAGCTGTTACTAAAATTTTAGTTATCTCTAATTTTGTGACATGTAGCGGTTATCTACCTATTTCTCCATTTGAGTTTTATGGTAGACTTTTTGATATGCATTGATGATTTCGTAATGAAGACAATGTATTGTAAGTAAAGTTTTGACTTCGAGGTTTGATTGAAATAAAACTATTTGGAATTTTGCGGTGTAAGTGCTTGCCTACTAAGATGTTTACTGACACTCCACTCTCGCTATCTACTCGTAACGCCATCTGTTCATTAAAGAAGTAAGGTTTGTATAAAATATTACCCGCCGTGTGGTGCCAGCGTAGTAGAATAGCCACCCTATATCTTTCCGTAGGTAGCGTACAAGATGATGTAGGGTGTGTAAAGAAGTGTACAGATTCCTTGTTAATTTCATCACCGTCAGATAGTTCCATCCATCTACCTATCCGTGGGGTGACGGACAAAAAGAATTCAAGTGTCACCTCCCTAAGTCTTGATCGCGGGCGTCGCGATCTTTCATCCGACAGGTGGAACCACATCGCATGGCACCTGCATAATTCACATATCGACCGGTAAAAAATCAACGTAAAATGTGCACCGTAAAATTTCTACGAATAAAATATGCTGCACCGACCCCTAATTGTTTGATGTAATTATTAATGTTGCTTGTTAGTTATGCCTTTTTATTGTTTTAGAAAATTTAACAGCTTTGGTCTTATGTACAAATAGGAACTTCAAAACAAAAGGGAATACTTAATATTTTTGACGAAAACTATATGCGCTATTTCCTGAAAGTGGTTTCATGTGAGGCGTTTAATTAAAATAAAAGTCTTGAGACTTGACCCAAATGAATAATTTCTCTTAACAAAAAACTTTTAATAGAGACATTTAACGTCAATATTAAATAACACTGCTGAAATCTGCAGAGTTTCAAACAAATGTTATTTTTTTACGAATTCTCGCTTATTTTCTGGAGATATTTCAGTTATGTTAGCACGTAAGTGACCAAAATTTATTATATTTAACTGTTTAATTTATGAAGTGTCACTTTTATGCCATAAATCTTAAGAAATTCGTTATTGAAAATACAATCCAGTTTTACACCGAATCAAACCCCGAAAAGGTTTGGAATTGTATAAGATTATACACATTTATTGTCACACAATAGAACACTTTAACACAAGGGAAATAGTGTGAATATAGGTTAAAGCAATATCGTTATTTCAGATGTATTAGTGTTAGTAAATCAGTCCTTTTAAACCTCCTTTACTTTATGGTCTCCTGGTACAAATCCGTCGTATTTTATCGAACATACTTTTCGTAAACAATCAATCTATCACATAATTTTGTTGTCAAGTAGATATCAGACAGATATCAGATAGACATGATGTCTGCACTCTAATAAACTGATAAACTTTAAATTACAGTTTTCATTTTTTTATAGTTTTTACTGATGGAATGGTTTCTGAAGACGGTTTAGATGTTGAGACTTTTTGTATTTTTAAACAATTCTGAGAAAATTGCTGCCGCCAGACCTATAACGTCGCTCTATTGGGAACCCACGAGCCACGAGGGTTTGTGGTCTACTATGCCGTGCTAACAAGGCGTTTTGCCATAGATATTGAGTTTAGTTTTGAGTTTTCCGTCCCTTGGCTGGCTCTTACAGCACCCTGGGGAAGAAATTGCGTGGTGCCACTTGTATTCTTAATGCGTCACCACACGGACGGAAATAATCTTTAAAATGTTTTAAAAGATCTCGCTGTATGCTGCATCGTTGCATTCAATATGCAAGTAAGCAAATAATATAAGCTCGACTAGACTGCTGAGACCTACGCTAGAATAACGACTACATGTCGCAAGTAAATTGTAATAAGCACTTTTGTGTTTTGTATGATAAGATCCATGTTTATGTGAACATAGTACTCTCTACGCTTCGTGTGCGATGTTGCCCTAATATTATTTATGTATGGGTTAAGCCTATTTTTAACGTTTCTCAACACTACAAAAACTTTATTTAAATTAATAATAATAGTACGTGATCAACTCTTAAATCTTTCTAGATTGTATGTGATTTAAATGATTGTAGTTTTAAATAATCTAAATTAATTTTTACTCGTATACAGCCTTTTGAGGCAGAGGTAAAACACTCGCCGGGTCATGGTAAAGCTCAAGGTACCATCACGGTCCGGCAGGGCAAGGCAGAGAAAAAAAAGAGGTAAAACATGAAAAAAACAAAATATAAATAATTAGTAAATATATCTTTATTTTGTAAATTTTTTTTACAATTTTTGCAATTTTAGTGTCAGTTTTTTTAAATGCAGAGCTGGAGAAAATCTTAAAATAATTCTACACAAAAATTTTAGGAAATAATAAAGTAATACATGATTAAATAGACGTGTTATCATTACAAAGATATTCTAATTTTATTTCAAGCGGCAATTGTGGTTCAGATTGAAAAATGAAAAATATTTCAATAGGTTTATCAGTTGATGATGATTGTGGAGTATTGTTTATTCCGTCACTTGTGGACTGTTCAGCATTTTCACATGTAACAGTATCCGCAGAAGAAGTGTCTGCCGTTTTTTGAGGCCATTCTAGATACAACAACAGTTTTTGCGTTACTTCTGTCACCTGGCATTCCTGTAAACACGGTTGCTTCAGCGTTTCACTTTGCTCGGTTTGAAATTCATTATTTTCAAGCGTGTGTGTTATAGAAGAAACGTCAGAAGCGGATGAGTCACCCTGAAAATGATATAGCATTCACATTTTGTACTAAAATTAGTACTAAAACTAAGTACATTGAGTTTGATACTAAAAAGTCCTTGAACATATCTTTATATTTTTTAAATACCTACGTACCGAAAATATATTGTCCGGGAGTTTGTTGACCCATGACAAGGTTTGCTGAATTTTGCTTTCTGGTAAGTTTAACGATGGAATGGCATCCTTCCTCAATCGTCTGTTTACAAACATTGTCTTCGAGAAATGTGTAGAACATAGATACGCATTATTTGTTTTGTCTATCAGATCTTGGCGGCCAATCGCAGTCATCCATTTTTCACGACTTTAAAATAAAAATGATATTGTTTTTATAAATAGCACGTTCCAGGTCCAGTAGCAATTCCTAATATATTTCACAAAAAGATAGGAAACACAATCTTATCAAGTCATAACCTCAATTCCTTCCATGACTAAAGCAAACAAAATACGTCGTCCAGAAAAATCTAGCAGACGATAACCTCGAAAGTCACTGCTATATATCTACCAACACAATAAGTCAAAAAGTTTAAAGTTGTGTTCTTCAGATAGCAGGTGTCATAAGTCCCATGATGTTTAAAAAGTTTCGTTGTAGATCAGATCTTTCTAAATAATTACTTAGTTCTTCACAAACGTGGGACTAGCTATTGACACAAAAAATAACTTCGAAAAGTAACAAAGTCTTCAAAGTCAAAGATATGAATTGACTTCATTCACCTTGCAAACAATATCTTCAAGCTTTATATCTATTGAAATTTATGTTTACAATCGATATAAATTATGCATGAAATTGTTACCTTTCCTTATTTTTGGGCACACCAAAATATGTTAAATGCGGCATTGTTTTCGAATCATTTGGACATCTTAAAACACTGCAATATCTGGTTCTTGGCATAATTAAATACCTTAAGTATGTTCTTAATAAAACACTAAATTATTATTTCTATTTTGAGAGCAACTTCGTGAGTCGTGAAGCGTTTGAGAGTTGAAACTTGAATGAATATAATATGAAACAGAGCCTGTCTAGTCGCTAACACTGATCAATATTAATATTAATACGATTTGATATTTATAATGCATGAACACAGGTGTTCATAAAATACAATACATTTTATCAGTTGCGACTAATAGCTATTCTCAGTTCATATGATCAATTTTAATCTATACCAGTCTTCACCAGTCCACTGCTGGTGGTTGACTGTCAGGTAGACTTTATAACGGACTTTGTGGTGGAGTGGTTCATGGAACGATCTGCCGTTTACGAGGTAGCGGGATCCGTTCCCGCTTTGTACAAATATTTGTGTGATATTTATAAATGTCATACCAGTGTTTGTACTGAGTCTGGATTTTCTATATTATATTATAATATGTATGTATGTATTTACAAAAGAAAAGTACTCTGTGTAGTATATCCGTATTCTGGTACACATAACACAAGCATATAAGCTTAGCTTGGGACCAGAGGACGTTGTGTGAAATGTCCGTGAATACTTATTTTATTTATATAATACTATTAACTAATATATAAAATTCACGTGTCACAGTGTTAGTTACCGTACTCCTCCGAAACGGCTTGACCGATTCTTCTCAAATTTTGCATACATATTCAGTAGGTCTGAGAATCGGCCAACATCTATCTTTCAAATCTTTTTTTTTAGTATGGTAAAACAACGTTTGCCGGGTCACCTAGTTATTTATAAATGTTCATTCTGGCTGCAATTATATTCGCTTTTTAAAACTTTCTATACAAACGGATAGAACAGACGGACAGCAGTAGTTTTAGTGCCGACTAAGGCCCCTTTTTGTTTTTCAGGTAGTAAGGTACTGAACAATAAAAATGTTTGCCCCAATTTTACGAACCTATGCAATAAATTAGAAAATGCTGTGTTACATAATTATTAAATATTTACGCCGTCACCATTTTGTCCTTATCTTACAGCACACATAAGAGGAACTGACGTAAACTGAATAATAAAATTCTATCAATTCATCGTCGGCCGCACAAACTTCCCTCATCGCATCTACGACAGTTTCAGAATATAATTAAATATTTTACAATTTTAAATTATCTCCATGTCTTTATGGTTTTACAATTTAAAATACTAGCTGTTGACTGCGACTTCGCACGGCTGTACTAAATCTTGGACAAAAAATTATCCTTATCGCCCTTTCTCAGACTAAACTATCTGTGGACTAATTTTCATTTGAATCAGTTCAAAAAGGCAGGGTTACTTTTCCATTTAAATATTTATTAGTAAGGATTGTTGTTGAGTCCGTATGGTGACAGATTAAGAATACAAGTGTCACCACCCCTTTTCTTTTCCAGGGTGCTGTAAAAGACAGCTAAAGGATATTGTACACGGATAACATCCTCTGTGAGAGACGAAAATCTCGAAAATAAAGCCTGTGCAAAACGCCTGATCCTCGCCCGTGCCTAACAGCGGAACTTTAACGAGCTGGAGAAAGAGAGGGAAAGATTATTACTTTGTGTTGCAAGGTTCAAGGTGACCATGGTGACTACAAAGTCAGAATACGCGTCTAAATCCGTAAAAAGTAGTCATAATTATAATTTTTTTTGGCACTTTCATCGCCAATATTGATATTATTTCAAGTTGGCAAGTATATAACCATAAAGGATATTCCCCACCTACCGGATAAAATCCGAAATAATCCGGGCGTATCCGACATAGCTCGAGGGGTTTGCACGCTCAAATCCCGGGTCGCTCGTAGGACTGATGATTGTTGGTGAAGAAAGGTTCTAGAGTGGCGACTATGGATCCATACTTACTATTTTTTTATACAAACTACAAAACACTTTTTAAATTAAAACATATAAAAAACGTACATAAATAAATATGTACCTATATTGTTTTACTAGGCTTTATGTAATTCATGTAACTAGGTCGGTCTTGACGTCAGTCAGCACAGCCCTGATTACGTAGTTTTCGAAAATCGTTATGACAGACCCGCGTTTGTACTAGGATAACAGTACCTTCCAGGAGTATTAGGCAGAATTGATGTTTCCACATTAAATTACTATTTTGAATCATAAAGCTTAAATCATAAAAGTGTTTATTGAAAGCAATTAATAGCTTTATAAGCTTTTTCAAACATTAAGCTCTTTCTGCGCATATTATGGGCGTGGTTTAACGAAACCACGTGTATTCACGTGGCTTTCTTGATAAGGCGCATGTGCTAGACTAGTTCTATTTAAAAAAAAATTTATACTAGGAGACAAGAAGATTAGAGAGGATATAGCCACGTTAAACAAATGTCTACGCACGAACATTATTATATATAGCGGCTTCATTGATAGATTATTGCTATTGCAGATTTTTGCAGAACAAAATGCGTATCAAGGAATCATTAAAACCTTCCCATTTTGCTGTTTACGCGGTATGATGACCATGACATGTAAGTACTTGTCTTTCTTAGCATTAGGATTATTTAGACAAGAGCTTTGTTAGGCGTACTATACATATTGATTGCTAACAATTTACAATTCTTTTATTGCGTAGCTCATCTACATGCTAGTGCATGTGCTACGACGTAGCAGATAGCAAAATTTTAATATAGATAAAAAAGGATAATTAAATTTTTAGTAAAGTCTTGCATATTTTTAATGTTATTTATTTTATTATCTACATACTTCAGTATTATTTGGTACCATTACACTGTATAAATTGACATACAAAAGCCCCAATTATATTGTGAATAAAATCTCAACTCACTTCCTAAAATGTGTTTTGATTATTTGAAGGCATAGTAGGCATATGCTGTATAGGCTGTAGGTAAACAATATCATAAAATAGTTAACTTCGTTAATCTCTTTAGTACATTTTCTAAGAAAGTTGTATTAATATTATTATGACTTAATACGAATTACTGGTGAAGTGGTGACACAAAAGTGTTGCATATGTTTTAGCTTTAAACTGACGACCTTCACACATTTCGTGAAATTCGAAGAAAATAAATAGTATTATTACATTATAATAAATAGTATTTTGACAATGCTCATATTATTATTATCATACTTTAGCTATTTATAGAACTTGCACAAACATCTGTTTAAATAAAACTACTTTTTACGGATTTAGACGAGTCTAAATCCGTAAAAAGTAGTTTTATTTAAACAGATGAGTCGCGCAAGTGTTAGAAAATATTTTGCACAAACATCGTTTAACTACAGACCGAGCCGCTTCTGAATAATTTTACATTTTCTGCGTGGCGTTACTTCATCGCTCCATCTGCATGCATACATGTTTCTCAAATGCATATGTTGCATCTAGTGCATTCAAGTTACTAGGAGAACATAAAATACAAATAGTCAGTTAGTACTATCTTACTCTAACCTAGCACTAGAAATATGAATAAACTTCCTACTCACACACGATTGCTATTGGATATGTTGATGTGTATATTATGTGTGATGTTTCAGGGAATTTGTGCAATATATATTTGCTTGTGTGCTGCATAATAATTCCAACCATTTTTCAATACACAGACATTTACAATACACGGTTAGCACAGAGTGTTTTGCTTTTAGACTACATAGTTAAATCAAGTACTGACACTTACTAAAGGTTTGCAATAGTACCAATTCTATAAGCACAACTAAACTTAACTTAACTAAAAAATAAATAAATATTCATGGACATTTCACACAACGTCCTCTGGTCCCAAGCTAAGCTTTATATGCTTGTGTTATGGGTACCAGAATACGGATATAATACATATACTACTTTTCTTTTGTAAATACATACTTATAATACATAGAAACACCCAGACGCAGTACAAACATTTGTATGACAATTAAAAACATCACACAAATATTTATCCTGACCGGGAATCGAACCCGAGACCTCGTGAATGGCAGTCCGTTATATGAACCACTAGACCACGAGGCCCGTCAAATGAATGAAATGAAAATTGATTGTGTCAATAACACAATTCCGTAATGTTAACGAAATTTTCTTGTTAGCAAATCTGTTTATTATAGACTAAGGATTATAATTAATATAAAAGTGCACAATAAAATAGCCAAATAATCAAGATATAGCAATAGTTGTTTTATTTTTTAGTTAAGTTAAGTTTAGTTGTGCACATAGAATCGGCACCATTGTCTTTCCCTCTCTGGCATATTAACAAACGACCTACTGTTGAGCACGGGCGTCTTGGACTTTAGGAGGGATAATGGTTTACTATGCCACGTAGACCGAGGTTATTTTCGAGGTTTCCTTTTCTCACAGAGTATCTAAGTAAAATATTCCTTAGCCGGCTTTTACAGCACCCTGAGGTAGAAATGGGGTGGTGACACATGTATTCTTAACCAGTCACCACACAGATAGGTTTATATTATTGGCTACATATTAGCAGCCAGCAGAAATATCTTTTAAAATTTAAAGTCTTATCACCATTCTTGAAATAGATACAGTTTGGCAACGAATAGACAACGAAGGCTTGGTAATAGAAAACACCATACAGTAAAAAGCTACAAAAAAAAGAATGATTAACCTGTACTTTTGCCTATTATATCTAATAAGGTAATGAAACAAAAAATGATTATTAACCTGCTAACATGTTTTATGTTCGCCTAGTGTTTACACATGTCGCTGTTTCTAGATCTTGCAATCTAGCTTGGACTGCACTGAATTTCCATGACGACAATGAATTTACTTAACTTATCATTTTCTTGAGGTGAATTTTATTAGACTCTGGTGTACCTATAGTCGCCTAGTACTTACACGCGTCTAAATGTGATATGGCCTTGTAAATTGTGACCGCTGTTACGTCTGAAGATCATGTCTGATTCCTCCTATAAATAAATGTCAATGCTTATACATACACACGATATTATGTTTAGTTTATGGTATTATTAATTTTTTAAACTTCATTCTTCATTTAAATAAAACTACTTTTTACGGATTTAGACGCGTATATTTGTTTTCGTCCCGACGTTTCGGAGACTTTGCAGTCACCATGGTCACGGGTGAGACTGAGCTGTAATGTGTCTTCTACGATCAGTTATTACAGGGTTTACCCACATTCGATTTTAATTTTACATTGACCATAAAGATAGACTTTTACTATAAACTATATCATATTACATTGTGCTCAGAATACACAAAATCAATAACATTATTTTACATTCCTAATTTTTTTTCAAAATCGACTTCAGTAAAAATGCATCGCCGAAATGTATCATGTAAATGCGCTTTATTTTTGACTGACTGCAAGTTAGGTAAATATCAGGTTTTCAATTATTGTTCGTGTGGGCCGGTGATCGATTAACTGTCACTACCCCTTTTCTTTCCCAGTTGCTGTCAAGTGTGTTAAAGTGCATTTTAAAAATCAAATACACAACATGTAATTCCTTGCCTCAAAAAAAACATGAATGCTTAATCTTTTTAGGTCAATTTAGGTACGTTATAAAATTTAAAACAAAGTATATTACGTTGTGGTAGTGTCTGCGTATTCGAATTGAGCCCTAAATTGTTTCATAATATTTATTACATACATTCGTGATGTAATATAATTATTTTTCATGGGAAACCCTACCAATATTGTAGGTACCTACTGTTTGCTATCTGTTTCTATAATATTTCCTTAACAAATCAAGCACAAAGTAGATATCGTTTATGCATTTCTTAGAGCATGCTTTTCTGATTGATGCACTTACAATGCACTAATCTATAATTGCATACAAGTTACCAGGAGAGCATGAAAATGTAAGATAAAATATTGCAGACAGATTTACAGGTAAGTCACAGATAACACTACACGTCCCGCTCTAACTTAGTGCTTAAAGACAAAGTATTTTTACCTTCCTGTTCCCACTAGACTGCATTTGTGAAACAAAAAATGTTACCTATGCATTAACAATGTGTTGTTTCACATTTCAAATGCATTGAATACCATTTTTATGAAAATTTTCCATATAATTTTCCATATATCAAAGTTACAATGTCGTAATATTCTCTACACGATCTTTATCTACACGATTTTAAATTTTTTCTATTCCGAAAATTCAATTTTTTCTATCAAACTGTCCCTATAGTTTTGAACTATGATTAAATAAGTTAAAAAATCATTCTACTTTTTTGTATGATAAATGGCGAAGAAAATGTCTTTACACCAATAGTGCGACGTGGACTGCAGGTCTGACCCCATGATCCGAAAGTTTGCATGCAAGTTGTGGCGAAATTTCGATTGTAATGACAGTTTAAATACGCCATAGGTCCACACGGCTTTTGAGGTCAAGACGTCATATTATATGTCGGCGAGCATAGATACCACCAAACTATATTCTAACTAATAAACGATTTTCTCTATCATACATGGTAAAAAAATATAAATCTGTTTGTAACTAGCATTAATAAACATTTAATTTGATGCGAGTAGAGTTAGCAAAGAACAAAAGTAGCGCTTTTCAGCTCACACAATGCACTTTACGTTACAATGTCTTGGTACTCTGTTTTCGATTTATGATATCCTGGTAGATTATTTACGAACATTTACGAAGATTGGTTTCGGTAATTTTCGTTCGTTCGAACCTTTTTAACACGCTTTTATAAGTTTGGTATGTATGTATCAATGTATAATCTATGTAACGGAATCTTTGAAAGCAATTTTCAGCCACTTGCGGTAGACGGATTGATCTGAAATTTTTTCACACCTAACAAGGACCGATGACAATGCAATAATTTAAAAGAATAATCCGAATTCCTTGATCAGAATTACTAGAATAGCATGTTGAAGTATCACTATGACCACACTTGTATTTTTAATACACGTAATAGTTTAATTGTATATGAGCAGACTCATCAAGATTATTGTGTTTCTACGTATGCCTTTCATATACAATCAGATAATTTCACATAAAAACGCTCTGTTTATAGAATCAGGTAAAAATACTTCTTCTTCTTCTTTTAGTTAATGGCAGAGGTAAAAATATCATAATTGTTTACTTGTGTTTACTACGATTGTGACAACATGTGACACACAGATGTGACAACAGAAACTTTTGTCTCTGACAACATAAGCTGTCAACGTTTTGTAAGTAGGCAGCATAGAATTGAGTATTGATGACAATGCAATCATTTAAAAAATATTCAGGATATTTAAGCGTGTTTGTTACTAAGTAGATTATTATTGTTTCCAAGCGAAAAAAGCAAATTTTAGGGTTTCGTACCAAAAACTAAAAACGGGTTATTTAGGGTATGAAGATAATAACAACACGGAACCCTTCATGTCAAAGTCTTACTTGACCAGATATAAGAGATGTGCTTTATAAGATCTAAGTAACTCTAGCTGTTTGTCTATCTCTTAGCATAAAATTACTGAATTATAACTCTAACCGAATAGGGCGACCGACACGATGATCATAATTAATATCGTATCCGATTGCAGTGATCAAGATGCTTACGTACTCAACTGGGCCTCGAGTCCGGTAAATGAATGGTGTCACAATGGCACCACAACACATTATTTATTTGATTATTTATTTGACACATTATAACCTCAAAAAATTAACAATAGACTACCAAACTTGATAAAATTCGCTACTAAACAATTAGTTATTTAGTATTATTGCAAACAAATACAATAACTGATTGCTTAGTGGCGAATTTTATCAAGTTTGGTAGTCTATTGTTAATTTTTGAGGTTAAGCTGTAAGCATCTTGATCACTGCAATCGGACACAGCTACCGAAGATTGAAAAATAACTTCGTAGTTACTCGACATTAGACTTTATACGTATGTTTTAGAGTTCTTTTTTTATCTATTGTGTATCCATCCCATACACAGATCCCATATAATGATATTTTAGTGAAATATCTTTGATTTTATGAGATCCTGGTACACAATTGCCGAACATTCGCGAAGTTTAACGAATTCAACCATACCAAACTTAGCGCTTGAATGGGGGCACTAATCTCTTGTCTGACTAGGTAATTAATATCAGCTTGTGAACATATAGGGGTGGCATAGTCAATGTGACTAAACCCTTTTCAAAATATAGATAAAAAAAATACTTTACTTTTTACTTTAAAATTATTGTTAAAATGATTACAGTTTATGTATGTACCTACATACTCATTTATTATAGGATATAGATCATTAATTAACCAAAACGGACAATGAAATAAATTTTAATGTATAACTTCTGAACGACTACACTAAATAGTATGAATTCTTTTTTGTTGTGATTCTTATTGTTAAAAAATATCTAGCGGTACGTTTGCTGGATCGGTTTTCGACTAATGTGTGTTATCAGAAAGAAAATAATTATTAACTATACTTTTTTTAATCAAAGAAAATATTAAGCTATGTTAGAGAATTAATAATATTTTTAAGCTATTGCATAGCTTTTATCGCAGGCCTTGAGCGTGGAGACCGAATCCAGAAATTCCGTAACTAAAATGACCTAACACGTTACTGCGCATGCGTAATCGGCGTAAAACGGCGTTACTGCGCATGCGTAATCCCTGCATGTTTCATAACTGTCAAATTTATTTCATGCTGTTGATACCTTGGGTAAACGCCTTCCTCAAATTAAACAGCGTATTAAAATAAGGATTTTGAATCGACAACATATATCCTAAATGTTCAGATAACAGCGTATTTATTAATAATGTACGATTTTAATAATGTAAAAAATGTCAGAACTGAAATTGTAAACCAAGATCCTAGGGGTGAATCATTTGACTTATTTTCTCATTGATGAAGTGTATTGAATAAGGTAGTCTTTGCACGCAGCATCATTGTACAAATACCTGCAGCTCTGTGCCGTCGGCCGTTTATCAGCAACTTTATGCTAATGTTTGGTAAAAATATTACTAACTTTTAAATTTTTAAGCGCTCAAATTGACGTAATAATGCATTGTGTTAATTACGACCGGCGGGACAGAGTTGCGGTTATTTTTACGATTATGTTAAGTACAAAGACTACCTTATCCAAGATAAAATAAGTAATGGGCTTTACCCCTCGGATCTTGGTCTATTAAAACAGATTGAAATTTGATTGACAATCGCTATTTTATCATAATTACCATAAACAATGGTCAGATGTAAGCATCAGTAAATAAGGATTATTAATCTTATTTTAGTTTATGGTCTTTAGATTCTTGCATAAATAAAATAAATAAATAATTATAAGTTGATAAAAATGCTATGCAATAGCTTTACCGCGGCAGTCCCCGAGTGCCACACGTCTTTTTTATGTTTGCTTTATTCACTTTCTATCAGAACATGTTATTCTAGTTGTTGTCCTATTAGGATCAAAAAGGAAACTCCTAAATATTTTTGAAAATTGTTACATTGTATCTCTAATTATGTATGCAAAATTTAAGATCAAACCGACTACTGCAAGAGGGTGAAAATCGCTTTCAAAGATCCGTTACGTAGTTTGATAAATAAATAACCCATCTAAGATTACATTGATAGATAGGTACGCAAAGAGTTAATAAAGGCGTGTAAATAAATAATAATGATTTGCTTAAGTTTTCACTTGCAACTTGCAATTGATAACTTACAAATATGTATTAAGTAAACATAACCTAGATATTTTGTGCTGCAACTGCAACTGCAAACTGCAGATAGGCGTAATCTATAGTTGCAACAAGTGCAGTTAAGGTACTAGGATAACATGAACATGTAGAAAATATTCTGAACACTATTCTACTTTGTTATTGCACTTCTCACTCTAACTTAGTGTTAAAGTTATGTCACCTTGCTCTTTTCACTGAATTTTATTGGTTATATTGAGATGCTCATGCATCTTTCAGAATAAAATTAATGCAAATTTTCGCTACATATTATCTGCATGTGACGGATGAAATAATATAATGTATCGATAATTTCGTGTGGTAACGGATTAAGAATACAAGTGTCACCACCCCATTAATATCTGGGATATTAACGTGCCGTAAGGGTCAGCTAAAGGACAATATAGGTAAGCAGCTAACGTCTACTGAGAGAGACGGAAAAGTCGAAACCAAACCCTGTGTCAACACGCCTGGTCAGCGCAGCACAGTAGACCATAATCCCTTCCAAAGAGGAGGACGCCCGTGCCCAGCAGTGGGATGCTACTGGGCTAAAGAGGAAGGAAGTATTATTCATTTCAATATCATAAATAGATTCAAAAATTTTTATAAAAAATATTGCTTAATTTTATCGGACTTTATATTTAATTTAAACTTGTCATTAAGGGCCTACATCAATATTATCGTATATCATCGCCGACACGTACATAATACACAGCCAGTAGGCACAGAAAATGAAGAATTAGGGATACTTTTCCTATTTACTCAAAATCTACTAAATATATTTTAATTCTGATTTACGTGTTTCTATATATAATACTTTACGTTACTTATGTTTTTAAAGTTATTTCATTAGTTAATTCGCGATAATAGACCGACAAATGAAAAAATAAAAAATAAGAGAGGTTGTTTCGCTAAGATTTTCTATCGAGAAAACTTTTTTCAATCGCGTTTCTGAGTTTATGCGATCCTAGATCATATATTGAAAAAACATATACTTAAAAATTAGAGCTCTAGCCATTCAATCTGAAGAAACAATGAAAACTTCGTACGTAGAAAAATGCACGAAGCTATTTTGGTATCCTCTTAAACACTTTATGAACATAGTAAGCACAAATATGGACTAATGGCAATGTTATTTTTTATCAATCGAACTAATAATAATTGAAGAACAATAAGATTTTCACATGTAAGTAGGTACATACTTTCTTGCTTTTTTTCCTAAATAACATGATTCTATTGTTGATAGCCCCACGTTAGGAAGGAACTAGGTCTCCTCGTATTCTAGATAAGATCTTCAAATAGATAACTCTTGCCTTGTATTCAAATTGAATTCGAATTATTCGTATCGCATCCCATAATCCCATGTGATTGTGTGTGCAGAATTCTACGAATAATCTAAGACTACTAGCTAACCCGTCAAACGTTGTTTTGCCATACAAATGTCAGTGGGGGAGTGGTTTGAAAAATAGATGTTGGCCGATTCATGGCTGAATATGCATGCAAAATTTCATAAAAATCGGTCAAGCCGTTTCGGAGGAGTACAGTAACTAACACTGTGACACGTGAATTTTATATATATATAAGATTATGAACTGCTTCTGTTTATGACATCCTAGTACATATTACAATTTAAGTAACTTTATTGTTAATTTGTAACAAATTTAATTTGATAAGAAAAAAAACATCGGATGAGCTCATCTATTGTTATGGAGATCGTCTGATGCTCAAAATTTATTAATACTAGTTTTCTATGAGCACATAACTTTCTTTAGTTTTTTTTAAACCAAATATAAAATTTTGTACAGGTCGCGTTTTGGGTCAAAAAGTGTTTTTTTATAAATATTAAGACCATTAGCCACCGCACAACTGCATTTTGCAGCGGCAGGGTGCAGACAAAGTTCATTCAGATAATAATTAGCACAAATTAGAGATTTCCTGCGAAATTAAAAACTTCTTGAGTGATAAGAAAATTGTAATGAACTATTGAAATAATTAATTAAAATTGTATAACTCAAATTGATACAACTTGCATACAGTGTGCACTATAAAATTATTCATTATATTTTTCTGTCTGTACTATAACTAGTTTAGCAGTACGTCACATAAAAATAAAGTACTTAACACCTTTTTATTAAGTAAAAGTATGACGGCTATTGCTAAAATATTTTTCTTTATAAGTAACTAAAAATCCATAAGTTTGCAATTTTATATAGTTGAATTTTATAGTGTTTTAAGAAAAAATATTTAATTTTTCAAATTGCTTTGTGGCGCTAAATGCACTCACTCGGTGCAATTTAAGCGCCACATAACTGCATCGAGTGCAATAAAACTACTAGGAGCACATGAACATATAAGAGTAATATATTCGTTACAGAAGTCTAGCTCAACTTTTTCATATACAGTATCCTACTCTAACATAGGGTTTAAAGTCTATTAATTTCCTGCTTCCTCTGCACTCCTATTGGATGCAGCTTGGATTGTGTGAGTAATAGTGCATACAGATATGATACAATACCCAACTTCTATACATGTATGTGTGTTAAGTAAACTACATACATATTAAGTACCTATTTGACTTTTAAAATAAACCATCCAAATTTAAAATTGCTTATTTATGAGGTTATATAATTTGATTGTTGACGAGCTCACAATTATAAAGAGGTCATTGATACGTTCATTTTTTTTTAAATTTCAAGTGATTCGTACAGAACGTCAAATCCATAGTCATTCTACATTACCTACTAAACATATTATAGAGCATTTTAATTTTTCTTAGTCAGTTTAGTTAAGGGGGATACAATATACATATAATTATAATAATTAAACGTAAATGTCTGTCCAATTAAAGACTGTATAGTGTTTGTCCTATTTTATTTAGAAAAACAACACATAAAGTCCTACCTATGGTAGGTGTACCTATTGGTAGTATTAATAACATAATATAATTGTATACTTACTAAAAATATTTTTAAATTTGTATTGACATAACTTCTACATTTTTACATAATATTAGTATAAATTTTTTTATAATACAGTGTCATAAAAAGTAAATATGTAAGTAAATAAGGCGGAAGAATAATTTTTTTTATTAGTCTTCGGCCTTATGAAATGAAATGAAATGAAAAATCATGTAATCACGTAGACACAATTTTTCAGAAAAATTATGTGCTTATGACATGTCCAGTTTTTTTTCCCTACCACCGGTTCAGGACGCAATCTGCTGAGAAGAACCGGCGTAAGAAACTCAGCAGAGCTTTTAATCAAATCAATATTTTTTTAAATTAAATGTCAATTATACTTACAATGCTAATAAAACTTTACAATATAGAATATGTATTGCTCCAGAGCAACCTACTCCCAAGCTTTATCATCTTTAATATAATCAGAAATTTTATAATACGCCTTTTTGTTTTAATGAATTTTTTAAATTTAGAATTATTTAATTCTCTTACATCAATAGGGAGTTTATTATCAAATCGTATACAATGACCCATGAAAGAGTTACATATTTTGTGGAGACGGGTTACATGCATCACAAGATTGTGTTTGAATATTCAACTTTTAGTGTCGTCATCTTCCACAATTTCAAATTAAATGCACAGATAAGGACTTATATCTTGTGTGTTTTCTTTACATCTAACCACTGTGGAAATAGTTCACTCTGTTGATTCACTTGTTTGAATCAACCAATTAACTTATGAATATGCGAGAAAAGTTCAAAGTTCAGTTAATCTATGTAAATAATATGGCCTTACTTAATAATAATTAATAAAAGTTATTTTATTAATTACTTACTAATTTTTTTTATTAAGTAGGGCCATAAAAATAGGTAAGTAATGATAAAATGTAACTAGTACATAACACTAAACTACACTAATTAAACTGCATTTAAATCTTTTTAATGCGTTACACAGAAACATTATTCATTCACACTTTTAAAGATACATACATACAGCGATTAAGTTCCTGAACTTTAAACTCGCTTGTAGTAGTAACCAATAGAAATCAAGCAAGACAAGGAAAGGAATAAACTTTCAGTACTAAGTTAGAACAGGAAGTGCATAATCCAGTGCATGCACTAGTTCTATCTAACTGATACAATTTTCTTCCTTTAGATTTATGTTCTCTTGGTATCTGAAATGCAACTTGGATGCAACTGTCCAATGCACTTTAAAGTATGTAAGAAACAATGCACCCATGGTCCTTACAACACACCTTTCAGAGCAACGAGAAAAGTAGTTCCTCAAAATTTTCAAACTTACGGTTGGTGGTTTGTATTCGTAACGAATTTCGATTTTTTTTGTGAATTATGTTGAAATTATTTAATTTTTATATGAAAACTAGCTGTCCCGGCAAACGTAGTTTTGCCATACCAAAAAAAAAAAGGTTTGAAAAATAGATGTTGGCCGATTCTCAGACCTAGAGGATATGTACACAAAATTTCATAAAAAACGGTCGAGCCGTTTCGGAGGAGTACGGTAACTAACACTGTGACACGTGAATTTTATATATTAGATAAATCATCTAGTACAATGGTACTAATTCTGTACGTACACAACTAAACTGAATTAAAAAATATGGATGCGTCAACTACGCAATTCACCAAAGCTAGCTGAAATTTATTAAGGTATATAATATGCGTTCTTACAACGAAATAGCCAATAAATCTGAATACATAGGTATAGTTTTGGTTACGCTACAGAATTGGTACCTGCTATTGAGACATGCACTATCTTGCTATAAAATGCATCAAACTATTGCGAGACATTTACAAAAAGCCTAGATTAAAATAGTTTATCATACCAGGCTGTCATGGATGAGATGCAGTATAAAAGCACACTGAGTATTATATTAGTGTGCGTATTACAGAAACACACTAAGATAATAAGTACACGATGTGTTTGTAGTGATAATTTATTTGAATGAGGTATACATTCAAATAAATTATCACTTCAAATTTCACGTGTTTAACTTTCTTGCATCTTTCGGTCCGTAAATAAGTTGAATATATAGTTTTTCAAGTAAACTACACATAGTCACAATACTATGCAAACGAAACATCATGCTAAACAATAAATGAAAACAAAATATTATTATGTGTCAGATTCAAATGTCTTAGAAAAATTGAAATAAAAATACTTCATCCAAACACACACATACGTAAACTAATATTACCACATGCATGATGTTGATGTCAATCAACTATACAATGCACCCAAGTATATTTATAATCCAGAGGGAGGAGGAAGGTATAAAAACTTTTTGTACTAAGTTAGAGCAGGTAAGTACCTATGATTTGAGCACTATCATGTTGAAAATTTGTTCTTATACTTTTTGTAGTCCTAGTAACTTTATTGCACTGGGGTGCATTTAACGCTGCATTGAATTGCCAGGCATGCATTTCTTGCATATCATCAACACAGCGACAACGCGACGTATGCATTGATTTAAAATATTTTAGAACAATAAATTATATATATCGGAGAAAATCACCGTAGACATCACCTGTTGTTACAGCCAGAGCAGTCATCCATCTAAACACATTGTAATACTGAATAAACTAACTACGATAACTACAACATTCTATGTACTACGATGAGATTGATCCGTGGCTTACGACACGTGTAGCTGGTTTGGAAGGATCCTTTTATGAAATTTCAACGGGTCACCATTCAGTCTCACCAACTACAGTAAATAAACGAATTACTCACCATTTACACCATTTAAGGACCCACATCACAATCTTGGAACCTAAGTTAAAACTAAAAATCCTTAAGTAAACTATTTTAATCAAGTCTCCTACGACACGGCCATTCTGCGAATACACACGTCCCCGTGTGTAAATCTGCAATAGAACTAAGTTTTTCCGCTCGGCTAATTCTGACCCAATATAAAGTCGCAAAATAAAGAAATCCACAACTAAGATTTTTCCATACACTCGGTCAGTTACAACAATTTCCACAATAATTCAACATTCACACTCGGTCAGTTACATTAATTCCGCATTATCGTTACTTTGCACTTTCTCACAAATACACACTCAGCAATTACACTTTGGAGGATATTCTAATTGTTTAAGTTATAGAACTGGGCAGCGTAACGACCCGTATAATACTGACTGCTCTAGTTGTCAGGTTTTTCGCATTTTTGCTAACGAACTTTAAGTTGTAGTGGGTTCGTATCGACTTATCGAGCCAATATAATTGTAGCATTAAATAGATGGTTTCTAATCATCAAATCCACTACACATTAAAATTGTGTTTTCATAAAGACAACCACTCGGCTGTAATTTGATAACGAATTATTTAGAATTTAGCTAATTAATCGTAAACTACTCAGAAAAAGATTTTTAGCTACGTTGGCAAATACATTAAAAAATTTTTTTTTTTCTTTCTTTCTTTTTTTTTTTTTCTTTATTTTCTTTTTCTTTCTTTGCTTTTCCTTTCTTTACCATGTTTTCTTTTTCTTAACTGTCACACGGCCATTCTGTAAAGGCACGCGTCCTCGTGTGTTCCCTATCTACTTGAAACAAAATAGAAGGGTTTCCGTTTGGCCTATCCTGCTGATCTAGACGGATTCAACAGTAAAGGAATGATTTTCTAATTTAGTTTAAATGCTAATGATTAAACTATCAGTGAATAAAAAGTTGAATTTAGAATTTTCGTACTGGCATACGAATAAACACTGTTACTTTACCTCCTACTTGTAGCTCAAGTAGAAGTTAAGCCTACATAACTCTTTTAGCTGTTGCTACTAAACACCTAAATCGTGAATAGTAACCGTTGGTGCATAGTATCGTAACGTGGTATATTTATGAGTATAGCGTCTTAAGGATAGAAAGGATTAAGGATTTAGGAAGGATAAAGGGTTTGGGAAGGATAGGTAAGGGAAAGGTCGACGTTGCCGCGTAGGCAAGGGCCCTAGGAATAAAAGGATAGGTTGATGCTGTGCCATAGGCGGTCCTGTTCGCCGTCGTACACAGGGGACCATTATTCTTTCAGGATAGGATAATTATAGTGGCTTATATTGGTCGGCTCCACACGCCAATATAGCATCTTTTATTTATTGATTTATTTTCATTTTTTTTTTGGCTTATTGGTCGGCTCCACACGCCAATAGCATCTTTTATTTTTGGCTTACTGTAACGCTCCACGCGCCAACAGCTCTTTTAATAATAATAATTAGTTTACTCATGGATACACCACGGTAAACTGCTTTGTTAATACTATAAATAGTTCACTGAACGTCTCTGTACACCAAAAACGCTCGCAAATTAAAATTTAAGCGGTAGATAATTTGTTACGGTATGTAGATCTGCTATAGTCAATCCACTACGACAGATTCTTGTTCAAGTAAATAAGGTCAAAAGTTATGCTCGTGAATACTCAGAGGTGATCTCCTGTCACCTCGATAATTTGTAACAAGGGTCGTATGCGCGAATAAACGGAAAGTAATAAAGTTAAAAACAAACGGTAGACTTCATTTACAATGAGAACCACGCGAAACAGTTGCAGATTGCTAGTGATAATTTTTTTTTTTTTCAGCCTGCATAGACCAATAATATTAGTCGCATACATTTAAATCAAAATACAACTGAAGTATTGTATGGGCATTAAAGGCATTTTGGAATTAAATATTTGTAATAAGATGAACCTGCTATACTGGACATCTCTATGAAAATTTTAGAAACATGTTATAGGTAAAGCACAATAAAACGTGTGGTTAATGTTATTAATAGTTTACAAGACGTCTCTGCGTTATCAAAATCATATTTGTAAGTAGATGTTTTAAACAGAATATTTCACGAACTGACTGAGTAAGCCACAATAAAGCGTGTGATTAATATTATTACTGCCTCACTAGACGTCTCACACGTCAGTAAGTTAAAGATTTCAAAAACTCATTATACACCACAAAAGTGATGTTAATAATTATTAATGGTTACTAGACGTCTCCATACGTCAATAGCACCGTCAGGTTCGTATTTATAGCTAGATATTTTAGAAAGGACGAATTTAACCGCATATTATAGGTACACTACAATAAGTTGCGTTGGCAATATTATTAACGACTTACAGGACGTCTGCATACGTCAATAGCACAGTCGAGATCATAATGGTAAATAGATTTTTCGAAACAGTATTTCTGAAACGACTGGCACGTATATAGATTTCCTAAACTTTCTTTCGCTGTCTAAGGATTTAAAATTTTAAACGAATATTTCGTCAAACTCTTTTTATCACAACTCTATCTTCTACATGTAACTACATGTTGGTCTAATCTTGAGTATTTAGTCAACCATGATTTAGATTTTCTCACTACCTCTCATCAAGGTGAAAGTTTCTTGCGATATTATTTGCCAGTCACAAATAACAAAGTTTAATAACGCGTTAGAATATGTAATAACACATTATTACACGGCGGAGATTAAATCTTTATTTTTCTTTATAACTTTTTTCACGAACACTTTGAAACGAAGTGTTGAATGTTGATAAAGCCACACTATATTTCTGTTCGCAATCAAGTAAAACGATTTCACAATTATTTATTGATTGATACACGAGATAAATTAAGCAAATGAACACTGTAGATTTATAAAATTACTAATAAATCATTGTCATTTAATTTTTGTTACGTAGTTACAGTGTAATTAACTAATTACCTGTGACTTGTTATTATCAGTCTTTGCTTGTTAATATAATCAAAGTAATTTTTATCCAAAAAGAAACTTTGCGAAAACTTTAAATTTTTACTAGAACGCTGGTTACGGTTAATTTTACTGTTCTAGTTTTTTTTTTAAAACAAAATCGAATAACGACTATTCGATCCCACTTCTGATATCGGAGAAAATCACCGTAGACATCACCTGTTGTTACAGCCAGAGCAGTCATCCATCTAAACACATTGTAATACTGAATAAACTAACTACGATAACTACAACATTCTATGTACTACGATGAGATTGATCCGTGGCTTACGACACGTGTAGCTGGTTTGGAAGGATCCTTTTATGAAATTTCAACGGGTCACCATTCAGTCTCACCAACTACAGTAAATAAACGAATTACTCACCATTTACACCATTTAAGGACCCACATCACAATCTTGGAACCTAAGTTAAAACTAAAAATCCTTAAGTAAACTATTTTAATCAAGTCTCCTACGACATATAAATTATAAGACGATTTTAGCTATTGTAAGTTAACTTATTGTTGTTATAACTTAATGAGTTGTTAAATTAATATATATGCATCATGTCAACACCTAAAACGTGGTGGTACATTGTACGAGGTCGTATAAATAAAATTAAAACGACGACGGCGCATGTATGTAATAGGCCAACATACTTGGCCAAGAGATACATTTAAATATAATTTTTGGATATTATTCAGCGGTAAAATCAGACGGGCGGACACCGTAGTAAGACTTTATAGCCAAAAATGGATGCCTCTATTTGAAATTAGACTAGAATGAATTAGTGGTGTGACTTACAACTAGTACATCTACGTGTTTATATTTATAATATTTGTTTGACAGACAGACAGACACATTAGTGTAGATAAAGTTGATTGCTTATTTCCTCCTCTCCTTCTCTTCAGCTCATTTACGTCCCACTGTTGGACACGGGCCCGCTCCACTTTGGAGGGATTATGGTCTACTATGCCGCGCTGACCAGGCGAGTTGGCACAGGGTTTATTTTCGAGCTTTCCCTCTCTCACATAGGATGTTATCTGTGTGCAATATCCCTTAGCTGACTTTTACAGCATCCTTAGGAGGAGATGGAGGTGGTGACACTTGTATTCTTAATCCGTCACCACACGGGCTAGTTTCAAATCTGCGTAATTTTTGCGTAATTTTCTGGATTTGTTCGCCATTTTCTTGTAAATAAATAAATAATTCATCAGCACAGACTTGTTTACCTTGCGCTACAAGGTCACACAAAATGTGACACGTTTAAGTACTAGGCAATCATGCACTATGTAGAATTAAAGTATTTCTGCATTGTCACTGGGATCACTTTTACCACCATTTACTAGGTACTCATTTTTTGATTTACTTATATAATTACTAGCTGACCCAGCAAACGTTGTTTTGACATACTAAAAAAAAAAGTTTAAAAAAATAGATGTTGGCCGATTCTCAGAGCTACTGAATATGTATGTAAAATTTGAAAAGAATCGGTCAAGCCGTTTCGGAGAAGTACGGTAACTAACACTGTGACACGTGAATTTTATATATTAGATATATTATATTAGTGTACTTAAATAAATAGCCTTATACGTAATGGTGGTCTGATAGTTGCTGTTTTAATTATTACTGTATAAATAAACATAAAAAATGCCATAATTCCACTGCCCAAACGGATACTACTGCTGTGTTAGCAATAAATCAGAAAAATCAAATATCTTACTTTGTTAGTATGTAAATATTGTATTTAGGAGGAAGTTTGTGCCTCATTTAAGAATATAATGCCTTAGAAACGACCTAAGTTCACACCACTATGTAAAAATGAATAAAGCCTTTATAGCCGTTAATATTTTTCTTTAATTTTTTTGACGATGGTTACTTCAATGTTATAAGATGCAGACATAATAATACTAATGCATTCGAGCGTAGCACGTCTACAACGGTGCTACGCCGTAGCAGATAACATATATCGTGCGAAGTATGTGATATTAACAGAATTCGCGTCATACCTTGCACCAATATTGTTTATTTATGTGTGTAAAATGTCACACACATTCAAAATGTGTGCTGTTGGATTTATTACTCACACCGTTTCAACTATAGCCAATAGAAATCCAGTCGAAGCAGGCAAGGTATAGTCTACATGAGTTAAGCACTAGGTGAGAGCGGGAAGTGCATTTCTGTTTACAAAATCAGTTCTGAATATTTTTCCTCCTGTATAAACATGTTATCCTAGTAGCTCTCTTGCACTTAATACAAGTGCAGTACTTGCATAAAGTGCGATAACGATGTTGCAGCAGCCATCTTTTGCATAATACTTATAAGAAAGCGTAATTCCATGAGTTTACCAAATTGCTCGCTATATATTTGTAAAATCATTCTAGGTAAAACTTTAAGTAAATTATATATTTAATTAAAATTAACCTCCCTAAGTTAGTAATTAAAGTACTTAGTTTTTTTATAATAAACCTAAAAACTAATTACTAAAATGTAAGCACATGGATTTCTTTATCATGTTTCAAACGAATTATGATAAATAAGAACCAATTTGTAATTTAAAATCCTAAAGTGTATGAGTGTTTTCTTTGCATAGCAATGCAGGTACATGAGAAAAGAATTTAATGAATAGGAAAATGCTGAAATTGAATATTGGATTGCTTAAACTGAGCTAAATTTTATTGAATAACTTGGAATCAGATGAGAAGTATAATAGTTGTTCCTAGTGACAGTTTTAGATGTGTTTTCTGGAAGGTCCCCTCTTATGACCTGGGAGAAGATATAGCTAGGTAACTAGATTCCCATTGATACTTGAGTTATACGTTTACTAGCACACATAATATTTCAGAAGAAACAGTTATGCTATTTCGGGGAAACAGCAATTATATATTATTATACAGAAATGTAGAAATGACAAGGCGTAACCCAACATGACATGTCCGTATGGTGACGAACTAAGAATACAAGTGTTACCACCTCATTTCTTTCCTTGGGTGCAGTAAAAGGCAGCTAAGGGATATTGTACACAGATAACATCCTCTGTGAGAGACGGAAAGCTCGAAAATAAACCCTGTGCCAATACGCCTGGTCAGCGCGGTACAGTAGACTATAATCCCTCCCAAAGTGGAGGAGGCCCGTGCCCAACAGTGGGACGTTAAATGGGCTGGAGAGGTACCCAACATGGTAGGTACTAATTATCGCAATGAAACACCATAATACTTCAACGAAGCAATGCCAAGTATTTCATCTATATTGCTATTACATAGTGTAAGGCATAGCTTTGTTTATTTTTAGCATTCAGAAGCCAGATCTCTTACTTTTCACTGCCAATTTGGTCATAATTTTAAGGATGTGTAAGTACTTATTAATATTAATTATTTTGGTTTAAAATGTAAATTTTAAAAATTTCGCCCTAGTGGTGACAGATTAGGAACACAAGCGTCATGACCACATTTCTATCAGAGCTACCTCAGAGATATTAAAAGCATCTATCAACGTCTGCGACATAAAGAAAACCCGAAACTAAACCCTGTTTTACATAAAAAGGTTTGAATTTCCTTCACAAATCGTAATCACTTTTAGTTAAAACTGCATAAAAATCCATTTGTCAGTTTTAAGTTTATCGCAAACATATAAAACAGACGCAGTGGAGGACTTGATATTTTAATAATATTTAATTTTATCTTGATAGCAAACTAGTATTAAACTTTAAAACATGAATTTAACTGCGTAGCTACATTACTTTTGGGAGTACTAGGCTTATATGATTCCATAAGAGGTTGGAGTTTAATTAGTGTAGGCAATTATCGTTTTCTAAACAAAACATGCTACGAGATTGCTTAACCACTACGATGCATCGCAATGCACCACTAAGGAGATCCGGAGTTGACTCAACTTCTGGAAAGAACTAACTGTGACATCATTGACTTTTGACGATTTTTAACATCTTATCTTATCTCATAAATTAAATCTGTTATAATAATAGAAATTTAAAATCGCAATGTCTGTAATATCGTTTTCATAAATCCTGCTGCGTCTGTGTTGTCTATTTATATATCCTTTTCCATATATCTTATGAAATTTTGTGAGTCTGTAGATCTGAGAAAGTGATACAATGTATGGTATACTACCCATGATATAAGAGTGGCCCTTACCAGCCCTTGGTCCTAACGCTCAATTGACACTGCCAGACACAGTGAGAACAACTCGCAGCTTTGCCACATACACAACATAGGCATATGAAATAATACCTATTTCAGTACTAGGACAGCAGAAGTCTATAGGTGTTTGAAATCAGGAGTAAACAGATCCATAATATTGTATTGCAATATGTGTGAACGGGATAGGTGACGGCTATAGTGACCATCAATACCATCGACTCCACGATCAAGACTCATACAGAACTTTTACTGAATTTCTACAGAAATTTTTGCCGTTATTTTTTATATTAGTTTACAGTCACTTGTCTATATTTGTTAGTTTATCTAAACAAATACGTTGCACAAAGGCTCAACATTAATTTTTGTGTAGGTAATACCCTACTGAAAAATATTTAATTTCAATCCCCTTCAGATATTCACAAGGCTGAGGCGTTTCCTCATAACCTTCTTTTCTGTAAAAAGTACTTTTCTCGAAGTTTATTTAATAAAATTTACACCAAAGCCAAACGAGGCTTATGTATTTTATTCGTATCTCGAATGTATTGTAATTTGATACGAGTATATATTGTATCGACACACACCATCTTCAGTATTGTAATCATAATATTCTTTTAAGTACGAACTCAAGTATCTTTAGCTGTCTTCTTAAGGGCCTACATCAATATTATCGTATATCATCGCCGACACGTACATATTAACACAGCCAGTAGGCACAGAAAATGAAGAATTAGGGATACTTTTCCTATTTACTCAAAATCTACTAAATATATTTTAATTCTGATTTACGTGTTTCTATATATAATAGTTACTTATGTTTTTAAAGTTATTTCATTAGTTAATACGCGACAATAGACGGACAAATGAAAAAAATAAAAAATGAGAGAGGTTGTTTCGCTAAGATTTTCTATCGAGAAAACTTTTCTCAATCGCGTTTCTGAGTTTATGCGATCCTAGATCATATATTGAAAAAACATATACTTAAAAATTAGAGCTCTAGCCATTCAATCTAAAGAAACAATGAAAACTTCGTACGTAGAAAAATGCACGAAGCTATTTTGGTATCCTCTTAATTAATATTAGTGGGTCACCCTACAAGTCTCATTTATTATTCTTATTTTTTACGCACACATTTAAATAATAATTTCATGTAGGTATATGATTTGATCATATTACAACGAACACATGTAAGGATTATGCAACTGCCAGTTGCATAAATAGTAACAAACACTATCTCAGGTGTTCGTGTGGTAACTTACCAGTGTCACCACCCCATTTCTTTATAAGGGTACTATATAGGCCAACTAAGGGATTTTATAACCAGAAAACATTCTCTGTGGCGCATGAAAAATTCAAAACACTATGCGAATGCTTGTTCGGTGTGGCACAGTAGACCAAAATACTTTCCGAAGAGGAGAAGTACCGTGCCCAACAGTACCAAAATGTGATATTTTTGTTACCTACATAGAAACCAAAGTTACATTACATTGTATTTATTTAAATTATACCAATGCACACATGTATTTTTGCAATTGATGCAGTTTTAGTGCAATGTATCGTATTTCTTCTAAGCCATTCACGATCGGTCTGCAAGATGGACTGCTACTTACCTACATCAAGCATGTATGAATTGCGAGCATGCAAACGGAAAATCTTTGCAGTCCGACAGAATGAACAGCATGCATGACCATGAATAATGTACTAAACTTAAATACTCCAGCGAGGAGATAGCCAATAGCTATTTAGTGGGAACAAGAAGGTAATATTTTTTGAACGCGTTAGAGCAGCACGTGCGTTTGCACATTATGTTAAGTATATTTTTATCTTACATTTTCATGTTCTCCTAGTATATTTATTAACAATACTGATAAGCGCATAGCAACAGATAATGCTTTGTTTTATTTTTTTTAAATTTTGGTTAAATGTAGCTATATATATTTATTACTCCCTCCTTGTGGTGATAGATTAAGAACATAAGCTTCACTACCCCATTTCTTCCCCGGGGTGCCATACAAGCCAGCTAAGGAACATTAACTCTGGGCACGAGAACACCATAGCAACACGCCTGGTCAGCATGGTGTAAGTAGACCCCGAAATACTCTCCTGAAAAAGGTGGAGGCATGTACCTAGTTGTGAGAAGTTAATGGGCTGAAAAGAAAGGAACATTGCGCGAAAATATTGTTAAGTTCAAACTTCCATCGTAAGAACTCGCGGGTGACAACTAGTTAACAATATGTTTATTCTTAAGCGTCATCACAGCCATTGTGTATGTATTGTGATGTTAGCGAGATTGCGACCATGAATATCAATAAAGTGTTTTCTATAATGAGTTATTCATGAAGCTGAAGTCAACTTTGTAACCTCTATACATAACAATACAGCTACAACGTCTAATCTTAAAACGTTTTCTAACCGAGTTGGACTGGAAAGAGAGTTATGTTTTTGCGATGTCCAACAAAAGTCCATCTTAAAATTATCTGGGAGAGATCGCAGCTCGTTATAAGACCACCCTGTTTGTATCTATGATAAGTCTAGTAAGTTCTGTAAACCGTTACGGTGTGCAATGAAGAATATTTTTTTAATTTATTATTCACAAAAGGGTCAAAATGCGTCGCATAGAGGTCAGTGTATGGCTGATAATGAAGAAAAAGAAATGTGATTAGATTGTACCAGAATAAATGTCGCTGTATAGTTTATGTCATTCTGTCTCCCATTGGAAAAAGGCATGACGGTACGATATATCCCTTACATGCCACACTGCATCCTCTGTTACTAAATAAAGCTCAATATTCTTGTGCTGTAGGCAGCTGTTGCTACGCATTCAGTTTAAATTATGACATAACTGTAATGTAACCGACCAAACACAACAGTTAATTGTCACATTTTAACAGCGCCTAGTAATTTTTTCTGCACTATTTGCATATTTACAAAGAATAAAAACATGTGATATTCGTATTCATGTAGGAGCGTATAAAATAAGCACTAAGCTTCTTTTAGATCCAGATCATGATTTTCATGTATATCCATTACTTTGTTATAGGTATTCCTATTGGTATAATCTACGGCTACAATACTCTTAGTGTTGGGGTTTGGGTGAAGGATTCATGTTGCTTTTAAAAAGCGACAGGCGCTTGCTTTTTCGCAACACAAGCTTACATATGGCTTATACATATTCGTAGCATTTATGGCATATGATTTATTGATATAAAACAGTATACACACATATACTACCACTATATAATATGTGCGATATATCTTTGAAATGGAGTGGTGACTTACATGTATAAATATATATGTATTTACAGACGTAAACAGCAATGTTTATGTGTCTTTATTCTAGAAGTGTTTTATTATCAATTTACTCGACACTACAGCTTTTATAGGTAGGTTGGGTAGGTACTACTCGTCTCAAAGGCTTATAGCGTAATAGTGTAAGTTTAATAACATATGTATTATTCTTATATAAAAGCAATATTATTGTGATGTTTCCTTAAAATTTCTTTAGCAGTTCTTTCGTGAAAATGAATCGTACTTATAAGCTATATAACATCAGGCTGAGACAAAAAGGAGCGAAGCTTAACCGAAAATGTTACAAAAACGGAGAAAATTTTCATCCAAATTTAAAATTAAAAATCAATACATATTAACGTTTCATTAGATCCACAAAAACCAAAAATATTTATCATCCACATAATCTTAATTTTTTTGAAATAAATTTCTAATATTTATTTTTTAATAATTTTGCATAAACACTTTTTTGTTAAAAAAACGTATTATAAACCTATTTGCACATTTGAGTAAATAATAATAAAAGTTGGATATTATTTAAAAAAATTCTTATAATCTATTTCAGATTATAAAATAATGACAAAGTGTTTATTAGCCAAAGGTGGCCAAAGTTGTGGAGATGTCTATCCACAACCTCTGACCAGCTTTGACTGAACGTTCTTCGATATGTTCTCTCTGAGTTGAGTTCATTTGCACATGTATTAGTGTATTTGGTATTCAAACATCCAAATTGTGAAACGACTGAGGATAATGTTAAGCCGCACTAGGCGGATACAGAACGTAAGGTTTTATAGAATAGGGATGTTGACTCATGTTACAAATTCATGTAAAGTTATGTTTTATAGATTGAAGACAGTATTTTGATACCTAAAATATCGTTTTGAAGATTCAATATCTTGTTAAAATTAAATAAAAATGAATTTAAATGCATTATTTTGTACACATTATCACGTGACTGCGAACACCAATCAGAGCACGATGACGTAGATACCCTTACGTCAAAATGAATCAGTTGTCACCATTGCCACAGGGATGTCGGAATTGAAATCAATATCGGCGGTGGATATATCGAGGAAAAGTATCGATATATCGGTCAAATTTTCAACTAAATTGTAACCGACTTTTGAAAAAGCTGGATTATCTCGAAACACCGTAACCTTTTGATATTTAGGTATGTTCCGCGATTTCTCGAATACACTTAGACCAATTTGGAAAATTCATCAAGTTTTTGTCCATTTAACAATTGACTACCAAACTTGATAAAAATCGCCACTAAGCAATCAGTTATTGCATTTGTTTGCAATAAAACTAAATAACTGATTGCTTAGTGGCGAATTTTATCAAGTTTGGTAGTCAATTGTTATTTTTTTAGGTTATAATCACGAAGTATAGATAGAAGGAGTCCGAACGGTATAGGCTTTTCCATAATATTTCGTGTACACAATAATAAACTCAGATCATAGTTCTATTTTCTGCCACTGGCTGCGCAAGT
Organism: Orgyia antiqua; assembly: GCA_916999025.1. Lineage (NCBI taxonomy): Eukaryota > Metazoa > Arthropoda > Insecta > Lepidoptera > Erebidae > Orgyia > Orgyia antiqua. Next base: position 1,066,605 of record OU779863.1, on the reverse strand, counting down.
GTTCAGGGCGTACCGATGCTATTATTATTATTACATGTAAACACGCGCTGGCTCGTGAATGTTGAATTTAATTTAATACATAATATTATTTTATTTATTTATTTATTTAAAATTAGTTGTAATAAATAAGAAAGAATAAAAGCGTAAGAATTCAAACGAGTACTCCTTGAAAAATGGCGCGCTCTACCGGCAAAAAATCTGTCCCTTAAATTGAGACCATTCGTTCAACATTACGTTCGGACTCCTTCTATCTATACTTCGTGGTTATAATGGTGCCATTGAGCTACGATTGTGACACAATTCAATTAGCAGACTTGAGGCCTTGATCAGCGCGGCATACTAGACCGAATGCCCACCCAAAGTTTTGAAGGTTGGTGCCAACCGGTGGTTGTTAATGAGCGGGGAAGAGGGAACATGTCTTGGTCTATTGTCTATCACCCGTTAGTGCAAAGAAGTCTGTACCGCTTTAAATGAATCTTTGTACACAGACAGTCTACAGCCAGAAAAAGGACATAGTCCGCTATAAAAAACCGGAAAAGTACGAGTTGGTCTCGCACATGAAGATTTCCGTAACGTTATTATGATTATAACGGGATGAAGGCAGGAAAATGATGACAATGAGTATTTATTATTATAGCATCAACTGATATACATACGCTGTAAAGATTGCAGCTTTCCAGCCTTCACCGTTTTAGAGATACAGTGTGTTGACAGACGGACGGACGGACACCGAAGTCTCAGTAATAGAGGCCTGTTTTACTTATTACTTAATTTTTTATTCTAGAAAATTCCATGTTTATGATGTCGCGACCAACACCTAGTTAGTAATAAGTCACACAGATCTGTCGCAGCCTAGTGCGGTTTAACTTTTACTGTCTAGATAACCTAACGCAATATATGCAAAAATATTGTTTACGTTTCTATGCATCACGTCAGTGGTGTGGTATCAATTCTGTTGAGTCATAAACTAAACTAAACTTATCTCAAAATGCGAATGCAATTATTTATGTATTTCGGACTTAACTAGTTACTGCCCACGACTCTGCACGCGTAGAATTTACAAAACTTTTCCCCGTTTTTGCAACATTTTTCACTGATGCTTCGCTCCTATTGGTCGCAGCGTGATGTTTTATAGCCTAAAGCCTTCCTCGATAAATGGACTATCTAACAAAAAAAGATTTTTTTAAATCGGGCTAGTAGTTCCTGTGATTAGCGCGTTTAAACAAACAAATAAACAAACTCTTCCGCTTTATAATATTACAAGTATTAGTAAGTATTAGTATCGATTACTTATTGTTAATGTTGGACAAAATTGCTCTCGTTACCGGAATATGTTACTGACGTTATCAATATTTATGCTTTAGTTTAGTTTAATTTTGTTGCGCATATAGAATTGACACCTTATATCAAATTTTGCTGACTTCATTTTAACAATCACTAACTGTAACGTCCCATAGCTATGGTGTTAATTATTCATGAGAATTTTATATTATACCTACGTGGATTCCCGGTAATGCAACTTGTGAGATTTATAAAATGTAACTTTGTAACGGAATTCTTAACCGACTTCAAAAAAAGGAGCAAGGTTTCAATTCGTCTGTAATTTTTTTTTATATATTTTTATATATTTGTTACCTCATAACTTTTAACTGGGCAAGCGATTTTAATTGTCATTATTTTTTCTTTTTTTTGGTATTTTCTTCAATTCAAATAATTCATATTGACCGAAAATTACCGTTAGCCGACGTTATTGAAATAAATATGGCAGCATTGTTTTCTTGATGTTAGTCAAATCACTGTCGGAAATTAACGACGGATATGTAAGCATATTGTTAGAAAGAATCGAATGTTCTGGAACAAAAATCGTAGGTATATTTTTTCAGTTCTGCTCTTCTAATTCTACAATATTATTCAAACTATAATATGTATCAAATTTAATGTTTAATTAATGCTGTTTCATAATATGAGAATAAAATAAATCACATTTCTTCTTTGAAAATATTTTTCTAAGGTTATTTTGTATTAATAATTTTCTTACTTAGCTACTATCTGCATTGATCTTTGTTCTTAGTGAAGTTATATCAAAATTGATTCAGCTTCAGGAGATTATCCTGTAGTTCCTGGTGCTAGTAGAATCGAAACTACCGAAAATTCAAACTTGTATATCCAAGTTAGATATCAAATAAATCGTGTTGTTGTATACCTACTGAACAATTGCAAGTTATATAAAAATTGATAAAGCCGTTTAAAGTTTCTAAAGACTTTTGGCATAATTATATAGTTTTTTAAAACTTATTTTACTTAAATAATTTCGTTTCGTCATAGATTTCTTATGGCTCACTTAGGTACTTCTCTTGCAATCACACTTTAACTGGGATACTGTAAAATGATGATAAGCCCTGTTGTCGTTTATGGTACCTCATGATGGGTTACAAAAGTGATGGTGAAATGTTTAAATGGATGTGTGACATTAGACGAATGGTAAAGGGATAAAAACATTGGAGGAGGTTTAAAAATGGTATGGGAATGAATGTGAAGAAGGAACTAACGAAAAGGAAAACCAAAAGAAGGTGGATTGATAGTATAGAAGAAAACTACAAATTACGCTGAACACAAGTAATTAAAAAGGCTAGGAGAATGATGATAATGATGTTCTAGAACGTTCGATGAAATAAATTTCCAATATGAGGGTAGTTGTAAATATGTACTTATGAAAACTTTGTCAAATATTGGTAACGTCTGTTTTTTTAGGCCTGTCTTATATCGTAAACTATTGTAAAAGTGACTATCCATCTTTTAAAGTAGTATTTTATAAGTTTCTAGCTAGTTTTCTAGAACATTCTAGAAACTTTTTTATTCATTGTTTGAAGGTATATGTAACTAATTTCTTATTGGTAAATCAGTCATTTAAAATATTTTTTCTCTTTCTAACAAAAAATGACTACCATAAAAAAGAACGTGGTAACTGCCTTTTTTCCTTTTGGAAATGACTTGCTGTTGCCCGCAACTTCGACGCGTGGAATTTGGAGCTGAAAACGTAACAAATTATAGGTACATATAAACGTTTGTCTTCAACCAATCTATCATTTAAAAACAACTTAACCCTTTCCAGTAAGTGCGTAAGTAAATAGAAATATGATTAGAAGACCTAGCAAATATTGCTTAGCCGTTGGAGTCGGTATAGATATTTTATTGCGTCGCGCACACCAAATTTTAATTTTTTTGATAATACCTATAATAAATCTTTTCAAACGCACTTTTATAGGAAAACAAATTGTTATGAAATAAGTCTAAAGAAAATTTCCTTCAATTTTTCTCTGCAGTTTCTTTTTCATATAGCGACAATTGTTTCGGCGTACGAGCGCCTTAGAGCTTAGTTCAAAACTCTTCAACAGATATTGGTGCCGATTCTGTGCGCACAACTAAACTTAACTTAACTAAAAAATTAAAACTGATAGCGTCATTATCGCAATTCGGCAATGTTTACTGAAGTTTCTTATTATTAAAACTGTGTATTATAGACTAACGATTTTAATTAATATAAATGTGTAGAACGAAATAGCAAGTAATAGCTATATTGACACTACCAATTTTCATTTTTTAGTTAAGTTAAGTTTAGTTGTGTACTTAGAATTGGTACCATTCTCATTATAAAATATCATGACCATACTTATTGACAGATGTGCTTTCACTGTTTTTATGTGTATTGGACGGCAATCACCTTAAATTTTGGCCATTACTTGGTTCAGAAAAGGCTAACACTCCTCCGAATTTTCTTCGAGATATGAATAAAGCGATTTTAGAGTTTCGTACCAAAAGGTAAAACGGAATCCATTACCGCGACTTTGCTGTCCATCCGTCTGTCCATCCGTCTGTCACCAGGCTATATCTCTAGAACGATGATTGCTAGTCAGCTGAAATTTGCAGTTTGCGTATATCAGTTGACGCCACAACAACAACTGTTATTAAAATAGCAACAACTCATTAAATCACTTCAGCATGGTAAAATGGAATTTTAATCACAAATAACAAAATCTGAATTGACAACAATGGTACCTAAACGTATTTGTATACTTGTCAAAGATATATCTTTCCCATAATAACATTGTATTTTTTTTTAAATACTGTTTATAGAAAAGAAGCGATTTACTGATAATAATTCAGTTTAATATAGTTTTTTTATAACAGTGTGGCTTGTAATTAAAATGCAGTTACCACGTTTTCATTTGGGACAGCTCGCAGGCAGGGTATAAAAGGACGGAATTCTGTGCAGTCATTCCTTTTCTCTCTGTGTTTGGTCAGCTATGGTCATGTGGTAAGTGGTTGAAGAATTTCTTCAAACGAAAATATTTCATTATTTGTTATATTTTTCTTGACATTTATATTAATAACGTTTCTTTTTTACAGAATGACCGAAAATTTCACCTTGTGGCCTGAAATATTGGGTAAGTACAACAATTTATTCGTAGACCGTATAGGCCTCGGTGTTTCAAAATCCTTTTTTTCCCGTCGGTTTTAGGTTTATATCAAATTTTCTTTTTGAAAACTTCTCATAATTGGTGTTTTTTTTTAAAAAACACGTGATTAGTGCGATCGCAAAAAGATTTTTTTAAATGTATATATTACAGTCTTGTTTTAGTTTTAAACGCGGTTTTATACGGTAGATGAAGTGCGGTTTTTATCAGACAACGTGGTCGCCGCGTACATTCTAGAATATGAAACGCCACGTGGCGCTTATACCTAACGTGAACGGTCCGTATCTCCTACATACCACGTGATTTAATAAAACTTTTTTATTGAATTGAGGATTCCTTATAAGGATTTTACGTTCAATTTCAAGACGTTACGATACCATAGAGGAAAGCTATCAAATATGAAATAGTGTCCTAATATGAAATACCTTAATTTCTCGAAAAATATTATTATTTCAGTTTTATTTATTCTCTATAGAATTTTTCACTAGTTTCGTTGTACTATTTTGTTGTTCAGTCTCCCCGGCTTTTTCCATGTCTATCTATCCATTGCTTTTGATGTCCGATTTTCTTCAGCTATTTTTGTAAGTTCACCTACCAATTTTTTCTTGGTTCTACCTCTTTTTAGGATTTCGTACAAAAGGATACCCTTGTATAAGTCTCACTTCGGTGTTCGACTATCAAACTTTTTTATTCGGTAATAACAGCTAACTGGTATCAACTTGAAACTCATAGCAAATGTAGTTCCCTTGCTCCAAAAATACAATGAATATTTTAGGTCAACACGTATAAAAGCCTAGAGCGTTAAAAGATCATTTTTTTTAGTTCATGGATCAATTTAACCTGTGACGTGTATCAGAGATACATAAAGCGTAAATCTGTATCAATGTGACGAAATAGATATTCAACATGATTTTTATCCCTTAATAATCAAGAATCAATAGGTACTTATAACAATGCTGCGTGCTGCTATTAGTTAATTTAGTCTACTCTTGTGTAGCTACAATCGCCGACCTGCAACATTACTGCAGCAGCTGGGCTGCTGCCAGGCGGCGGCTCTACAACGGCTGGATTGCTGCGGGGCAGATGCTGTACTGCTACTGGGCTGCTGCTGGGCTGCGGCTGGACTGCAGTTGGACAGAGTGCTGCGGAACTGCGCTATTTGATGACAGCAAAGTTCGGCATATGCACTAACGTACTTTACACAAAACGCGAAAATTTTGACAACATGGTGAGTTATTAAACCTAAGTAATCATTATTATTCCACGAAGGTTTCTAGACTTAAAATTGTTCGTATCAGGTAAATAGAAGTATGAACTAGATGACATTGTTTTCTAATATTCACCGGTATTTCCAGATTGACAAATATGATGCTACGATGCTCCGTTCCAAGATGCTTGGGATTGGGTCTTGGAATGTCGCCTACAATGGCAGAGCGTTTAGATCTTTTTTTTTTTGTAGTGAAGCTAGTTTAAGTTTATACCCAAGTTCGAAACAAGTCTGATTAAATTTTAGTTACTTATAAAAATGAAGGGGAGAAGCGTATGCGACTTCGGACTAAATTATAGAAATGTTACACAACGTGTTGTTTGACAAAGTACTAATATTTCGGCTTAATTCTATTTTTATGACATTTATAAACTTTTTTAAATAAAAGCAATAATTTGGAAACATAAAATTATTCATCTTTAATATAATCACGCGTTGTTGGTCTTGTAACAAATTAAAGTAACAAGTAAAATAGTTATGGTTATAAAATAGGTACAGATTATAACACTAGTTTACGATTTTAAGTTTAGTTAAGTACTTTTAGGCTGGAAACAGATAAACCCGACCGTCAGCACTGACCGTCAGACGGCGTAGCATGGGCGTAGCTATATCTATGCAAGTCTATGTACCATGTATGTCATACTATAGTACCAAACATTATATGGAAGATATACACGCTTGGTCTTCACTTCGTAGCGGCCCTCTGGCAATGAAATAAGTAGGTAATATTCTTATTAATACGAAAAATACTGTCTGCTTAATTGTAGGTATTAGTATTTTCTCGCTTTGTTGACGTCAGATATGATAACTTCTGTTAATTATCTATTATCGTATTGATTTATGATTTCAAATTAAATGATTGTGTATGTTGTCAGAAACTGTATGTTTATATATATCTACATTGTAATTACTTATTCATGAGACTGTAAAGGTGTGAGCATTATGCCGAACCTAGTATATTTCCTTTGTATATTTCTAATTGCTTTTTATTTGCTTTGTGTACTGTCCAACGGAGCGACTTCGTCATGCTCACTCAAATGTCTCGAAGTTGGTAGCGTTGCACGTCGGGTCGCACGGTTCCCTACAAAATGGTCGAGCTGTGCGGGGCTGATGTGTGCGTTATACTCGTGAACGGGTGCCTTCTGCTGGGACTGGTCGATTTGCTCCAACAAGGCTATTTTATTATTAAGTTAGTTTTAGTTTTAAAAAAAGTTAGTTTTAGTTAGTCGTGATAGTACTGATCGGCATCATTCTCACACCCCTGATACAATTATGTATAATATTGTTGAAAAAAAAAAATGAAAGGAAATGGAAAAAAAAAATCCATGGAGTTTCTTGTCTGTTCTTCTCCATAGGATCCGCGTTTGGAACAGACACCTAGTTTCTGACGTTTCAAAAGAGCTTGTAAAACATGCCAACTTGAAATAAAATATTTTGACTTTGACTTGACTTTGACTTTATGGCTGGAGACAGTGCTAGAACGATCGTCAGCACTAACCGTCTGCGTCGGTTGGAAATCACGCGCCTAATATCCGCGTAGCTGTGTGGGCATTCGTAGTTTCATAGATATAGCTACTTATTGCTACGCTGACCGATCGTCGGCGCTGACCATCGGTCATCTTTTCCTGGCCTCATATTTAATATAACAACTAGGAAAACACATATCGTATTATAGAACTAGTACAATGTTTTAGTTTTTAGTTATCATCTTCTACTTTCTGAAATGATATTTTCCATTTTTGTTTTATTTACTTTATTTGGGAACGTATCTTTCGATATTATTTTTAGATTTAGTTTTAGTGTTGTTGATTTTGCATGCTTACTTATTGATCATCATTTTATTTTATTTGACGAGATTTAACTTTAATTAGTTAGTTGATTTAGTATTTCAATTAAATTTTATTTAGCTTTTCATTAAATTTTAATTTTTGATTAAGTTTTAAATTTTGGTTAAATTAAATTTTAATTCTTGATAGCATTTTATTATTTGATAAAATTCTATATATAGTTTAATTGAATTTTCATTTCAATTTTTTATCACATTCTGGTTTAATTTTTTGATTAAATTTTATCTGCAAATTGAATTTTAAATTTTGATGGAAGTTAATTTAAGTTTTGCTTGATTTTGCATGCTAGTTTTTCATTATCATTTTATTTCTTGACTAGATTTTATATTAATTTCTTAGGTGATTTTTCATTTCAATTTATAATCAAATTAATATCTGATTCAATTTCAAATTTTGATTAAATTTTAATTCCTTAATTGAATTCTCGTTTTAATTTTTGATCACACATTGCTTTTATTTTTGGATAAAATTTTAACTGCTAGTACTGTAGTTTTAATTTTCGATGGAATTTAATTTTAGGATTCGTTGATTTTGCATGCTAGTTCTTCATTATCATTTTATTTCTTGACCACATTTTGCTTTAATTTCGTAGTTGATTTCGCATGTTATTACTTAATTAAATTTTAAATTCCGATTACGTATTTCCACATTTGGAATTATTTAAAATTTTTGATGAAATTTCATATAATGCTTAGTAAAATTTTGATTTTAATTTTTAATAAAATTTAATTTTAGCACTACTTGATATACCTATTTAAATTTGCTTTTAAGTTTGATGAAAATTTTAACTTCTATTGTGATTTTTAACTTTTCAATAAATTTTACTTTCGGTTGATTTGGCATGTAGATTCAATTAAATTTTATTTCATGACCTAATTTTGATTTCTTGGCTGATTATGCATTTTTTATTTTAAATTTCAATAAAATTTTAATTAGCATTTAATTACATTTCGAGTTTCAAATGAAACTTTTGTTTTAAATATTGACGGATGACATCCAGTTTGATTTTTAACTTTTCATTAAATTAAATTTTAGTTTTAGTTGATTTTACATTTTCGGTTTTAATTATTATTTTATTTGTTGACTAGATGTTGATTCTTTTTATTTCAATTAAAATTAACTTTTGGATACAGCTTTGATTTTTAACTTTTAAAAGTTTTCTTTTAGGCCTCTCATGAAATTTTATTATTTTATAAAAAGTTTATTTTAGTTTTTGAGTCATTTTAACCTTTGATTACTTTTCATTCTAAATTTTGACTTAAATCTCATTTTAATATTAGAAAATAATTGTTTTTATTTTTTTATTCATTTTATCTGTGGACTAAATTCTGATTTTAGCTTTTGATAAAAAAATATTTTATCAAATTTTGTTTTTCGATTTTATTCTTTGATTGATATTTTCATATAACTTTCGTTTTAATTTACGACTAGAAAGCTAAGTCCAAAATTAATTAATTTTCATTTTAATTTCGAATTCAATCTTAAGTTTTGTTTCAAATTATTATAACTTTCATTTTACAAATTTCAATGATAGTTGTAACAAATTAAGATAAAAATTAAAGTCCGAAATTAAAATTTATAAATGCGTTATTGACTTCGAACTTAACTTTCCTTTATTAAAACCCACGCACATTTTAAAATTTTATAACTTTACGATGAAAATGATACGAAAGAAAAGGAAGAGAAAATCCAAACTTCGCGTTCCCTTTTAATCTGGTTCCTGTAAATGTTCCTCGTTTTATTAATACAAAGATAATTTTAATAAAAATTATCTATTATTCCTCCAGTTCCAAAGAGAGCTATGCTGGTGTTATCGGTACTAAATACATACTACGTAGAGCACATCCAGACGCAGTACAAACATTTGTATGACATTTATAAATATCGCACAAATATTTGTACTGTCCGAGGGTCGAATCCGCGACCATAAAATATTAATGGAAAATATCCTTCAAGAATTAGATAGAGGTTTTAGGAATAAGTATATTATTAAAAAACGCATATCTCTACTCTTTATTTCAGTTATTTATATGTAGTATGTAATGAATACTTATGTACTTTTATAATTAATAAAGATATCTCTTAATTATATTACAGTAATAAAAGTTCATTACCCCAATTTATTTTTTATCATACACAGTAACTTTACAGTACAGCCAGTTACTAATCTTTTTCGGCCTTCTAAAGACTGACACAGTTCTTCATACTTAACAATCCCCAATGCCCTTTATATTTCTACGGCCATTCATGGAAAAAAGAGTAGTGGAATGTTTTTTAAATCTTATTTTATCCAATAGTTAATAAGCGATAGGAAAGCCTTTTTTATATGTAAGTTAAGCTATGTTTAAGTTTTTACCTTTTCACTTGTATTATCTAAAGCACAGCACACTGGGAGGTAAATGAGATGATAACACTTGTATAATAATCCATCACCACACGGATACGACGGGTATATTAGTTCATAATCGATGGTTCAATTTGAATTTTAAAAAGGTTTCAGCTTCAGTTTTAGTTTCGGTTTCCTCGGTTCTGTTATTATATTGAAAAAAATACTTTTAAAATTTGACTAGTTATTTCATAATTACTAAAGTTAAATGTTGAATAACTTATTAAATTTTAAAAGAATACTTATTACCTTTTACAATTGACTTGATATATAATATTTAATTCTCATATTGAATATTAAATGTCACATTACGTTTTAAAAGGATATTTAAATGATTATTTAGTATTTAAGTCTTGTTTATTTTTTTTTTCTATATTATTGTACGTAATCCACTGGTTATTTGGACAGGAAATGTAAAACAGTCCAGTGTCACGCATTTTTGTCAAACTTTATTGCGTATTAGTTTTATGTTTTGCAAGCTATGTACCTACCTATTAAGATTTCTATTTTTGTTACTTTAGATAGAAAAATAAATTCATTGTCATATCTATTTGTTTATTTTCTCGTTATAATCCTTTTAACTTTCCTCTTAAATTTGTTTACTATCTGGGGCCTGGGTTCAGCAGTTTTTTTCTTAGTAAGTTTTCTTTGTTTTTGATTTGCTTTAGAATTTTGATCATTAGAACAGCCATTTGCAAATTTAACATTTTTCACAAAATTTATCTGAAAATTTAACTCCTTTTATTAACAAATTCAGGTTGAAGAACTGCAGTAGGATACTTAAAATTGCCTCTATTGCGTTTAACTTCCTTTAATATTCTCAATTTTTTTAAAATTTCGCTTAGGCTCAGTAGATTAGAAACATCTCTTGCAGTGTCTGCCTAATAATGGTAGGAATACTTACATTAGGCGTCGGCACTACTAAGCACATACAGAACCTACCTAGTAAATATTAGGACAAAAATTTTCTCTGAAACAAATAGTAAAAGTTGAGATGGCGGGAACACGAACCAGATTTCTTTAAATAATTTGTGTAGGATTTAATAAATTCCTGAATATTCCTAACATAACCTTCCTAAGCAAATTCAACACTTTTGAAAATTTAAGATGCCACATAAAAAAAGGTATCTATTATTTATGTGGTATCTTAGGGTTCCGTACTAAAAGGTTAAACGAAACCCTATTACTGCGGCTTTACTGTCCGTCCGTCCATCACGTCGTATTATAAAAATGTATTTTACGCAGGTAAGACTCATAGCTCGTGATCTACCTACATAGGTGGTTATTAAGAGAGAGAGCTGCACATAGCAAATATTATACACAGGCGTCTGAGAAAATTCTATGTTTGAGACATGCCTAATTTTTATAGCTGCTATAATATGTTTAGGCGTGTGGAGTAGAGAAAATTTTAATAAAATCTGGTCGTCAGAGTAATTTAGTATTCAGCTTACTAGATTGATAATTTCATTAAAAAAATTGGTCAAGTGCGAGTCGGACTCGCGCACTAAGAGTTCCGTACTATTATCTATGCAACATAAGGCAACGTTATTAGTATCGAGCAAGAAACGGTAAAAAAATCATGTTTGTTGTATGGGAGCCCCCCTTAAATATTTATTTTTGGTATTTGTTGATATAGCGGCAATAGAAATACATCATCTGTGAAAATTTCAACTCTCTAGCTATCACCGTTCTTGAGATACAGCCTGGTGACAGACGGACGGACGGACGGACTGACAGCGAAGTCTCAGTAATAGGGTCCCGTTTTTACCCTTTGGGTACGGAACCCTAAAAAGATTACGTAATGTACATATTCATTAGTAATATAAATTTTGTAATGATGATGTCCCTTCCATTCGGACACTGATATAATAATTTTATTTTTTCCCACAAAGAACACCTAAACATTATGTATTGTTATAGTGATGACGTTGTACGTGGCTTAGAATGATACAATTTCTTTAGGCACCATGAAATAAATTGACATGGTTATTAAATGTAGTTTAAGCGTACTATATTGTGATTTAAACGCAAAAACCTTCTTCAATAGTGTGATGGCTGTCCCAACTGACTGGATAGATCAGAAAAAACTAAATGCCGCACTGATACAAAGTTATGTCGGTTCAGTTAAACAGCACTAACAGCTATGGTGCTCGACTAGATGTTAGAGTATAAATAAAGCTCAGAATAAATCGTAGTCGTTTAGAGTCTGAGTATGAGAAAAAGCCGTGTCTGTATGTATTATTATTACAGGTATTTACTACAGGTAAGAGCCTATAACACAAAACTGTGTCATTTTACTATTATTTAATGTTGAATTAAATATTTATATTTTTGGATAAATTTCAATTTTAAATATAGAATTGGTTTTTGATAAAAATAAGTGAATTGCCAAACCTTACTATCTTCAGAACGCTAAAAATTTATTTCATTTTATCATGTAATACATGCATTATATACCTTCACGTAAGAATATATTCATATAGTCCGGGGTAGGTTGTGGCACTATGTCTTTCATATCGTTGTGTGTTACTGTAAAATAATATACAATTATTATTAATGTCTTCCACAAAATTGATATCTCAGCAGAGTTCCAACGTTAGTTTGCGTTTGTTGCATTTTACGTTCTATGGTCGTTTACAGCACACGTTTCGATATTTTTACGATATTTCTTATCTAGGTAGATAGGTACCTTTACAGCGTGCCGTGACTTCTAAGTAAACATATACAAAGCATACTTAAGATAAGAACAATAAAAATGTTATTTATTATTTTAATGGATATTACAGCGCCTGCACTAATTGTAAGAGCTAAGTATTTGATATTTGGTTCAAAATAGTTTTTCTTTAGGCGCTTTAGTGCTTAAGTCAAACTGTGATTAAATTAAGGAACGGCTAATGAGTGAATATAGATGACAATTAAAGGAGACTTCAAATGTTTTGAACAAAAATAATATTGATCGTGGAACATTTTACTAGACGAAACCTTTTTACATATAATTATGACAAACTGTTTTGAGATGAAGTTGCTAGTGTAATATTCGCATATCAGTAGGCTAAAAATTAGTTTAATACGTACAGAATAATATGCGTGTGATGACGGATTAAGACTACAAGTGTCACCAGCCCATTTCTTTCCCAGGGTGCTGTAGGGGAAGGGGCATGAGGGGGTAGCAAGGTAAGACGGGGTACCCCCTATATAGAAGAAACTAGTCGTTTGTGAATATAAAACAATAGGCCAATAGAAAGCCTCTTTCAACCAACGGATAGTGCGAGAGAAACTGTGAGCCTGACTGCAAGCGTCTTTTGTTTACATACGAAAAAGTGTTTTAACGTCTCGTCCTTAAATTTTTTTGTAAGGTTAAACGTCATTATTTTATGGTAATTATGATTACCCTATTTATGTATTTTGGATATTTGGTAACTAGTGTTGTTTATTTTGTTATGGTATGTTGTTTGAAGTAATCCGTTAAACATTTTATTTGCTATTATTTTTTTTGTCCAGAATGAACTCATGAGGCATGATGGGGTTATGAGTCTGGAGTCATTTAATTTTTGTAATATAAGTATTTCTGTATTACTTTTTTGTTAAAATCTTGGTATTTACTTACAAGAAAAAACTAAAAGAGGAGAATGGTCGTTAGATTCTATAACAATGGCTGTAGATAAAGTTTTGAGCAAAGCCAAGAAAACTGCTTTTGCATACGCAGTGCCTCAGACTACTTTAGAGCGATATGTTAAGAAAATGAAGGAAGGGGGTTAAGAGGATACCAAAATAGCTTCGTGCATTTTTCTATGTACGAAGTTCTCATTTTTTCTTTAGATTGATTGGCTAGAGCTCTAATTTTTAAGTATATGTTTTTTAAATATATAATCTAGGATCGCATAAGCTCAGAAACGCGATTGAAAAAAGTTTTCTCGATAGAAAATCTTAGCGAAACAACCTCTCTCATTTTTTATTTTTTTCATTTGTCGGTCTAATAACCCGTATTAACTAATGAAATAACTTTCAAAACATAAGTAACTATTATATAATAATATAGAAACACGTAAACCAGAATTAAAATATATTTAGTAGATTTTGAGTAAAGCTTAGCTTTTAGCTACCCCATCATGCCCCCCCTTCCCCTAAAAGCCAGCTAAGAATTATTGTAAACAGATAACAATAACTGTGAGAGACGGAAAACTCGAAAACAAACACTATTCTAATACGCCTGATCAGCGCGGCACCTTAGACCAAAATCCCTCCCTAAATGGAAGTGGCCCGTGCCCAATACTGGGACGTTAATGAGCTGGAGAGAGAGAGAGAGAGTACAGAATTAAGGGAAATATCCATATTTATGAAAAAACAATCATCGTTATAACTAAAACATTTTTTGAGTAAAAGACGTAAATGTTTCGTGGTAGCGGTTTAATATAAAAGTGTAAGATTGAATGAGTGATATAATGGTAAGCTGACATAATAGCTTAATACTGAACCCTAGCGACGAGAAAGTATAATAATAATAATAATAGCATATCCAGGTCCCTAAGTTCGGTGTGCCTTTTGGCATAGGCCTCCTCCAATTCCTGTCTGTTTCAAGTCATCTTCCCATCTCCTGACTTGACGTCCTCTACTTCTTTTTCAGTCTCTTGGTTGCCAGAGGATGACCTGTTTGCTCCATTTGTTAATGGGGTGGCGTATAGTGTGTCCAGCCCATCTCCATTTTTGGTGGTCAATCCGTGTAAGGATATCTGTGAGTTTTGTTCTTGATCTTATGTCTACGTTCCTCACTCTGTCTTTGATTTTTAGCCCTAACATGCTCCTTTCCATGGCACGTTGGCATTTTGCTAGACTTTCTCTGTGGTGAAGAGTTGTTGACCAAGTTTCACAGCCATAAGTCAGTACTGGTAGAATACAGGTCTCAAATGTTCCCTTTTTTATTTGGTTGCCTAGATCCTTATTTTTTACTATTTCCTTCAGTGACCAGTATTTTCTCCACCCTTGGGCTATACGCCTGTTTATTTCCTTTGTCATTTCATCTGAGGGGGATACTATCTGTCCTAAGTAAATGTATTCATTGACATATTCAATCTTTTTGCCATCAACCGTAATGTCTGTTTCTCTTGAGTTAGTCATTAATTTTGTTTTACTAGCATTGATTTCCAGCCCAACTTCTCTACTTATGTTTGCCAGGCTCTGTATCATTTGTTCTAATGGTGCTGGATTCTCTTCAAGAAGCACCAGGTTATCGGCAAATCTTAAGTGGTTTAGGCGAGCTCCATTGATATTCAGACCAGAGTGTTCCCAGTTTAGCTGTCTAAAGATGTGCTCAAGTACTGCGTTAAAAAGCGTAGGGGAGAGGGGATCACCCTGGCGTACGCCATTTTTGATAGAAAATGGTTCTCCTGTGGATTCTAATTTAATGCTGGCCTTCCTAGATTTGTATATACTCTTGAGTATTTCTATATAGTTGCTCTGGATCCCTTGTTGTTCAAGGCTCCGCCATATGTATTGGTGTCTAAGGCTGTCAAATGCCTTTGAGTAGTCTATAAAATGCCAGGTAGATTTGTTTATTATATTCGTTATACTTCTGGATCAACTGTTTTATTGTGTGAATATGATCTATTTTACTGAAATCTTTTCTGAATCCTGCCTGCTCGATGGGTTGGCTTTCGTTTAGTGTTAATGATATTCTTTCTAGGATCACTTTAGCAAATACTTTATAAATGTTTGATATTAGAGAAATTGGCCCATATGTCCAATGCCCAATGTCCTCTCTAGGACCTTTTTTGTGCACGACGAGAAAGTATTGATTATTATATAATTCATGTTGCTCTTTGATCTTGGTAGGCGCGTCAACAGAATTAAGAATAAATCTTGTATAAGCAAATTTTAAAAATATACCTTAAATATTATTCAGCGAATTTGCTTCATTATAGAGTCGCACAGGTCAGACAGGTCAGAGGATAATGGCGGCACGTGTAATTTGGTAAACATCAAACCACACTATCGATATTATCCTTGCAAAGTGTGACGAAAGCTTAGAAAATATACAATTACATTATTTATGACTGACATTTGCTTATATACGGGTAGGTAGGTAGGTAGGTAATATGCAAAATAATGTCCACCAACGATAGTGGCTTGGTATAGCATTGAATAATAAAATCGTGCTTAATAGTGCGCATATGAACAGACTTGTACAAATATTATCTAACACTTGCGCGACTCATTTATTCAAATAAAACCTAGTCTCTCCCGTGACCACGGTGACTGCAAATTCTCCGCAACCTCAGGTTAAAATTAAACAAATATACGCGCTTAAATTTATAAAAAGTTGTTTTATTAGGTTTGTAAAAAAAACGAAAAGCTAAACTAAGTTCAAGTTAAATGGAACCATACTATGAGAATGTTATATTTTAGGTTAAGGATAAACTAAATTACAACGCATATAAGTACCTACATGTACTAAAATTATCTTTATATTTTAAACCACTATTCTGTTTTGTGTTACAGTATCCTTGACAAGAAAGTTTATTATTAACGTATATTTATATTTTTATATTAGTTTAATTTGATTTAGTTGTGCAATCAGAATTGTAATATTTACTAATAATATAAAGCAGAAGAGTTTGTTTATTTGTTTGAACTCGCTAATCACAGGAAACACTGGTCTGATTTGAAAAATTCTTTCAGTGTTGGTTCGTAAATTTATCCAGTAACTCTTTAGGCTATATAACATCACGACTTATAGGAGCAAAATATTAGTGAAAAATGTTGAAAAATTCGGAAATTTTTACAAAATCGTTGCTTACGAAGTGGCGGGGAACAGCTAGTTATTGTATATGGAATGTATATATTAATGTTATAGAGTATGAATGCATTCACTCAGCATTTTATGTCTTCGTAACTTTGTTTTCATTAAATGATATATGAGCCCCTTGTTAGCATTATTTTAGGGTTGCGTACTGAAGCGTGAAACGGGACCCTGTTACTGAGACTTCACTGTACATTCCTTCTGTCACCAGGCTGTATCTCATGAACGGGTGTCCGATTGTTTGACCAAAAGTCATTTGGCAAAACTACACTTCACAAAAATCGGTTGGCAAAACAATGAATTCGCCTATTGATCATTTTACTACTGATCATTTTACAAATACTTCATTTTGCCAAATGATCAACACTTAAATTGACATTTTATAAATGATTACTTTACAAAACTAACATTTGGCAACTGAGTTATCAGATAAACTTACAATTGGTCTAAAAATTTGGTATTCTTGTTAAAATTACCACATTTTGCACCTTTTTTTGCAAAGCAGTAGCTTTGCAAAAAAAGGTGCAAAATGTGGTAATTTTAATTTTTAATTTTTTTTTTTTTTTTTTAATTTTTTTATGTGGTAATTTTGAGCAGTAGCTCTGGATTTTCCTAAAAGGAAACATTATAAATATTAATTGATATATTTTAATAAATATAAATATATATAATGAAAAAAAAAGATATTTTACATTATTTGCAAAATAATTACTTATTAACCCGTTCGTCTTTGAAAATATATATCTCTTTTAATAGATTGGGTTAGGTTAGAACTTTAACCCCAAACGCAAGAGCCGAGCGAGCAAAACGAGCGTGCCGCGGCAGCGGCCGGTGAGTGCCAGAAGTGACTTTAATAATGTGACTTTCAGCCTATAATAATGATTCATGATACATTTAAAATAACTTAATTTACGAAACATATCATTTGGTGAAATGACGAAAAGGTCAATTGATACTTGAATACTTAACACATTTGTCAAGTGTAGTGTTTGCTAATGATCATTTGGTGAAACGTTGTTTGTCAAATGATCATTTGTCACTATTTTTTTTGTCAATCATTAGGGAACCCTCATGAACGGTAACAGCTAGACAGTTGAAATTTGTACCGATAGATTTCGTATAGCCGCCATAAGAACAAATACTAAAAACTAGAATAAAATAAATATCGACGGGCCTTGTGGTAGAGTGGTTCATGTAACAGACTGCCGTTCACGAGGTCGCGGGTTCGATTCCCGCTCGTGATAATGATTTGTGTGATCTTTATAATTATCATGCGAATGTTTGTTCTGCGTCTGGGTGTTTACTATGTATTATAAATATGTATTTACAAAAGAAAGTAGTTTATGTATTATATCCGTATTCTGGTACCTATAGCACAAGCATAGAAATATAGCTTACTTTGGGACCAGAGGACGTTGTGTGAAATGTCCATCAATATTTATTAATTATCTAACGGGGGCTCCCATACAAAAAAGAAACTGTTGTAAGTACATATGACATGGTATGATTACAGAATATACTACGTTGATAATGGTATGGAACCTTCCGTGGCCGTTTCAAACTCGTATTTGAAGTGTTTTTTCATATAAGCTTACTCGTGCAAATCGTGGGTGTTACAATTATTTCTTATTATTTATATATCAGTTTGTCTCCTACATTTTATTACATAACTTTTTTTTTATTAAAATACTTCTTTCGACTGATACTTCAAATCACTACAAATATTATATTATACTAGCTGATCCGGCAAACGTTGTTCTGCCATATTAAAAAAAAAGTTTGAAAAATAGATGTTAGCCGATTCTCAGACCTACTGAATACGCATGTAAAATTTCATAAAAATCGGTCAAGCCGTTTTGGAGGAGTACGGTAACTAACACTGTGACACGTGAATTTTATATATAAGATATCCTACAGCAATTTAGTAGCCTCCTAACCTAACTTTCGGGGATTACATACAAACATATTACAAACTTTACCTCTTTATTATATCTATATAGTATTATATATAGGTAGTTAGTTTGTTTGTTTGTTTGAACGCGCAAATCTCAGGAACCACTGGTCCTATTTGAGTTATTTTCTGTTTTGGATAGGTTTTGGATAGTACATATTATATCGTGGAAGGCTACAATAACATCACGTTGCGACCAAGAGGAGCGAAGCATCAGTGATAAAATTTGCAAAACGGAAAACAATCTAAATCCCACGCGTACGGAGTCGCGGGTAACAGCTAGTAGATAGATAAGATATTAATACTGAGTATATAGGCTATATAGATACAATAGGCAAGTTAGCACAGCTGTATTATAGAATCTGATATGATTGCATAAAATATAGGTCTAATCAAGTTGAAAGCACTATAATGGTTAACCCAGGTCTAAGGACAACTAGGGCATGCAAAAAGCAATTTATTAAAAATATCACTGTCAATATGAGGGAGTGCACTTTGTCGATATAAGAACATTAACTTATCTAAGTGGATGGTTTTAATACATCTCTCTCCAGCCCATTAACGTTCCACTGTTGGGCACGGGCCTCCTCCACTTTGGGAAGGACTGTGGTCAACGGTGCCGCGCTAACCAGGCGTGTTGACACAGGGTTTATTTTCGAGTTTTCCGTCTCTCACATAGGATGTTATCGGTGTGCAATATCACTTAGCTGGCTGTTACAGCACCCTAGGGAGGAGATGGGGTGGTGACACATGTATTCTTAATCCGTAACCACACGGAACATCCATCCATTTAACACATCAACTATCGTATTATTTAACATATAACCTACAATGGCGGATTTACCCTATGGCCCGGTAGGCACAGGCCTAGGGCGGCCAGATTTAGGAGCGGCACTAATCGTGTCATAAAACTTATTATAACGTATGGCGGGCGGACTGCACTGCATGGTGCAATCTATACTACATACTCAAATAATCTTCTATGATTTTAACACGCTTTTATTAGTTTCACTTGTATGTTTGCTTGCTTGCTTGTTTGTTTTTATCCAAATAACCAAGTATGCCAAGTTCGCAGAGTATGTTTGACCAAATAACCAGTTGTATGTAACAACTTATGTACCATATTCTTGCGAAATAAAACTAGAATTTTTCTCCTTTTCTAAATCTATTTAGATAAAAGTTGACAATGAAGTAATTTCATTCTGTAGTCTATATGGTGGATGCTGAGAAAGGGGCGGCTGATGGCTTGTGGCCTAGGGCGGCTGAGACTGCAAATCCGCCACTAATAACCCAGTTATCTATTTTGTAACACATAAGTAAACATGACATCCTCCATCATGTTGTAAAATATTATTAAAGGGATATCATTTTTACTATTACAAAGGAGCAGTACTAGGAGCCTAGTGCAGTCCACTGTGGGCTGATTTGATTATAAAGAAGGCACGGACTAAACTATGCTCCAATATGGGCATCGTAGTCCGCTGTTTTCATCATGGATATCTATAAGAAATATGACCATCCAAAAATTACGTATTTTTCATCCAAACATCCTCACAAACTTTCACTTTTATAATATTACTAGCTGACCCAGCAAACGTTGTATTGCCATACTAAAAAAAAAAGTTTGAAAAATAGATGTTGGCCGATTCTCAGACCTACTGAATACGTATGCAAAATTTGAGAAGAATCGGTCAAGCCGTTTCGGAGGAGTACGGTAACTAACACTGTGACACGTGAATTTTATATATTAGAAGATTAGGACGTGAAACTTTGTTAGTATGAATGTTTGGGTGTTTGATACTCTTTCACGCAAAAACTACTGAATGGATTTTAATAAAACTTTACAGTAATGTAGCTTATACATCAGAATAACATATAGACTACTTTTTTATCCCGAAAGAATGCAATGTTCCCGTGGAAAAATAAAGACGAACATATTTTTAATCCTTCTCACCGCGGGTAACACCGCGGAGCACAGCTAGTATTCAATAAGGTTTTACAAACGGAATTTCATGGCATTCATAAGAATTAAGTTGGTATTCAGTTTTATAACCTTAAGAGTATAACTAAAACTGGAAAACAACATAATAGTTATCAGACACCTGAGGCATCGACTAGCCGTTTCGATAACTCACTGTAAAAGGAGCGAGTCGTCACACCCCGAAGTCCGAGCGTTTAAATAGGTAATCTCCGACAAGATTACTGTATTTGCGCTGCTTGAAAATCTCCGCTAATGCAGCAGCAGAACCCGCTGTACTAGGAACATGGGATGACGCAAGCGTGTCGACGCAAGTAGCGTCCCACACCAAAGGTCTACCCATCTTCTATGACAGTAAAGACATACCGTCTGGTCTCTTGCCATCGTCGCGTACCAAGCCATTAGGTTCGAGTAAGGCTGGCACTCTTGCGGTAACGAGAGCACGACGGACGATGTCGTTGATAACTGCATGTCGGGGTATACGGCCCTAAAAACTTTGTATATGTACAAAGTTTTTAGGGCCATATACCGTATTAATAAATAATAAAGAATATTAACGATAATAAATAAAAAAAAATAAAAAGAAAAGCTAACACTTATATAATGTTCACTTTTATGTTGTTAACCAGCTTTTGTTAGTTTCATCAGTATCAAGGAATCTCTGAACTGAGTCATCTTCCAAGAATTTTCTTCATGGTCTTAGGCGGGGTTTAGTTTCGGGGAAATGTATGACCAGATGTATGAGTGTGGACAGAGCCAAGGACGTGCATTTGGATTGTAGCAGATGGCGCTCTATAGTATCTGCCTTCCTCTATATGGGCCCAGTCATTTAAGCTTATATGAGGTAAAAATCTCGGAATTCGAGATATCTAGCTGTAAGTCTGTAAATACTTGTATATTGACACCCTAAAGGTTTTCTGAACAACAACAAACACTCTTGCAGTTTCAGAAAATTGTACTTAACAAATCTTCTGGAACAGGTGGTAAAATGGTTATGATAGCCTCCAGAAAATGGTTTCGCATTGCAAATGAAGAAGAAAATGATAAATATAATATAATAGTTAATAAAAATTGACAAATATTTATTATCATTGATTTATCGACAGTTCTGAAATTGTATATGGCGCGCGTTTGACCGGCGCCGGTTGACCTGAAGTGATGCTGTGTGAAATGATAGATACAGAATTTTGTATTCTATAATATTGATAATGAATACAAATAGCAAAAAGCCCATAAAAAATAAGATATTCACAAAAAAGCGCAAATAACCGATTTTCGCGACCTTAGACCTTGAATTTTAATAGTTGCGTACACACTACCATATTATGTAGGTTTTGAGACAACGTTTAGGGTGTTGGTATATAAGTATTTACAGATTTACAGCTGGATATCTCGAATTCCGAGGTGAAATTCCTATAATGACTGGACTATATAGGAAAAAAGCGTGATGTGATGATGACAATGATGATGATGATTATGGTAGGTTTCCAATTCTACGTTTCATTTAGAGAGAGTGAAGTTTAAAATAAAAAATAATGTCAAGTGTGAGGTAGACTCGCATACTTGCGGTTTCTTATCTATTAGATAACTATATCGAAAAACACAATTAAATGCATTAGACTACACTGTACAGTGTAGGTACACTACTTCAAACTACTTCCTCTATTTAATTTTGTAGTCAAACTGAAGGAGATCGCCTACATTTCAGCTACTTCACAAATTTGTATAACTTAATATAAACTTTTTTTTTGTGATGCGATAAGAAATTACAAGTATTTCAGCACAAGTTAGGCTTGGTTCATACTAAATTTCAATTCAATGCAATGGGACGTACCTAATTGAATGGACAAAAGTAGGTTTCGATTCCCTAGCAGAAGTCAATATCTCTCAAAAATAGTCGTGATTCTGAACGTGTAGACCTAAAAGTTTGATTGTATTTTTTACAGCAAGGGACCGGATACATCTAGGACATATAGTATGAGTTTCATTTTGATTGCGTCGTTGCAGAGTAAAAAAAGTCTGATAGACGGACTCATAGACCGACAGACAGATGGACACCGAAGGGTTTTGTACTAAGTAAAAACCCTTTTAGAAATAGTGTCAAATCTCGTTTCTTGCCAGAATTTTCGGCATTTTGTTACAACGTATAAAAAGGACAACGATCATTGAAAAAAGGAACCAAAGTTATTCGTTATCATCATTATTATGTGGTAAAAACTGACACTAAAGCTAACCATAAGTTACTTTGACATGTGATAAAAATGGAATAAAATAGTTAATATTTACGGACATTTCACACAACGACCTTAGGACTCAATATAAGCTATATTTCTATGCTTGTGTTATGGGTAAAGTATACTTAATTACAAATAAATGAATAGCAGTCCGTTGCACGAACCACTAG
This sequence comes from Orgyia antiqua, assembly GCA_916999025.1. NCBI lineage: Eukaryota > Metazoa > Arthropoda > Insecta > Lepidoptera > Erebidae > Orgyia > Orgyia antiqua. The sequence continues at coordinate 1,043,501 of OU779863.1, read as the reverse complement.
ACTATGAAGCATATAACTACAAATTATAATGCACCAGACTGACCGCCACGATTTCCCATGAGAAATTTGTAGATTGATTGAGTTAGTAGCAAAAAAGAGCCTTTGACAACGATTTTCGTAAAACGATTCCTTTGTTTTTATGCATATTATTAGGGGGTAAAGAGAAGGCTTAGAAAGAAAACAATAATTATTACGTATTTATTACCAAAGTAAAAAAGAAATACAAAAGATTTAAAAAGTATTTTACATAATTAAATCGATTTCAAAATTATTATTTACTTTGTATAAATACAATATTTTAAAATTTATAAAATAAGTACGTAAATATAACAACTATTTTAAAAAGTAGGTGTCAGCCATAAACTGGTAATTTAAAAATACCTGCTGCGCCCTGTGGTTTTACCTACTTCTTTCGTAGCGTGATAATATAAAGCGTTTGTAACTTTTAACCCTTCTAAAATACAAAAATCATTTCTGTATTTATCTTTTTAAAACTAACACCGACTTCAAAATACTTGTAATATTTATTCTTTCCTTTACTCATTAAATTATATACAATTTAGAAGACCATTTAATTTTATAAAAGACTTTTCATTCGTTTAAACTAAGAATATATTTCGATATAAACTATATGAAAGAAAACAAACAAAATTAATTAAAAAACATAGTGTTTTTCAAAAACTATATCTAACGTTATATCTTTATGTTTAGGGAAAAAATTAAAAAATATCCACTTGGTTATAACGTTAGTGGAGAAAAAACGTCGAAACGTCATAAACTTAATTCTATTCTTAAGAATACTAACAACTGCAATATTGAAATACATTTCAAATAAAGCAAATTGAATAGTATATTTATCTAAGTTATAAAAAAAAATTTATAAAAAGGAAAATTAAATGTACTTAAAAGAATAATATGAGAAATATATTTCCATTAGCACGATTATAATCAATAATAGCATATAATTAGCTTTTAGACACATTCAATTTTGCCAAACAACAATGAAGAAGAAAACAAGAAATATATTTTAAAAACAAACACCTAAAATCCTGGCTAAATATTTAGTATAATTTTAGATGTTTGTTATTAATATTATCCTTTGCATGAAATAGTCATGCAAGTTTCGACATAATAGCAATATTAAGCCAATATGCAACTTATATGAATACTTCATCATCAGTTATGTATTCCAGATTGATTTCTGGTGGAGAATTCTGCTCGGATTTCAGAAATGTATATATATCCATAGGCTCTTCAGTAGACGATTCTGGCAGTTGAGTTTTATCAATTTCATCGATGATGGAAGCAGCCATTTCATTTGGTGGCGGGACAAGATCGCTGAAGGATATGGATTCTATATCATCAGCAGGACGAGACCATTCAAAACTGAATGACACAGTCTGAGTTCCAACAGAGACGGATGGTTGATCCCTGTTCACATCAGTTCCATTATCCTGAGTTTCAATCTCAATATCGTGATTAGTTTGGGTGGAACATTCCTTTGAAGCTGGTGGATCAACCTAGAAATTACAAAATTATTGTAATTGAATAAATCTCTCGAATATTTATTTTAACATGTTGCGCTGTACTTATGTTTTGAGTGCCAAACAACAAATATTATAAGTAAGTATTATTTTAATAATAGCATGAATAGGACCCTATTATTCTTCGAAATAGGATGGTGTGCGCTCCAGATAGGTAACAGTTAGAGTTGACCATGATTGAAAAATGTAGTTATATGCTCTTACTTTATTCATCACATTAATGACATTTTTTTTTTTAAATACAAAAACAAAGTGCATTTAAATTGAAAAAAAAATAGATAATCGAGAAACAGCGGACACTGGGTGTAAGCCACCGGTGGCTAAGGTTCCAGAGAGAGAAACCTCGTCACGATCCGGGCTAACCTAACATAATGAAAGTAAGCCGAAAATCTTGATAAGGTACAATTCCTGACATACTCATGATATATCATATTATAGACCATAGTACTGAAATAAAGTTTTATGTAAAGAAAAATAGAAGTTATTAAAAAAAAATTCATACCGGCATTAAATCAATGCGGCGCCTCTTAGGGTTGGGTGAAGTTCTAGCCGACTTAGAACTTGGTAAGTTCAAAGTCGGAATGGCATCACGTTTGAGTCTTCTGTTCAAAAGCATCGCTTTAGAAAAGTGCGTAGAACAAACCAACGCACTGTTTTTATCCGTTGACAGATCGGCACGATCGATGGCAGACATCCACTTCTCACGACTGCCAAAAAAATAATAACAAATAAGGAAATTTTACCTTTTGCTACTTTCGATTGAAAAGATTACAAGGACTTGGCAGCTTTTTGTACAAAAATATCCTATAAATATTAAAATCAATATGAACCGAACGTTTTTTTCCACTAGAATTACCTTAGTTGTTTGAAGGTAGTTGATTGAAATTATAATAAACTTTTCGCGGCCGTGACGTCATCCGCGTAGAACAATGACTGCGTAGCATTTTAATTTGTACCTCGCTCTTATTGTCATTGCGTGATATTAAAAGACTACACAAAGTCACTGTTCCACGTGGACGATATCACGGGAATAGCTAGTACCTAATATCACAACTAATAATCGTATGTCTGGGTCGCACACTTGTTAATATAACAAGACCAAATTATTTTGTTTTCGAAGAATATGCCAAAAAAACTGAAATAGCCAACTAATTCCAATTTAATTGGTAGGTACAAAAAGTCAAGTAGTTGTTCGAAGTCTGCACTCGAAATTCGGGATGAAATTAGTACTCCTTTATGAGTAGCTACTTTTTTTACAATAATCTAATATATAAAATTCTTGTGTCACAATGTTCGTTCCCATACTCCTCCGAAACAGCTTGACAGATTCTTATGAAATTTTTTATGCATATTAAGTAATTCTGAGAATCGGCTACCATCTATTTTTTATACCCCTAAGCCCTAGGTACCATTGGTTGAAATGTCCGTAAAATATTTAATTACACAACTATTACCACATAACCGGCAATATTGTTTCCAAAATGTAAAATTGGAACCTTTTTCTGAAAGTACTTAAGTAATGTACTTTCTAAGTGTTATATATAGTCCTAGCAACTTGATACGGCTACAGCTACACGTAATACTTTTTGAATAAAAGCTCCCAATTCCGACATTTCCAACAATTAAAAGTAATTTTTAAACATTCCGCGTCAATCATTAACAAAAAGCAGTAATAATACATTCAGTAGGTTTTCAGTACATCGCATACATACAGACAGACAGATGAACGGTGAATTTTGTTTTGTAACTTTGTTTCTCACTGTTTCAGTCACGGGCTTTTTCTACTTTTTTTAAGAAATACTTCGTATACTTATGTAAGCTTACATGAGGACATAGGTCTAATACGCAGAGGCCTATTGAAAATTCTAATGCTCTATAAAGAGCATTAGAATTTTCAATAGGCCTCTACTACTCGCTAACTTTAAAAAATACAATCCAAAAACTAACAATATTTGTTTATTAATTACCATATTTAAATCAATTTTGAATTTTAATTCATAGTAGAAAGTTCTGTAAAACATATGATTGTCAAATATGAATAATTTTAGATAAAAATGATTCTAAATACCTTTCTTTGCCTTTTGGTATGCAGAAGTAGGTTAAATGGGGCATGGACTTCGAATTGTTAGAGCAGCCAAATACACTACAATAAGAAGTTCCCGGCATCTTTCAGCAACTAAATATTATTAGTGATTTAAGTGAATTGACGTGTAAACTAGTTGACGGTGCGAGCTTGAATGTTGAACGAAACTGTTCCTCGGTACGAAATGAGCTAAGGTCTTATTCCATAACTGCATAGCGATATTATATTTTATATATCAATGCTTGCACTTATGTGCTACCTAGTTAAATTAATGCGATTCTGTTACGTCAAAACTAAACCGTACTAACTAAAATGAAACTAACTTTGCTGTATGCAGTTTAATATGCAGAACTTAATTAAAATCGTATATTTTTATGAAAGTTGAATTAATATTACCGAATTTTGTTATTAACAGTATTAATTTATGTTTTGGTGTAAGTAGAATTGATATGAAGAACAAATAAATAAATAGTTATTATCTTTACGGCATATAGTATAAATCTGTATGATATTGTTTATGTTTGCATTAAATGCGTGTATTGTATGAGCCTCGTAGCACTGTTGTAGCATTACTTCCTTCAGTGAATTAACTCGTGATAATTCAATAATATGAGTTACACATTTAAATAATTATATATATCGGAAAATCATCATATCAACAATCACCTGTATCCACAGCCAGAGCAGTCATCAATCCAAAGACCCTGTAATACTGGACAAACCAACTACGATAACTACTACATTCTATTACTACGATGAGCTCGATCCGTGGCTTACGACACGTGTAACTGGTTTGGAAGGATCCTTTTATGAATATTCAACGGGTCACTATTTCAAGCTCACCAACTAACCACACAAAATCAATAACTTACTCACCATTGACACAATTTGAGAACTTACTTCATAATCTTGGAAGCTAAGTTAAAACTAAAAATCCTTAAGTAAACGAAAAAGTAAGTATTTTAATCAAGTCTCCTATGACATAATAATATAATATTACTTTTTTAATGTTATATTCTTACTCTTTGTTTTTGATTTTTTTCTTTATCTTTACTTATTATAATATAAAGTTGTAATTTTTGTATGTATGTCCCTATGTGAGCTCAAATCTTCAAAACTATACAATGGATTTTGATACAATCTTTTTAATAGATAAAGTAATAGTGTTAAGGTTTGGTGTATATTGGGGGAGATGGAGTTTAATAACTATGAACGCGGCTGAAACCGTGAGCATTAGCATATTATAAAATTCTTAAGAGCAACAGGTATAATAAACACTACACCCGGCATAAGTTCAACAAGTGTCACTAGGTATACTCTGAAAATATTTATAGATACTATATAGATGATATTCATCAGTATATAGTTTCACGGAGAGAATAGTTCAAATTAAAAAAAATTATCTGTCGCGTAACCAGCTTTTATTAGCTTCATTTGTATTTTTTTTTTTTAAATGAAAAATTCTTTATTTCGTCTCAAAGCACTACAATAAAATAAGTATCTAGGACCACCCCAGTAAGTTATTAATAATACTTGTGTTGGGGTCGCCCTGCACTTCCCTTAAAATTACGTTTACATATATTGAGACTAGAATTTTACAAGGCTTTCACTACAATTAAAATTATTTTAGGTTAATACAAGTAGATATGGTAACTTAGTGTGCATGTGTGTTTGTGTGTGTGTGTGTGTCATTGAGCTGCATGCAGTAAGTTTAGAATAATCTCACTAAAATTCTTTCAGCTTCCTCATAAGTCAAGGTAAGTAGCCACTCTGTTATGTATTATTCCGTGTATTTGGCTATTTCTGTAACGGAATTTTCCAAAGTCATTTTTACCCACTGACAGTTAGTTGTTTCAATTGGAGTTGGATCAATTGGACGTCTATTTATTAAAAATACTACAATACAGTCCAAAATTTCGACTTGATAATCTCACTGCAACCTGGTTTAAGATTTCAAGCAAGACTTTGAACATGTATTGTGTTCTTCTCCAAAATACGTATTTTTTTAGAATTTGAGGTGATTTAATTATTAGAAAATAATTATAATAAAGCAATATTTAAATAACAATAACTTAAAACTAAGTAAATAAAAAATCTGTAACTAAGTATATTACGTTAACTTTAGAATTGGCCTTTAGCTCAAATTTAAAAAAGTGCAACACATAGTCCAATATAATTCGATAAATTTTAAGCAAACGTATCACATCAAAAGTTTACAGTTTAAAACTTTGTCGGTTTTAATAAAAACTACATCAATTTATACGGAACTGCACAAACACATTGATACATTTTCTACATAGCTTAAATCGGGATATTCACCCTTGCACATTTCAGACGCACACAGAGTTGCATCCAATAGCAACCTAGAGGAAGCAGGAAGGAAATAAATTTTATAGCACCTAGGTTAGAGCAGGCAAGTATTCTACAAGTCTATGCCTAATAAACTAGAAGTTATGCTGTGCTCTCTTATCTCCTGCTTTTTCATGTTCTCCTGGTACATGTATTGCAGTTGATGCAATTATTTTTGTATATTGCAAAATGCAGTTTAAACCACAGTTTAAACGTAGTGCACGTTGTGACGTAGCAGCGGCTATTGTAAGTGCAGTTTCTTATAATATCTTTTTATTCATTGTTAAATATAAAATATGTATATCATATTTTTATATTTGTTAGCAATCTCAGTCATATCATAACTATGGCGATAAAATTGAACCTGCTCCAAAGCTAACATACATTATACAAAAATAATTCATGCAACAAATTGCATAACACAAGCTACGCGATATTTTATTCGCATTGTTGTACCAGGCTAACATAAAAAGACGACAGTGAAATTGCAACATTTTGTTCCTGGACTTAGGTGTGGAGTCCTATTACTTATTCTGTGGTAGGGTATGTGCAATACAAATTACGCTGAAACTGCATAGCTATCGAATATCGTCGCAGACTGTTGTACATACCTTCAAGAACTACATTCAGCAAAACTTAGTTATAATAAATAACAGTATCGAATAATAGGTACATTTAACCACGTTTTAAAATAACAAATATTATATTCAAGTCGAACATTATTTACATATTCTTTGTTAGAAATCTCTAGAAACTTCTTTAATTCTAAAAACTTTGTATAAGTTTGCGTCACCGCGTCTGTGATAGTCTCGACCTAAGAATAAGTTTACATCTCAAATTGTTGCTGGAAGGTGGAATTTTAATGTAATGATTTGAATTTACACGGGAATTGCGTTTCAGTCTAATATTAGTAGAAATTGTTGCATTATTTCAACGTGCTACTTTGGTTCAGCATGCTGAAGTGGCAAATGAGCAGGCAAGATCGCTCGAGGACCATTGAGGAGGAACCAGTTAGCGCATCGTGGGGCGGCCTCCAACAAGGTGGAGGGACGACATTGATCGTCTAAAGTGCAGGGAGCCGCTTGATGCAGTTAGCGTAGGACCGCGCGTTGTGGCGTCCTATGGGGAGGCCATGTCCAGCAGTGGACGGAGAAAGGCTAATGGAAGGATTATGCTATTATGTCAATAAATATTATTATTATATCCTTCTTCTGACCAGCGCACCAGGGGATGGATTAAGAGTACAAGTGTTATCTCTGTGCAAACACGTCTCTCACGTCAAAGTCAAAGTCAAATATTTTTATTTCAAGTAGGCAAGATTAACAAGCTCTTTTGAAACGTTAGAAGCAAGCGCATCGTCTGATGCGTGTGGTTCAGTCCTTCACTTTCGGAGAGTATCTTACTCTCCCAAAGTTGGGGACACTTGTGCCCACAAGATGTTATTGGTGACATCTCTGTCAGTAATAATCATACTAAGATTTTTCTGTCTCGAGAGAGAGTAGTAGATCTTTCTAGCACGACAGATTCCTTACATACAGCAGAAAAAACTGAGTACTTGAAGGTTAAATTTCGACAGACATCGCTTGTTTTTAAGCATTTATAATAATAACATCTAAACGCGCCTTTCAAATCAATAAATATTACCTTGCGTTTAATGACGATTAACTTGAGGGGAAGGTTTTTCATTATGTTTATATTTCGAAAAAATATTAAGAGAACAAAGTGCTAAATATGTATTACATAAGTTCCCTAACTTCCAAATATTTATTTTTTATATTATGGTACTATTTTCGTGATGCCAGGGCTCAGCGTAGCTCATTGCAGGATAACTCGCAAAACGTCATCTAGTCTGAAATATGGTTCTAAGCCTATTTTTACGCTTTCCATACACGATACAGTCACATATTAGTATTATATTTCATTGGGCACAGACCTTCCTCTCTTCGCGAGGGTTTTTGGTCTACTGTGCCGCACTGACCAGGCGTGTTGCCATAGGATTTGGTTTCGAATTTTCCATCTCTCACAGAAAATATTCGTGGTTTTTAGCACCATTGGGATGAGATGGGGTGGTGTCATTTATAATCTTAATCCGTCACCACACAGATAATATAAATTTTTCCATACACGCGCAAATTATTTGTCAAACCAGAACACTGCTATGAAGTTTCTAAAGTTCTGAATTCGAAAAAAAAAATGTAAACTGACGAAATATTGAGCATTCAGATTTTCTGATTCGAATTACTGATCAGTAGCCTAGAAAACAAACGTGAATGTCTAGACAATACGTGTAGAAAACACCAAATTATTCGGACGTCTCCAACCTAACAATATTTCAATATAAGTGATAAATTTTTTTATATTAACGCGAGTGCAATATTTAGGGTTACTTAATTTAAGTGAACAGCTTGTTACCCATTTATTGGTATGTTTTTATATTTTTTTAAAGATCAACATTTCTATCCTGCTATCGAAGAAAGGATATTCTTTTTTAAGTAAATTTATTTATGGAACAGATTTTTATAATTACAGTCTAGTTATAGACTTCTTTTAAAATCGAAGTGTTCGTATATACGTTTTACGAAATAAAATATAAAATGGCGGTTATTTGACCCAAAATGGCGTCTAAAACAGTCTACAAACGACATATATAACTGTGAGCGAAAAGATGAACACAAATTTTATTAAAAAAACGGTATTTTAGTACATTATTGTATGCGGGCGGGGTTTTGATGACCCTTATATTTTTGTTTAAAAAATATAATGTAATCTGTCTAAATATTTGCAAGTACTTACTTACGCTTTTATTTTCCATTTGGCCATGACACGAAAGCATCTATCACATTCTACTAACTAAATCATTGACGAACTTTAAGCGCAAAATATTAAGATTGATATAGGAAAATTTACTGAAGGTCTGACATAAACATTACAATGCAGTGACCAACTTATAGATTTTTCTTTAAACAAAATAAACAAGTACATAAGTTTAAAATAAAATATTTTGCATTGTTTAATAAACATTTTTCAATTTACTATAACTTTTATAAAAGTAAGCACAAATCCCGGCACACAGCATGGTATTCTGCCACTTGCATCTATCAGCTGCTTTTGATTCGGCATTACGGCTGAATTAAACCGATGATGGAGAAAGTTTCCCTATTGGTGTTATTTTATAAAAGATTAATATTTCATTTCAGATTTCCTCCTCAACAATTTAAGATATTATTCAAAATATATCTTGCTGATACTGGGCGATCATTTCCTGAAAATACTGGCTGCGCTCTGCGCTTGCGTACTTACTGCCACCCCGTATAAAAAATATAATTACGCATATTTATTTTTACCGTGAGACCTATCCGACAGTATACACACAGAAATCAATCGAGGTGTCTCGCGGAGCTTATAACTGTCACCGCAAAAAGAGATTTTTTATATTCTTTTATTACTTTGCAAAAACGCTTATTAATTGGCACAGGCCGCTACCGCAGATGACCAGGCAAACATTTATAGCTTGAACAGCATCTGCATCATCAATATGGGGTGGCGACGCTAAACCCTAACCACACTGAAACGACGATGCTTTTATTACCGATACTTGTATTACATATATAAAGATACTGTTAGCTATAAAATATATTTCAAGCGAATCAAATAATATATATTATCAATAGGTGCATATACCGTCTGAGTGCATTATTGATCGCCTGGGAATTGCTGCGCACGCAACAGAATCCCTAGATAGCTAGATTTATTCTGGATGTCCTAGATGGGGTCAGTTTATAGGCGGTGTCCTTGCAGTTGAAAAGTGCAACGCGTTGTTTGCTAAAATTTAAAACATATTCAGATAATATCCTAACCAGGGCAATGTAATTCAATCTTAAAATAATCTTAGGGATTAATAACTTATTTTAAATGTAAAGTTAACAGTTTTTTTTAATGTTTTGTATCGTTTTTGTTATACTTATATTTTTAATTGTTTTATTGCAAAGTATTTATGATAATGAGAAGGTAGATTTGTTTAGGAGTAATTAACAAATATTGCTTAGAATGCTGCCTTTACAATTATACTAAATGTAACGAAACAAAACACCAAGATTACTAACTAGTAAGAAAAATAACAAGAGATTTTGATTGGCTGCCTGAGGACATCGTAGTATTTAGACCAGAAAATTAGCTATACTCACAGGGAGTCTTTGGATGTAAGCGGCACATAACCACTCGTGATCATGACAACTAACTGGTAAAAACGTGGTGACCTCTACAAGAACAGCATTGATATCTGAAATGGTAAGTCAAATTCTATAATATTTCGAAATATATAATTGTAATTTTACAAGCTACTATCAAGTCTTGGCCGATGGTTGTCTGGAATAAAATATTGCAGGCTATGAGTAGCAGCGCAAAATGAAAGATTGATGTATGAATTAAACTGAATACTTGTGAATACTAAACTGAATACTTGTGTATGTGTATATGTATGAATTAAACAAATACTACAGTATATTATGTAATAAAAATTAATGATTCACTGAATATATAGGTATTTTAACCATTATAACATACAAAAATCGCTCTTTTTGCTGACAGCTTATTTTGTTGAATTGTCAAATTTTGTAAGTGTCTGAATAATTGAGTATTTAAAAAAAAATATTCAACCGACTTCATGTCTCTTTGAAATTTGAGGATTTTTCTCAATTTCTCAGGAGATAACCATCAGATCCTGACCTGGTGCCGATGGGACCACACGGGCACCGCCAGGTTTTAAATAAAAAAAGAATCATTAAAATCGCTTTGTCCAGTTAAAAGTTATGAGCTAATAAACATAAAAAAAAGTAAGCATACATACGAATTGAGAATCTCCTCCTTTTATTCAAAGTCTGTTAAAAATCTTAGAATTTTGTAGGCTATTAATATGAGTTTTGCATCTACCACGAATTTAGACTATATGCACCCATTTTCTTTTGATATAATTATGTTTTTCCCAGTTTCTCATTGGTTTCATTTTTGTTAATTTAATACGTTCATTGCTGCTAACGCTAATGCGCGTTTTTCTGATCTTCACCAAGTGCGGGCCGCCGCGTATATGCGTCCATACAAAAAGAAATCTTTATTCGAGCCCAGTGCGCCGCACGGGGAGTAAAGGGCCGGACACAACATCTATCCCGGCCCAAATGTCAACCCCCGTGCACGCGCCGGATGGCGGCGGTGACCAACTGGCTACCGCGGCGCTCCCTGCTAAACAACAGACGGGGCTCTGACGACCGAACAATGGCGGTATAACCATCCACCTAGCTGCGGCTGGAAGAGGTTTTTGGAAACCTAATGGTGCAAATGACCTTCAAAAAGACCGATAGGAGAAACAGCTCTTTGGCGGTGGACTTTAGGCAGCAGCCCTGCCAATCGTCTAGGATACTATGGGCTAATAACCTGTATATCCGAATACAAACCTATTACTGAAACTCAAAGAAGGAATAAACGGATCGATCTAAAAAACCTGACCTTTGGCGCGAAAACAACGACTCTGATTGGCTGCTGGAATGTCCGCACGATGTGAGAAGAAAGCAGACTGCATCAAGTGGTCAAATATATGCTAGACTACCAGCTGGAAATACTTGGTATTTCCGAAGCGAGATGGAAAGTTTTTGGGGAGGAGCAGATTGAGGACTGTACCCTCCTGTACTCCTGTACTCGGGACAGAAGGAGAAAAATGAGTATGGGGTGGGAAATCTACTCACCAAAAGAGCCCGCTCCTGTCTGCTTGATTGGAAACCTGTGTCGTGTAGAATCATCACAGCTCGTTTCAAATCTAAGGTGAGAAACGTCACCGTAGTACAATGTTAGGCACCTACTAACTAGGCAGATATTGTACAGAAAGAAGATTTCTACAACCAACTCAGTGCAACAATGCGCATAATTCCAAAAGGCGATATTGTAATTTTCTTGGGCGATTACAACGCTCAAGTGGGCGACAACAACCAAGGAATAGAATCATGGGTAGGGCGGCACGCCTTAAGCAGAAGAACCGAAAATGGCAAAATGCTTGTGGATTTATGCTGTGAAAACAATCTTGTGCTTGGGGGTTCACTATTCCCACACAATAACTGCCACAAGGTCTCTTGGGTCTCCCCAGACAGAAAAATTGAGAACCAGATAGACCACGTAATGATAAGCAGGAAATGGAGACGTTCGTTGCTAGATGTTCGCAATCGCAGAGGTGCGGATGTATACAGTCCAACAGTGTCCTATGTCCCCCAGGCGGGGCAGAGGGCGTCCACAGTGATTCGCCATCGCGATCGGTCTTGAGCTGCACTTTTTATCTATCTCCAGGTCTTTCCGATGTTCTTCGCCTCGTCTGCAATTGTGCGTCGCCATGTTTGCTTGGAGCGATCACGCTTACGCTTTCCTTGCGGACCTTGTATACAGTAACCACCATCTAATTGTAGCAAAAATACGCCTGAAGATAGCAAAGGTTCTAAATAAATCAACCACATCATCTCGGCGACTCGATGTCTCTAAACTCCAGAGCGATGACATCAGAAAGAAGTATAGCGCGGATGTCCATAATCATTGTCATTCATGTGCACATCAGACTAACACAGTTGAAGATCACTGGAACCACATAAAAAACACTTTTCAGAATTGTTTTGAAACCCATCTAGGTTACAAAGATTATGCCAAGAAAGAGTGGATTTCTGCTGAGTCATGGGATAAGGTTAAATTCTGGAAAGCGATTAAAAACAAGCTTAATGCTGCAAAAGACCAAAGCAACAGAGAAATCTTAGCTTATGAGTACTTCATTTGCAATAGTGACATAAACGTAGCGCCAAGAGAAATAAAAGAAGAAGAGCAGCATCGATAGCCCGAAGAGCGGAAATAGCAGCCCAATCTGGAAACACCAGGGAATTATACCGAGCAGGGAGGGAACTCTGTCATAAAAAACCAACAGTGAGGCCAATAGTAGACAAAGCAGGAAAACTACTAGTTACGCAGGAAGAACAAATGCAGAGATGGCACGAGCATTTCGCAGAGGTTTTCTACGCTTTGGGTGACGAGACTGATGATGTAGAAATTGTCACAGAAGTACAAGTACTAGACATCAAAATTGAATCTCCCGATGTCGACGAAATCTCACGCGCAATTAAAACCCTGAAGAGCGGTAAGGCCCCAGGAAATGATTGCATCCCCGTAGAAGCGTCACCACATGGAATATGTATCTATTCCGTGTGGTGACGGATTAAGAATACAAGTGTCACCACCCTATCTCCTCCCAATGGTGCTGTACAAGTCAGCTAAGGGATATTGCACACAGATCACATCTTTTGTGAGAGACGGAAAACTCGAAAATAAGCCCTGTGCCAACACGCCTGGTCAGCGCGGCACAGTAGACCATAATCTCTCCCAAAGTGGAGGAGGCCCGTGCCCAACAGTGGGGCGTAAATGGGCTGGAGAAGAAGAAGCGTCAAAGTCAAACCCAAACGTAGTGGCTAGTCTATTGCATCCCTTAATGACATCAATTTGGGAAACAGGCCAAGTACCCGAAAGCTGGAAGGAGGGGATCATAATCAAGCTTCCCAAGAAGGGTGATCTCTCGCATTGCGCTAATTGGCGAGGTATAAACTTGCTGCCTGTCTGCTCTAAGGTGCTTTGCAAGGTCCTGCTGAATAGAATGTTGAGTGCTGTTGACTGTAGGCTAAGGGACGAACTGAGTGGATTTAGGGCGGAACGTTCTTGCACGGATCAGATAAACATTTTACGCATGATACTAGAGCAATGCAATGAGATGCAAAGCGAGCTCTACCTTCTGTTCGTCGACTTTGAAAAGCGTTTGTTAGAAGTGGACAAGTATATGGCGAATATTGAAGCAGAGAGGAATACCAGACAAGGTCGTAGACATAATTAAGTGCCTCTATGAGGGATCCACCTGCCGAGTAATGTACAAGGGCCAACTGTCCAATCCGATATCCGTCACCACTGGAGTCAAACAAGGCTCTCTGCTGTCACCGTTGCTGTTCTTGATTGTCTTGGATGACGTGATGCGCAGGGAAACGAGCCAAGAAGTAAGAGGGCTGCCATGGGCAAACGACAAAACCCTCGAGGATAGTGCTAGTCGACCTATGTCAGCTAGTCACATCACACCGCCACCTGCAGTCCAAGACCGACGACCTGGCAAATGCCGCTGCTAGGGAGGGCCTTTGCATTAATTGTGCGAAAACAAAGGACATGTGACTTAACACAAGCAGTGTAGTGCCTATACTGGTAAACAGCAAGCCAGTTGAGCAGGTGAACAATTTCACATATCTAGTAAGTGTCGTTAATCCACAGGAAGGAGCAGAAGCGGATGTGGAAGCCGCTTATGCGCAACTATAGCCCGTCTGGACATCTGCTGTTATTACGCGCCGAACGAAGTTAAGGGTTAACTCCATTGTTAAATCGGTCCTCTTATTTGGCTGTGAGACATGGCCCGTCAAAAATGAGATAACCAGTAGATTGCAAGTGTTTGTAAACAAATGTTTGCGCAGAATTCTGAACATCTACTGGCCACGGACTATATCCAATGCAAAGCTATGGGAGCTTACCAATCAAAACCCGATAGCCAAGGAGATACTGCTGAGAAAATGGCGCTGGATAGGGCATTTGTTGAGAAGACCAAGCACCCACCTACCCAGGCAGGGTATAACATGGCAAGGGTCACTGGATCGGGTGAAATGGAAACGCCTTCTTAGAGCCCTATGTTGATGAGGGACAAAAGAAATCTGCTTCAGCTATATTTGTCCCTTTCAGCACGGCGCTCGAGAATAAGGATAGCAATACCTAAGGCAAATACCTAAATTAAGAGTAGTGTACCCTCTTAATGGTAAAAAAAAATTGTAATCTACAAGTAGGGTATCGAAATTAAAATAAAGAAATTCAATCGCGAAAAGATTTTATAGGCAAAACATTTAATTTTGATTAAAAAAACCTATTAATATTATAACCTATTTTGTAATAATATAATAAACCAACTAAAAACCAACTGACATTTTACACATAGGTGGCAATTTTGCCTGTGTAACTAAACTAAAACATAAACATGGGTATTATCTACGACTATAACGCAATATGATAATATCAGCTAAACTTTTTTGATAAAGATAATGTGTAAAACAGAACAGAAATTTTATCTCATATAAATAAAATATATTACTACAGCGTAATTTAGCCATTAAACTAAAATACATTATAATTTTAAATAAGTTTAGTTCGGTTTTTTAGCGCATCTAAATTGGTATCAATGAAATCTGTACCATCCATCCATCAGACATTCTCCGTCCATTTTGTCTAACAGGCTTCCCACATAGAACGCTACAAAGCGCGTTTTTGTGCCGCTTTAACCCAATGGCTCCCCACAACCATAACGATGGTTGCCCTACGCTGCGTCGTGCGTTTCGTGGTCGCCACTATAGAACCTTTCGTTTCCATCTATCATCAGCCCTACGAGCGATGTGAAATGAAACAGCTTTCACGTTTCCAGGTTCCAAAACTCAGTGGTTTCATCTATGCGTCGACACGTGAGTCAAACCGCCTCGTATTTGTAGGTATACAAAGCTTTTACCAGAGGGATAAACACATGGTAACTATGCGAATATTCTCACAATGCAGTGGCAGATCTGGATTACTTAAGTTGGTTTGTGTTCTATAAGGTAACGACAAAATGTTTGGTAAGTATAATATAATACCATGCCTTGGTATGTTTATACAATAACAGTACCGAGAACTATGACAATTTTTGTTAAGTTGGCAACACCTTGCTGTGCTTTCTTGCATAACATATCAAATAAAAACAGAAAACATAATTTTAACTTGATATATGGCGTGGTACAATCTTAGTCATAGGAAAAATGGTATTTTAAAGGGATTAGAATTTTCATGGGAATGTCTAGGGTTGCCATTCATCCGGGTTTAATTGGATTTGTTCAAATTTGAAGGGCGTCCGGGGGCCATTTGAGGGGGTTTTTCAAAATGTGTTTGAGGAAAACCCCGACACTCGTTATCAAAAACCTGTGAGAAAACACAAATATTTTTAAAGGAGTCCGGGGAGAAAGCCGTATTTGACCCATATTTCCGAGGGTTTTTGATATTTATTTGACGTCGGCAATATGGCAACCCTACTTGGGACCCATACCTAATTAGAATTCAAATAGTTAATAATTATTTTTTCGTGTTTAATTTGATTTGTTAAAAACTATGAATTAAATGTATTTAATTTAACAGCATGTTTAAAGATAGGATGCAATAGCGAATTCATCTTTGGATTTGTATACCCACATAGCTTTCGATTTCAATTGCCCCCGAAACGTTTTTTTGGACAAAAATAAAAAAGAGAAGATATACAACTGCTAGAAGTAGACCAAGTAGTCCAGATTAATGCTATATAGAATACGCGATCAAAATTGGGGCCCCCTAATCTACCATAACGATCACGGCGAACGTTCTTAGATGCCCTCAATGTTCACACAGCTTCGCCATAAAGTTAGCCACATTGATGCGCATCAGCATCATGCCTTCTATCGGTCCACAGTCAAGTCGAAGAAATCAGCATGTCTGTATGTAATAAATGTTTTTGAAAAATATCCCTTTCCTTTCCTCCCAATACATTTTAGCTCAGGGCCGTTTTAAGGCAAGCGATGCCATTATGAAGCAGCAGAAATAAAAAGAGAGCAGAAATATAAAAACTTACTGGTGAGTTGAAAGAATTAAATGAGCCTAACGTTATTGTAAACATTTTTATCGTAATTAAACTTTATACCTAGAAAAAATTAAAATACATATAAATAGGAACCTTTATGTACGCTGTTCTCGTCTTGCAATGGCAGATAATATAGTTCCATTCATTCATTCACAAAATAAATCATTCATTTCGCAGTACGATTACTTTCTGATCCATTTAAAATTTTAGTTGCAATATAACTCATAAAATCTTGTGGACAGAACTAGAGAGCAACTGCAGTTATTCATTCAGTTATCATACCTAAGAATTAAAATTGCTTAATCATCTTATTTTCGCATACCTACGTCTGTCAGCAACTATTAATCTTCTCACTTCAATAATGAAAGTGAGTCAACTCATAAGTAGTATTAAGCCAAGGTTTGAATGCTTACTTTTTTTTAATTAAATCACTTTAGATGTTTGTGCACAACTTTTCATCACTAAATAACTCCTCCGATTATATGTATTTGGCAGATAAAGGAATCTAAAGTTTAATATTAAATTCAAACTATGGACTCCTTTATTTGACAAATATAATCGAAATCATCGCATTAACGATTATAAGTATTTTAATTTCATTCATTTCCATTCTTTCATTACAGTAGCATATAACACACTAGAGTTTCATACTTTAGATACGCTTTATTCGAAAAACAAAACTTTTCATAAAGATTAGAATTAATTCTGAAAATAGACACCTAATTCAATAAAGCCCATGTTAATAACCTAGTGGCCTTAAAAGACACATAGCCAAAACAGCACGTGATAAAATTACAAAAATTTGGCAAAATGCAAAACATTAATAGAAATAATGCTACTTTGTATTCTAATAAAGTGATTTATCTTTTTCGAGTTTATTTAAACCTAAAAAAATATAAGAAGGAAACATGTAGTTTTATTTTGAAAACCCCCTGGTAATTTAAAACTGCATTGCTCCATTGCTTTGCTTTTTAAATAAGGTAAGAAGTTATTAAAATTAGTAAGGTAATAATGGTTAAAAGGTTTTTATTAAAAGGTAATATAAAATAATTGGTAAGTATTGGGCTGTGGTAATAATCAGTTTGCTTATTTTTTTTATATCGATTTAGGTTATTAAAAGTAAAGTGACACTTTTTTGGCCATTTTATTGATAATTTATTAATTTCTATAAGTAACCTCATTGGAACAGTTTATTTCTTGAGTTGGTTATTCTTTTCGACAGTCGGTAACTATGTTTTTGGTTTTGCTAACAGATGTAAGCAGCGGCCGTCGGAACTATGAACCACAGAACCTGATTACTGCGGGGGTGCTGAGACAACTATCCCTCAGCCCCATGACGTCCAAGAAACGTATCTCGGATGCAATACGCATTGGATATTTATACGAGACCTATAAACGTGGGTGAGTATACCATAAACCGAACGGTTTTTGAAATTATATTAGGTGCATTAAGCTTTTTTGAGATAAGTAAAAATGCTGGCTTTCACGGCACCCTGGGAAGGAAAAGGGGTAGTGACACTTATATATGATTAATCCGTCAGCATACAGACAGCAACATATTACATTGGTTTTAATAAACATTCCCTATTTCAGGTACAATCGTATAGAAGAACGTGAGAATAATGAAGATGACAATCATACGTAGAAAAATATGTAAAGGTATTGAAACAAATAATTATTTATTGTTATTGTTTATCATTGTTCGTGTTTTCTTTTTATTCACACACACATTAGTTTGGTTCTTCGTTTGTCCTAAGTTTGTAACTAAGTTCAGAGTAAAAAGTTTATGAGTATGGATGTTTGGATGTTTGTTACACATACACGCAAACAAAAAAGGTATGCAAGTTTCCAGTGGGATATTAAGTTGAGGGAAAGTTTTCTAAATTTCACACGTATGAAGTCGCGGGCAAAAGCTATTAAATAATATTTACAGCCACAATATTTACACAAAGACAATAATATGAATATGCATAAGTGATATCGAAAGTTATTGTAATTAATATTATTTAATTGTAACAAGCACTGTGATTGAATCCTGTCACTTGGGATAGGTACAGGCCCGCCTAATTCAAGTGACGGGTTTTAAATTTTTAGCAACATGGTTTTGTTTAGTTAGATGAATTTTCTTTTTTACAACCTTAACTAACTTAAATGAATCTAGTTAATTCATATTTATAAGTAAAAATGTGATTTCGTGAACTATGCAACAACCTATGTAATTTTTTGGTACAAATAAATATAGTAGGCGCGCCAGTTCATGTCCATCCTGAGGAATGCGGTAGTGCTGTGACCTAATCAATAATGGTAATGCCGATGTCGATAATTATTACACATTTGGTCAACCATATCTATCACAAATTTATTACAACTCTAAGTAAGTAAATTAATACATATTATCAAATGAATCTACCCAATATTTGTTAATGGATTATTACAAAAATAAGGAAAAAAAAAATTATAAAGCACAAAAACCCTAAATACGAATTAGTCACCATCAGATGCAAAGATATTCTCGTGCTTGTTTATGTATTATAAAAGGTTTTTTTCTACTTGAACTTGTTGAAGGCGAAGTATTCATGTTTTCGTACACAAAAAGAAACAACACAAGCAGTTAACAGTTTTTAGTATCGCTATTGACAAGCGCGCGTCAAGGACAACACTCGACTGCGGACGAATGCGGCGAGGTGGGTGAAGGAGGGGCGCGCTGCCCCCGCGCTAACCTCAGGCCCCGATGGACATGAACTCGCGCGCCTACTGTACTTATTATTATTATTATTAATATTTTAATGAATAAAAGTTCAGAGTTATATCCATATATCTGTGATATCCTCAAATGCGCAGAGTTACTTACACTTTTGGTGTAGGTCCTCAACATCATTAATACGTATAATGCCTGGTTTCAAAGTTATTTATAAAGTTTTGACGGGTCTCGTGGTCTAGTGGTTCATATAACGGACTGCCGTTCACGAGGTCTCGGGTTCGATTCCCGGTCAGGACAATCATTTGTGTGATGTTTTTAATTGTCATACAAATGTTTGTACTGCGTCTGGGTGTTTACTATGTATTATAAGTATGTATTTACAAAAGAAAAGTAGTTTATGTATTATATCCGTATTCTGGTACCCATAACACAAGTTTAGGTATAAGCTTAGTTTGGGACCAGAGGACGTTGTTTGAAATGTCCGTGAATATTTATTTCATTTATTTATTTAATTTAATTTTCCTGTTTTCCTGGATGATATTTTGATAACCTACTAGTAGGTACGGGATCCGTAGTACATTTTTTTACTTGATTACTATCAAGCTGATTTTCCGTGAGTAGCTTTATTATGACAAGACGCCCAATAATTTTCTATTCCAAAATCTCGTTTGTGGTAGCTAACAGAGATAGCAAGGATAAAATATCGTACTAAATGTTATAAAAGCGTATTAAAAGGGTGTTAATTAGTAAGAATAAGGATAAAGACCCGTATAAATATTTAGTTTTTAGGGTTCCGTACCCAAAGGGTAAAAACGGGATTACTGAGACTTCGCTGTCCGTCCGTCCGTCCGTCTGTCACCAGGCTGTATCTCAAGAACGGTGATAGCTAGAGAGTTGAAATTTTCACAGATGATGTATTTCTGTTGCCGCTATAACAACAAATACTAAAAATAAAACAAAATAAATATTTAAGGGGGGCTCCCATACAACAAACATGATTTTTTTACCGTTTCTTGCTCGATACTAATAACGTTGCCTTATGTTGCATAGATAATGGTACGGAACCCTTCGTGCGCGAGTCCGACTCGCACTTGACCAATTTTTTATTTATTGTTACAGTAAGACGTCCTGTCGCTGGCATTCGATACCAGCTGCCATCAGAATGGAAAGAAGACTAAAAACTAACTTGGTTTTTAAGTGAACCCAAGTTTGAGGTGTTATAATAAATGGTCTGTTTGATCCTAATCATTTCGAACAGGCCCGCTTTTTCTACTACACATTCTAGGCCCAGTGGTTATTAGGGACAATAAAGTCTCTAGGTATACACTCCATTAACAATAAATAAATAAATAAATAAATAAATATTCATAGACATTTAACACAACGTCCTCTGGTCCCAAGCTAAGCTTATTATGCTTGTGTTATGGGTACCAGAATACGGATATAATACATAAACTACTTTTCTTTTGTAAATACATACTTATAATACATAGTAAACACCCAGACGCAGTACAAACATTTGTATGACAATTAAAAACATCACACAAATGATTGTCCTGACCGGGAATCGAACCCGAGACCTCATAATCGGCAGTCCGTTATATAAACCACTCCACCACGAGGCCCGTCAAATAGAACAATGATAATCGATAGTCTTATGCAGGAGTCCCAATATCCTAAAGTGCCCAGGGCCTCTTAAAAGTGAAACACTGGCCTATTCTTTGAAACCCCAAAAGAAAAGACTGTGCAGTATTCTCAATGACCGAACATGGATTTAAAAAAAAAGCAAGTTATATTTAGAAAATTTCTACTTCCATACACGAATACTTAATTACTGAAGAGGTTTTCCATTGTAACCTAAGGATAAAAAAAATATAAATATATACATTCTATTCGTACCCGACTGATTTTAAATTATAAAATTTTGGAGGAAACATTTTGGAGGAGAATGTTAACATGAAATGGAAAAATGTTATTATACGTAGGTACTTATAGCATGTGGATTTTGGCTGTAAATTTACACTATATTATATATCTTGTTTTGTTATTACAAAACAAGATATTTAATATAGGGTAAATTTTATATAATTTTATATTAGGTCATAAGTGTTATAAATATTTGTTTTATAAGAGGTCGGGAACAAACAAACGAAGAGTTTTCAAATGTAAGAAATAAAAACAAATCAATGAACTAAAAAGTAATAAAATTTTGATTTTATTTATTTTTATTTGATTCTACTTACGTAAAAAATATGTTGTGTTGCATTTTCAGTAAGAGCTGCTTTTTCGTTTTAAATCATTGACAGTTTTTTTTTGTTTTTACAATATATACTTAGCAAATAATTAAGAATGTAGATGATAGTACATTCTTAATTATTTGCTAAGTATATGCAGTAATGTAAACAAGCATTTTTTACGGATTTAGTGGCATATAAATATTTTGTTTTAACATTAACCAAATCAGAAAATATTCCATAACAACTGAGACTAGTACTTTGCAGCTCAGTCCAATCCGTGATTATATGACTAAAAGTCTGAAAGCCTTGAGCTAGTTATAAAACAAAAATACACGTTTCAAAATTTGTAAAAAGTGCTTATATTTGAATAAGTGTTAGAATAATAACTAATATAAACTCAAATGACTTGTAATCGATTTAGATAATAGATCTGATTTTGTAGTAGATTTTTATATAACATTTACATGATTTATGTCTCCTATATTTAGGAAAAGACTTAGAAAATACAAAAACGAAAAAACAACGCCTAAATAGTTCCTTTCTTTTGAGACGTGTTTTACAACGCAAGGTTGAACATGGTTGTATTTAAATGTAAAATGGCACCAATTCTATTTGCACAACCATACATAACTAAACTAAAACAAAATATTAATAGTATCAGTAACACAATTCGGTAATTCTATCTATTTAGTTAGAATTACCGAATTGTGTTACTGATATATAATTTATACCATTCTAACTTATATAACACATATAATACATACAAGTTAATTAATATCATAATAGGTTTTCATTTTAGTCTAGTTAATCTTTTTGACGCAATGGAATTGGTGTTGTTATAATCCCTATTATATTAAAAAACTTCTTCACGCAAAACTGAAAATTCTGTTGCTATGCTAAATATTTCATGACACAAATTATTTTATGAATTAATTTTGTGTTTTTATTATATTTAAACTAGAAAAAGACATACTACGACAATTTGTTTATGTTTCGTAATCAGTAACGTAATATGATTCTATTTGGTGCAATGCGGGTATAAAATTCATTTATAGATTGTGTAATTATTTTAAATTGCGTTTTAGGTATAAACATATTGTAAATTCAACAATATAAGGGCTTATTTAATTATTATTTATTCATGTACTTCTTGGAGAAAAAATAATTAATAAATCTTTTCGTGGATTGCTGCTGTAGCTAGTACTAATTTGTGTTTTATATTATTACTAGCTGACCCGGAAAACGTTGTTTTGCCTTATTAAAAAAAAAAGTTTGAAAAATAGATGTTGGCCGATTCTCAGACCTGAACTGCATGTAAAATTTCATAAAAATCGGTCAAGCCGTTTCGTAGGAGTACGGTAACTAACACTGTGACACGTGAATTTTATATATAAGATTTATAAATCTATCATTTTGATAGAAACAGTGTATCGTTTTGATAGAAACAGCATTCACATCCATGCAGAAATTCTATGGTGATATGCGATTTTCACTTTGTGCCCTATTCCTATTTTTACAATTTTATACTTTTATATCTTTGTACTCTTGTGAATATTTTGTACCTTCATATAAATCTTATAAGAAAAATAAATGTAGTGATATTTAACCAGCTGTAATAAATATGTGATAACGACTGTACCTATTGTCTTATTCAATGATCCCATTTTATTCGAACTATAATTTTCTCTGCTACATCCAGAAATTTCCCAGTTTGTTACTAATAAATAATAAATAAATAAATATTTATGAACATTTCACACAACGTCCTCAGGTCCCAAGCTAAGCTTATTATGCTTGTGTTATGGGTACCAGAATACGGATATAATACATAAACTACTTTTCCTTTGTAAATACATACTTATTATACATAGAAAACACCCAGACGCAGTACAAACATTTGTATGACATTTATAAACATCACACAAATTAATGTCCGAGGCGGGAATCAAACCCGCGACCTCATGAACGGCAGTTCGTTATATGAACCACTAGACCACGAAGCCCGTCATTACTACTACTACCGTTACTATTCATAAAGTGAACAGATTTCAATTTTATGTCACGTCATAGGATACATCTATGTATTGCTTATGTAAGAAAAGAAGTTCTGAAGTCTAGAGGAAAGCCAAAGAAAAAATGGATAGACTGGGGAAAGGGAATATGAAAGAAAGAGGAGTTAACATAGTCTGACAAATAATGGGATAAGGACAGGAGAGTGATGTAAATAAAATAACAAAATTGTTTCAAATAACATGCATACGAATGCATTCGTACCTACCTACCACAATAAACAGAATGTAAGACGGTGTATTATAAACTGACTTTGCTAAAATAATAGTAGCTGCTTAATGATGACGTTTGAATTATTTGTTTTGAATATAATTTCAAAGTACCATAAACCGTGATAATACAAGAGTTACCCTATATCCTCCGCTAACGCCTCATTTGCTCGGGAGGAGATAGTGGCAAAGAAGGAGGCCCTGCGAGAGCACGAATGCGAGATGCCCTTTATCTGGGACTTGACGAGATTGAATGTTCATTCTGTCAAGTCAAGTCCCAGATAAAGGGGCCCTTGGCGGATCATAGTAAGGCTTAAGGCACCACCACGGCCCGGTAGGGTGGAGGTAAGCATTTAAAAAAATCTGTGTGATCTGGTCTGGGTGCTGTAAAAGCCAGCTTATTAGTAAGAGATAAAAAGCCCGTAACATACGTCGAAGTTTCCTCGAGGCACCTAGAACCAAATCCTGGACTACCATGCTTGATGAGAGCGGCGCAAGTAGGCGAAATATCCTCCTAAAGTGGATGGGACCCCTGCCCAACAATGCGACGTTATCAGTAACGTCGCACTATTGCTGCTGTCAGCCTGTGCTTAGAAAAACTCTTAAAATGAAAACTTTATAAAAATGATCATCACTTTATGATTCATACCTTGTATTCCATAACATCAGTCTGGACAAAAAGTGATGCAAAGATACATCAAGATTCGAAATTCAAATCTCAAACGCTATGACCATATATTTTACCAAGATTTCGACTAACGATATTTTGTGGACCTCGTCTTATTGCTGCATAATTCAAGTAGGCACTTAGTTTATTTTAGAATTGAACAAGCTTACGAGGACTTTTAAAACGAGTGCAAAATGGTTCTTTTAAGTGATGTCAGTAAGTAAAATATGTGGCTTGCGGGGTATTACTAAGTGGACAGACTTATTCAAAAGACTACAGATGAAAAACTGGAAACTAAACCCTATATCATTACACCTTGTCAACATGGTGCCTATAGTAGACCAAATACCAGTAGGTATTTAAATGTTTAGTGAGGGAAAAGAAAAATTGTATGTATTTAATTTTTAGCATGCATGTATGCATTTAATTTAATGTGATGGACTTCTTGGTCCTGATGTGATACTAGGCGTGGCGTAGCCTGATAAGCACCATTTATTCATCGATCAGCCTTTCCATTCCTTTTCCATCAGCAAGTCCATTGCTGGATATAAGTCTCCTCCACAGAACGCCACAACGTGTGGTCCTGTGCGACATCCCTGAGGTTCGCTGCCTATTTGACAAAGACTTCAGTATATTTGACAAGCCTCGTGGTTGAGTGGTTTATGTAACGGACTGTCGATTAAGAGGTCGCGGATTCGATTCCTGCTCGGGACAACCATTTGTGTATTTTTTCTAACTGTCATACTAATGTTTGTACTGCGTCTTGGTGTTTCAATGTAAATATGTATGTATTTACAAAAAAAGTAGTTTATGTATTCCATCCGTATTCTGGTACCCATAACACAAGCAAATACGCTTAGCTTGGGACCAGAGGCCGTTGTGCGTATGTTGTGTTTATTTATAGTAAAACAAACAAATTTTGCTGTACAATATTTATATAATATCTATACATATATACAATTAAGATTACAATAATTATATATTTTATATTATAGAAAAGATAACTGATACCTGGGTATTTCGCACTATATTTACAATACTTAAATATAAAGGTATATACAAGCATATATAAGCTTACTTTGGGACCTGATAACATTAAGAGAAATTTATTTATAATTATAGTTTATTTAATAACATATAATAGTTATTTTACCTACGTTTTAATACTAACATTAAATAGTTTATTTTGTTTTATATCTGTTAATGAATTAAAATAATCCGTAATACTTATACAACTTATTTACAAGTTATCAACTAACAATAATAATTAATTATTTTTCTAAATGAATTTACCAACAACCTTATAGATTATAATAATTACCTAAAGATTTTATTAAAATCTATTTTTACAATTATATTTTTTCTTAATAATTTACGATTTGTGCTTTTGATTGATGCGGCTATATCAAGCTTATGTACTAAATATATCTACTAATATACATTTATTAGCTATATAATAGTGTTTATATACAGTGAATGAATATACCTAATGGAATAAAGTATCAATTTTAATTTACATATTTACAGTTACATGAACATACAACGATGAAATAATTATTTACATCGGTCCAGTTTTTTCAGAGCCATTCATTTCGAACAAACAAACAATCAAATCTTTCCTCTATAATATATTATGATATATTTATATTTTTATGTGAAATATCCATAAATATTTATTTATTAATACTAATATTCTCTTATATTTACTTATTTAATCTACTGTCAAAAAATAACATCTAATAATAGGAAGAGACATTGTGTTTTATAATTATTTCCTTATGTAAGACTGACTTGTATAAAAATGCAACGTAAATAATTTATATTTATTCAAAGATAGGGATATATAGGGTTTCACGAGTATACTATTATTAATAGCTGTTGCCGGCGAAAATGTATCACTTTCTGTGACTGTAGCAGCCTAATGGTGAAAAATTTTTCAGAATCGGGCCACTGTTTTAGGAAATTACTCCCCACATACATACCACAAACTTTATTTCCTTAGAAATAGTATAGTATATAATAATATAAGGCATACCATCCAAAAAGATGGCACAGAGGTATTACTGTTATAAAAGGCGCTTCACATTACACTCTTTAAGACTGAAGCAGACTGAATGCGTTTTGCCTACCGGTCTGCTCTAGACCCAATCCCGCGTGGACTTATCTCTATACATATTATTAGGTATTAGAGAAATGATAACACAGAAAACCTAACATAAACAACACAACAAATGGTGCCTACCTTCTTAAAACGAAGAGTAAGACTAGACTGAACAGGAGCATTTAATCATATGGAGTTGAAAACCCCTACTATATTATGCCTATACTCTTTCTCCGAGGTGTTATATTAGAGATTTTTGTTACGATGTTAATTATATGACATTTTATGCGAAAAAGAAATAAGACAAGTTTTCTAAAGTAGAAATAGTCTACTCCTTTCATAGAAAATGCTGATATTCAGTCATCAAAAGTATTAACGACAAAGGGCAAAAATAGCTACAATAGGTTCATATTCTCCTAGAATTCAATAGCTTTCAATTTCGAGTTTTCAGATGGGCTACTGAAAACTCCAAATTTGGGATGAGAATTTACTAAGAGAATATTTTTAAGTAAGTACCAATACAACAAAATAACAATACCAAAAATTTTGGGAGAATCATGCTGTTACTAACATATTACAAAAATGCAGGCTGCAAATGCTGTCACTCCAGGTATTTAGCCTTAAGTGACAGCAGTAGCAGAGGCGCACATTCTCTGCCATGGCTGAGAAAGTTCTGGTACAGGTGCAAGGCAGTGCTGCTGGAAATAGTTCTGAATAGTCGTAAATGTGGTCCACCCTTAAACGATCGCTCCTACCCAGAACCCAGCCCTGTCTATACACCAGAAATGAAAATCCCCGAATGCACCAGAGTTAAAATTTAGAGATTTAATAAACCTAAACCTCAAATCATTGGTCAACAAGATCTAAGGATATCTATAAAGCGTCTACTATTCGCTTTATACGACAACCTTGAGAATAAATGTAATTAAAACCTTCTGCCCATAAACAAAAATTTGCGAGTGATGTTGGATTAAGAATACATGTCTCCACCCCCTTTCTTCCCGTGGTTACTGTAAGAGCCAGCTAAGGCATATTGTACATAGATAACATCCTCTGTAAAACAGGGAACTCCCGAAAATAAACCCCGTGCCTAGACGCCTGATCAGCGCAGCACTGTAGACCATAATCCCTCCCAAAGTGAAGGAGGCCCGTACCCAACAGTGAGGCGTTTATGGGCTGGAGAAAGAAAAAAGAAAGAAAGAGATATAGCCGTGCTTAAATAAAAAGATGGCAAAGGTACGTTAGAACATATCTGAAGTTATAAGAGCTTGTACTCTCCCATTTTAATATAATAAAAATAAACTGAAAGGAAATAGAAGGTTGGTCAGGCAGCAACTCCTTCATGACACCTTCGACCCGCTGCTCCTTTGCTAATCAGTTGGTGAAACATTTCATCTTTAGAAGCTGTCATCATGCACAGGTTTACCTAAAATATTGACAAAATTAAATTCATTATGTTCCAATCTATTTGCCTAGTGTCTGTTCAATTACACTTAGGTGCTGGGCAACCCAATATTAAATTAGACATAAAAATTCAAACTAGGTCTTTTAATATAGTTATTTCTTTTATCGCACATTAATGCTTCACAAATTATTCGAAAAAGTCGAGAATATAAAATTACAATATAAATATATTATTTACTGTTCATTTTTTTTATATAAATTATTAAGAGATTTATGATGTGCACAAAATCATTACAAGTAACATCTCGGAAAAATTTATTGGTATTTACATCGTTATTAGACCGTTTCACCCAAGGTTATCTTAATTGCCATAAGATAAAATAACACCAAACACTTGTAAGTGAAAAAAAAATGTTATATAATTCAAAGCAAATCAGATACCATTTTTAGAAAACCTGATTTTATAAATATTACCTCTGCATTTCCTTTCTTCCAAGATTACAGATCGCGCTCACAATAAAAGTCTCCCACAATAATAGTGGCAATACATTTTGATCTTTGCTGACTCCCTACTGCACAGGTATACCCGGAACACTCAGCCATAGCTTCCATCAGCCTGAAGATGCCAATCTTCTCTGCAGTTATGAAATATTTCTTTAAAATCTATACTTAACACAAGAGGTCAAAAAGTCCAAAATATTTATTGAAAATATTTATAACTACTAAAGTAGGTGCACTCAACTCATATTGAATTTTAATAATACTATGATTGAGAATAGTTGTGAAACCTAATAGCGTGTTATCTAAAATAATTTTGATAAGTACTTCAAGATAATAAATAAATATTCATGGACATTTCACACAACGTCCTCTGGTCCCAAGTTAAGCTTATTATGCTTGTGTTATGGGTACCAGAATACGGATATAATACATATACTACTTTTCTTTTGTAAATACATACTTATAATACATAGTAAACACCCAGACGCAGGACAAACATTTGTATGAGAATTATAAATGTCACACAAATGATTGTCCCGAGCGGGAATCGAACCCGCGACCTCGTGAACGGCAGTCCGTTATCTGAACCACTAGACCACGAGGCCCGTCAAATCAATCTTCATATTAAATATCTTGTTCTTGTTCTTGTTTGATGGCTTCTTTAGAAGCGACTTATCGTAGTGTTAAAGTTGCGACTCTGCCAGTATCCTTAGTGATAGTGTCACAAACTAAAGGGGTTGTGGTGTTTGTCTACCAACGTGTAGATCGGTTGAAATTTTGGGAGATTCCGACAATTAAATATCTTTCTAAAATTAACAAAACTCATTAAATATGTATTCAAAATCTACTCTATAAAATCCAAATCACTTCATGACGTAGATTTTACTGCGCATGTGTGAAATTCCAGATTTAACAAAAGCTGGCCAATTACGAAAGGATCGAAAGGTCTGACATGCGCACCAAAGTTCAGAATGGGGTATGGTCTGGCAATAAATTTAGAAAAATCAACACTTTTTTAAATAGTTTTTAACAAACATGATAAATTTATTATTATGAGAAACAACAAAAATTATCACTTTTATAACCACTTTTTCTAAAACTCAAAGTGGTTAAGAATATCCATCAACATTTCTTTGTTCGCTGTTACACATTTTAATTTCTAACTGAAAAACATAACTCACAATTTTTACACAATTACCTATTCTTTTCTTTCTCCAATTTATTTGACGTACGAATTTATTTAGTCCTAATGTTCCGTAATTAGCTAATAAAGAGGCCCAGTTTTAACGAGCTGACCAAAAGTTGAGATATCACAAATTCCGGCATAGAAAACCTAACCACCTTTAAGTACTAGATATAATCAAAATAGGAATACAATTATCACCTAATCCTTCGAACAGCAACGGATCTACACTCAAATCTAACACTAATCTAGGATCACTAGATTCATCCACTACCCACGTCCTATTTCACCGGCTCCGCTATCCTGACTAACGTGACCTGGGCAGAGCTTTTAGTTGCAGCTCCTCGAACTATAAATCTAGGTTAATCAATATTTGAAAGGGGAGAGCATGGATGCATCGAGAGCGAGCTATAGATAGCTGGGATTGAAAATTTCGCCCTCCCAATTACTCACTCTAAAAAGATGCCCTCCACATAGCTGATACTTCGGGACTTGTAAAAATTGCATTAGCCCTTAGGAGTACCACCATCTGTTATGAGAATAGTATTAACTCAAAAATCAAATACTAAATTAGAATTATTTTAACAAAGCACAAGATATTTACATATTTACTTGAGCTGTTATACATTTCCTCTAAAATAATGTTAAGTGATAACAATTAAGCCATGTTTAACAGTGAACGGAGAAACAATGATGTATAAATAGTAAATAATAGTTTAAAGAAAAACACCTTTCAACAGAAAGATATAGATACTCGCACGTTTACGGTTCCGTAACTACTAGCCCTAAAATCACAAAGTTAATTTTGTAATAGAAATACAGGAAACCGCCTACATTTCAGCTACTTCAATAAGTTTTAAGGCATTAGTATAAACTTTTTTTACATGTGATGTGATAAGAAATTAAAAGGTTCGGGTATCAGCCCTTTAGAAACTTGGTCCATGCCAAATTTCAAGTCTCTTGGGCAATAAGATAGGTTTTGATTATATATGGCATGAGTTTGAAGTTGATAGCTTCAACGGTTACCGGGTAAAATAAAGTTTGACCGATGGATAGACAGACAGTCGGATACTGAAGTGAGATAAAAAGAGTTTTTTTTAATACGAAACCCTAAAAATATGAAATGAAATATTGACATCATTATAATTTTCTAGCACTCAATTCTTACTTGGGGTCGGAAAAACATATCTTTAGCTTTCATACTATCTCTGTTTAGTCATCTCCTTTTGCGCACAATCTTGTCACCATTTCCTTGGTTTTACTCTACACTTAATTCATTCCACACATGTTCACAGGAAACTACAAATAATCTTACTTTCCTCGCTTCTATAATTACATGATAGATTTACCGCACTGACCACTCTTTGAACTTTAAAATATTGTTCTTCTACAACTCCTCGCCACATTCATGTCCTAATCCACATACTCAACCATCCTGACTAACTTACTGATGCGGAGCTCTGCGTTGCGCAGAAATCGCGTCTCTCATCCCCTAAATATAATCTAGGTGAATCAATATAATCATATAATATATCAAGTAGAAAAGGATAGGGAAGCTATTTATCATGAGAATATACCTGTAATTTAATGTTATCTAATATATAAAATTCACGTGTCACAGTGTTAGTTACCGTACTCCTCCGAAATGGCTTGACCGATTCTTCTCAAATTTTGCATACATATTCAGTAGGTCTGAGAATCGGCCAACATCTATTTTTCAAACTTTTTTTTTTTAGTATGGCAAAACAACGTTTGCCGGGTAGCTAGTTTTATTATATATTTTGGAATACAAACACAATAAAACTGAAGTCAATAAATGTCATACTCAAAATATAGGCGCGTAAATAAAACTGTTTAATAGGTCACTAACGACTGATGGAGCAGGTGTGAACTTCAAAAGTAACCTTGATTCTAGGTCACATTGCTACCAGGAAAACAGCGCCTGGAAAGATATTGCCTAGAACGATGTCGAGGCAAAAAATCTGCTGTCCTTTTTGTGCAAAGTTCAACCGTAGTTCAACTTTTAAAATATTGTTTGCTTCTTTTATAGGATGTTTAATATCGAAAAATATTGAGTTAGGTATTATTTTTCAGGTTATTTTCTTATTTTCACTATCGGTATTTAAATTATTTCTTCTTATAGACATTTCACTAGCTTTTAAAAATTGCAGCCACCATCTTCTAATATTTAGATTTTCTCATTAATGGAAGTTGGAAGTTAAAATCTTGTACAAGTTAGTTTTAAATACAACATAATAATTGTTATAGGTACAACATAGAATTTTAATTCTTGTTCGATTTGAAATGTAGCAAATCTTCTTCTTATATATAAAATTCACGTGTCACAGTGTTAGTTACCATACTCCTCCGAAACGGCTTGACCGAATTTTATGAAATTTTACATGCGTATTCAGTAGGTCTGAGAATCGGCCAACATCTATTTTTCAAACTTTTTTTTTTAGTATGGCAAAACAATGTTTGCCGAGTCAGCTAGTTAGGGTTCCGTACCCAAAGGGTAAAAACGGGACCCTGTTACTGAGACTTCGCTGTCCGTCCGTCCGTCCGTCCGTCCGTCCGTCCGTCCGTCTGTCACCAGGCTGTATCTCAAGAACGGTGATAGCTAGAGAGTTGAAATTTTCACAGATGATGTATTTCTATTGCCGCTATAACAACAAATACTAAAAATAAAATAAAATAAATATTTAAGGGGGGCTCCCATACAACAAACATGATTTTTTTACCGTTTCTTGCTCGATACTAATAACGTTGCCTTATGTTGCATAGATAATGGTACGGAACCCTTCGTGCGCGAGTCCGACTCGCACTTGACCAATTTCTATTTTTCTATAAAATTAATAAATACCTTGGAATAATAGACAGAGTATGTGTATAGAACGAAATACGAATGGGTGAAGAAACTTATAGGATATGCATGGAGTTAGCAACAATACAGTGATATTCTTACATTGTAGCTTCTATGTCTACATAAACTATACAAATCTTTGTATCAAAGTCGATAGATGAATTTTTAATTTGCTGATGCTGTGACATAAACCAATACAATTTCTATTACATAATTCAAACATAAATTAAACGAGTATAAAAAAAGTTTCGTGGTTAGCCCTATAACTTTATGACAGTTGAGAACCGATGAGTTGGACCTAATGCACCAGGACCACAGGAGCTACTGGAGGTATCATAGGAGACATAAATTCATATGTTACAAAATAATTTTGAATCTTACGACTTAACACATAAAAATGTTTATCGTATATTCTGTGTAATAACTAAGCTACATTTTGCGCATGACCAAGGCGTGGCTTATAGTCTCCGTTTAATAAGTGGTGTTCCAACAACACGCATGTGCAAGCTACATTTAGACTATGGAAAAAAATTAGGACTAGGAGATAATAACGCTGTAGGAGCCTGAATTATCACGAACGCTTTATGGATTAGAGTTACGGTATTATTCATAATGACTTATCCGAGGTTTAAACGGAGATTTTATCGGAGAGATAATAAATGTTTTGCGTAAAAAGACTATTATGAAAAACCTTTTAAACCTCCAATAAGTCATTATGAATAAGATCATTAGATGTTTAAATAAAAAGGGATGGAAGAACGATGCCATAGAAAAAATGAGTAGAAGAGTAATTCGTAATATATTTAGAAATAATATATTTAAATAATAGGTCAAGTGCGAGTCGGACTCGCGCACGAAGGGTTCCGTACCATTATCTATGCAACATAAGGCAACGTTATTAGTATCGAGCAAGAAACGGTAAAAAAATCATGTTTGTTGTATGGGAGCCCCCCTTAAATATTTATTTTATTTTATTTTTAGTATTTGTTGTTATAGCGGCAATAGAAATACATCATCTGTGAAAATTTCAACTATCTAGCTATCACCGTTCTTGAGATACTGCGTACGGAACCCTAAAAATCATGTTTGTTGTATGGGAGCCCCCCTTAAATATTTATTTTATTTTATATTTAGTATTTGTTGTTATAGCGGCAATAGAAATACATCATCTGTGAAAATTTCAACTGTCTAGCTATCACCGTTCTTGAGATACTGGGTACGGAACCCTAAAAATCATGTTTGTTGTATGGGAGCCCCCCTTAAATATTTATTTTATTTTATTTTTAGTATTTGTTGTTATAGCGGCAATAGAAATACATCATCTGTGAAAATTTCAACTCTCTAGCTATCACCGTTCTTGAGATACAGCCTGGTGACAGACGGACGGACGGACGGAAGGACGGACGGACAGCGAAGTCTCAGCAATAGGGTCCCGTTTTTACCCTTTGGGTACGGAACCCTAAAAAGAAGTAATAAATTAACTCTTGCGTTATAAACATAAACAAATATATTTTATCCGCAAGTGCGAAGATTTCCTACCGTCTTTCTCATTTCCTTCGTTTATATCTAACTTCATAGATTAACATTTCGGTGGCTCAGTACGCGCATAAAAAAATACGCTTAAGATCATTCTCTACCATGCCAAAGTAAATAAAACAACAGGTGTGGTATTTACGCTATTAGTGATATATGCTCATATATTAGACTTAAATTTAACAAAATATGTCGTAGGAGACTTGATTAATAGTTAACTTAAGGATTTTTTGTTTTACGTTAGGTTCCAAGATGGTGAAGTGGGTCCTCAAATGGTGTCAATGGTGAGTAATTCCTTTATCTGATGAGTTTGAATGGTGACCCGTTGAATATTCATAAAAGGATCCTTCCAAACCAGTTACACGTGTCGTAAGCCACGGATCAATCTCATCGTAGTTAATAGAATATTGTAGTTAACGTAGTTAGTTTGTCCAGTATTACAAGGTCTTTAGATAGATGACTGCTCTGGCTGTAAATACAGGTAACGTCTATGATGTTTTTTCCGACAAATATATTATTAGCACAAACATTGCAAACATATCAAGCAGCAAATACTGCATATACACATCTAAATGTACGATGCGATAGTACTAGGAACCCATAGCACTCAAGAGAGTTAGTTAGAAACAAAATTGCGCCATTAATAAATACAAAACTGCCGATACAGATTCCTTCACTAAATCTCAAAATAATTGGTTAAAGACACCTCCAGGCTACTGTTTATCATTTACAAATTTTACAACTTACAACATAAAAGTTAAACATGAAAACAAAAACTTATGTATAAAAAATTTTCGCTTCCCCCTTCGTTATTAACACATTCACTACGTTACGGCAACTATTTGGCCGTATTTGACTCTTAGCCAGTGTGGCATCTCGTTTTCCTTGTTTTGCGCACGGTGCGGGAGCAATTTAACTAAGTTCCCGTACGCGTTGGAAAGAGAAAGTGATCTTTTCAATATTGTCGCTTCTAATATAATAATATTGTATATTAATAATATACGGCAAAATAGTTGCCGTAACGCACAGTAAGATGATTATTTGCATCCAGTGCGGTGCGGCGAATATCTTGCCGTATCCCCCCAGCCCCGCACGACACAGCATGCCTCCTCGCAGCGGTGCAGTTTGCATTAGTGCAGGCCGTAAGCGAGATATGCTCGATATTTTTTTAAACGAATTACTCACACTTTAGAAAAAATAGAAAAATCTCTCAGGTTCTTTCCCGGTCAGGACAATACTTTGTGTGATGTTTATATTTGTCATACAAATGTTTGTACTGCGTTTGGGTGTTTATATGTATTATAAGTATGTATTTACAAAAGAAAAGTAGTATATGTATTATATCCGTATTCTGGTACCCATAACACAAGCATATAAGCTTAGCTTGGGACCAGAGGACGCTGTGTGAAATGTCCATGAATATTTATTTTATTATTTTAATATGTTAATTTTGCTACAATATTTGCTGTAAATATCTGTTAATTTTTATTAGTTAATTTTTTATGTCAGAGATAATTCTTGATGCCAAAGATGTCGAATGTAAAAGTTATTCCGTGTAAAAACTACTTACCAACTTTCATATAATGAATATATTAGTTTTTTAAATTTACTATGGCAAATTTAAGTTCCTAATATTTTGTGATCTCATTTTCAATATGATTCAGAAGGCATTATAATGATCAAGTACATAATTATGCTGATTTATATTACAAAATATAACTTGAATGTTGTATCTAGAACAAAAATATTT
Organism: Orgyia antiqua; assembly: GCA_916999025.1. Lineage (NCBI taxonomy): Eukaryota > Metazoa > Arthropoda > Insecta > Lepidoptera > Erebidae > Orgyia > Orgyia antiqua. The sequence continues at coordinate 1,007,580 of OU779863.1, read as the reverse complement.
TTAAAATATCGATTATGATTTCAGAAGTAATCCTATCCCTAGCATTTTATCACTTCTACGCTATACGGCATATACGGCTATATTGCCGTAAATGACTGATTTTGAAAAATCTTTGTATCTTTCAAAATATCACAAAGAACCTTGGGCTACTGCAGCTAGTTATATACAAGGATGTAATCTATCGATTTATTGCTAAAAATCATTGATATCGGCGGTGCCCACGTCTGTATGGACCTTGAAAGCCAGGTTCTGGTACGGCAAAATAGAAGCCGTAACGCATATCAGGAAATATACTCGTAGATACGGCAATATGTGTCTCGTATCACACTAGCAGAAAGTTTAGATTTAATGCTGCCGCAGTGAATGTGTTAAATATCGTAAATAATGAATGTCCAAACGCTTTCTTCAAAACTTGGAATAAATACAAAAATATAATATTTTCTAACACTTGCGCGACTCATCTGTTTAAATAAAACTACTTTTTACGGATTTAAACGCGTATATTTGTTAAAATTAAAATCGAATGTGGGTAAACCCTGTAATAACTGATAGTAGAAGACACATTACAGCTCAGTCTCACCCGTGACCATGGTGACTGCAAAGTCTCCGAAACGTCGGGCCAAAATTTAAAACAAATATACGCGTCTAAATCCGTAAAAAGTAGTTTTATTTATACAAAAATATATTTAGCAATAACTAAAGTCAGCTTATTAGTTATGTTTAGTCACTACTATAAATATTTATTTTTAAAGTTTCGTGAAAAAGGTAAGTGACAAGGGTAAACCTCGCGGTGTAGTAGTTAGTACCACAAACTGCGACTTATTAGGTCATGTGTTTGAAAAAATTTGGACCATTAAAGTTTTCTAACAAAATTTATATGCAGCTAAAAGTACGATACTCGAGTACACGGAATACATAACATTCAAGAGATGTAGTTGAAAACAATATAGTGGTTGGAGTATCAATTACATAAAATAGTATCTTGCAAAAGCAAAATATACCATAACTTATTGTAGATATAAAGTTAATTCTTGCATGGTAATAAAAGGACATAAGGCTTTAAATTTCGAACACTGTTCTGTGAATACTATAATACTGATAATGTATATGTAGTTCAATCTAAAAACAATAATTAGGGTTCCGTACCCAAAGGGTAAAAACGGGACCCTATTACTGAGACTTCGCTGTCCGTCCGTCCGTCCGTCCGTCCGTCTGTCACCAGGCTGTATCTCACGGTGATAGCTAGACAGTTGAATTTTTCACAGATGATGTATTTCTATTGCCGCTATAACAACAAATACTAAAAATAAAATAAAATAAATATTTAAGGGGGGCTCCCATACAACAAACATGATTTTTTTACCGTTTCTTGCTCGATACTAATAACGTTGCCTTATGTTGCATAGATAATGGTACGGAACCCTTCGTGCGCGAGTCCGACTCGCACTTGACCAATTTTTTTTCTTTTTCACTCAATTCACCTTTTAAGTGCCATTTTCACTATCTTCTCATTTTTGTGAAGTGCCGCTGCCAAAGGTGTTACAATCGACTAATTGAGTGTACTAGTGACACCGTTCGCGGTAAATATTTTATACTCTTAATTATGGCCTGCGGACCTAGAATTGCACATGTTAAATAAAAGATAGGAATAGGTATATAGCTACTTTGGTTATTAGGTACTTTTTAGGGGATTTTTTTAATAATGTAGGTATATTACATAGTTGGTTCATGGTCTAAAGTACACTTAACAATCCTGCATTTTATAAATATATTAATTAGGTTATTACATTTAATTTTAATATGATGAGTAGAATATATATTCGTCATATCGCAATTAATTACTGGTGTGTAACTATTCCTTGTAGATAACAGTAAAATTATTAATATTTTTTGATATTTGCTTAAACCAACGGACAGTTGTTTAAATTATCATAAACACGATAATATCACGATAGCATATTATGCTTTTCATATAAACTGAAATTTATTTAAAGTGTTATACTGAAAAATGCATGACCTTCGCCGTTTCAACTGTAACCAATTCAAATTCAGTGGAAGCAGGAAAGTGGTAAAATTCTAGACTTAGGTTAGAGCGGGAAGTGCATCATATTACTAACTATAAAGTTTTGATCTCTTAATATTTCTTGTTCTCCTAGTACTCTTGCTGCACTTGATGCAAGTTCAGTGATGCATTTGATGCAGCGTAGCAACTGTTAAATGCACTTCTTAATTTTACATTTTGACGATTTTATTTAGGTTTAATACATAGATGCAATTTGATGTGTTTTAAATAACCTTCAAAACGCCCGGAAAAACATAAAATTTTGCAAATTTTTCATTATTTTTCATTATTAAATATTACTAGCTGTCCCGGCAAACGTTGTTTTGCCATATGAAAAAAAAAGGTTTGAAAATAGATGTTGGCCGATTCTCAGACCTACTGATAATACATGTAAAATGTCATAAAAATCGGTGTAGCCGTTTCGGAGGAGTACGGTAACTAACACTGTGACACGTGAATTTTATATATAAGACTAGCTGACCCGGCAAACGTTGTTTTGCCATACTAAAAAAATATATATTTCAAAAATAGATGTTAGCCGATTCTCAGACCTACTGAATATGCATGTAAAATTTCATAAAAATCGGTCAAGCCGTTTCGGAGGAGTACGGTAACTAACACTGTGACACGTGAATTTTATATATTAGATTAAACAAAAAACTCAATTAAAAATGCGGTCCAAATGTATTCGTTTATTTAAAAATTATTTATATTAAATATTTTAAAATAAAATACTCAATAACATATTTTTTTTAAATAAATCCTATTTATTAATTACAAACCAAGCACAGCAAATTCATTTGTGTTAATTTGATTCAAAATATTAAATGTAAAAAAAATACATCAGCAACCAATTGAATTAAATAGAATAACGTCACAATATTTTTATTATTATCAAAAGGAAAATATTCGATATCAATTCATATAATATTCATAAAATGGCTTTTCAATCATTTTGGTCACATATGACCTTGATAACTCGCAAACATTTCCATGTCTTCCCTCCCCCATATATCTAGATTTCTGCACTACCCTTTAACCCGCACAAGTACCAGGCTAACATAGTCTACACAGAGGTCATACTAGGCAAGGGGTGTGTGACAGGTGTTATTACCGACCCGCCCATAGCCTGTGTCTCTGTCTTAAATATAGTTTTATGTTGAAACAAAACATTGGAGCTGAATATAAATTTCTTCGCACACAAGGACATTATCGCATAATCTGTATTAGAATTTCTTCGCACAGAGGTACTGGAGTACCGTGCGTTATCTTAGATTCTAGAAGTACTATTAGAATAATCAACACCTAACTAAAAGCCCGAACTAATATTTAATTATTAAACTTGAAGAGTCAAAATGTAGACAGTTTTTAATTAATTTTATAAACATTATTTTACATAAAACAAACAAAACTTGTGTTGTACGAGTTCAGAAGCAAGTCTTAAATTTGTTAAGTATTATGTTTTGTTTATGCAATAAATTTTTTATTAAAAACTACCATCATGCATACATACTAGTTTCAATAACAGGTGGTTGTTCGTAACAGTCTACGGCGTAGCACCGTGCTACGCAGGTGCGATAATTAAACACGATAGTTTTGTGAACTTGCGTTACTAAAGTAACTTGCACGTTAACCAATTTGTAAATACCTTAATCGAAATCTGTAAACGCAATTATTATTAAAATTGTAGCACAACATAAGAAATAACCTTGATACATTTGATACATATAATAAACACAAACGAGTTCTCGTGACTGACTGACAAGATCAACCACGGTAGGTGTCATTCACCACATGACGACCAATTCGAAGTTTTCAAACGTTCTCGCAAGATTTTATAATATAATAGCTACATAGTTTATAAAAAAACACTTATGATGTTAGAGGTTAGGTGTAAGTTGAACAAAAGTTTTGAAAATCGACCCACAATTGACGGAGGAATCGGTGAACATACATAGAAAAAATATACAACCGAACATCCTCCCCCATTTTTTGAAAGTTGGTTAAAAAGTTTTATTAATGTGTTAATTAATATTCATTTTTAGGGTTCCGTACCCAAAGGGTAAAAACGGGACCCTATTACTGAGACTTCGCTGTCCGTCCGTCCGTCCGTCCGTCTGTCACCAGGCTGTATCTCAAGAACGGTGATAGCTAGAGAGTTGAAATTTTCACAGATCATGTATTTCTATTGCCGCTATAACAACAAATACTAAAAATAAAATAAAATTAATATTTAAGGGGGGCTCCCATACAACAAACATGATTTTTTTACCGTTTCTTGCTCGATACTAATAACGTTGCCTTATGTTGCATAGATAATGGTACGGAACCGTTCGTGCGCGAGTCCGACTCGCACTTGACCAATTTTTTTTATACTAAAAATGTGCCACTTCTGTAGTAGCCCGTTTTTCTTGATATTTTCCTCAACATTTACATAATTATATTGACAATCCACCGATTGCGTGTACATCAGCTACAGAGATTCATAAATAAATAAATATTCATGGACATTTCACACAACGTCCTCTGGTCCCAACCTAAGCTTATATGCTTGTGTTATGACCAGAATACAGATAGAATACATATACTACTTTTTTTTGTAAATACATACTTATAATAAATACATAGAAACACCCAGACGCAGTACAAACATTTGTATGACAATTAGAAAAATCACACAAATGATTGTCCCGAGCGGGAATCGAACCCGCGACCTCTTGATCGGCAGTCCGTTACCAGAACCACTACACCACGAGGCTCGTTAAATACAAGTATCTACATGCAATCTTCAAAAGATATTTTACCGCGGACACACCAAGGCATCATAAATTGTAAGATATCTATCCTGAAAGGCTTTCAGAGTAATACTGCCTAGCTCACACTAACTGTTCGGTATGAATGTAATAGCTTATGTACGAAATTCAATACGATAGACTGAGACGTGACATATTTTATTATATAGTCTTTAGCATAACCAGCATACAGGTGATACAGGTGTGTGTTAGACGGAGATGATTAACATTTTGTTAGATCGTTTTAAGTAGCTGATCTCCATTAAATAGTAAGGTAATAAGTCCCTGTTATACATTAATTCGAAACAAAATAAAAACACATGTTTCCAAATCGCAATATAACTTACCAATAACTTATACAATCCTAGTACAAAAATTTTTAGGACTTTGGTGCCTACTTTCTTATGATTTAGACCACATTGCACATAAAAGATCTATTTTATATAAAAACTAGCTGACCCGGCAAACGTTGTTTTGCCATACTAAAAAAAAGAAAAAAAGGTTTGAAAAATAGATGTTGGCCGATTCTCAGACCTACTGAATATGTATGTAAAATTTGAGAAGAATCGGTCAAGCCGTTTCGGAGGAGTACGGTAACTAACACTGTGACACGTGAATTTTATATATTAGATTAATATCGATTAAAACCTTTATAATATCACGACTTGAAAATCCATCTTATGAGGAACAACATATAGTTTTTGCCTCCGAATAACCACCATATATTTTTTAGATTATCCGTGTGGTGTCGGAATATGAATAACTTTTGTTAAAGTAGTTAAGCAAAATAGGCTGTCGGTAAAAAAGAAATATTGTCATCCCACGTAAGTATAGTTGTAATCGTCATGGTTTCTTGCAAATGTGTTCGTTTAGGAATTTCTATCAAATATGCACTATGTTTTCATAAAATTAAATATTAGTACAAAATAACTATTTATTTTGTACTAATATTTAATTTTATGAAAACATAGTTAACATGTTAGCATAACATATATGAAAAAATCAGACCGTTTACAGAATTTTTCAATTCAATCCTGCCGTGACCACGGTGAATGAAAAGGCTTCGCAACGTTGGTTGAGATCGTTTGAAACCCAAATAGACGCATCCAGACCCGTAAAAAGTAGTTTATTATCATTGTGAAGTAATTAAGTAACAATTTCATTCTTAACATATATCTTAAAAACCTCAATAATAGGAAGAATTAACTAAAGTAATAAAAATGTAATAAAATTAAAACTCTAACAGAAAATCATTTGTAAAATATGTAAAACTAAACTTACAGAATTGTTCAAAATCGCCTATCCCAACCGCAAACCTGCATGCATTCTGAAATCAAAATGTTCAAAAACTTATTACATAATAACAATTATTTTCATGGTGATCATTTTTTTCATTACAATATGATTTATTAAGTAAAGGCCATAGCAAGTCAATAATTGTAAAATTTTATAAAATAATGTAAAAATTTATCAAGTGTTTTTTCTTCCGATTTGCAAATAAATTTAGTTCTAAATAAAATTTTGTGTACGTTTGGTGTCGGATTAAAAATACAAGTATCACCACCCCTTTGGCTTTCCCGGGTACTTAAAATAGGGTATATTGTGTTCATAATAGACCATAATCCGCCCTAAAGCGAAAGTGCGAAGCCAATAGTGAAAAGTTAATAGACTGGAGAACGAAACCAAATTTAACACATCGTGTTTGCAAACTCACGCTTGACGCATATCAATATCCAAATAGACTCTGTAGGCTGCAGATTACGTAAATCTATGATAATCAGATCTGAAAAAGTCTATACACTTGTCTATACATTATGATTTCCTGGTAGTTTTAGTATTCATTCTAGTATTTTAGTGCTTGTAATGTCCTAACTCTTATGAACCAGATGTTTAGGTCTAATAAATACATTACTGACTGTCACCGTAGCTTGTGTTGTATTGGGTAATATTGTATTAACCACTGCTGTCCCAATACCAATAAATAAATAAATAAATTACGTATTCAAAGTGAATGCTTAAAATTGAGCTAAACTAAATAGATATTAGAAAGTTTTAAATAAGTTTACAGTATTTTTGTCTAGCGACAATATTAGAATATTGAAATTATGATAACAGTTCATAAAATTCAAGATTTTACTTAGATTCATCTGTCCTGGTGTTTCTTTGTAATTAAATCTTGCTATGAATAGTTATTAACAGAATATTATTAGTTCGGTACGTTTTTATCTCTGTATTAATCTATGTTTGGAATCTCTCTCTCTCTCTCTTTCTTCAGCCCATTTACGTCCCACTGTTGGGCACGGGCCTCCTCCACTTTGGGAGGGATTATGGTATTCTGTACCGCGCTTACCAGGCGTGTTGGTACAGGATTTATTTTTGAGTTTTCCGTCTCTCACAGAGGATTTTATCTGTGTTCAACATCCCTTAGCTGGCTTTTACAGCACCCTTGGGAGGAGATAGGGTAGTGACACTTGTATTCTTAATTCGCCACTAAACGGAGAATATGTGTATGTAACAGAATATTTAGATTTAGGAATAATCAGAAATTTTGCAGACATATGACAAAGCAATAATTTAGAAAAATATTCAGGACTTCTTAGCATATTTTTTAGATAATAAACTAAATAAATCATTGTTTTCTTTCCCAATTACTGAACTTAGTTTTTGCATATTATTTAATGTATTTCGCGTAACTATGCAATATTATGCTGGCCCATAGCTGGCATAGACTTGATCTGATAATGGAGCTGGAAAGTGGATTTAACAACTCTGTAACATAAAATTAACAACATCAAATTTTCATGATTATTATTTTTTTTTTAAGTGATAAAGTTCAACTTTCCTACTTAGATTTTCTGTTACGTTAAGCATAGTGTATGCTACTACACTCTTAGACTACATCTTAGCAATAAACTCCTAATACACAACTATCATCCTAGTACTTGCAACTTTAAACTTAGTCAATAACATGAAATAGCAAAGCGCAGGTTCCAAAACCTTCACTTTCCGTTGCTGCCTTGTATTGATTAAAATAGAAGACAGTTACTAAGACGTAAGAAAACCAAGGAGGTTATTAACAATATTTTACAACAACATCTAGATAAAAGTGGATAGGGTTGCATTGTTTTATTACAAAGCTTTTATGATCACCTTGCTGCGTTAACATAAGATTAGCGTCATGTAATCATGTTCAAGTTATTATGAGTATAGAATTGTCACGTAATAAACATGTATATAAAAATTCTAATTAGTTGGTATCTATAAAGATAGTCATTAAGATGACAAGCAAGATTTAATTGTATAAATAAAAGTTTCTAATTAATATATGTCTAGCACATCTGAAAAATTTCATCCGTCTTTTTCACGATTGTGTTCTTTTAAAAGTAAATTATTTCATGACTTTTATTTAATAAATATTAACATAAGATTTTAAAACTATCTTTACTTATTATAAAACAAAGTGCATTGCTGGGTCTGTGTGTCTGCATGTTCGTTATGAACTTATAAAAGTTCTGACCGATACTGACGATTGTTTTTATCTATAATTAATTTGATTTTTGTGTAAATTGGTGGGAATAAAGTAAATAAGTATAAACAACGTAAATACCTCAAAAAGATATATTTTTTGGCCCTAATATTTATTTGAGATGTTAAAAAACAGTTTTTGGTAGTTATTTAGCAGAATGACGTTTGCCAAGTCATAGTCAGATAAACTAGTGAAATGTTCTGGCTAATCTCCTGCGCCAGTCATTCCAATCAGATTAATATTCAAGAGGGTCTCATGTATTGTGATGACACTAAATAGGTCAAAATATTCGTCCCATTCCTGATGGATCGACATCCGCTAACTTCTTTTCGACGAGGAAGGCATGTGACTAAATATTGTGGTACTTTTAGGGTGCCCAATAGAGATCTAGAAAGGCTGTCAACTCATAGTCATTCCAATCTTGGGTTCGTTCATTCATAAATTTATGAGTTATAAGCCTAACTTCTTAGTTTTCTTATCTCTTGGTACGTAGTCGTCAGAGAAAATCAATACTAGACTGAAACTGTAAGTGTCCTGCGCCCTACGATTCCACATATTGACAAAATTTTGCTAAAACGGAGGCAAATACTAGGATATAAGCTAAGGGAAGACGATGTTACGAAACTGTTAGAAATATAATCATAATAACTTATCTCGAGCCTACGACTTCTCACGCCTGTAAAAATGATAAACTCTTATATTGACATGAACATTTCTTGCCACAGTCCCAACCTCTATTATTATAGTCCTTAGACGACGAAAATATTGTATTGAAAATAATTAAAATAGACAGTATTACTGTCATTACCGTGACTAATCATAATTAAATCTAGGAGGATTAATAGTATATTTAAATTAATAAATAAATTTCAATGTTGTCACGTTTTAAGCTACGAGTAAAGTTTCAAAGGACGGGGAAGACTTGTTGCCCCTTTTTTTGTTTTCAATAGTAGTAAATAAATATCGTTGATATGACCCTTCCACTCAATTTATTTTAATTTCAACAAAATGGTAACATGCTTATTAAGCAAAGATATTACTCCGATTGTATAACAATAAAATTGTTTCGACAGAGTGCATGTCAATGTTTTGTTAAGAAAACATTTAGTAATAAAATGTATAATAGCATTACAAACTTTGTCTTACATAGCGACTAAATATGACTTATTAAAAATTTATGATGGGATGCGTCGCCTTCATAACTAACCCAGTGAGCGACCGTCATTCAAAAGATAAAATATACGTCATCCGTGCTCAAATAGATATTCTCGATTCATCCATTCATCCATACCCCTTCTAACCCCAGTAAGTAGGCGGTAACCAGTAATTATAGCTACTGTATAGGCTATCTTTCCCTACAACATATTGTCATAAGTTGTGAATCAAATAAAACAGGAACATCATGAACAGACCACTTTCCTATATTCTATAAGGCGGCTTACCTTGCAATTAGGTATTGTGTGTATATGTATATGACAAGTATCTTGATATAGATTTTTAAATTCACAGACATAGAAATAAAATATGCAGCAGAGGAAGAAGTCATATTTCATGTATTTCAATCATATAAGATTATACCGAGATCGGAAGGTTAACAACACCAACAGTCGTCTATATTATCAGCCCAAGGTCATGGTCAAATCATGACACGTTTATGTACCAGGTAAACATACAAGCTTAAGAGATTATTGAAATTATACGACAGCAACCTATCTGCCAAGTCTGAATAATACAGGTCACCTTGTAGTGTTGTATAATTTTCACTACAAGGTCACGGTCAGGACCGGCACGAGGCAGTACCAGGCAATCATGAATACGTTAGAGATTTATATAGTTTTAGGTCATTCAGGTACATATGGATTGATAACAAAATATTTAGATCAACATTACATAAGATGTTTCGGCATATGGTTTTGGGTGGTGATTTGATAAAAAATATGTCCAATTTAATAGGTACACATTTAAACACGAACCACAAACCTAAAAAACTATTAATGTTATTTTTCAGAAAGACACCTATATAAACTACCTAACTAGTGGGCCGGACTTCGCACGTGTAACTTTATATGAAAACTTGCGACGCGACGCGACTCGACTTCTTAAGCAAACGTGCTTAAGAAGTCGAGGCGTCGCGCCGGAAGTTATAATAATATTTCAACATACATAGTGTAAAGTAGTCTATTTATTGCAACTGTAATTACTTTTTTAACACCCTTGCTCGTAAAGCTGATGTAATTCCACCGGTTTTAAATATGTAAAGCGGGTCATAAAAAACGCGTGTGTTACCAAAGCAAATAGTTAAGTTATAGTCCATACAAATTTCATAACAGTATTATTTACCATTTCAAATATGGAACTGATTGAGCGCGCTGTTGCTATTCAAATTTCGAACTAATCGCAGCGCGGCGCCAGACAATAGGCAGCGCTAGCGCGCTGTTAAAATGGCGGGAAAGCAACAGTGTGCATTCCCAGATTGAGTTTATTTAATGTTAATGTTCTGTTTCCTCCCAAATATGTTAAAAAACGTCGTACGATATACGTGCGTATTGGTTATAACATGCTCGGCTGAATTACGCCCTCGCCTTCGGCTCGGGCTGAAATTCCGCCTCGCATGTTATAACCATCTTTACGCACTAATATCGTAATGTACTATAGCTTGACCATTCTTAAAGGTCACTTAATTTTAACCCATTTTTCATAATTTTATTACAAGTTTATTATTGTACTTACTGGCTCTGGCTGCAAACACGTGGAGTCTTAACTTAGAGTAGCATTATTATTTGTATTTCACTCTTGTCGGTTATGGCGTGATAGTAAAATAGCCTGAACTAAGTTGTAAACTTTTAGGAGGCAAGTACTAGGATATCAGGTGACGACAGAAGTTTGAATAATTCATACTAGTAATAACAATAAATACGCAAAAGCAATGACTAATTAAATATAATTTGCTTAGAATACAAACTAAAAAAACACACTTCAAAATCCTGAATAATATTTTACATTATTTTATTGTCCTTAATATGTGTGCAAAATTTCAGATTAATCCGACTACTGCAAGCGAGTGAAGATCACTTTCAAAGATTCCGTTACATTGATTATTCATAAATACGCACCGAGCTAATAAAAGCTTGTTACTAATTAACTAACTTAGTAACTACCTCGACTATGCAATTCTCCAGCTACTTAATTTTCATTATATTTTTACGAAACGTTCATTTAAGTCATTACTTAACTTTGAGAATACATAGTTAATTATAAAAAATTGGTCTCAAAGTTACTTAAACCCGATTTTTACCACTTTACCACCAGTAAAATTGCGAGTCAACTAACATAAAAAACACATACATACCAAAAGGTATGGACGTTTTCTATAAAATTAAATATCTATACAAAAACCATTGTCATTAATTTAAAGATAAACAATGGACACATTACACACACGACCATTTTGAAACATAATACGTGCATAATACCTACATAGAAATTAAACACTATGTGCATGTGTGTGCAAACTTTAAAAGTGCATTTAGTGCATGTTTAGTGTTCCTAAAGTTGCACCGAATGCACTAAAGTTACTAGGCGTACATGAATGCGAAAGATAAAAAATATTGGCTGCAGATAAAATCTACTTGATTTACAATTCAAAATAAGAACGCGAGAATGCAACTTTAAATAAACCCAAATAAACCTCAGATGCGTTTGGGGAAATTAATTTGAGGAAAACTGTAACAAAATCAGTCCTTCTTTGATAAATTCTAATGACGAGAAAGTAAAAAAAACGCGTATTTTTATGTAAATTCTCTTTGTAATAAATGCTAGTTCAAATTGCAGTATGCCGCTAGATCCCAGTATGCATTAATGCGCTGCGTTCTGTGGCGAAGGAATTAGGGATCCTTAGGAACAAAAGAAAGTGGATGGATGGATGGATGGATGGATGTAAATAAGTTTAAAAAAAATTGGTCAAGTGCGAGTCGGACTCGCGCACGAAGGGTTCCGTACCATTATCTATGCAACATAAGGCAACGTTATTAGTATCGAGCAAGAAACGGTAAAAAAATCATGTTTGTTGTATGGGAGCCCCCCTTAAATATTTATTTTATTTTATTTTTAGTATTTGTTGTTATAGCGGCAATAGAAATACATCATCTGTGAAAATTTCAACTGTCTAGCTATCACCGTTCTTGAGATACTGCGTACGGAACCCTAAAAATCATGTTTGTTGTATGGGAGCCCCCCTTAAATATTTATTTTATTTTATTTTTAGTATTTGTTGTTATAGCGGCAATAGAAATACATCATCTGTGAAAATTTCAACTGTCTAGCTATCACCGTTCTTGAGATACTGGGTACGGAACCCTAAAAATCATGTTTGTTGTATGGGAGCCCCCCTTAAATATTTATTTTATTTTATTTTTAGTATTTGTTGTTATAGCGGCAATAGAAATACATCATCTGTGAAAATTTCAACTCTCTAGCTATCACCGTTCTTGAGATACAGCCTGGTGACAGACGGACGGACGGACGGACGGACGGACGGACGGACGGACGGACGGACGGACGGACGGACGGACGGACGGACAGCGAAGTCTCAGTAATAGGGTCCCGTTTTTACCCTTTGGGTACGGAACCCTAAAAAACGTGACAATTGACGTCATAAATATTAAGGATAATTTTGTAATTCAAACTACGCAAACGGGGACAGAGTAATAGGCTCCGTCTTGTTTCTGTCCCAAGTAATCTCTTTCACGCATAGGATCACCAAGCTTTAATGAAAGTTAGAATATTATTTTACGGTAAATAATTTATTTCAAGTAATATGAAGTAATAAAAGTTATTCGTGTTTGTATAGTAGCAGGTCGCGCTCTACAGTTTCTGCCTACTCCCATGGGTATAAGGGAGAATATTAAGACGATAATAATATATAATAAATAATAATATCTTTATTTCGAGTAACACAAGACTCATCACATGTTAGGATTACAAAGAAGTTAAAATGTTAATATTAGTATAATTTAAAAATTTTTTTTTTATTGAATCAGGATTTTATTTATAAAGTTACATTAGCTGAGTGCTTCCATCAATCACTCCCGTATCATTCCATGAGAAATGGCACAGCAGTGACCGATGTAAGCACAGTCAAATCTGTCAGCAATCATAGACAGGATCCTGTTGGGGCTGGCCCTCACCCGGCGCACCATCCCTGGTGCGCCGGGTGAGGGCCATTTACGCATGGTGGTGCAGAAACAATCCACGTGCGCATCGGCGAACATCCCTGATGCGCTACAGTATCGGGGCAACCCCAACAGAATCCTGAATGCATTGTTATATTGGATACGGAGGGCGTTGTACGATTTTTGAGTATATCTGGTCCATAGGTTGCAAGGAACTACAATATGCTCTAAAAAGAGTTATTTTAACATTTGTTGATCAGCGTGCAAACCTGCGCGCCAGCGTGTTCGCTCTCACGGACAGCGCCCTCCTCTCCCGTTCTATGTCATCATCGTCTTTGAGACCAGGGGTCAAGGCATGACCCAAATATTTAAAATTGTATACCCTTTTTAGTGGGGTTCCGTTGAGCAAGATAGATGGCATAATTTCTGGACTTTTACCCCTGGTCTCAAAAACCATGATTTCACTCTTTTTTACATTATAAATGACTCCGTGGGTTCTCGCGTATCTTTCACATACACCCACTAGTCTGCGCAAACCACAGGGCGAAGCACTTAACAAAGTCACATCATCAGCGTAACTGATATTATTCATGCAGACTCCGTCTACATGACATCCTATTTTACTGCTGCTAAGTTCAATAATTAATTTATTTATGTACAGGTTGTAAAGTTTGGGTGAGGTTAACTCTCCCTATCTCACTCCACACTCCAACCCGTACTCGCGCGACATCGTTCCCGACCATCTCACTGCGTTGACCTGGTTAGCATACCAGTATTTTATGATGTTAATTATTGTTCATGGTGATTGTGACTTTTGCAGCTTATCCCATGGAATGTCGTATGAAACCAGATCAAAAGCCCTGGAGAAGTCGAGGAAACAGCTGTATACAGATGTAGCACGCTTAGCGTAGTAATCGACAGCATGCATAAGACACAGAACCGCACCGTCTGTTGATAAACGGGGGCGAAAGCCAAATGTTTATCGTGTAATTTTACATATTTTTGTATCTGTGTATTATGCAAGCTATCGAGCACCTTTGATAATATCGTGGCCAGAGAAATTGGCCTGTAGTTTGATTTATAAGCCAAGTCTCCCGTTTTATTTATTACAATAGGTACCACTACAGTGCGTAATATTTCTTTAAGTAAGTAACAATGATTCAAACAAAAAGTATACAACAACGATAAAACTCTGGGTATAATGATAATGATAAAATAATAAAAATAACTCTTTCTGTAATATTTAGCAAATATTGCATTTACAGCGTAAAATTAATATTAAAGGATTTATAAATAGTATCGTAAAAAAAACAAATATGAGTATCTTGTACGCATAGGGTGTTTTTGTCTACTTTGTCACGCTGACCAGACATGTTGGCGTGGGTTTATGGTTTAAGTATAGAGATTACCATCTTTCTTAATTGATGCTATCTGCTTAAATTTTCTCTAAGCTGGCACTTACAGCACCTCGGGATGCAAATAAGGCAATGGTACTTACATTGGATGGATGATACACGATTGATAGTAGGCATACGCGCGGCGGACATAAGTGAAAACGCTGAGTGTAGACGCCAGAGGAAAACATATTCCAAGGTCATCACACCGGCGATGACATCGAAGTATATTTTTCTCGGGCGTCCTCTCCCAGCATTTCCACTTACCTCCGCCCGCGCCGTGAATGCCTTTCGTTAATCGTCTCTCATCCATCCTCTCGACATGACCAAACCATGTAAGCATACCTTTCTCCACCTTAGTCACTACATCCTCTTTTAGACCGCAACGATCTCTTATAACTTCATTAATGAGAAAACACGTAAATATAAAACAAAATTCCTGATTTATGTAATAATAACAGGTACTTAATAAATTAATTGTGAATTGAAATCAATCAACCGTTTTTCAAACGGTCATGTGGATAGCACCTATTTATTACCAACGTATGGATGTATGAGTATAAATGAAACTGAGGAAGTTATGTTTAGATCGTAGCAGATGGCCGTCTAGTCTCGCGTCATACGTATATATAAAATAATACTTTCGAAAAAATATTTTAACTAATATTGTGGTGAATTATGGTTATCATACACGCCAGCTATCTCGCTCACACATACTACCTTATTGGCATTTTAATGATACTTGACTCTTCTGAACAGCTCTTTGTATTTATGATTTCCTAGTAGACTACGCACAAATATAACCTACATATTTGGTCCAATTTCTGCATACATATCGAAGTTGCAGTCATAATGCCAAGACAGAATCGTCCTTTCCGTTTTATAAAGTTATGTACCCATTTATTTTACCTGCAAGCTACTAGGGTTTCATATTCTAAAAGGAGTATACGATAAGATTTCATTTCAACGATGCGTCATTATAATAACATTATTTAAAGAACTAGATGACCCGATAAACATTCACATTATATTAAAATTAATAAGGCTAAGAAACATTTAATTTGGTTTTTGCTAAATTTTGTTAGATAATGAATCTTACCGCTGTTATTTTGTCACTGGTTAGGCTGGGTCTTGGGATCCCAATATCCTACAGCGCTCAGGGTTTCTTAAAGATAAGTGAAACACGGCTCTGGGTAGTTACAGTACAGTCGCTGCACTCAATACGGATACATGCTATATCTACTAAGTATATTTTACTAAGTGACACTCCAAAATTAAATCTTAACCAATTTATAATCAAAGTCGAGTTTTCTGAAGTATCTCGAGGTAAAAAGTTCATAGATAGCTTGAGTACTTCTCAGAGAGGTTATATCTCTAGTTAACTGCTTAAATAAAACTACTTTTTGCGGATTTAGACTCGTGTATTTGTTTTAAATTTTATTTAAGCAAAGGAGTCATGCAAGTCTTCGAGAAGGTTATGTGAACTGTATAAGTTAAAGAGTTAAAAACACACTTAACTAAAGTTAGTATTAGAAAAATCAGCATTTGCATTATCAAGAGTGTATGTATCTACGTGATTAGTGTTCAATATTCAAATTAATCCATCGTATTTATGATACGAAGCCTAAAAAGGAACAAACACATATCAGTGGCATGCTGTGATTGTTATGTGCATAGAATTAGAGGGTGGTGCGAGCTTGAATGCAAGGTGATCCCAAGGTTGAAATTATCCTAGCTACAAGGTTAAATCCAGTTGCAACTCGTGTAAGTACTAGGCTATTATAAGAGGTTCGAAGGTATATAAAACAGAGAGTAGGAATGAGCAGTATGGAAATATACACGATGTTGTCTCACCTCACTGGACATTACAATTGTAAAATTTTATAGAACGTTTCTGTTTGACCTATTCAAATGAATTTGTGTGTTAACATAAGCAGTAAGTGGATATTTCAATTTCTATCCTTAACCAACTATCTTTTAAGTCTTTTTATCCACTGTTAGACATAGGCCTCTCCTAAAAATGTTGCAATCACAGATTAACCAGATGTAGTGTCTATGGCTATATTACTCAACTTGTAGCCACTTTCATATTATCTATGTGTACGTGAAAATATATCTATGTGAGTATATGATACGGACTATACGTCATATGAAATGTCATTATGCAATGAAATACGCTTAAGCCAGTCTAAAGTTACTTGTCTATAATTTTAAATGTCAACCCACCATCTGGAATATCTTTGCTCACAACACTCAGTCAAATAATAACTTTGATCTAAGTAGCCAAAGGACCTTTGCAAGCTCGAAACTAAACCCTATGCCAACACGCTTGATAAACGTAGAATAGTAGACCCTCTCGAAACGGAAGACATCCGTACACAACCCTCTCCAGCCTATTAACGTCCCACAGTTGATCACGGGTCTCCTCGAATTTGGGACGGATTTTGGTGTGCTGTGCCGCGTGTTGGTTTATTTTCGAGTTTGTCTCTCACAGAGGATGTTATCTGTGTGCAATATTCGTTACATGGCTTTTATAGCACCCTGGGAAGGAAAAGAGGGTGGTGACACTTGTATTCTCTTAATCTTAGAGTAATTTTATACTCTAAGCTTATATGTAATGTAATACTAATGCTTCGCTCCTATTGGTCGCAGCGCAATGTTATATACCCTATAGCCTTCCTCGATAAATGAACTATCCAACACAAAAGTTTTTTTTTCAATTCGAACCTGTAGTTCTAGGGATTAGCGCGTTCAAAAAAACTAACTCTTCAGCTTTACAATATTAATATAGATTTAGGTCTAATTAATGTGTCTATAATAAGCTATTGCATAGCTTCTATCGAGGGCTTGAGCGCGGGGACCGAATAGAGAAATTCCGTAACGAAAAAAAACCTCACGCTCCCCACTCCGACGGGCACGGAGGTGTGGCTTGAAGGCCGTGCATTGTCTAACGTCGTTTCTTTTCGGCAGTCTTCGACACGGTGTTTGTGTGCGTGCAACTAGCCGTATTGTACGACTCTACGAAGCTCGCACGAATCGAGACGAGCTGCTCCGAAATCGGACGAATACATAATCAGCTGTTTATGAGAAAGTATATAGGTGTATAGGTATTTATGTACAACAGTGAATAGCTGTACTTGTAAAATTTGTTTGATTTTTATTCGGTCACCACGCTCAAAAAGTGTAACTTGAATTAATATCAAAGAAAAAGAAATACTGCATAAATAAAATAAATAAATAATTATAATTGCATAAGTTGATACAAAATGCTATGCAATAGCTTTACCGCGGCAGTCCCCGAGTGCCACACGTCTTTTTTTTATTTATTTTTTCCAAAAAATAACATTTTTTTTTATTGAAGATATCTTTACGTAAGCAGTTATACATGTTTATACGTGTAATGGAATAGCATATGAATTCTATTTCTCAACGATTATCACACGCACATTACAAAAATATAGTAGAAAAAATATAAAAAATTGGTCAAGTGCGAGTCGGACTCGCGCACGAAGGGTTCCGTACCATTATCTATGCAACATAAGGCAACGTTATTAGTATCGAGCAAGAAACGGTAAAAAAATCATGTTTGTTGTATGGGAGCCCCCCTTAAATATTTATTTTATTTTATTTTTAGTATTTGTTGTTATAGCGGCAATAGAAATACATCATCTGTGAAAATTTCAACTGTCTAGCTATCACCGTTCTTGAGATACTGGGTACGGAACCCTAAAAATCATGTTTGTTGTATGGGAGCCCCCCTTAAATATTTATTTTATTTTATTTTTAGTATTTGTTGTTATAGCGGCAATAGAAATACATCATCTGTGAAAATTTCAACTCTCTAGCTATCACCGTTCTTGAGATACAGCCTGGTGACAGACGGACGGACGGACGGACGGACGGACGGACGGACGGACGGACGGACAGCGAAGTCTCAGTAATAGGGTCCCGTTTTTACCCTTTGGGTACGGAACCCTAAAAATAGCCACATTCACCTATTCTGTTTCTAATTTAAATGCAACAAACAAAACATTTGAACATCGTGAGTTTGAGTAAACAACATTGTTATGCTCATATATTACTAACATGAATAGCATTTGATAATCTTATGACTGTATTTTGAATTACAAAGAATATGCTAAATGTGTTCTCGAAAATCGTAAGCAATATATTTTTATCTCTTATATTTTTATGTTCTCCTAGTAACTTTGTTCAGTTCGATGCAAGTTTTGGCAATGTGCAGCGGTGCATCTTTATACATTTGCCAAAAACCAGCAGTTTATTAGGTTCAAAGACCATCCATCCACACACAAACGATGCCGCGATGATACTACAGATATTCAAGATATTTTTGTTTGTCTGAGCTATGTTTATTTTCATACTAGTTGTTACATTCAATTACGTCTGCGTGGTAACGGCTGGCTAGTAATGCAAATCATCTTGCAACGGACAACTACATTCATTTATATTTCGGATAGCAATAATTTCTTGTAGCACCTCTACGATGTTGCTACGACAGAGGTTAATGAATGAATGACCAGCCACTATGCAATTGAACTTCTTTCTGCTTGTTACGGCACGGTATCTATCAATTAAGAGGATACCAAAATAGCTTCGTGCATTTTTCTATGTACGAGGTTTTCATTGTTTCTTTAGATTGAATGGCTAGAGCTCTAATTTTTAAGTATATGTTTTTTCAATATATGATCTAGGATCGCATAAACTCAGAAACGCGATTGAAAATTCTCTAATTTTTTATTTTTTTCATTTGTCGGTCTATTATCGCGTATTAACTAATGAAATAACTTTAAAAACATAGGTAACTATTATGTATAGAAACACGTAAATCAGAATTAAAATATATTTAGTAGATTTTGAGTAAATAGGAAAAGTATCCCTAATTCTTCATTTTCTGTGCCTACTGGCTGTGTTAATATGTACGTGTCGGCGATGATATACGATAATATTGATGTAGGCCCTTAACATTAAACACTTCCAAAAGAGGAGGAGATTTAAAGCTCGATTATTTTTGTACGTATACGCTAAGCTATGGGATCGTATTGGTTTTTTTTATTCTTCTTTAGTTTGATGCGGAAAAGTTAATTCATCCCATATATTAATATTTAACATAGTTTGACATTAGTAGTTGTAAATTTTTGAACATTCTCTATTGTCACATCATAGTTTAAATATGAAGTGGCAGACATTTCCAAGTTCTTTGTTAATGTTAAATCTAATCTACTTACTTTTAAGATAGTGTAATGGAAAACTTAAAAATAAAGAAAACTTAGCAAACAAACGTTTGTTAATTGATATGTGGCTTCCCTTCCCATCCTAGCTCACTAACGTCCCACAGGTAATCGCGCGCTTCCTCTTCTTCAGGAGGACGTTTGGTCTACAAATGTCGCGTTGACCAAGCTTTACATAGTTTTGTTTATAAAAAATATCTCATTGATGGCTCGTATAATACAACACATTGGAAAGGAAATGGGTTGGTGACACCACACAGAATGGATAAAAAATACAACTATATTCAATAAATACGTCGCCTGTATACTAGGAGACAATAAATTAAAAGAGCTACCAGTAACTCAGTAGCTCGTCCATCTGTAAGCATGCTTAAAACGAGGGATTAAAGTATAAAGTTGCATAGAAAGTATTTACTTTTAGGCTAAATAAAAGTTTATTATTAAGTATTTATAGTTGAATTATTTCATTAAATGAATTATTAGTATTAATTTTATTTTTTTTAAAAATACCAGCCAGCAATGTCGATCGTGGCTACGGATTATGCTGATTAACTAACTTAATTGGGATTGTTCATAATTTTTGACCTGCTATTTTATATTTCTTTTAGAAAATATAGACTATTTTAAGCATCTAATTTCAATATTATTGAAATATTCACTATATAGCATTTTAAAAAAATACTTAAAGATATTATTTTAAATGTTGTGACGTCATCGTTGAGCGCAATCTGTGTGTTGCCGTTTCCTGATAGACTTAAGACAGATTGCAATACATCTTTTTAAAGTTGCCAAGTTGATTAATAGAGAATAGATGTTCTTATAATAGACCAATTTCAACTCCACCCCATCCCTAATAACGCCTTAATATTTTAAGTCTTTCACTTCAAGGGCAAATAGAGATTTAGCCTTTTTGGAAAAATAATCGTTAATATAGCAAATTTTCCGAAAAAAAACTAATGGATGATAATCAGAAACTCTATTCCCCGAAATGGTTTTCAAATTAAGAGTTTTGAAAAAATATGAACAATGCCAATTACTAGTGTGTAACCATAATTATTGTGAAAGTTAAAAAAAATTGTAATCAGTAGCGACCTCTTTCACGACAGGAACTCAACATATTAACTTTATCTGCGGTTAAGTTCCGTTAGATGGAGTTGCGATGTACTATTATGCGTTGTGCTGTGACCTCACAATGCAGAAAATTATTAGTAATTGGTACTTGTGGCAATAATTAGAACAAATTACTTGCCATGCGTATTTTTTGGGGTTTTTGTCATAAGGTCAAACCCGATCGTATTGTTGAGAGTACTAAGACTGTACTCTCAACAATAAGGTCCACTCATCGCCGCTAGTCTGTGTCCGTCTGTCACCAGGCTGTGTCTCAGGAACAGTGATATCCAGCTCCAAGTAGCCTCTGCGCATATCTATACTAATATTAAAAAGCTGAAGTCTTGCAAAAATATATTGTATGGATTTTCATCATCATTTTCATTGATCATTATTAGCTGCAACTTATTTATTTCTCTGAGAGTTGTATTATTTCATCAACTTAAGTCATTTTCAATACTTATACCAACTTTTAAAATGTTTGTCGAATCAATGCATTTAGAATAGTCAACCTCGCAATTCTTATGCGGCCCATTAGGCCGTCAGTAGCGTCACTACTGTTTTCTCAGTCTGTTTTCCTCAGCTAATCACTAGGCTCTCATGATTGCTTAGTACTTACACGAGTCGAGATATAATATGACCTTGTAGCGATATTGCACTGGACTGATATATTTCATAAATTCTTGTAACATTAGTTTTTATAAACAAGTAGCCGCTGAAAATCTGGCTTCGTCAGATTTAAAAAAAAACTGAAAGAGCGCAGAAAAAGACAATTTGATACAACATTATTATTTTTTTCATACATTTCATTGTTTCCCTTTTGGACCAATTTTTTATTATTTCGATACGTATCTATACGTATTTATATATCGATACGAATCTTGCGGAATCGGAAAGTGATTTTCACTCATTTGCAATAGTAGTCGTTTTGATCTGAAATTTTGCACACAAAATAAGGACCGATAACACAGTAATAATTCAAAAAAATATTTAGGATTGTAAAGCGTGTTATTTAGTTTTTGAATTATTATTTAGTAATAACCTTAGTAATTATTACTAAATAATAATATGTAGTTCCAAAACTGCTTGTCTTGCAGCCTGCAAATTTAATTGAGTCTCCAAATAGTTTGCAATAATTATGTAGTCTTCATCTCTCTCCGAGTTCGCGGTATTATAAAATAACTAGCTGACCCGGCAAACGTTTTGCCATAAAAATGTCAGGGGGGGGGAGGGTATGAAAAATAGATAGTAGCCGCTTCTCAGACCTACTGAACATGTATGTAAAATTTCATAAAATCGGTAAAGCCGTTTCGGAGAAGTACGGTAACTAACGCTGTGACAAATTTTATATATTAGAACTTAACGACATAGGTACTTTCACATATAATATTGAATAATAATTTTATTTTAATACTTAAATAAAAACCCTATCATCGATATAATTATAACATCGATATAATGGTCTAGTAGTTTATGTAACGGACTGCCGTTCACAAGGTCGCGCCGTCGCGGGTTCGATTCCCGCTCGGGACAATCATTTGTGTGGTGTTTATATTTGTCATACAAATATTTGTACTGCGTCTAGGTGTTTTCTATGTATTTATATTATAAGAATTTATTTACAAAAAAAGTAGTGTAGTATTCTATCTGTATTCGCGTACCCATAACACAAGCATTGCTTAGCTTGGGACTAGAGGACGTTGTGTGAAATGTCCGTGAATATTTATTTATAATAAATAATTTATAACATTCATTTCAACAAAACTTGCATGAATATTAATTTTAAATCTTTAAAATCGACTTGAGCAAGAAAGACATGACCATACACAATTCAAGAATGCCACCTACCAGGATAACATACGGTATAAGGAGGTGTTGGTTTGTTGATATTCTTTCAGTGACACGTTTGTATTGTAAATACGTACGAGCTATTGGTATTCTTGCAAAATATTGAATTGCAAATGGGAGAGAAGTAGAGAACGGGACCAAGTATGTGGTATCAGTTCGCAAAGATGTATGTGTGAATGATTCAGCCTTAGAATTCAGCATAATTATGTATATACTAGCTTATGCCCGCGACTTCGTACGTGTAAAGTTTGAAACCTTTATGATATCTTTACTTGCTAAAACATATTTTACAAAACGGGTAATGTAGCTTTTTAATTGTAACAGAATCATCAAAATAGTTTTTGAATTTATTCGTTACAGACATGAAAAAATACAACAAAATCCTCATTGTAATTTAGAAATAAATAAATATTCATGGACATTTCACACAACGTCCTCTGGTTGGTACCAGAGGACGTTGTGTGAAGCTAAGCTTAAATGCTTGTGTTATGGGTACCAGAATACGTATAGAATACATATACTACTTTTCTTTTGTAAATACATACTTATAATACATAGAAACACCCAGACGCAGTACAAACATTTGTATGACAATTAGAAAAATCACACAAATGATTGTCCCGAGCGGGAATCGAACCCGCGACCTCTTGATCGGCAGTCCGTTACATGAACCACTCAACCACGAGGCTCGTCGATACAACATCACACAGCGAAATATCGGAGCAAAGCATTAGTGTAAAATATTTTTGTAAAAACGGAGAAATTATTCTAAATTCCACGCGTTCGAAGTCTTGGCCAACAGCTAGATTATATATAAGAGTATACACATATAGACTTTCATTCTGAGTTATATGTAGGTACTGCTGTAAATTATTTTAAATATTTCTATTTAGCTTTTTTATTTTAGCTGTCATTAAAACAACCGAGTCAGCATATCATACGTATCTACGTCGTAGTATTATTATTGTAGCAGTGTTGTGTAGCAGCAGGTACACTCATCTACGTAATACATACGAGTATAAGTACTATTACCAGCATATTATTTTGTTTTACTAAGTTTCTAATTGTCAATCTATTGTCCGTGTGGTGACGGGTTAAGAATACAAGTGTCACCTTTCCATCCCAGGATTCTGTAAAAAGCAGATTAGGGATATTGTACACAGATAACATCCTCTGTGAGAGACGAAAAACTCGAAGATAAACACTGTGCCAACACGCCTGGTCAGCGCAGCATAATTACCATAATCCCACCCAATGAGAAGGAGGCCCGTGCCCAACAGTGGTACGTGAATTGGCTGGAGAAGAAGTACTTGATAATTGTAATATCTAAGACGTTTGTCTCAAATACCTTCAAAATAACTTTCCATGGTTTTTGCCTATCTTAAGATAAAAAAAAAGTTCCTTAACACACTACATAATAGGTAAATCTACCAAGGTTCCATAAATTCGTAGAGTTATTTTGCAATGCTATTACCAAGTCAACTGCACAGAAGTGCAGGAATGCAACCCATAAAAAGAGAAACGTCTATACGCTAGAGCGAGACAATATTCATTCCATTATACTGACTTGAACACTGAAAATATGTCCTCGAAGCTAGACAGAGATGACACAATAAATTCTTAGTTCCTATTTTCTAGATTCCAGACAGTCTAATACTGAATGAAAATTTAACTGAAGGCATACCGCCAGTTTACACAAAAAAAATGCTTTCACATAAAATAAATAAACTTCACACAACATATTCTGGTCCCAAATAAAGCTATATGTCTATTCTTGCGTTATGGGTAGGTCCCATAATGCAACTCCCATTTTTCTTCCCTTTTAATCCCATTTTCCCAATTCATTACTGTCCCACTGTTGGGAATGGGCCTCTTCCACTTTGGGATGAATTTGGTCTACTATTATATTATAATCTGTTTATAATAACCTTGCTCCTGGAGAATATCGGGGAAGAAATGGAGTGAATACACCTTTAGAGAATAGTCCATCCAGTACAAATATTTATACCTATAACAAAAAATACAAGTAACACACAAGTGTTATGTCTGGGAATCGAAACCGCGACCTCGTGAGTGGCAGTCCATTACCTAAATACATCGTGACTGCATCACGAGGCACATACTGCAACATTGCATTGCATTAATAATAATTTGTATATTGTATATTGCATAATGCTACCTCAGTGATGAATGATATATGTAAACAATAACCCACACAACCATAACGTCACACAAACATTAACAGTGTACTATATACAACAGCTATACTTAGTATTCAGATCAGACATGTATACTTGTACTTTATGATTGCCTGGTACTGATAGGATTCAAGTCTAGATATTTAGTACTTAAAATTTGGCTAAAATCTAGACACATTCTGAGTGACATGCTTGTAGGTCGATGTAATCATGAATTCACTGACTTAAGTTAAATTTTGACATCAACGATGAATCTTGAGAATTAATTCTTAACTAGCTGTTGCCCGCGACTCCGTACTCGTCGAATTTAGAAATTCTTTCCCGTTTTTGCAACATTTTTCACTATTGCTTCGCTCCTATTGGTCACAGCGTGATGTTATATAACCTATAGCCTTCCTCGATAAATGTACTATTCAGCACTGAAAGAATTTTTCTAATCGCAACAGTGGTTCCTGAGATTAACGCGTTTAAACAAACAAACAAACAAATTCTTCAGCTTTATAATATTAGTATAGATAAGACTAAAACTAGCTATTCCACTATCATAATCATCATCACCTTGTGATGATGATGATGGTAGACTAGCGGTACAGTAACTAAACAACTATACTAACTTAGTACTAACAAAACCCTTAGTAGGGACTAAGTCGCACGTGATGATTGCATGTCACACAATAATTTCAATAAACCCTCCTGTAGTTTGAGATAATAATATATGGTTCAGATAAGTGCATTGTAGTGATAAGAAATCTCCTTGTTTGTTCTGATGCCCTGGTATTATGTAGGTACGATTGTAGTTACATATATCCTTTTGATTCCAATGCGCATAAATGCACTTTTTTAAATAATATATATTAAGAGCCGAACTAACTTTCGTAGGTATGATAACAATGAGGCCTTTATTTTCATCATCATAATCATAATACAGTCAAGGCTTTTACCCATGGGGGTAAGCAGAGAGAGGAAGATCTTTATTTTATGAAAACTTATCTATACGCACCAGTGATGACAAGGCTATCAAAAAATGTACAATTAATTTGTATTTTTTTTTGTGCATACTAGGTGACCTACATAATATGCTTTGTATATTAAACCTGCCGTATTGAATACTTTCCTAGAAAATATTTTTTAAAGTAGATGTATCTAACAGAGACGGCAATCAAAAGTTTAATTTGCTTGTGCATTTCTTTAATAACATTCCCATACGATGGCGAAAATAAAGGTGTGTTAGTTATCGATAAATAATTTTGAGTAATTATCACAAACTATGCATTTATTCCCTTGCCAATGTTAGGGTAAAATATTACTGAGATAAATTCATGAGATGTCTGTTTAATGCTAAACATATTGTAAATAGCAGGATTTATTATAGAAATGTAAAATAAGAAGGCATGCAAAATTAGTGGCCGTAGCTACAAGGCCACAGCAAGTTCTACTCGTGTATATACCAGGCTAACATGTGAGCATTGGAAGTCAATAAAACAGATGCAAGGCATGAATGCGACGGAAGCATATGACATCCTGTCTCACCTCACTATTTGAATTACAAAGTTTCACAGGCCATGCAACTTTATCAAGTTTACTTACGTTTATGCATTTATTTATTTTACTAACACAGTAAAACATTATGGTTTGTGTTGATGAAATTATAATTAGTTCATATCGCGTATTAGGAAAAATTACATGCGCGCACATATTCGTAAGAAATGTGATACCTGTAAGTTAGTTACATTACAAATTTCAGACACCGTCATTGTCCTTTTAGATTTTAGTTCCAAACGTAGGATAAAGAATAAACTTAACGCAAAGAATAAACAAAGAAGTGACAGGCACACATTTATATTAATATTACCAACAATGTTATATTATGTATGTTAAAATGGTTCTTATACACCCTGAGCAAATGGGGTGGTGACACTTGTATACTTAATCCATCACCACAAGAACTTGCGATGTAAGGAGTTTTAATGAATTATTTGAAATTTGTAGGAATATTAGATACGAGTACATTAAGTCAATGTAGGTCTCAGAATGCTGTTAAATTTACAAATTCATAATTATTATAATTTTCAATACGCAAAAACCGAAACGTCACTTTAAAATGCATTGATTGTAACTGCATTTCTGCCAAACTAGATAAATTGTCTACCTTTATACATTCCCGTATAAGTGTGAAAATAATAGATTCTAGTCTAGATTAGAACGAGAGAGAGCATAGTGCATGTTTATTTTATGACTCCTTTTCTGTTATGTTTTCCTAATAACTGGTGTGCACTTGCTGCAAGTAATGTGCATCATCAATTCCAACGATTTTTATTGTTGCGGTTATAATTTTTGTATGTACGTCCCTATGTGAGCTTGTATCTTCAAAAATACGCAACAGATTTTGATGCGATTGTTTTTAAAATAATAGTTAGTGGTTCTAGAGGGGTTTTTGTGTAATTAATTAGGGTTTGGCTTTTAAATTCCACGTGGACGAAGTTGTAAGCACCAGCTAGTTTTATTATAATATATGACAACGCGACTGACTGACGGCTATCCGCGTAATCTGTTATGGTCTTATTCATAATGATTTATCAGAGGTTAAAAGAATATTAATATAATAATATCAAACGAATATTTTATCGGACAGATAATAAACGTTTTAGCGTAAAAAGACTATCATGAACCTATTTATCTCAATGATCATGAATAACAACAAGTTTTGACAATTTCCGCGAACCGATATTAGCGAACTTTTAAACCTCCGATAAGTCATTATGAATAAGACCATAACAGATTACGCCGACAGCCGTAATCTGTTATGGTCATTTTCATTTACATAAATCTTCATTTACATAAATCTTCATTCACATAAATCTTCATTTACATAAATCTTTTATTTTAATCTGTAGTAATACTTTCTTACTGGCATGAATACTTCGATTCCCAATTACAACACTAACTTGTGTAATAATAGCATTGATATTAAAACAGCGTTTTATGGCATGCATTTACAAAAGAGTAGGTATTTTATGTTTACAATCTTGTATTGAATCAAGGTTAATTTAATTATGAATAAAAAAAATCCCGTTTTTGCGACATTTTCCACTGATGCTTTTTTATCCTATTGGTTGTACCGTGATGTTATATTACCAGTTGCTAATTAGAAAACCAACTAACAACAAACTCTTATGCCTAAAAATATATAGATATTAAGTATAAGTTCGGTATGTATCTATCAATGTATTAATCTGTGTAACGGAATCTTTGAAAGCCATTTTCAGCCACTTGCAGTAGACGGATTGTTCTGAAATTTTGCACACCTAACAAGGACCGATGACAATGCAATAATTTAAAAGAATAATCCGAATTCCTTGATCAGAATTACTAGAATAGCATGTTGAAGTATCACTATGACCACACTTGTATTTTTAATTATACACGTAATAGTTTAATTGTATATGAGTAGACTCATCAAGATTATCGTGTTTCTACGTATGCCTTTCATATACAATCAGATAATTTCACATAAAAACGCTCTCTTTATACAGGGTGTGGCGTAATTAATGGATAAGCCTGTGCCTGTGGATAAGCCTCCTACTGCGCTATACGAATATGTATATTTTTAATTAATCCTATGTATGGTCTTGAAAAAAATGGCATAAGTCATGTTTTTCATAAAATGACTACTTTCACTAACCAATTATGCTACTGTTGCCACAATTTTCAAAAATTTTGCATTCTGTTTTTTTTATAAAACAGCTTAAGAGGTGAGCTATTGAAAGCAATAAAGAATTCCCTATTCGTAATACAAATTTTGGGAAAAAATACATGAGATATCAAAAAAGTGTTATTGATTATTCAATTTGTTGACTTTGTACATCGTCTAGCTTAAAAAATCTTTATGGGAGTTGATTTGCCCAATATCTTAAAAACATGCTTGTTTTATGCAGTTTCCGAAATGGTATAATACTTATTACATTTCACGAGGTTTTAAAAAAAAACGACAGTTGTAAAAAAATACCCTAATTTTCTTTAACAGAATTATTAATTTATCTTAAACATGTCTTTGTAAACAGTTTGAATGGACCCTTTTTTGTGTGCTCCGGAGCAGGTAGTCATTCACAATGGACCCTTTTTTGGGTGCTCGGGAGCAGGTAGTCATCCACTATGAATAGGGTAAGCAGATAACGACTCTAAGTCAACTACTTGTGGTTGTTTATCGCACGGCAAATCCAGACGGTTAGTCTTATCATAAGACAGAGACAAAGCATTTTGATGTCAGGTAAATAACAGTTGTGCGACAGAGATAGATTTTTATTATTCTCACAAACAACAAAACAGCTTTTGAACTTGTTTAACAAAGTTAGTGCTCTTTTGACTATCGTCTCTTGCGCACATATCGTTTGCTCTATCGTGTTTGTTATTGTGACGTGAATTTGGCTTATGTACTACGGACTCTGTTTTTGCTATACGAATTGGACAATTGTGATATTATCGACGACTTCTACATATCCCTGGACTACTGATCATGCCGCGTCATACGTACACTCCTCAAGAGTATGCAAATATGCATCTTATTTACGGCCTGTGTAACTGCAATGCAAATGAAGCTGCACGCGAATATCGTCGAAGATACCCCGATTTGCGACACCCAGACTACCGGGTGTTTACACGTGTGCACATCGCTTTTAGCGAAGGGCGAATGCCTGGTACCGGTGTTGGTGGTGCTTCGGAAGGCAGACCTCGACGACATCGTGATGACGAAGTTCTAGAAGCTGTGAGTGCTAATCCAGAGTTATCAATTCGTGAGTTAAGTAGAGGAACCGGTGTAGATACGCGTACTGTGGGCAGAATTCTGCACAGGCATGAGCTTCACCCGTATCACTATCAAAGGGTGCAAACACTAATGACACGAGACTATGAGCCTAGAGTCCAATTTTGTCGCGTCATGTTGCGAAAAATACGCGAAGATTCGGCGTTTTTTGACAAAATACTGTGGAGCGATGAGTCATCATGTAAAAGAAATGGCTACGTCAACATGCACAATCTTCATAGTTGGCAGGCAACCAATCCGAGAAACATAAGGCAAGACCGAGCTCAAGTCCAGTTTAAAGTGAACCTTTGGACAGGAATTTTAAATTGACAAATAGTTGGGCCCGTCGAACTATCCGAGACACTAACAGGTCCCAATTATTTAAATTTTCTGCAAAATACGTTGCCGGAACTATTACAAAGTTTAAATGTGCCAGAAAACTACTGGTTACAAAATGATGGTTGTCCCGCTCACTACGCACGAATTGTACGGAACTACCTCAATGATGAGTACAATGAGAGGTGGATAGGTCGTTTGGGTCCCATTTTGTGGCCACCAAGGTCCCCTGATTTGAACCCTCTAGACTTTTTTTACTGGGGATGTTTAAAAGAAAAAGTGTATAAAAAAGAAATAGCATCCCTGGAACAACTAAAGGCCCTGATTTTTGAAGCCGCTGATGAAATCAAGAGCTCCGGCTTCATCCGACGCCTTAAGCGGTCATTTATCCGTCGATGCAGGGCCTGCATAGCCGCAGGTGGCCGCCATTTCGAACATTTTTTGTAAAATAAAATTTATGTAGTGTTTGCATCTTTAGAATAAAAAAAATAAAATAAGTTGTTATTTTTTTTCAACGACTAACATTCCCACTGGTAAACTCAGACAGATAAGTTAAAATACCACTGACAGTTTGTTTAAGTTAACAGTATTAATTTGATTAATTAAATCACAATAAGAACATTTTTTTACGAGTGTCATTTGGTTCTTTAATATCACATCAAACTTAATAAGTATTATAATAAGTATTATACCATTTCGGAAACTGCATAAAACAAGCATGTTTTTAAGATATTGGGCAAATCAACTCCCATAAAGATTTTTTAAGCTAGACGATGTACAAAGTCAACAAATTGAATAATCAATAACCCTTTTTTGATATTTCATGCATAATTTTCAAAAAATTTGTATTACGAATAGGGAATTCTTTATTGCTTGCAATAATTCAACTCTTAAGCTGTATTATAAAAAAAACAGAAAGCAAAACTTTTGAAAATTGTGGCAACAGTAGCAGAATTGGTTAGTGAAAGTAGTCATTTTATGAAAAACATGACTTATGCCATTTTTTTCAAGACCATACATAGGATTAATTAAAAATATACATATTCGTATAGCGCAGTAGGAGGCTTATCCACAGGCACAGGCTTATCCATTAATTACGCCACACCCTGTATATAGAATCAGGTAAAAATATCATAATTGTTTACTTGTGTTTACTAAGAATTGTGACAACATGTGACAACAGAAACTTATGTCTCTGACAACATAAACTGTCAACGTTTTGGAAGTAGGTAGCATAGAATTGAGTATTGATGACAATGCAATCATGAAAAAAATATTCAGGATATTTAAGCGTGTTTTTTAGTTTTTAAACTAAGTAGATTTATTATAATCTATACTTATAATAAATCTGTAGAGAGGTCAATTCTGTACATGAAATATATTTTCAAAATAACTATCAGGGGGTGATTAGTGATCGATACTGATGCCAAAAATGCAATCAGTAGAATTTTTGTCTGTCTGTCTGTCTGTCTGTCTGTCTGTCAGTCTGTATGTTCCTTATAGAAACAAAAACTACTCAACGGATTTTAATGAAACTTGGTACAAATATTCTTAATACTCCTGGTCAGGTTATACTTTCCATCACGCTACAATCAATAGGAGCAGAGTAGTGAAGGGAAATATTGGGAAAACGGGAGAAGTTACTCCATTTTTTAAGCTTCCGTCGCGTGTGCAGCCTTAATGGTTAAAGTAACATAGAAATCATGTATGACGAAAATATTCTACATAAAATTGTCTAAAAAATATCCCGAAATAGCACATATCTATATTTTATGGTTGACTCACAATAACACGTGTAACTCCTGATTGCTTAGCAGTTCGGAGCATTCTGATTATATTTGTTTACTCTTACGTTTATAATACTCTCACTCATTCCTAATTTAAAAAAGTTAACATTCAATAAAAAATGAATCATAGAAATCGGTATAGAAACACCAAACTTATACATGAAATAAGCCATCGCGCCGTTGCACGTGAAAATTTTCTAAATTCTACGCGGACAGAGTCGCAGGCAACAGCTAGTGTTGCATAAAACGTCCACAAAATGTCAAATGCGTCGCTTTTGGTGTCTTTTTGAATTTCAAATTAGATGCAAAGTACGAGATAAAAATCTGTCCTGAAATATGTTGCTCTTTTATGTTCATGTTTGCCTAGTAGCGTTGCAGTGCTCGATGCAAGTATTGGCGAAGTGCATAAAGTGCAACGTGCATTTGTTTCTTATTAGTTTCTTACGATATCTATCCATACTAAAGAGGAATGGTTTGATTGTTTGTTTGTTTTTAAAACAAATAATCTGCGATGATACAGGACCGATTTAATCAATTCTTTCACTGTCAGGCGGATATCATGTCAACAAAGACTATTTTTTGCCAATAAAGTTACCCATGCGAGTAGATCACTAGTAAGTATTATACATATCAAGAAGTTGCAATGCTGCTAGACATGCAGGTGCACTATCAACACAGATCAGCCCCAATAGATTTCTTACGCAAAGCAAGCAACGCATACCAAAAATATGCGCATTCTTATGTCTTCCTCCAACAATGCACTATGTTTTACAGGACCATATTTCGACGATTTTCGATGTCCCATTACTCAAAAACTAGGCAAGCTACGTTTGTATTCTTAAATAAAATTCGTTCGTTCGTTCGAAAAAAGGCTCTTGTAAATTGTTGTGCGTTTAGTCGTTAACAAAAATCTCGTAATTCTGTATTTATTTAGGGGTGATCTGTGACCAAGAAGGGTGTGTGTTACGGGAAATAAAAAATAAAAATCTCGTATAGAATCTGTTTTCTTTATATAAAAATTATTTATAATGCCTGCTACTCAAATAACGATATATCGTGGCGAGATATCTGTGCGAACCGATTTTCAAGGATTTATGAAGATTTATGGTGTGTATAACTAACCGTTACATATATACTTACCGATAAATATTACTGCTGATCAAGAGGTCGCGGGTTCGATTCCCGCTTCCACAATCATTTGTGTGATATTTATAAATGTCATACAAATGTTTGTACTGCGTCTGGGTGTTTACTATGAGTTATATGTATGTATTTACAAAAGAATAGTAGTATATGTAGTATATCCGTATATCCGTATTCTGGTACCCATAACACAAGCATATAAGCTTAGCTTGGGACCAGAGGACGTTGTGTGAAATGTTCATAAATATTTATTGTATTTATTTATTAAAGTAATTTATTTATTAATTAATAATTTATTTATAATTTATTTAAATTTATTTATGTATTTATTAAGTTTATTTACTTATATTTTGCTGCACAGATTTATCGCTACGACATCGCGACAGGTCGTTACGTGTATTGTATATTATTATCTCTCTCCAACCTACTAACGTGTGTGTTGGACACAGTCTTTCTTTAATTTTGGAGGGGTTATAGTCTACTAAGCCACGCTGTCCAGGGGTGGTGGCATGGGGTTATTTTCGAGTTTTTCGCTTCTCACCGTGGATGTTATCTGTGTCATATCATTTAACTGGCTTTTACAGCACCTACGTAATAGGGTGGTGACACTTGTATTGTTAATGCGTCTCCACACGGACAATACATTTCTTATAATTTAACAAATAAATGTAGTCAAAATAAATATGTTATTATTCGTCCAAATATCTGTAGGACTTATCTGTTGTTCCACTGAGCAAGGTTAAACAGATAAACAAATCAGCTTTGCGAATATATCCAAATAAGATTATAATGAATGTAGGCGCTAATTCTGTTGCTTTCAAGAACTATACTAAGCTAACTAAAATGAAACCAACTATGGTATTATCTACTTTAATGGATATTACGTTGTACACACATTTATATTAAAAATATTTCAATAACATTTACAGATCGTGAAACAAACTTCCTGTTGTGGTTTTTCTTCAAACTACGACATGGAACTTTTAAATAAGGCAAACTTCCATATGCTACAATTACTACTTAACAGGCGAGTCGTGTGCTTGCTTAATACCCATTTGTAGTATAAATAAAAAGCTGGACGGACCTTGTGGTCTTGTAAATCTTGTAACGGATTACGGATTGGTGTTTACTAAATCGCGGGTTCAATTCCCACGTAGAAAATTCACCAAGTTTTTTGAATAGGAAAACGACAATCTATAACTTCTATAAGCCATCCTAATACTTAATAGCGATATAAGATTTAGTTTAAAGATTATATTCTTATGCTTGCGCGACACATTTATTCAAATATAACTATTTTTTACGAAATTAGACTCGTGTAATGTAATAATATAATATGTTTTAAATTTTAGCCTCATGTTTCGGAGACTTGTCAGTTGCAGAAAATCTTCGAGACGTCGAATTTAAAAATAGTTTTATTTGATAATATTTTCTAACACTTGCGCGACTCATTTGTTTAAATAAAACTAGTTATAACGGATTTCAAATTTTTCAATTTCAAATCCGTAAAAAGTAGTTTTATTTGAGTTTAAAGATTATTTTAGTGCAATTTTAATAGTTGCGTAGAATGGTAAACAAAATGTTATTGACAATGACCTTTGGCAATCCGATAAGCGTATGCCAAAGCGGTGACGAATTATCTTAATTAGACTATGCACTGATTGTTGGATGGCCCAATTTTTTTAATTTATCTTCTCTTAGATTAAACACATACAACACACAAAAATGCAAAATTTTACGGCAAATAAGTTAGATTTAGGCATTTCATTTTAGAAAACACCATAGCTTCTTTTCTAAACTGCAATGATAGTAGATTATTCAATATTAGTAATGAGATACGCCAAAATTGATACCTTTTTTATAATAAAATACTTCATTATGCAACTGTTAAGAATTTTAACGATAACATCAACGACCCATTCTGTGCTGTTACTAAGTAATAGGTTGTAGGTTTATGAATGGTGATATTGAATGCCATTTTCTAGTATATTATTCAATTTATTCTAGATAAATTAGAAAAATTAACAAAAATTAAGATATTAAAGTTGTTGTAACAAACTTTTAGTTAAAATTATTATTTGCGTGTTGTAATGTAACTTGTTTCTTTGCTTACCTTTTTAGTATAATTATTTGCATTTGAAAAAATAATCGACGGCAGACTCGAACTAGCAATCATTTCAACAACAATGAAAAGCAGAATATTACTATATATTTATTAATATTATATTACATATTATTAAGAACACAAGACATTAGACAATATCCAATAATCAAAATCATTTTAAATTGAAATAATTATTATTGACGACTTAAATTATCACATTATGTTATACTTACGTTAAATAAAATATAACTTTTTAGTAGATAAAGAACTGTGTCATTTGATGAAATCTGTAAATATGTATTAATCTTTCCTAAAATTATAAAAAATTATCAAACTTTTTTTTCCAAAAGTTGTATCAATAAAATGAACTTAATAATATTTTTTGTCGGTAATATTTAAACATATTTTTCTTAGTTAGTTGACTTTATGGATTAAATAATCCTTTTCGGATTATATTTTTATAGTTTATTTGTTAATCAAAGCGAGCAAATGTTGTGGAGGCTACTATCCACAACCATTTGCCAGCTTTGACTGAGTATTTTAAGTTCTATCATCTCCTAGCTAAACTAATTTACACATACGATTTGAATCACAAAAATATAAATTCAAAGTGATACCTATCTGTAGTTTTGTCACAACAACTTTATTTTGGAACATTTAAATAAGTATTTGAAATTCAAATATCACGTACAATTTTTTACAAACTTTTTTGCTTAAATTTGACCAAACACAGAACCCATCCCTACAATATATTAACGAAAATTATTTTGGTATTTTTATAAAATTAGCACTTGCCTCAAAATACACAGAGCTAATTATTATTTTATGATATGTTTTTTTTAAGCCAAAGTTGGCCAAAGATGTGGTTGCGACTGCCCACATCGTTTGACCAGCTCTGACTGAACGTTATTACGGCTCTCAGAACGCAGCTGGACCAAATTTAAAAATACATAAGTACATAATGTAGGTATAATATATAGTTGATGTGTGTCAAAGTTTTGTAGACTTGTTTGCAATGCATTTTGTGCATAAACTCTAATATAGATAAAATATTGCGGCTTGCGTAATTTTTGGAAAAATCGTATTATCATAGTAGTATTTACTATGAAATGTATAGCTACAATAATAATACCATAATTAAAAATTTCATATTTTTTTTACATTTATAAGTAGTGCATTTGGTTAGAATGAGGAAAAATAGATCAGAGTATTATTTCACGATATGCGCGTAAATCTTCACTTTGAAGTTAGTTACCAATAATGTAAGAAACATCCTTACTTATTATAAAACACTATCGTTATTTTTGTATGTATGTCCCTATGTGAGCTTATATCTTTAAAATTACGCAACGGAAGAAACAAAATGATTGTAATCAAGGCATTTTTCACGTAAATAATATTATATTTCTGAATGCCTACGGTGGGTTTGTTGCGAATATAAAGCATCATTTTTAGGGTTCCGTACCCAAAGGGTAAAAACGGGACCCTATTACTGAGACTTCGCTGTCCGTCCGTCCGTCTGTCACCAGGCTGTATCTCAAGAACGGTGATAGCTAGAGAGTTGAAATTTTCACAGATGATGTATTTCTATTTCCGCTATAACAACAAATACTAAAAATAAAATAAAATAAATATTTAAGGGGGGCTCCCATACAACAAACATGATTTTTTTACCGTTTCTTGCTCGATACTAATAACGTTGCCTTATGTTGCATAGATAATGGTACGGAACCCTTCGTGCGCGAGTCCGACTCGCACTTGACCAATTTTTTATGAATATATCCAAATATTATTAAAAATAAACGATTACTATTATTGAAAAGATTTATTATTTCGCAACATAACAAGTTGAGAACCACATCATTGACTGATAAATAAGTATACGAAATAACTAAAGTGAATAAGAATACAATGTAGGAGCAATAGGTAGGTACATATGGTAGCGTTGGCTTATGAAGTTCTGAATCATTGTAGCAATATGAAATTTTAATAAAATATATATATTGACGGGCCTCATGGTCGAGTGGTTCATGTAACAGACTGCCATTCACGAGATTTAGAGTTTGATTCCAGCACGGGACAATCTATTGTGTGATCTTTAAAATTGTCATACAAAATGCTTGTACTGCATCTGGGTGGTTCTATGTATTATAAGTATGTATTTACAAAAGAAAAGTAGTATTATGTATTGTAGTATATCCGTATTCTGGTACCCATAACACAAGCGTAATAAGCTTAGCTAGGGACCAGAGGACGTTGTTTGAAATGTCCATAAATATTTATATTTATTTATTGCTATCCCTAGTCCCGCACACCGCGCTGAAAGGGACAAATATAGCTGAAGCAAATTTTACCTACAAATTCTGCGAAAAATAGACGTTTCATAGTCCCCTTTTTTCTTCCTGAAAATTAAACCGATATTAATTTTTTGTACGCCATAAGATATTGTATATCTATGCTTCTATCATTTTCTTTTTTGGTACAACCTTACCAAATTTGTGTGATAGATGCTGTAACTTTATCTAAAAAACCGAATAACACGAGATTTTTGGATGATCATATTTCTTTTAGTTATTATGTTTTGAAAAAAGAAAGTGATACAAGCATATAGATATTTTAGACCTAGATACTGTGAAAAAAATTCATTCCTCTGGAGACAATATCCACGAAGAAAACAGGGGACTACGATGCCCATATTTTTGTATGGAGCATAATCTGGTATCGTGCCTTATCAAGAATCGTGCGTGTGTTACAACTCCCGTTGGTTTATATACTCTAAGATCGGCATGAAGTCCTCTCTTAATGCATGACCACATGGTTCTTTATATTTTGTTTCACTGTAGGTAACTTGAGGAGAGTTGCACTTGGTATATCTAATCGACGATAAGCACGTACTGTTAGTGTATTTTTAAATTTTGGTACAACAACGCTGTTCGAAGAAAAAAATACATTGTAAGCAACCAGGGGCGTATCGTGCCTTGATGGGGCCCAGTATAAAAATTTATTTGGGGGCCCTTATGAAGGGTAAAGATATCTCACATAAGAAAAAAAAATCTGTGCATAACATTTCTGAAATAATAAAAAAGTTGGAAAGTGTTTATTAATTTTTCCTTACGCACGTCGGGGGCTCCCTTGGCCCGGGGGCCCCGTATAATTGATACGGCTGATACGGCGGTAGCTACGGCCCTGTAAGCAACACAAATGTATCCTACTAATATTATAAACGTATAAGTTTGTGAGTATGGATGTTTGTTACTCTTTCACGCCAAAGCTGTTGAATGAATTTTATTGAAACTTTATTACATCAGAATAACACACAAGCTACAATTTATAAAGATACTAGCTGGTGCCCGTGACTTCGTATGCGTTCAATTAAGAAAAATTGACCCGTTTTTTTGCAACATTTTTCACTGATTCTTCCCTTCTATTGGTCGCAGCGTTATGTGTGTGCTTCCTCGATAAATGTACTAGCCAACACTGAAAGAATTTTTCTACACATACCAGTGGTTCTTGAGATTAGCGCGTTCAAACAAAGAAACAAATAGATAGAATAATTATAGATAAAGATTGTGTGAATTGTCCAAAATGTGACGATAACTGTCAAGTAAGTAGGAATTACACTGGTACGATGTCGCGGGCAACAGCTAGTAGTCTATACTAACATAGCTGAAGAGTTTGTATGTTTGAACGAGCTAATCTGAGGTACTACTGGTTTGAATTAACAAATTCTTTTTGTGTTTGATACGTTGGATAGTACATTTATCGGGGAAGATTGTAGGCTTCGTAACATCACGCTGCAACCAATGCGAGCGAAGCATTAGTAAAGTGTTGCATTAACGGACAAATTTGTCTAAATTTCACGCATACGAAGTCGCAGGCAACAGCTAATAATATATATATCAGTCTCGCTAAAACGCTTAACTTGTGATTAGCTGACTTTTCGTTAAATTACGTGCGGTGATGTGTTAAGCACCACCCCATTGTTGCCCAAGGATGCTGTTATAGACAGCTAAGAGAAATTTATATGCAAATTAGGGTTTACTATCTTTTTATTATTTGTTTTGTTGTTATGACTAATTTAAATTCTTACTAACTTCTTATAATAATTATAAATTATAAAATAGTTATGTCTTTTTGTTAATATTTAGTTATTAGTGTCTGTCTTATTTCTGTTTTTTTAAGTATTTTTTCTTTTTGTTTTTGTTTTTCATTTTATATAATGTGGCAGTTGGAGCCGTGGTGACTACCAACAACAGAAACGGCTTGACGGAAGACCAGCGCTAGTTTTAGACTAGCACAACGCTGAGTCTAGTCGTATTTGTAACTTAATTTTTTATCATATATTTCATCAATTTCTACTTTTATGCATTTATTTTACTTCATCATCATAACATCACGTCTTTTTCCCATGGGGTTAGGCAGAGACTATAGAGCGCCATCTGTTACGATCCAAACATACTTCCTTGGCTTCATCCACACTCATACATCTGGTCATACATACCCGACGGTTGTAAGTGCTACGCACTTGCCCCTTTTGGAGTATGCCGGCGATGACATCGGAGTATATTTTTCTCGGACGTCCTCTCCCAGCATTTCCACTTACCTCCGCCGTGTGTAGCGACATCTAGTGACTAATAGCTGTCACTGTCTGTACAGCACAATAACAACAGATGGCGTTAAATGTCAAAATATGACGTCAGAAAGAATTCTACATCGCGAAAGCAAGATTTGCATACGAGCTAAGATAGGTACAACATCTGAACATACAACAGCGGGGCAAAAGCCCTGGCCAGTGCTGATCACCTAGCCTGGTCGGAGAATTCTCCATTTGTGGTTGGAGGAGCCCGATCACCCACGTTCCTCCACACCGTGTATATGTATTTTTTTTGCTTATTTATTATTTTTATTTTTTTCTCGTTTGTTCTTGATTAAAATAACCTGTTACAAATAAACTTTCTTTCTTTCTTCTTCTTTCAAATAAAATCAACTGCAAGAGAAAGAGACAGAAATCTCGAAACTAAACAGCCATCACGCCTGGTCAATGGGCCATAGTAGGCCATAAACATTCTTGACGGGACGCTAATGGGGTGCGAGGGAAGGAAAAAATACTGACTTTTCTTTTTCTTATTTTTGCTTATCCTGGTAAATATTAGTACACCACGAATCGTGAATAACCAAGTTAGTAGTAATACTTAACTAATTAAAATAGTTTCAAATCCTAAAGGTTTTGGTTTAAATTAATTCTGGCTGACTGCGTTTACAAGTCAAACAGCTTGTGTTACCAGTTACTAATAAAATAGAGGAATATTTAAATTGTCAAAAAAATGTGTATCACTATCACTTAAAATAAGATGCATTGTCATTGTTATTCAATAATTCAATAATCAACAGCTGATATCTGTAAAAAAAATACATTTTCTTTTCAAAAGACACACACGCAGGAACACACTTCACAAGACAGTAACCTGTGGGAGCGAGAAGGGGTTAAACAATCAATATTAAATCAGAATGAAACGTGTATGAATAATTAAAGTACATGATTTTCAAGTTAACTTCTATAATGTTCATGTTCTCCTAGTATAACTGTCCGTTTTCTGTAAACGGGTAGGACTGTGTAAAGCAATAGAAAATATATTTTGTGAAAATAGTGCCATATGTTACAAAATAAAACACATTTCATGCATATAATTTCTTCAATTAAATTTCCACCTTTTGTTACGCGTTATTATAAACTAGCTGTTGCCCTCGACTCCGTCCGCGTAGAATTTAGGAAATTTTCCCCGTTTTTGCAACATTTATAACTACTGCTTGAGTGAGAGTATTATAAACGTTGAATGAACGAACTGCTAAGCTATCAGGAGTTACACGTGTTATTGTGAGTCAACCATAAAATATAGATATGTGCTGTTTCGGGATATTAAATATCGAGAGATAAAATCCGTCGAGTAGTTTTTGTTTCTATAAGGAACATACAGACGGACATACAGACAGACAGACAGACAAAATTTTACTGATTGCATTTTTGGCATCAGTATCGATCACTAATCACCCCCTGATAGTTATTTTGAAAATATATTTCATGTACAGAATTGACCTCTCTACAGATTTATTATAAGTATAGATTAGAATCATATAATTGTCACAGCATTCTATAATATCTATGATAAAAGATTTCAGTTGTCGCCACCCCATTGTCTTCTATGGTAGCTACTATAAGATGAAATATTCGAAACTGTACAAGTAACAAGTTGTGTCGTATGACTTAAGATATACATCTTATAATTTATTATTCTTTTGCAAATACTAACTTATATCCTGTGACATATAGCTGTTTTATCCAAATAAAGGACAAATCTTATGTCGATTTTTAAACAATTATTTCGTTCAAAGTACCTAACTAGTATTTATATAACTATAGTAGTTTAGTAAGAATAATCACTGACGAACTCTTTCACCAAGCACTCTCATAGTAAAATGTACGTTGTAATTTTATTTTTTTTTATCTTTAAAATTTACTAAGGCTATTATCTCTCATATTATCAATAACAGTAAAAAAAGATGTCATTAAAACCATCTGGGTCCTATATAAATTTTTACTCAATATAACATCATCATCATAACATCACGCCTTTTTCCCATGGGGGTAGGCAGAGACTATTGAGCGCCATCTGCTACGATCCAAACATACTTCCTTGGCTTCATCCACACTCATACATCTGGTCATACATGTGCTCGACGGTTGTAAGTGCTACACACTTGCCCCTTTTGGAGTATTCCGGCGATGACATCGGAGTATATTTTTTTCGAGCGTTCTTTCCAAGTATTTCTACTTATGTCCTTTCGTTAATCGTCTCTCATCCATCCTCTCCACATGACCAAACCTCCTAAGCATACTTTTCTTCACTTTAGTCACTACATCTTCTAATACTGCACTCTTAATGCCAACTCAGGCATCATTCAGGCATTTTTAAAACCGTTTATAATTCGCAATTAAGAATATAAAATAAATTTTATGCCACCAATTAGGAGAGGTTTAAAAGTTCGTTAAAATCGGTTTGTTGGTTATTCATAATAGTCTTTTTACGCTAAAACGTTTATTATCTCTCCGAAAAAATCTCCGTTTAAACCTCTGATAAGTCATTATGAATAAGGGCGTAAGTATTTACCTAAATAGCCAGCTATTTTCGTAACCCTATATTTAGAAGTAACGCACTTGTATACCTGATTTTGCCCTATTAAATATTTAATTTTAAAACATTTTTTCGTCACCATATTAACAAACTGTGTAATACTTTATGCTTTGTTAAATCCAATCCATACAATACGGCTTGTTGTATAGAAATGAGATAAAATCTTTGTTCTCGCTGAAAATTCTGTCTGGTCATATTTGAAGCACCCAATAGCAATGTAGTGGGAGCAAGAAGGTAATAAAGGTATAAGCACTATATCAGAGCAGGATAGTGCCTTTTAAGTGGGTTTAACTGTCTGGAAAACTGTTTGCAAAATATACTTCTTGTATTTTCATGTTCTCCTAGTAACTTGAGTGCACTAGATGCAAGTAGCTAATGCAACAACAACTGCAGCGCATGCAATGGCTACTCGTTGCATTTATTATTTTGCATAGCTTCCGCAGATGCATTCATTCCTAAAGTGCAGATTGTCCACGTTAATTTTTTTAGTTACTGCATTTTAATGGGAGATAAAAGATAAGTTCGTGATCGCTGCACAAAAGTATTGCAAGCAAGTTAACAAGATTTATTTTTTCTACTAACGCCATCTATGAAGGATTTTACGAACTATTTAATAAGTTATGGTGGCTAGTACAATATTTTAAAAAGTGAGCATCAGGAAGTTTTCCACTGATTTTGTTATTAGGTTTAAAATTGTACATACATCTTTTATCTTTTTTTTTCTATTTTATTTAGTTTTTGTTTTTAAAGTTTTAACATATCTGTATTCTAAGCTTATTTTTTGTCTAGTACCTATCGACATGCAACTCACCTGCATAACCCATAACTTCATATAGATGAGGCGCAGGTATACCATTCAGTCCATTCTTTGCTCCAAAGCTGGTAATGTAAACATACAGAGACTTTAAAAAGGTGTTTATATTTTTTTTTATCATTAACGCACAGCAGATTTTCGAAACGTTCAGTTACAATTTATACTTTACATATCTCGCTTTTTAATAAGGCATAATTTTGAGATAAATTATAGGTATATATATATACATATATACATACAATATAGGAGTAATATTACAATAAAACAATATACTCAGCCAACACATTTATTAAACTTTTAACATCAGCAGTTAAACACGCAAGCACAGCACAAAGCATGGGTGTGCCTAATAAATAACAGACTAATTAATTATTTTCGCTTACACATACGCCTTGAATTTTACACTTATGCCTAATTTAGTTTCTAATACATATTAATATAGATTAATTATTTTAATACCAAATTATATTAATTTCAACTTAATCACGTCCCGTTTAACGTAAATAATCGCTAAAACCAAGGTAATGACACGCACAGCCAAAGTTAAAAATTATGTTAACAATTTTACACTCATCTCCAAACAAGGTTTCTTCAGATTTTTTTTTAAATATCTGTTATTTCAGTAACCTATTTATTCATCTAGGGAAAACCCTTCAGCCCTCCAAGCAATCTTTACTTATTATCAGACAAAGTCATTATTTTTGTATGTATGTCCCTATGTAAGCTTATATCTTCAAAACGACGTATCGGCTTCTGAATCGGTTTTTTTTTATAGTAGAATAGAGTGGTTAAAGAAAAAAGAATAAAGATCTTTTATGTATCATTGGTTTAGGTTAGATGTATATTATAAATATTACGCTTACGAAGTGGCGGCCGACCGCTAGTAAATTATATATTAAATAGTATAATTATTTTGAATATTCTTTTACATACTTTGTATAAATACATTAATTAAATATGTTGCCTACTGTTGAATAAAATACGATTAAATATAACAAAGATAACTATGAAAATTCGTAAAAGAGGTCATCAAAGA
Organism: Orgyia antiqua; assembly: GCA_916999025.1. Classification (NCBI taxonomy): domain Eukaryota; kingdom Metazoa; phylum Arthropoda; class Insecta; order Lepidoptera; family Erebidae; genus Orgyia; species Orgyia antiqua. Next base: position 963,025 of record OU779863.1, on the reverse strand, counting down.
TTAGATAATAATATGTATAAGTGTGCATTGTCTCAAGTTTGTTACGTAAATTTAGGCGTCACCAAGCTGGATAGATAGGGTGACTTACATAACAACCTGAAGATTCAAAATCTTAGATAAATAATTCTTACTTAATCGTTATATATATCTTTATCGTATAACTTTATTTAGTGCTATCTTCTTTTAGTTTACTTTGAGTTGGTAACCTACTCTATAGGTTTATTTTAGTTCTAACCATGGTCGAGTACTATCACGCTAAAATATTTAATTATCCGACAATATTATATTATAACAAGCGTATATTTACATACTATGAAGTACATATTACAAAAAAGTCATCTTCATTAAGCCCATTAGGCTAAATTACCGAAAAACGCATAACGCCGATTGGCCTAACAATTTGTATACGCTGCGCTCTTCGGAAGTGGGGTGTACTTTACTACATCCTGTAAGACTTTAACGCTGTGAGACTAAAATCGATACAAGAGATACGTGCGAGACTGCTAGTTACAACGCGTAGCCGACAAAAAATATTACAGACTAGAGACAATCAAGCCTTGACTTCTATTAGCCGCTTATTTTAGTCCCACGGCGCAAATTACGATCTGCATAACATTATTTATAAGAGCCTAGTATTCATAAATTTAACAATACTACCAGTATCGCGGCCGGCTTTTAAGACATCGCTAAGCTAATTTAATATATATTATAAGCAATTTATACTATTAATACATTTGCTTTTGTTATAAAAGAAATAGCAAAATACCTAATATTTCCTATCTTTCCACATTAAGTCGTGGCTAAGGTCAAATATTTAACAGAAGCTTGCTAGGAAATTTAGTATCGATGTACCTATAACTTAGTAATAATAGAATCATCCTGTATTACATTTTATCTATTTATTTAAAAATTACAGTCTAACTTTATTATTACTTACTTCAGTAACATACTTTAAAGAATATTTTGTTTTCTTTGCAGACTTTTCGTTATAAAACGCCGGTGTAAACAAGATAATAACTTTGATTTCATTACGATCACAATTAATTTTAAAGGAATCAAAGTTTCATTACCAAAAAAGTAAAATTATTAAAGATTCCTTGCAGCCTAAAACTACGCACAGCCTACGTAACATGAGTCATAGTTTAACAAGGTAATATTATAAGTACATAAATCATTCATTTTTGCAATGTTTATTGTGGTTTAAAAAAACCAAAGCTTAACATACCTGAAGTTTATTCAATTCGAAAAGCCACTTTATTCAATAAATTTTCCTCTAATTTTCCTCAATGCTACTTAAATATTTAATAAATCAGAGTAGGTACAGTTAACACAATATCAAAACTTTTTGATAACTAATAAACTAGGGAATATATATAAAGTATTCCTTGTATATTTGTCCGTTTATGCTCATTATATAACTTGAATGTCATTGTATTTAATATCTATAACACCGATAACACAAAGTAAAATACATCTCTAGGTTACTTCGACATTGTTACACGAGATAGTCACTTTTGTAATGCCCCAAATTTTACTGCATGCCGCAACGTTGTAAGTGGACATGCGCAATACCAACTTTACAAGATAAGTAATCCCTAAATCTCTTAATAAGACTTCAAAGTATTTAAACTTAACAAACTTTAACTTGAATGAACTGTTATAATGTAAACTGCTTTTCAAAAAATATTTTAGATTGTCAAAAAACACTGTTTAATTTCACTAAGGCAAGAAATAACACAACCACACAAATACACAGTTAGGGTTCGAATGCCTCAATCCCACAATCCATAGGGGAATGTAATGAATGCTATAGTGACGACTAAATAGGAGGGGAAGATTTTATTGTGTTACCGTAAATCCAAAGTACGAGTAACATGCATAGTACATAATTATCTATTGCTAACTAAATACAGTAATAGGTGATTGTTACTTAGTTGAACAACTATATTACATGTTTATACTATTTAATGCTAAATTCATCTGAAGTTAACTAACTACTGGTATAATAATTAGATAAGAAATAAAATTATTCCTAGTAGCATTTGTTGTTTTACTTGTTTTCACTAGCTGTCAGTATAGATATGGCTACAGGGCCGCGCCGACACCTTGCAGCGCCTGTGTGCGAAACCTATGAAGCGCCTCTTTTTTAACCTACTGCCAAAAAGGGAGGAGGATCCAAGCTCAAGAGATAAGAGTTGTTCTTGAGGAAGATTGCCTATTAAAAGATCGTCAGTTTATGCTCAGAACAGAATACGTGTTATAAAATAGAATAAAAATAATTATGATAGTGGCCTCGGCGCCCTTATCGTCTTGGCGTCTATGTGCGCCGCACACTTCGCATATATGGGCGGCTCGGCTCTGTATCGCTACATGCCTATAACAGAAACTGCGTTATGAGATATTATTACAAAACAACATCAATGCTTTTTTTAACTTTCAGGACACTCATTATAACAAACAGACGTACAAATCTTTACATTATAAAGTTTAACAGATCAATTTTAAATCTGTTAAAGGGATTGTTTCTTTGGAATTATAGTATTAATCTATACAACTAACACATGCCTATGTACTATGTACGAGATAAATATAAAAAATCCAGTCTATTTCTCAGGAGATAGCCCTCAGATCCTGACATGGTGCCAATGAGACCAAACGGGAACCAACAGCTTCAGAATCATTAAAATTGCTTCGCCCAGTTAAAAGTTATGAGGTAACCAACATAAAATAAAAAAATCTCCTCCTTTTTTGAAGTCGCTTAACGATGGGGTAAACTCGACTCATAAGTCTATATACCTACTAGCCCGAAGGGCATATGTAGGTATCACTGACTCGGATGAATAATTTTATCAAGAAGTTTATTACACAACACAGATTCAAAGTACATGACATCTTAGATGTTGTAAATAAATTTATATCAACAAGGAATCAAGCCAATCTGAGTCTTTGTAAACATATAGGACTAGGATAATTTTAATATGCAAACAGGAACCAACCCACTTGGTTCTGCTTATTCGTTCAATAAATAAAAATGTAAGGGACCAAGTGGTATGGGTCTTATTTAAAAAATAAATATTAATAATTTTACTAAATTATTAGGTAACTACAGGGCTTGGATCCGGTTAGTTTATTGAAGAAATCCTGTTATGTTGCTTGATAACTTTGTCATAAAAATGTTTTGTTCTATCAAAATTGTCAGATCATTATGATATTTACAGGGTCGACAGAAGGTTCATTTTTAAAAGATTCTGTGTATTTATTTCGATTTTGGCATATGCGTGGGTTGGTTCCTTATTGCGTAAAGGGGTCCAATTAACGGTCCGTAAATAAAACTCTTACTGCCGCACTCAGAGACATTTAATGGTTACTTAGGGAGCTCTTTAGTATTGATTTAAAAAAGTAAAAGTTAAGTTAAAACTTTTTTAAATCAATACTAAAGAGTAGAGATGAAACGGATATCCGGTAACTATCCGGTATCCGGCCTATCCGGCCTTGTTTTCACTCTACGGCCGGATACCGGATAGTAATACAGTATCCGGCCGGATACCGGATAGTAAAATTATAAAAAATCTCGTTATTTTACACAAGGCAAATTATACTCCAATAGGTTATGGACACCGTTTATTTTTATAATCGCACATCATAAATGTTTGTTTTATTAATTATTAGTTTAATACGCCTTTTTTCCTTCACCACCTCGAGAAATTTTAACCTGACGAAATAAACATACCGCGTACTTGTTATCGTCACTGTTTAAATCAAAATATTACCATATTGGCGATCGTCTTTTTGATGATGACATTTCTTAGTAATCTATCAGAATTCAAACATAAAATCACGACGACAAGTGATAAACAATGAAATAAACAACAAACGAACTGAGAAACAAAAACAAACTGACACGCGCGATAACACTCGAACGCCCTCGAGTCGACCCGATCTCCGCTTATGTGCAACCCGAATGCGCCTGAATATTTCCGATCTCGTTCACCGCGCCAATATTCAAATCAAACTGATCGTGTGAACGCAATAAAGGGCCGAATATCCGGCAGCCGGATATCCGGCGCTCCGGCCCAGTAGCTTGCCGAATATACGGTATCCGGTATCCGGCCAAACTACTATCCGTTTCATCTCTACTAAAGAGCTCCTTAAATAACCATTAAATGTTAATGGTTACTTATGGAGCTCTTTGGCATTGATTTAAAAAAGTAAAAGTTAAGTTAAAACTTTTTTAAATCAATACTAAAGTGCTCCTTAAGTAACCATTAAATGTCTCTGAGTGCGGCAGTTAGACTATTCGGAAAACTTGTAGTGTAAACAGCTGATTATATTTCATCCGCATGTATAAGTTTGAGGGGCCCTGTGGCAATTTCACGAGAGCGGGTTGAATTTCCGCACACAACACTCTTGTCATGTTTTTAATTGTCACGTGTATATCTATTAAATGTATTTACATAATAATATGTGTCCTATATCCGGCACGGGTGCCAATTCTGCGTGCAGAACTAAAATAAACTAAAATTAAAAACAAGTACTGCTGTATTTTAACTATGTGGCTATTTTGTTGTGCACATTTATATTAATTAAAATCTTTATCAATAATAAACAGTTTTTTTATCTAGAAAGTTCAGCTATAAAAATTATTTTTAAGTAAGGTTAGTTTAGTTGTACGCGTAGAATTGGTACCAATATTGTATCCCGTATAACTCATCCTTCCTCTCCTTCCCAAACCACTAAATCTTGGGTGCAGGCCTACTCCACTTCGACAGGGCTTTTGGTCTACTTATGCCTTCCTGCCTGCCTGCTTATACCCTGAATAGACTCGGTATCTATATTTATTGGTCTATGGTGTAAGGTTTAGTTTTTATTCGCTCACTGTTGATGCTAACTACTTTAAATGTTCTGCAGCTGACTTCTAGAGCACCCGGGGAGAAATGAGATGGTAAACCTTGTATTTTTAATCCGTACCACACGGATAACGCAAGAAAATACCTAAGCTAAGCTTGGAACCAGAAAACGTTGTCTAAAAATGTCCCTGATAATTTTATTTAAGTTTTAAGCAAAACACACGCGAACAACGTCGCATAGAGACCTCGAATGCATGCTCATATTTATGTCCATGATTGGTCCATGAATAATTCACACAATATGATTCTGAATCAGTTAAATGCAAGTATTGGTACGGCCATCTGTTGTCGAGAATGTAAATCAAAATAGTGCAAGCTGTTGCAGTTTAAGGCTGGTTTACACTTTGATTAGTGTGAGTGCAGGTGATTAGTGCGAGTACAGGTGTGTAGTGCGAGTAGTGTCCAATTCACTGCCAGTAATTTTCTTAGCCTCTTGCGCATATGTAGACTTCAAGTTTCTTATTTTAGTATAAACTTCTTTACTTCCAAACCCTGGTATATTCATAGCTTCACTTATACGTACAAGGGCCGTATCTCGGGCTCCCTTAATTTTGTACCTAGGGGCTTTACAGTTGTAAAGGCATTCATGTTTTATATACTCCTGCACAAATTTATAAGTTGTGTCTTCGGTCCACTTTACCATTTTGTACAACAACAAGCGTCCGACGCTACACACTAAACGCTAAACACTCTTGTCCAGACGTGTTTAGTGGCAGGCACGCTGCGAGTATGCGCGGGACGTGGCTACTCGCAGTCCACTCGCAAAAAAATTGAACACGCGTCTATTCACTTTACTACACAGCCAACTAATCACTTGCACTAATCAGTCGCTGTCCACACCTAGTCACTAAGCACCTGCACTAATCACCTGCACTCGCACTAATCAAAGTGTAAACCAGCCTTTACAAGTAATGCTGCATGGCTGCATACTCGGTTACAAATGTGTTTTTGCTAGGTCTGCGTGATTTCGAAGTATTATGTATGTAATAAAGTTTTTCGTGTTATACTAGCTGTTGCCCGCTACTACGTACGCGTGGAATTTATAAAATATTTCCCGTTTTGTGCAACATTTTTCACTGATGCTTCGTTCCTGTTGATCGCAGCGTGATTTGATATAGTCGAAAGCCTTCCTCGAATACTTTGAAATCGCACCAGCAGTTTTTGAGCTCGAAAAAACAAAAAACTTTTCAGCTTTTTAATATTATGTATAATAAGTATTTAGTACGTCAGGGTAAATTGATGGAAGTAGTTACCTACATATAGACCAAGATCCAAAAAGTGAAACCTTTTACATGTTTTATGGTAATAATATTATGATAGTCTTTGAACTTACTATCATTGTTAAAATACCCACCACATCTGTCCGTCACCCTTTTGGTTTTGTAAGCGCTAAAATTTACACATAGCTATTATTTTTTTATTTTTTTTATTTAAGTAAAATACATACAGTTGTTATTAAATCTAACTTAATATTAACAGTGTAGCATAAACCAAACATTGGTTTTTCCGCACACTGGTATTCGTCTTGACGTAAATTTATATATTGTATTAATAACACATGATGCCAAACAAAACAGTGTATGTATAACACCGCTTTGTCTAGCATCATGTAAGGTTAACATCTAAGTTACAAGTTTAGTTTGTGGGTAGGTACAATGTTATCTTATTGTTTTTATCTCACTGAATACCGCTTATACGAATACGGCGGCAGCTCGCACGGTGAAAACATACGGGTGAATATTATGATGACTAATTTTATTAATTTTATTTAGTAAGTATTTATAATTTTTTTTTTTTTATGTAATTTTTTTTTTTTTTTTTACATGAATTTAGATAAGAAGTAGTTTTTTAACTTGTATTTTATATTGGTTTCTTTTATTTGTTTTTTTATGTTCTCAGGTAGGTCGTTAACTAACCTAGGTATTTGGTATTGAAGACTCTGTTTGCCATAGAGATTGTAGTATTTAGGCACTGTGTATATAATTTTCATCGCGCTTCGTGTTTGTCTTTTGTGCTGCACAATGTTTAGGTACAACTCATTAAAATAGTTTTCAATGAGTAGTATATACTTGACTTGTTCATGTACGGGTATTATCTTAGAGTAGTAGAAAAGCTTATTTATGTCCCCATTAATCTTCTTCTTGATTTTTTCAGGTGTAATGATTTTCAATATTCGCGTCTGCAGATTATAGATTAGATCGAGGTGCGACTTGCAAGTTCTGCCATAACTGCTTAGACCGTAATTTATAGTTGTTTCTCCTAGTGCTTTGTACAATTTTAAAACAATGGAGTATGGTATCTGCTGTTTGACTATACTAAATTTAGCCAACATTGCACGTATGAAGACTAATTGAGCACTATTGAGTAAGTACATTCATTTTTGACATTGCATATACATATTATGTATTAGGTAGACATTTAAAATTTTTCTTTCTTTCTCTCCAGCCTAATAACGTCGCCCTGTGCACATGCCTTCTCTGATTTGGCAGGTATGTTGGGTTTAATTTAGAGGTTTCCGTCTCTCAAAGAGGACGTTATCTGTTTACAATATTCCTAAGCAGGCTTTCACACCCTGAGGAAGAAAAAGGGTGGTGACACTATATTTTTAATTCGCTATCACACGGAATGAAAAGCGCCCAAATATATTAAGATATATTGAAGACCTAGTTTCTGACTTTTTAAAAGAGCATGTTAATCTTGGCTCTTTGAAATTAAAAAAAATTACCTTGACAAAGTACCTATTCACATATTTGAAGCGGGTAAAAGTAATAAAACTTATTAAAATCAACATATTTTATTACATAAATCAACACAGTGTATCAATAAACTAAAATCAATTGCTAAAATTAATAAATTACTGTAGAATAGAAACCTTGTGTACTGTGTAGCGCTCGCACCTTCTGTAACCATTGCATATTGATTATAAACTAGATACATGGAATTAAATGATCTAACAATACATAAATATGTTAAATTCATATACTAGAAGTAGCAAGTTATTACAATATTTGTACTTTTAAAAATATAATAAATATTTACTGGAGCTATTAAACATATCAGAGTACGTATATTTAAATCAATTAAAAAGGAAGTAGTTTTTGTGGCTATCCCGAAAATATGAAAGATTTTTGAAATTTCGCTATTAGAAATTGCGAAATAAAGTGAAGTAAAAAATCGCGGTACATTTTAGGTTAAATCGTAACAAACAAAAAGTCTAAAAGTCATAAACTAATAAAAGTAAAATGAAATCAGAAATACAAAAAAGTTTTTGAGATACATATACGAAATTCTCGTGTTTGTTGAAAACGACTCTGGATAAGTAAAGCAAGTGAAACTGGGGGGCACAGATAGAAATTGTATAATAAAACTATTCTGAGATATATAATAGCTTTCCAGATTTTATTATAACTATATCAATCATTATTGTCTAGTTGCATTACATAAAGCACTTGTATGTTAAAGTTTCCTTACCCGTTTTAAGCATCTTATAATAAGAAACACCAAAAATATCAAAAAATAAACAGAAACTAAAAAAATAGAGAATAAATTAAAAAAATTCAATATATGAGTGTAAAAAAAGCCAAGCAAGTATGTTTGGATCGTAGCAGATGGCGGTCTATAGTCACTGCCTACCCCTATGGGAAAAAGCAAGATGTTATGATGATGATTAAACTAAAACAGATTAAATATTTGCAGGTGATGTAAAATTATCAAAGAAGCCATGGAAGTGTGTTTAGGACTTACCACATGGCGCTTTATAGTCTCTGCCTACTCCCGTGGGAAAAGGCGTGTTGGTATGTTCGTATGTGTGTGTCTGAGATATTTTTAAGCAACTTTTAAAGGTGGTCAGATAGGATACTTATAATTTTAATTTCTAAGTGTTTATTATGGTTTTGAGATAGTTTCATGAATAAAATAGTAATTCCTAGGTATAGGTACTAAAAATTACAGATAAATATTAAATGATATTTAAAAGTAACAGATCAGAAACGTCGTCATATACATTCACCTAAAAACTATTATTATATGAAATGTGATTGTCTTAATTCATAATTGGTAACATTTTAATGAGAATTATTGACGTCTGTACACTCTTATTGCTTAAAGCATTAATCCTACAAGGAGTCGGCATAATAAGTCAACCTCGCTGAAAAAGGTACGAGAGTAATGCCCATACCCATTTCGTACGGACATTGGTTTCTTTGTGAGCGTGGTGCGATTTTGTGCGAGACGTGGCTACCAATGCAATTAGATTATATTGTGTGCGCTATTATATATATCGGCACCACAAGAACCTGATAGTATATTTGACTAAGAATAAAATAATAGTGAGGGGAAAAGCTCCTGCTGGTTCTAAACTCCTCTAAGGTAGGCGTTTATTATAATTACCTAAAATACTAATTGTCTATCTAGATAATAATCTGATGAGAAAGTATTATGATATGTGTTATATTGTTACCAATGCTACTTACGCAACTAAACTAAACTAAAACCTAAATATTGATAACCTACTAATATTACAAACTTAATAGTTTGTGTCTTGTATTGATGGATGTAAGGATACAAGATACAACATACATAAAGCATCAATCCAACAACAGATAGCATCGTCAGGCAATATGCGTGAGAATTATGTTAGTATTATGAATACAATATTTATGACCTCACCTAAACCACATGAGAAACCATTACATAAGCCTGACAATGATCCCCTGAGCCAATGTTATGCCACAAAAGAAAAAAAAATACTTTACTTGGGCACCACCGACCTGACAGTATATTGACTACTCCTATTGGTTTAATACTCTAAGACTCTAAGTATCATACAAAATAGTTTTGCAGAAGTAACGTTTCGAGATTTTATGCCTTAACTAGTTTATTTTTGTGATATTTTGCAATATATACATTTCAACAGATTCTAAAGGACCTATAGACATTGGTATCTCCACCACATGATATTGCTGTGTAATAAAGCTCACCATTCATATTGACGGGCCCTGTGGTGTAGTAGTTCACGTAACAGACTACCGTTCATAAGATCAGCGGGCTCGATCCAAGCAGAGTACAAGTATTTGTGTGATATTTTAATTTGTCACAAAGATATTTGTACGGTATCTGTGTGTTTTCTATGTATTATAAGTATGTGTATACAAGAATGATAATACTTACTATATCCGCATTCTGGTACCCATAACACAAGCAAATAAGCTTAGCATGGGACTAGAGGACGTGTGAAATGTCCTTGAATATTACAACTATTTACGGAACGCTTAGCATGCGGCCTATAATAAAACCACATTACATTTTACTTTATAAACCACGGGTACAGTGAATGGTAAGCTTTATTACATAACAATATCATATGTTGGGAATACCACGTTTTTTTACATCACGATTACAAGTATTCTATAAGTTATAAATAAAATAATATTATGTTAAATCATTTCCAGCCGTGTTTATTGGAATCAAATAAATAATTAAAGTGCATGGAATATACAAAAAAAAACTACCAAAAAAATTGTGATGTGAAACACAGATTTCTAACTATAATTCCATAATTATAGTCAAGTCTAAAATAAAATCTTATATCTAATACTATCTACACTACACTACACATAATCGTAAGCTATAAAAGAAATTCAAATGCATCTTATTTCTTAACTTATTTCATCATTTTAGGGCCAGCAAATAATAAATGTTGCCACTGTTCAGTTCTAAAATCATTTAGGGTAAGAAATATAACAAAAAGTGAAGAATATAATGAGATTTTTAATATTTTTAAGCTCATTGCTAAATACATAATTAAACAGCAATTTTTTCATTCTAAACAACATCACATTTAAGCAATGTTTGTGCATATCATGTTTTTTACATTTCATATGGCAATTTTAAGCCTGGTATCGAAACTGGAGTTTCCACGACGTCTCAAATACTACACTTTTTGACCAAGAATAAAAATAATGTTTAGTTTTTTTTCATTGCCTTCTATGAGAACATAAGTGTTCGGATTTTATATTACATCTTACATTTCTTTACCGGACTCCAAACGGCCTTTAAACTAGGACAAATACGAGAAAACAGGGACAAATATGAGCCCTAGACGTGATGCATTGATAAAATCAAATGTGCGTTGAGAAGTAATAAAAAGGTATCAGATGTTTCAAACATCGACGTCCCCAAAGAATAAACTGTATTCTATATTCTTGAATTCTAGCCCGAAGATATAGAAAATGTAACAAGTCTGTAATAATACTAATAATACAATGCAAGTAAATTCCTTGAGACCAGCAACATAACAAAATCATTTTGACACATTTTGTCTAGATTTAATTATATGGTAAATAAATGCAAAGATATGCGGGTATCAACTAACAGCGTCAATATACTCGATTGGTTATTAAAAACAACCATATGTTAAAGTTTCGAGGATACATAATAAAAATACACAGTCAAAATTCGTATTATTTACATTTTATAAGTGGCTCAAGTATTGGAGATTATATTAACTACTTCTTTCCCGCGTCGTAGCCCGCCAAGACGCATCTCAATGCAGTTTTAAGATTCTCATTTATTTCCAGATCAAAGTCAACTAGACTTTTCCTACAACAAGGACACTGTACTGCTGTTGATTTGAACGCCATCTTTATGCAAGCCTGGGAATAAAAAAGATAAACTGTAAACAGGATATTATCTATTAAATTTTTGAATACAATAAATTAAGTTAATTTCTTAATTATACAATTGACTTGCTATGCTTTTACTTACTAAATCAAATTGTGGTGAAAAAAGTTGATCACCGCAAGCTGGACTTGAACCCACGACCTCGGAAAACCGTTCCGTAGCTCTGCCAACTGAGCTTATTGCGGTCGTGCTAACAGTAACCAAATTAGATCACCACAATCGTCACTCGATTGAGTTTATATCGTATTTTGACGTACAACGCCATCTATCGAGAATGTTTTGCAACAATCTCGACCAGCCACCTAGTATTCTTTACAGAATACAATTGGGTTGAAAATAATGACGCGACTTTTATTACTAAAGTAATTTATTAATGTTACAATTGCCTTGCTATGCTACATAATAAATCAAATTGTGGTGAAAAAATATTTACAATATAAATATATAAAAATACTAGCTGTCCCGGCAAACGTTGTTTTGCCATACAAAAAAAAAATAAAGGCTTGAAAAATAGATGTTGGCCGATTCTCAGACCTACTGAATACGCATGTAAAATTTCATAAAAATCGGTCAAGCCGTTTCGGAGGAGTACGGTAACTAACACTGTGACACGGGAATTTTATATATTAGAAGATTAGAAGATATAGGTACAATATACAATAAATAAATATTGTTGTATGTGTACAATAGACTTTGCTAGATCTTACGGCGTTAGTTAATAATGGTAGAAATTCTACGTGTACAGCCAACTTAACTAAAAAAATTAAAAACAATTTTGACATCTTTTGATTTATTAGCTATTTCGTTGTGAACACTTTTAATCGTTATAATACACAGATTTTCTAATAAAAAAGTTCTGTTAACATTGCCGAATAAAGTTATTGACACTATCGATTTTCATTTTTTAGTTAAGTTTAATTGTGCATGTATAATCAGTACCATTGTCTGGCTATTCTAACGAAGCATTGAGACAAAACATGAGTAAATATTTCAATATCTTTTCAGATGGTTATTGTCATCACTTATGGACAATGTTAATATTCGGACTTTTGGATAATGTTAATATTATATACTTACCATACAGAAATTATGTAAACAAGGCGTAGTAACAGGACTAACGGCAACTTCTTGACATATGATACATACAAACATCTGTGTTACATACTCTACAAACTCCTGAAACATAAACACATACATTTAGAATACTTAAACTAAAAACAAAAATAACTAAAAAAACACACTTGATAATCCAGAATACTTTTCAAAGTTTTGTATTGTCATCAGTCCTTATTATCTGTGACTATTGCTCGTGAGTGAAAAGTTTCTATACATAGACCAATGAAGCTAATGGGAAATTTTCTAAAGTCTACGCATATGAGGTCGCAGGACAATAGCTAGTGCAGTTAAATAAAAAATCGGCAATAAAGATTATGTGCATCTATATCACAATTTCTCCACTATTTTAAAAAGAATTGGAAAATGCTCTTATCACTTGTGACAATAAAATTGGAATAATGCAATGAGATCGTTTTAAAAAAGCACAAGATACACGTTTCAAATGAGAATAGGATTGGCAATGACCTCTATCTGTCAAAAGTGATTTGAAAAGTACTGACAGCAACGAAACTTTATTTGCGAATTAATAAATTATTTTAGTTTTAGCAACATTTTCCATGGATGTTTTGCTAGTATTAGTCACAGCGTGATGTTATATCCTCGATAAATGTACTATCCAACACTGAAAGAATTTTTCAAATCGACCTGTGTTCCCTGAGATTAGCGGGTTAAAACAAACAAACTTTTTAATACGAGTATAGATAGTATATATTATGTCTATAAAATACCTGTTTTCCTCTAGTATCACAAACAATAAGACATTCGTCCCATAATTTACTATTCAATGTATCTTTCTCAATAGTATCTCTCTCAGCTGCTGTCAGAGGATTATCATTATTCTTTAGTTCTGCACAGTTAGGTTTCTTCTTGGCAGTAGGACTCTTCTTAAATATATCAGCTATGTTACCATTTTGTTTACTTTCTGATGACTTTTTCGTTTTTGATGCTACAAATAGAAGTAATATTAAATGATAACTGACAGACATAGAGACAGACATTAATTGCAGGTCTGGTACCACAGGCACTACGATAAAATTTTCCTATGCGGGAATCAAGCCAGCTATTTCGTGAATTACGTCATTCAAGTCAACATGGTCTAAAAGAGAAATTCCATAATAAAATAATAGTGATAACGCTCAAAAACAGATTGTTTTACCTCCGTTTATTATGTTATTCTTCTTCTTTTTAACAAGCGGTGAAGAGTCGTTCTCTGAATCAGATGATAGGAGTTCTTTTAATGTTCGTTTTAAATTCTTCTTTTTCTTCTTAACAGGTGACGATGCCTCACTGTCTGTGTCTGTTGATTGGTTGATCTCTTTCAATGTGCGTTTCTTTTTGCCTTTTGTACTCGCGTTACCTTTACCCTTTTCTTTTTGCGCCTTTTTCTCTGCTTCAGCTTCTAAATAACCATCTGGATACTGAAAAAGACAAAATTGTTTGATAATTAATCAAACAATTAATAAATAAATAAATATTCAAGACATTTCACACAACGTCCTCTGGTCCCAAAGTAAGCTATATTTCTATGCTTGTATTATGGGTACCAGATACGGATAGACTACATATACTACCTTTTTTTTTGTAAATACATACTTATCATACATAGAAAACACCCAGACGCTGTACAAATATTTGTATGACAGTTATGGATATCACACAAATGATTGTCCCAAGCGGAAATCGAACCCGCGACCTCGTGATCGGCAGTCCATTACATAAACCACTCCACCACGAAGTCCGTAGCCAATTATGTATTTATCAAGTAGAGTATCAAAATAAAGAAAATTTAAACTTTTTATTCTTATTAATAATACACTACTTCATAAGTTTGGTTAATTTTTTAGGGTTTCGTACAAACCCTTATAGGGTGTCCGTCTGTCTGTCTGTCTGTCTGTCTGTCAAACTTTTTTTACTCACTGCTGCTAACAGCTGAAGGCACAACTTAAAACTCATACGATACGTAGATCTATGCGGTCCCTTGTTGTAAAAAAATACAGTCAACCTTTTACCTCTACGCATTTAAAAGATATAATCGAATTACGACCATTTTTAAGAATTTTTTGACTTATGCTACGGAATCAAAATTCACAGGTTACTTTCCGTTGCCCTAGAGCCTTGAAATTTGGCATAGATCAAGTCTATATAGTGCTGATATAGGGAAAAATCCAAAAACTTATAATTTGTCATCACATCACAAGTAAAAAAGCGTTTATACTAATACCAACTTATGAAGTAGCTGAAATGTAGGCGATTCCCTATATTTCAACTACAAAATTAAGTTGGTGAGTTATTTTGAGTTTAATTAAATGATTATTTGAATGCAGTTACTTATGTTTATATGTCTAGTAGGTACGAAACCCTAAGTGTGCGAGTTTACCTCGCTCTTGACAGGTTTTTACCACCATATTACTATTTAGCTCTAAAATACAGTAATTTAATTTAAAAAAACCTATTTACAGTAATACAAAAATGTACAAATACACATAAACAAGATAAAACAGACCCTTTTATGCTAAGCACATTGCCTGGGCCTTGCGATTATTGAGTCGCCCTACTTTATCCTAATTTTTGAGTTATAATTTAACTATCATAGTGTAGTACTGTTTTAATATACACAAGATCTCTAGTAAGTAAAATACGGCCATAGATACGAAGCAAAAACATAACCCTTCCAAAACATTCAGTCTATAAATAAAACTAACTTACCACAAGAGGATACTGTTTAGCATCGGGTTCCCAAGGAGCGGGCGTTGGATCATCTCTCCGTAGTAAATATTTCCACACACGGAACCCAGACAGACCTTTCTCTGGATAATACTTCACAACCTTGTAGATACCGTCATATCTGAAAAAAATTTAAGATGTTAAAAGGGTTTTATATATTAAGACATTGAAAAATGAAACATAAAGTACTACGCAATGGTACCGATTCTACGTGCACAACGGTACCGATTATACGTGCACAGCGGTACCGATTCCACGTGCACAACGGTACCGATTCCACGTGCACAACGGTACCGATTCCACGTGCACAACGGTACCGATTCCACGTGCACAATGGTACCGATTCCACGTGCACAATGGTACCGATTCTACGTGCACAACGGCACCGATTCTACGTGCACGATTTACAAATAAAATCTACTGTGGTTTATTACGATTAATTGTTATTTCATTGTGCACATTATTTTTAATTAAAATTGTTAATTTGTAATACACCATATTTATAATAAGAAAGTTCAGTTAGCATTGCGGTATTGTGTTATTGACGCGATCAATTTTCATATCTCGCCCGATGTTTTTCTTAGAGTGAGAGAGAGAGAGGTAAGACCCAGCTAAGGGATAATATAAGCATTTGACGTAAAATTTACTGTGAGTGACGGAAAACTCGAAACTAAGCCCTGTGCCAACACGCCTGGTCAGCACGTCACAGTAGACCATAATCCCTCCCAAAGTAGAGCCGTGCCCAGCAGTGGGACGTTAACAAGTTGCAAAGGAGAGGAGAAATGATATATTTACCGGATCCCTTCCTTGGGTGCGTATTTAGGAAAATGTTTCAACATCTTGTATGAGCGAACAACACGCACAGGCCTACCATGCCTCCAGTCTTCACCTGCGTCACCACCTTCTTCACTTATTTGTTTCACAGCGCAGTTACGAGCTAAAGCCCTATATAGATATAACAATGTTAATCATTTACCTATAGACATTTATTATTTATTTCCTCCGTGTGGTGACGGATTAAGAATACAAGTGTCACCACACCATCTCCTCCCAAGGGTGCTGTAAAAGTCAGCTAAGGGATATTGCACACAGATAACATCCTCTGTGAGAGACGGAGAACTCGAAAATAAACCTTGTGCCAATACGCCTGGTCAGCGCGGCACGGTAGACCATAATCCCTCCCAAAGTGGAGGAGGCCCGTGCCCAACAGTGGGACGTGAATGGGCTGGAGAAGAGAAGATTATTTATTTAATCATTTATTTTTTAATCATTTATATATAGACATTTCATAAGAGTTAAGACTGTTTTTTACGACCGAAACCGAATGTTCGGTCGGAAACTAAAATTTACACAACATCCACACACAGATTATTACATCGGACAGAAGATATAGTATAATCTCTGGCTAAAATTATAAGCATTCTACGTAGTCTGGTATCCATTACACAATACAGACACAAAACATAACGTATATAGCTTAATATGAGACCAGAGGACGTCTGTGAAACGAAACATAAAACAAATTTCAAGTCATGGAAACATTCTAGAATAATTCGTTGAAATTATTATAAAACAAGATCGTTAATTTTGTATGTATGTCCCTTTGTGACTTATATCTTTAAAACATTTCGTTGCGATATTTTTTCATACATAGAGGGATTCATAAGGATTTTTGTATAATTTCTTAGTCAGGTTTTTGAATTCTACTCGTACGAAGTTGCGGATAACAGTTAGTTTATATAAATAATGTTAATGGGCTATAAAGATATATACATACTTGTTCTCTCTAGTGAGTGTTTGATCACACGATTGTTCCGCTGTACGTTTGTTACCAGATAGATCTCGACCACCACTCCCTGTGTATGTGAACTCATTGCCGAAATCAACATCATCTTCATAACCACCTGAAATTATTTAATGATTTAAGGGTTCCATAAAAAAAAAGTGACACCAACTCTTTTCCTCCCAAGGGTGCTGTAAAAGCCAGCGAATACCTATTGTACAACGATTACATGCTATGTGAGAGACGCAAAACTCGAAATTACACCCTGTGCGAACACGCGTAAAGTGAGGGGGGCCGTGCCCAACAGAGGAAAGTTATTGGGCTGGAGACAGAGAGGTAAAAGGTAAAACAGGTCCCTATTTACTGTTTATAACCCTAAGCGAGTTTAAGAGACAAATGGTCTTATTCATAATGACTTATCGGAGGTTTAAACGGAGATTTTATCGGAGAGATAATAAACGTTTTAGCGTAAAAAGACTATTATGAATAACAAGTTTTGACAATTTTCGCGAACGTATTTTAGGATATTTTAAGTCATTATGAATAAGACCATAAGGCTCTAACGATTTTATAAAATTTAAGCGATTGTTTGTCATTAGTTAGCTGAGCAGCTAACATGAACTTTGAGAGTCAATAAACTCGAAACAAAGTTGGCAAAGTAGACCACAAGCCTTTTCGAAGTGGAAGCCCATCCCCAACAGTGAAAATTAATGGGCTAGGAAAAAGAAGAAATGCTGTCTAATGTCAGTCAGTACTGTTGGATTTAACATACTGACATATTTATTTGTATGGATGTCAGCAAACAATTGGATATAAGTTTTTTCAAATAGAACGGTAGGACCTTGTGCCACCTTCATCCAGTAGCTTCTAGCAGTCTTAGTATTATTGTACAATAATTAATGGTAAAGAATAAATATTCATGGACATTACACAACATCCTCTGGTCCCAAGCTAAGCTTATATGCTTATGTTATGGGTACCAGAATATGGATATAATACATACTTTTTTATTGTAAATAATAAAGAATAGTAATATAAATAATAATATATTGACTTACCAGATAACACTATACTATATGCTCCCTCCACATCTCGACCATGGATACCAGATACAGGAGGTCGGTGTACACCAGTTTCCGACAGCTGTGAATAATACAATCACATCTATATATTATTACTTAGGTAAGCACATAATTATGTATTATAAATAGTTATTTGTTTCTATCTATTTGTTCCGAAAAATGTTATTTGAAATAAAACTCAAATATGTATTTTAGTTTTGTTTTCAATCATAGCAGAATTTCAAATCAATAGCTTTTAATGGAATTAAAATATTGATATTCCGAATCATACAGATTGACAATTTATTTTACCTGTATTCTAAATCTCCAACGCATACCAACTTCAATTCCAGGTATAGGACCAAAATGATTAGCTGGCATGGCACAGGTCTTTGTTTTACCTGCAATGGAAATTTATCATTGAAATCATTTCTTTACTTATTATTAAAATAAACCTGTCAAGAGCGAGGCAAACTCGCACCCTTAGGGTTTCGTACATACTAGACATACGAGGGGAGGTCCAAAAGTTCGTGGAATGAAAGGGTTTTAGTAAAAATGAAACAGTAAATTTATTTTTCCTTTTCAATATAATCACCCTTAAGCTGAATACATTTATTAGATCTATGAATTAATTTTTCTAAACCATCGTAAAAATATTTTTTATCTTTTCCCTCAAAATGAGCCAAAATTGCCTCCTTTACCTCATTGTCGTCGGAAAATTTCCTTCCCCTTAAGTCTTTTTTTAAATTGGGGAACAAATAAAAATCACTTGGGGCCAGATCTGGACTATAGGGTGGGTGGACTAGTGATTCGAAGCCATGCGTGTGTAGAGCAGCCATTGCAACTTTGCTCTTGTGAACCGGCGCGTTGTCTTGCAAGAGCAACACGCCCTTGGTCAATTTTCCCCGACGTTTTTCTTTGATGGCATCCTTTAATTTTTCTAGTATTGTTGCGTAGTATTCTCCGGTTATGGTCCTGCCCTTTTCTTTATAATCAATCAGTATTATCCCCTCACAATCCCAAAAAACAGTAGCCATCAACTTTCCAGCCGACTCCGACACTTTGAATTTCTTTGGCGGTGGTGTCCCCTTTTTATGCCATTGCATGGACTCTTGTTTGGACTCAGGCTCAAAGTGATGAACCCATGTTTCATCGCCGGTAACAATTCGCTCCAAAATCGGTCCAGGATCGTCGCCACACAACTCCAAAAAATGTTTTGACGCTTCGACGCGCTGCTGTTTTTGAAGCGGCGTGAGCATTCTCGGTACCCATCTTGCACTGACTTTTGTCATACCCAGGTGGTCATGTAGGATTCGCAAAATGGTGGTATCTGATACTCCAACTAATGCAGATAACTGTTTTTTCTTCAAACGGGTGTCCTCCAGTACAATTTTTTCCACTTTCGACGATGTCTGATGTGGTGGCCTCAACTGGCCTTCCTGAGCGGGGGTCGTCTTCAATCGACTCCCGACCATGTTTAAAAAGACCATGCCACTTGTAAATCATTGATTTACTAGGGCACTGTTCCCCGTAAACAGTTTCCATTTCATTCAAAATGGTCTGAGCGTTCTTTCCTTGCTTGGTAAGGAATTTAATGACCGCACGGTGTTCAATTTTCTCCATAGTTTCAGTTTTCTTCCGGATTGACGTGTTTAGCAGGCGAGTGTTCGTAAACGAATGACGCAATAGGGCTGAAACTCCATTTATATACTAATTATGAGTCCCCAATTAGTATGACACTAAGCGAGCGCCCCTATCCCCACTCCATCCCCTCCATTCCACGAACTTTTGGACCTCCCCTCTTATAAACATAAGTAACTGCATTCAAATAATCAGTTAATTAAACTCAAAACAACTCACCAACTTAATTTTGTAGTTGAAATATAGGGAATCGCCTACATTTCAGCTACTTCATAAGTTGGTATTAGTATAAACACTTTTTTCTTGTGATGTGATGACAAATTATAAGTTTTTGGATTCTTCCCTATATCAGCACTATATAGACTTGGTCTATGCCAAATTTCAAGGCTCTAGGGCAACGGGAAGTAACCTGTGAATTTTGATTCCCTAGCGTAAGTCGAAAATTCTTAAAAATGGTCATAATTCGGTTATATCTTTTAAATGTGTAGAGGTAAAAGGTTGACTGTATTTTGTGCAGCAAGGGACCGCATAGATCTACATATCGTATGAGTTTCAAGTTGCTACCTTCAGCCGTTGCTGAGTAAAAAAAGTTTGACAGACAGACACCGGAGTGATCCTATAAGGGTTTGTACGAAACCCTAAAAAAGTCGTTATTTTTTTATATCTCTATGTAAACTTAAATCTTCAAATCCACTAAACTATTCTGAAACGGATTTGATTTTAATAGGAATTAAAGTGGTAGTTTTGAATACTTTTTATGTAAATACAGAATATTGTATTGTATCTACCTAACCCATAAAACACATAGCGTGATTGTTATCATACATACCAACACAAGCCATCCCTCTACCCCAGTCTCTCTTAGTAGTCAGTGTTTTCTTAGTTTGTTTGGCAGCTCCGGGAGCGATGACGTCATTGGTATCTCTCTTGCATGACGGACAGTACCAGTCATCTTCAGGCAACTCTGTTAGTGGAGGATCAAGACAAATCATGTGGTAGCCTTTGTTGCATTCATCACAGAGGACTATCTGTAATAAAAACAACACTTTATACTAGCTGTCACCTGATACTAGGGATTGCAATCTCGATGCGTGATCGCAAATTCTTGATCTCGCTTCGATATTTGAGACTCGAAAAACTAAAAAATTTAATCAAGTAGAAATAATTTTTTAGAAAAATTGTGTGCTTAAGACATGTCCAATTTTTATTCCTTACCACCGGTTCAGGACGCAATCTGCCGAGAAGAACCGGCGGCGTAAGAAACTCAGCAGAGCTTTTAATTAAATCAAATTTTTTTTTTATTAAATGTCAATTTTTTTGTACAATTTTTTATCGAAAGTTATTGTAATTAATATTATTTAATTGTAACAAGCACTGTGATTGAATCCTGCCACTTGGGATAGAGGCCCGCCTAGTTCAAGTGACAGGTTTCAAATTTTTAGCAACATGGTTTTGCTTAATTATATGGATTTTCTTTTTTACAACCTTAACTAACTTTTAAATGAATCTAGATAATACATATTTATAAGTAACAATGTGATTTCGTGAACTATGCAACAGCCTATGTAATTTTTTGGTGCAAATAAATACTTATTAATATTATTATAAAAAAAAAAAATTATACTTACAATGCTAATAAAATATGGATAAAAACAATTTAAAAATTACATTCAAAGATTCCATACATAGATACATAGCTTTATGGATACGTACAAACTAATATAAATCGACATTATGAACTTACTTTTTCCGGGAACTCTTTCCCTGAACACAAGTAACAACCGCAGTCTTTGCATGGGCTGTCTTCATCGTCACGACACGTGAAGCAATTTAATGGAGCAGTTCCTAAAATTATTACAAATCAATCAACAAAACTACAAACTGATACTGATAGTCTTGTCAGACGTCCTTCGACAAAAACGGTACCAGAGCAATGCTCATACTCAATGTGTACGGACACCGGAGTCTTTTAGTGTGCGTGATTTGGTGGAGTACGTGCGAAGTATAAGACCAAATATATTGTTAGTGTCTGTGTGCGTTAGCTTTAACCCGCCGATCGGCCAGTATTGCAGACAAAGAAACAGGATCTCTTACTGGTATAATACTCTAAGGAGTCTACTTACGTTTTTCAGGTACAGTAGCAATAATTTTTTTATATTCATCAGAACGTTTTGCTAAAGGTACAACTTGTTCAATGACGTAAATTTTATCTTTCACACGAACTTTAGTGTCATTCTGGGGAACAGCTTCAGGTCCAAGATATAAAGTGCCTATCAAGTCATATGCAGATCTTATCTTCTTTATATCAGCTACTTTGAAATCATACCTACAAAAAATTGTTGGTCAAGTACATTTCGTAGGCGTGAAATTTTGGGGCATGAAAAAGGTAAAAATACACCTTTCTTATGTCCTTTTATTTTAGGGACTTGGATTCTCTAGTAAGGTACAGGTAACCTATATGCTGTGGAAAAAAGGTGTTGCCATCTCTCATCCGCGTGCGAAGATATGGGGCAACAGCTAGTTACAGATTCACCCATAACACAAGCATATATAAGCTTAGCTTGAAATGTCCATGAATATTTATTTATTTATTATTTTTAAAATATGGCCGTAATTCTAGCGCACAGCATTTTTTCTTTATTATTTATTGTACAACAATCACAGTTACAGATAAAAACATTAAAGCAGAAAATTCATAATTAATGTACAAAGGCGAGCTTAACTCAGACATGAGTTTTCTTACAGCAAACCTGTTGAAAGAGAAGTTTGAGACTAAGGATAGACATGTACAACAAAAGTAATAATTAAAAGTAAAGTAAAACACTCTTAAATTAAAATTAAATTTCATCAATAAAAATTAATCTAAACTAATTACCTACACATAAACCTACATATAATAATAATAATAATGTAGTATGTAGTAATGTAGGTAGAAACAAGTCTATCTATCTACCTACATAAACAAAGACATAAATAAATAGTACATCACAATGAGAGGAAATATGTACTTCTACTTTTTATTTAATATGTAAATATCATAGCATATTATAAACAATTTTAGCCCAGCTCATTGGTTTATCTGCCGGCGTATTACGAGCTTTTTAAAATCATTCAAGTTCCAGGCGCGCCGTAAACTGCATGGCTAAATTAGGTATTATGGCAAAAATAAAAACTATTTGTTGAAAATTTTTAGTTAGTACTTTAACTTTTAGTTGTACCTTCTCCCTCAACATATTAATGTATGACTGGTTTAGCGAACTGACTGACTAATAATTTGTTCACAATACAAATTTGCCAGACAGTTCAATTCACCGCGTAAACTGCCTGTAAATAAAAGCTCATAATACGGCCGCAGATCGCAATTGGATTATGAAAGTAAGACAATGATTCAAGAAGTAGGTTTTGTTGTAAGTTACTTAAATTTTATGGAAAAGGTTAAGATACGACGATAGTCAGAACTAGGGATGGGAAATTGTATTTTGGAATAAAATTATTTCAGATACGGACGTCCAACAATTTTGAATTATCTATATTTCAGATAGTTTAGGATATGGATATTAGTTTAAAGTAAAATTAAACTAAAACTAACAACAATAAGTAGTATGAAAATAATAAAAACGGTTAACACAAGCCAAGCCAGTGCAAATCTCATCATCATAAAATCACGCCTTTTTCCCATGGGGGTAGGCAGAGACTATAGAGCGCCATCTGCTACGATCGAAGCAAACTTACCACAACCCAAGTTCATGAGGATCATCAGTGTTGTAATTTAACATTATTGTTTGGTCAATTTGCAGATCTTTAGGATCTATCACTTTACGAGCCCGAGGCCTGATTTCATTCAATTTACAGAATACAGCCGAGTCTTCTTCACTAAAAATAATAAATTACTACAAAAATGTAAACAAAATCTATATACTGTGCAACCTGAACATAATGAACCTCAATAAAAACAAATTTTTGTAATCCCCTTGAATTATCCTCATGAATCAGTACAAATGATACCTTTACATTACGAATAGTTTTTACGAACATCCTCTTAATAACATATTTTAGTACCAAAAAAGTGTAAATACCTCTAATTAACGAAATTTGTATTCCTATGACATATAATTATGACCATATTCAATTAAAACGTAAAATTGAAATAAACTAAACTTACCCATCATCAAATTCTACTTTATACAGCAGGTCAGCATCAACAATTTGTTTCTTATCTTCATTTTTTTTATTATGCTT
This sequence comes from Orgyia antiqua, assembly GCA_916999025.1. Taxonomy (NCBI): domain Eukaryota; kingdom Metazoa; phylum Arthropoda; class Insecta; order Lepidoptera; family Erebidae; genus Orgyia; species Orgyia antiqua. Next base: position 938,873 of record OU779863.1, on the reverse strand, counting down.
TTTTCGCGCAACTTTAGGGGATTTTGTGAAATACTTTTCAATACCTTTGCCTTTTGGACTACCATTATCTGTATCACTAGGCAGTTTATTGCCCGCATCATTTTCTTTACCAATACTTTCATTACTATCACAGTCATCTGAATTACATCCATTTTCAAATATACAAGGAATGTCTGGGTTGTAAACTATTCTAGATATTTTACCCTCATACCATGCACCATGCTCTTGATCTCTTATATCTATTAGGTCACCAACTGCATACAAATTACTCTCAGCATCTGCAAATAAAAAATTATGATGGCACTCACAGCAGCAGCAGATACTGACATTCATATTCATTAAAAGATAATAAGAAAAGATCATATTTCAACAGAATCTAGCAAAAAAAGTCAATAATAAAAACTGCATGATATCCAACAGGGACCCAAGTCTGCTATTACTGTCACTGATCAGTCACTGATCACATTATGGCGAATTTTATCAAGTTTAGTAGTCTACTATATATATGTATTCTATCCGTATTCTGGTACCCATAACACAAGCATATAAGCTTAGCTTGGGACCAGAGGACGTTGTGTGAAATGTCCATGAATATTTATTTATCTACTCTTCATGTTTTGTCTTAAATGACGCCATTATGGCCCATAATGGCGTCAGTGACAGATCCTTGTGATAACATTGTAATAGCACTTGGGCCCTAAATTTGTTTTCATGATAAGATGTCTGCAATTGGACTCTGGACTCCAAAAACTGTTGTCTCAGGATGCTAAAAATATAATGCTTAAATATTATGAGTGGTGTACTCTTAAAATGTTCATTCAAAATGTTAAAAGTAAAAAATTGGTTGAGACACGCACACATCAGCAATTCAAAATTAAGAAATTATTACCTTTATATTGTTTTGTTTCGTTATTCCCTTTCTTTTCTTTGTCAACTGTTTTAGGTTTATCTTCAGATGTATTGGGAGGTGAATTCCCCAAATCTTGTATTTTAGCCATAAGCTGGATGACATCATTGAGTTTTATGTTATAGTCATGAAATGAATAACCGTCTTCAAGCTGTAACCAAACAAAAACTTTAAAATCTATAAACACCACAATTATCTTTAGGCTCTCTGTTTTAAATACATTTTTAGCACAATTCTGCTATTTGGCTGTTATCCAGATGATAAATTATCTCTATGTCATTCTAATACAATTACTTATTTATCTTTAAAAAGAAAAAAAATTAAAAGATGTATGTATGCATAGGGTATTAAATACATTGCCAAGTCTAAATTAAAATAAAGACCCCATATTATCAAAGTATCAAAATTACATGGGGAAGACTGGAGTCACAGATATACACTTATGGTCTTATTCATAATGACTTATCGGAGGTTTAAACGGAGATTTTATCGGAGAGATAATAAACGTTTTATCGTAAAAAGACTATTATGAATAACAAGTTTTGACAATTTTCGCGAACCGATTTTAGCGAACTTTTAAACCTCCTATAAGTCATTATGAATAAGACCATTAATAGATAATAATTGTCAAATTTTATCAAAATCCATTAAGTAATTAGGTTCAAACAATACTAACTTGCTCACAAATTAGCTAACTAATGGTAGAAGCTATTACTATTAAATGTTTTCTAATTTTATATGCATTACTAGCTGACCAGGCAAACGTTGTTTTGCCATACTAAAAAAAAAGTTTGAAAAATAGATGTTGGCCGATTCTCAGACCTACTGAATATGTATGTAAAATTTCATAAAGATCGGTCTAGCCGTTTCGGAGGAGTACGGTAACTAACACTGTGACACGTGAATTTTATATATTAGATTAATATAAAAAGTTGTAAAAAAAATCTCTATTAACTATTTTAGATTATTTCATGGTTTATAATAAATCCAATAACATAAATCAAAAGTACAAAGTGAAGGAAGTATGTTTAGATTGAAACAATTGGTACGCTCTGCATATGGATTTATTATTGCTTTATACGGTAATAAGTTTCCCAATACTACCATTGATTATACAAATCAACAGATTGCCATGAAATAAAATAATAATATAAGCATTAATAAATCCACCATTTTCATCCATCATCATTTCATTCATCCATCTTTTTTGTGTTTTACTAGCTGTTACCCGCGACTCCGTCTGCGTGGAATTTGGAAATTTTTTTTTTGCAATAAAAGGTAGCCTATGTCTTTTCTCAGGGTCTAAAGATTGTTTGTGCCAAATTCCATCAAAATGGGTTGAGAGGTTTAAGCGGGAAAGTGTAACAGACAGACAGAGTTACTTTGGCATTCATAATATTAGTAAGGATTAAATTACGACTATACAAGTGTACACATAATGTCTATGAAAGTTTAGAGGTTATGCAAGATCTCGATGACAAAAAACAGCCTTCGCATTTACTTAATTATCATTATGCCATTAGAAAAGTATTAAGAATTTAAATTGTGCAGGTAACTTTACACAGCTCAGCCAATATAAAATAATTCCCAAATAAATATAATCTATATCTTTTGATCTTACATATTTCTTTGTTCCCTCTTCATTGAACACCTGCCTTTTTAAAATTGTTTTACTGGTCATTGTTTAGAAATTATGTCATTATTTGTTAAAATTAACGCAAATAATAATTGTGTTAGCTGTACTTATAGGAGTTTAAATCAAACGTTGAAAACTAAACAACTTAAGTTTGGACAGGGAATATTTCCAAAATGTTAAACTTTGTAAATAACATCTTTTCAAAACATGAGGCAGTAGTGCAAATGTTTGTCAAAGAAAATAAAAACTTACTAGTTTTCCGCCGTAGAACAGTCTTTGTAATTTTGGTTCAACATCAAACTTATTGTTGATGATGCGACGAAACTGTTCAATTTTTGTCAATTTAGATTCCACAACCACAATAGTATCAGGTTTTCCAAACACCCGAATCCGCACATGCATTTTGAATCCTATTTACATGGAATATTATTTTTTTAGACTAAATAAATTTTTGTAAATGTTTTTTGATTTGTTGGTCAAAGTAAAACTAAATTCTCTGAATTTCTGGGAAATAGCGAAATAAACAGTCGGCAGTTGGCGCGAAATATTAATTAACTGTCAAAATAGTATCATCGCCAAAAACCATAAAAGAAAAGGCATAGAGTATCTCTCTTGTCTATGGGAAAAAGCGAGCATAGACGAAATACCATTCGCCATCAAGTTCGCCATTCGCTCTCGCATCCTGCTCATTAAGTATTAAACACCAGGAGTTGGCATGACCAGGGAAACTCCTTAGAAAAAGGGTCCGTACCGTACATTAACGAGTGCTAATTTCGAGAGTTTTCATTTGGGTGTCAGTTTGCGCTACCTTACGAAACTTTGCAATATACTTTATTAGAATAGACCAAAAGTAGTACTACTTCTGTCGGTTTACTACTAAGAAATCCCGCCAGTTCATCATGCTGTGTTCACTGTCCATAGATTTACGATGGACACTTAAGTATCTTCTATTTTTAACCTCCTTGGCCGTGGCCTGCAAGACTCATACTTACGTTTAAAATCATAAAATTCTCTCTACAGAAATAAAGTAAGACTACAATCATCAATCCTTTAACCGACGCAATCTAAACCGAATCTTTAGGTCATAAATCACATTTATCTGTCTCTCTCGCTCGCCCGTTCAGGTTTTATGGAGAAATACAGTCTTTCTTTCTTTTCTTTCTTTCATGTGCATAAGAACTGTAAAGGTACATAATGATGACGGGATAAGTACGATCAATATGTTAAATTATATATATATATATTTTTTTTTAAAGTCAATCATATCAAAATGGCAAATAAAAACAATGCCTGAATTAATTGCCTTTATTAATTTGTTGACAAGTTGATAAAATCCATTAAAGTCAGGCATAGTTTTAACAAGCTACGTGAGTAATAATATTCGCGTCGATATCACATTTTTATGAAAGTCTACGATGTTAGGTGCTTGGTTATTCCCAATTACACTTTTTGTAATTTTTAAAGATGCTTTTTCGAAGCTACCGTCATTGGTAAATTTCTAAGTTGTTTAGTGACCTTTACGATTGGTTTTTATGTATTTTTCTGTTAAGAAAATAAATATTTTTTTCAATTTTTGTTACCAGCATCCTGTTTTAATAGCGCGTTCCTCCTTGGATTGGATGCCGAGTAGAGTTAACTCCTTGTATTCTGATGTAGGGGCATGGAGTGGCAAATTCGTAAGTAAATTCTATATTTAGACCACTTTTTATTTTATTTTTTTTCTTTTTATGGTCCAATTTTATTCCGATATATTATTAGAATCAAATTTTATATATCTTGCAGAGACCCGTAATGGATGAAATAGAATCCGACGAGGCTCTAAGGTTTTACCAATTTTTAAACTATTTAGATGGGTCCAGTTTTGGAACAGGTAAGATTCTGTACAGATTATCTAACTACGGGTACAATTATGATAAAATAATAAATAGATAATTGGATGATTGAGATAATAATAATAGAATACTAACATATGAAATATGATGATTATTATAGGCCCCATCGATGAATTTGTTGAAGCCATGTACAGACTTTCTAATTACATGAAACAATCAAATAGCAGAGAAACACAAGCACGCGGAATGCGAGAACTCGAAGCAATTAACGGAGAAAAAGGTATAGAAAAAAATAAAGCGCAACTTAGAGAGAGGTTTTAACATTTTAACTAATAGGAAAGTATAGTGCTTTTTAAGAATTTTTATAAATATGAAGTCTTAAGTATCTTGGGTTATGTTAGTTTTACTTATGACTCTTAGAATTCATCATAAATTAATTAAGTCATTTATTGAAATACTTTTTACTAGCTGTTGCCCGCACATGTAATAGTAATATAGATAGTATCGATGTCATACTTTTTCAGAACCAACTCATTTTTATTATTTTTGTTTCAGGTAATAGTATCAAAACCGTTTTGGAAGTAAGCACACTAATTATGAGAAAGAAACGAAAATTCTTTTGTACTGGCGAAGTAAAGGAACCTATTGTAAATAACAAAATCATATGCAAGGTAAGCTTTTGCCACATTCTGACAAAAATTAAGTCAAGTCAGGTTTTAAATTCAACTGCTTTTTCAATTTAATTTCCAGGATAGAATTCTTCTCCCTATTGCTGGAAGTTCCTGCAGAGACGCTATAATGTACTGGCATCCAGATTTAACTGAAGAACACTACTGTGTGGGAGCTCTTGAAGCCAAAAGTGCTGTACATATAATGGATATTGAAGGTAAACACAATTTTTCGATATACATGTAGTAACTCCGTTCCACATTAAGTAAATGAGAAACTGACTGTACTTACCTACCGGGTCCTATTGTGAGTCTGAACCATTCCTGAATGCACAGGAGGACGCACACAAAATTTCATTAAAAACGGACTGACCGTATAGGTGGGGATCAGTGACATACACAGTACACCCGTAGTACACGTACTTATACTTAAAATATTTTTAAATTGAAAAGAAAATAAAATGATTTGATTAATTATTTATTACAGGTGAAATGTTTTGTAAAGGTGATGATTATTCGAAACGAGAATATTTGTTAGCTTGTGATTTCTATGAGGATCAAGAATCTCCTGTGGCTGATTTACTTCAATATTATCCGGATCCAGATCCAGAAATAACACCAAAATTATTTTGATTATTTTTATCCGCAATAATCTCGCAATATATTTAACTAATAAAAACGACTTATTACGGAGTTTGATGCGTATATTTGTTTTAAATTTAAACCCGATATTTCGGAGGGTTTTCAGCCACGCGTGGGTCAGAGCTGTACAGTGTCCCCTGATATCAGTTGCTACGGGGTTTACCGACACGATTTTTAATTTTACAATAACCAAGAGACAGATTTTTAAAATAAAGTTGAAATAAAAAACGTTTAGTAAATCCGTAAAAAGTGGTTTTATATGTATACATGAGTCACACAATTGTTGGAAAATATAAAAAATGCCTTCAACTAATATATTTTCGTGTTTTTTTATACCCATTAAATAAAATAACACCAAATCAAACAACTACTCTTTAAAAAAACTTTAAATCATGCCTCAAAGCCCTGTCATCCAATTAGATGCTTTCTGATTCTGGCGCCCAAGTCTGCTATTACAATTTTACAATGTTGTCACAATGATTAGTCACTGACGCCATTATGGCACCATAATGGTGCCTCATTGGCGTCATTAGTGCCAAAAAGTTAAGAGTAGACCATGAAGGTATAGATAAAAAAAAGGAGGCCATACTTGGAACATCGGTTTGAGGCAAATACCTACGTATCTCTATCTCACTCTCTGTGGTCTGACCTCTCTTTTTAATGTGGCCTTAGTACTGCTATCTCCTTATTAAAATCTCCTAGTAAATTCTTAAAAAGAGTCACCACACATATCAAATCACAAGTTAAACACTGTCATTTGATAGTGTTTAATCGTAACTATAAATAACTAGTTGAAATACGATGAATGAAATTAAAAATAATAAAATAGTAGATCACGGATGCTTTTCATGGTTAACAAATCAGTGAATTATTTTCCCCATTTCCTAAGGATTTCGTAATTTGGCAACATTGGTCACCATATGTCAAGTTGTTGACAAAATTGTGCCAATATGTCGGTTGTTTACTTTACGGTTCACAGCTTCGTTTCAAATTTTCGACTCTAATTATTTTTATAATTAAAGAAATGGTGCAAACTTGTGTAGTGCGTGGTTGCGGTAGTACGTGGTGTCCAGGAGGTGATATACAATTTCACGCGTAAGTGTTTAGATCGTGATTTCTGGCATTGAATAACTGCAAACATATTTCTTTGTATTTTCAATTAAATACTTCATAAAATGATTAAACAATGTTTTCAGCATACTTCTAACTAACTATACTGATAACGATGTAAAGATCTAATAGTCTTACATTGAATTTCATGGACTTAGTGCAATTTTATTTTTCTTGTTTACAAGAAGTAATTTTGAAATAGTGTGACCATACTGAGGACATATCTAGGACTTTCTGTGGGACCTGAACTAAATTATACATGTTTGCTTAGTCATTAAATTTTTATTTCACATTATTTACAACATTAATATACTTACCTACAATATTATTTTTTTAGATTTCCTAAAAATAGTACCCAGAGGAAATTATGGTTATCCATTGTACCATTGAAAATGAAATTTTATGAAAGTGCAAGGATTTTTTAAAACAAACAGCAGTTCCTACTACAATTACAAATCAAGAAGCAGTATCACCTTGCAAGGTAAAATTTCAAGTATCTATTTACAAACTCCTTTAATTGTCTCACATGTTATACAATGTTAAATATTTGAATTTATAAGGAATATAAAAACTAGTATAAAAAAAATACCCCACCAGTATCAGGAACATTTTCCAAACTACCGGCGCTCAAGGCTCCAGAGATAATTGCTGCTTTCTGAACCAGGCCCCCCCCCGATCCGACTGCCTAATGAGAGCCTTACATTATTATTATGTTTCAGAAATGTAGTAGTTCGAATATATGGCAAAAGGCTATATTTTGTAAAATATATTATAATTTTCAGATAGACAGTTCATTACAGGAAGAGTCTATGGGGCAAGTAGCTACTCTGGGTGTACCAAATCCTAGCTCTGGCATTTATGAAAGTAATCCTTTCTGATGGGCCAACTCAGAGAAAACAATATAGAAAACAAATTAATTAATGTTGTATCACAACATTTTACTCCTCTGTTGCAAGAAATGTTTAAGCATCCCATCACGGACACAATTTATTGCAATGATTTGCATGAAAGCGTATTAATTAAGAAAATTGCAAATTCATTTTTTAACACTTAAAGAGTCATACAGAAAATATACTTAGTGATTTACGTGGTAAGAGACAGAAATTACACAAAACAATAATATTTAGTCATGTATAAAAGAAAAGTTATTAAATGATTTTAATTTGGAAAGTGCTGTTGTTTCTTTTTTGCCCTTTTTTTGTAACTTTATTATCGTTCCTATTATAGCCCCCTATGATATATGTCACAGTCAAAACTTATAACCACTCAATAGACTGTAAGCTCTCGACAGTAGTACTTTTGACTGAAATTATTCAAAACTAATTTTACCCAATATAGCTGTTTAAATGTAATTTTAACTGACTTGCCTAGCGCCAAGTAGTGGAACACAAGGCACAGGGAGCCAAGGGCAACCCGACAAGGGTGGGTTAGGTTTTTAGCTCCCGTCATGCCATTCATGATAGGTTCCTTTAAACGCTGTAGACAGAAATATACGTAAAAATTGATTTTGACTGATTCTCCGTTCTTCCGTCAGCCACTTTTAACCACATTCATATTGTCAGTTAAAATGACTATTAACTACAGATTTTCCGACAAACTAATTTTAATCAACGTAACGTATTTTTTTTTTCAGAAGTATTATTGACCGAATTTGCCCTTTAACTGACATTAATAAATAGAAATACATTGGCTAACCCAGAAATCTAGGAAAAACTATTGTCCAGTATGTATTCATAATGTTTAATTAATCTGCAAAATTAATGAAACATATATCTTTTGCGATTTCATGGTTGGTCCCTTAATAACAGTACATGTTTAAAAATATGAGTACAATAACCCTTTTTCGTTTTTACGCTACCTACACAAAAAGTTATGTTTCCACTTAGGTATGCCAAATAGATTTTATTGTGTAACTTGTTTTGTTTACTAAGAAATTACTAACACCTTGTTATTTTTAACCGGCTTCAAAAAAGGAGGTTCTCAATTCGTTGGAATCATTTTTCTGTATCTTTGTAACCTGTATTTAGGTCTGAAATAAAGGTAAATTATTATTATTTTATCTCAAGCAGATCTCACAATCATTCATTAATTTCGTATTGCCGTAGGAACTACACCTTTGTTCTAGTAATTATCTATTTCCCACCAATATTCTATAGGTACATCGTACATACGAACTAGGAAATTTTACGTGTTTAAAAATGTAAAAAGAATAATAAATTTAACAACCGAACCTCCAGTTACTGTTAAAAAACTAGAATTATCCAAACTTTCACGCGATAACAAACAGTTTGTTTTTTGAGTATTTTTTTTACGCACAGTACATAAAGTATCTCGAAATATAAAATCTATACGGGCTAGGTCTTAGAAGTGAACATTTTGTTGACACTATATGGAACACAACTACTTGAAGTTTTGTCCTGGAAGAAATACAATAAAGGTTACCCTACTTAGAAAGAAAGGGTTTGACCACAGTGAGCGAGATAGCCATATATCATTTTTGCTTCAAGTAGGTATTCAGAGTCTGGACTCCATTTTTATCTATATCTTCATGGAGTAGACTACCAAGGTTGATAAAATTCGTAAATCAGTGACTGATCATTGTGACAATATTGTAATAGTAGACCTTAAACTTAGGATATAGATCTAGACGTAACACTCGGTACAACGAATCTGGCCTGCTGCTTTTTTTAGTTGAACACATTAAGAAAAATAAATGATTTAGTAGCCTTTCTAACTCTTTCTTTTTAAATAATAAATAAATAAATATTCATGGACATTTCACACAACGTCCTCTGGTCCCAAGCTAAGCTTATTATGCTTGTGTTATGGGTTCCAGAATACGGATAGAATACATATACTACTTTTCTTTTGTAAATACATACTTATAATACATAGAAACACCCAGACGCAGTACAAACATTTGTATGACAATTAGAAAAATCACACAAATGATTGTCCCGAGCGGGAATCGAACCCGCGACCTCTTGATCGGCAGTCCATTACCAGAACCACTACACCACGAGGCTCGTCGAGGCTTTTAAGCAGGAGTAAAAGAGAAAGCAAGGCTACTATTTACTATTTTACTTTTAAATCATTATCAGGGCGGCCCTGCCTTGGAACAAATCTATCCCCGTTTTCCAATCAGAGCACAATAGCGCATTAAGCGGCACAATGCTCAACGTTGAGTGTTCCAATTACAGCATCGCATCGCACAATCGAGCACTCTCAAAAGTGATGCGTGCATTCCATACCAACTTCAACGACAGAAAATTATCAAGTATTTTTTCTTTAAATTGGCATTGATTGAAATTTTATTTATATATATATATATATATAGTTAGTAATATTATTAATTGTTAAAAAAAAAATTAAGGCTTTCGTTTCGTCGGAGTTTTCTGGAAATATTCAAAGTTAATTCAAGCTGTGTTATAAAAAAAAAAATATAAGTATGGATGAAGGTATCAACAATGACTTTTTTATATTCCACACATATAATGTGAATACAATGTTAAAATTTTTTTTTTCAACTCTGAACTTAGCGCACTCTGCTGGCGCATTTTAAAACTAATTCACGTTCCAATTAAGCGTCAGCATTGTTCAGCATTGTGCGGCACTGAGTCGCATTATGCTCTGCCATTGGAAAACGGGGTATGTTCCCGAGTTGTTACTCCCTATTTATAACCTTCTTGTAGTAGACATGGCCCCCTGGTTACTCTCTCTGACAAATATAATCACCAAGAGTTGAGTCAATCATGAAGGTATAGATCTATACCTTCATGGAGTCAATGCCTTAGGGCATTGACCCAACAGGAGTTGACATTATAATAAACCCCCGCTGTAAACGGTACTAAAATTGTTGTTATATATACGATACTACTTTTAGTTTTATTTATTATCTTGTACAATGATGTTCTACTCATTGTAGGTATGTACGGACACTCTCATCTCTTAGTGTGCGTGCTGCGATTTTGGGTAGGGCGTGCACAGCGACTTATAAAACTACGTTATACTGTGTGCATGCGTTAGCTCGGCACATCATGATGCGGCAGTATATTTGTCAAAGAAAACAGCGTGCATTTGCTCCCGTTGTTTTAATACTTTAGGGTTCAAGCTCATTATTTTCACAATGTAGGTATAGACAGCGTGCGTACACTTTTTAACGTGTGCACTTGATGTAATTATTTTAATACGTGTCCGTTTTACCTCCACATCTCGCCAACTTTAGGAGACAGTTTGACACAGAAATTGAAAGAACCCATTTAACAACTCCATTGGGTTTAATACTTAAGGATATATATTAAGGAAAATGCAAAGAATTAAGATAATATACTTATTTATCCTTCTAGATATACTTTATACTACATCCTCCAAAAGAACATGTCAATGGCAATGTGATTACAGTGCACCTCGTAAGTCGTAATTTGTCTTCCGACAGGCAGGATCATGAGTGTTAAATTTGTAGGTATTATTAGTTTCAGAATTAAATTGCTGGAGTGATTTGATTCTTCTAATGTGAAACTTGAAAATAGTGCTGCCTCATTTATTGTAACTTGTAAAGTTATAACAATGCAAACCAATCATATCTTTTTTTATACCGGTTAGTATGTACTCATTATTGGAATCAAAATACTTTGTTATAACTTTAACCTGCTAAGTCGTACGCATGGAATTGGAAATAAAAACATTGTATTTTTAAAATCATTTCATATGGTTATATTACAACTAATGAATTTGTTTAATTTTAGAAATGTGACAGGCTCATTTTAGGCTATTTTAAAAGTGGGTACTATTTTAAAAATTGCAACTACCTAGCAATACAGTAAAGGTAAAAAAACACCTATAATATTGGGCAAAGAGTAAAATAATATATATTGGGACAGTGTATAACTCTTTTTAAAATGGACCAATCAGAGGAGTGGAACGAATGGCGCGAAAAAATTCTTCTCGATAGCACGGCCACGGCCCTCGGCGTCTAGCTCACTCAATTTTATTTTTAGTTTTGTAACCGCGTGGTCGGCTTGGCTTCGTTTGCAATTTTTTAGAAGTAGGTGTTTATTTTGTTAACGTGACCGGTATCTATTTTTTCTATTTAATATATAATTCTTTCGGCTAAATGTTATTTTACTTTTAGGTAACGAACCAGTAAAGTGAATCATATTGGAAATTCTTTCTTGGACGCTTTCTGGTTACCCACTACCTGGTTCAGACAAATATTAATTTCTTTTACTTCGAACATCATCGTCAAAATGAGTGGTGATAAAGTAAAGATGAAGAAGCAGCTCGGCCTGTTAGAAGGAGTTGCTATAATTTTGGGCATCATATTTGGCAGTGGGATCTTTATTTCGCCCAAGGAAGTTTTAGAAAAGACTGGTTCTGTATATGGTGCTCTCACAGTTTGGGCAGCGTGTGGATGTCTGGCGACGCTTGGAGCTTTATCTTATGCTGAATTAGGTAAAATCATCGAGATATTTAAACATTAATATATTTTTTGTAGATACCCACACATTTTTTTATTTTATATAACTTACATATTTTTCTAAAATTATTTAAGTATATTACTATGCGGTTCAAATGAGAATAGGAATGACCCCGCGCCATATTGTGACGTCATAGCTGTCAATTCAAACAATTTTGTTAGGGTCAGCAAAACAAGATATTTTTATAATAAATAATAATAAATAAATAAATATTCACTGACATTTCACACAACAATAATATACAATTATATATTTTTTTATTTATTTATCGCTTTATCGTCATCGTTTACTCATTTTCAAACAGTTAGCGAGATAAATACAATTACAAACAATAGCAAATCGAGATTAATAAAAAATAAAACACTATCAAACAAAAACTGCGACAAATAACAAAAAAAATATTTATCGGGGAACAACCATATAGCTAACAGCATTACAAATAAAACATAAGAAAGCTTCAAAACTCGACAAGGCACAACAACAACGACAAAATGACGGCTGGTAGTTGAACATAATATTGTCGTTTCCAATGACGAAATAATGAATTAAAATAGTTTTCTTTTTTAATAATGTTATAAGAATAAATTATCACTCAAAAATTTTTGAGGTTTTTTTCACTTTGAATAACTGAGCTTAGATAAAACATAAAAATACTTTATTAATTCGCAAAGTTTCGTTGCTGTCAGTACTTCAAATCACTTTTGACAGATAGAGGTCATTGTCAATCCTATTCTTATTTGAAACATGTAGTATTCATTCACATTTTTCATCAATTTCTCTGGTCCCAAGATAAGCCATATTTCTATGCTTGTGTTATGGGTACCAGAGTGTGGATATGGTTGCTACATTAAATACATTTTTTATTTGCAAATACATATAAAAAACCCAGACATAGTACAATATTTATGTGACAAATACTAATAATATTAAACTTATATTTACTTATTGTGTACAGCAGTCAGTTACATTTACGGCTTTATCACAAGGCCTGTCTATAATAACAAATTTCATAACTAATATGGTCCCGTCAAAGAATTTTTCATAATAATTATAGTCATCTTTTTAAAGTTGTTCTGCTGTCCACACATATGCAGTTACAAAAAAATTATTAGCACATAATTAATTTCATTATTATTTTATTATGTAAGGTTAACGGTAATAATAGCTAAGAAATACTGTATAGATTTAATTAATTCACACAACCAAACACCAATTTTATTTTTAACTTGACTTACTGCCAATAAAAGTTGTTTGTGATATTGTCCATATATATATGATACTACTTCTAGTTTTATTTATTATCTTGTACAATGATGTTCTATTCTTTATTTGACTTATTTATAAAGTGTGCTAAAACTGTCCATGAAATGGTGTGCATGTTGTGTGAAGCATGAATGGAGTGAACGAGATTGTGATAGCTGATTGAAGTGCTTGGAAGAAAAATACTCACCCTGAATATAGGGCATGTTGAAGTCCAAAAAGGATATGTGATAGAACAAAAATATTTCTATGAGTATGGCCAGAAGAGAATATTAAGGTTGATTTTTGCATTATCCTTTTGATAATCAATGAAATTGCTATATTTTTACAAAAATTTTACATTTGGTAGTTAGGTTTCTACATTTTTAATCAATCGAATGTATTATTTGCCCAACCCTAGTTATCTATCATTTATGTGCTAAGCACAAAAGATTCCAACAAATTTTACCCCTTTTTATCTGGATAAAACACTGATTATTATATGGATGTTATCATTGTCTATCAGGTACTACATTAGCTCAAAGTGGTGGAGATTATCACTACATCAATGAAGCTTATGGACCACTACCAGCGTTTCTTTATCTTTGGGATGCCAACTTGGTTTTTGTGTAAGTAATTAAATTAGAAGGCATTGGATGTTGATGATTCTATGCAGCCTGCATCCAGTGGCTTTGGTTGTATTGAAAATACTTAATGTGACTGTTTATACATGTTTATAGCTATTCTTGTTTCAGGCCAAGCACTAATGCTATAATGTCTGTGACATTTGCTAACAACATCTTGGATCCAATGTTCCCCAATTGTCAAATTGATCCTATTTGCAGAAAACTGATTGCTGCAGTTACAATATGTGAGTAAATAACAAATTTATGTTATTTTCACGCCTGGGATTCTGATTAAGCGTAATGGTTTCATTAGTGATAAAATAAATCGATTATCATGGTATGACAGACTAGATGCTGCCCGCAACTTCGTACATGTACATGAAAATATTCCTCGTTTTTGCAACATTTTCACTGATGCTTCGCTCCTATTGGTCGCAGCGTGATGTTATATAGCTTATAGCCTTCCTTGATAAATTTACCGTTCAACAGTGAAATTTTTTAAATTAGACCAGTGATTGCTAGGAAATGCATTGAAACAAACTCTCCAGCTTTATATTGTGGTATGATTGATACTGAACACACAGTGGTTTTGTAAATTATTGATAAATATCGACTTCAACTTATAGTCAGAATTTTCTGTGTTGGTTGTTAATATAAACAGTAAAGGATCAGAGAACCATGCAGGGCTTTATTTAATTGAAGGGTTGTGAAATAATGCTTCAAAGTGCTTCTTCTTTGACATCTTTTGACGAAGTTCATAAAACAGCAGAACATTGGGCCCAAAGTTGGTTAGACTAGAAAGTACCTAACTACTAGAAAGTTTTATAACAGTTTTTAATCTTTAAGGCTAGACGTAAAGCTTGAAGAACAAAACTCGGCATTCATTTGGTTACAGTTTATTAGAAGTATATTTTGAGTTTTACCCTAGCCAGTGTGAAAAGAAATTGTGCAAAGGGATATAACTTTTAATCTTTTTTTTTTAACTTTTTTAAACTTTATATCCAAAATCACAACAATTATTCTGAAAAATTTGACGGGCCTCGTGGTGTAGTGGTTCATGTAACGGACTGCCG
The DNA here is from genome assembly GCA_916999025.1 of Orgyia antiqua. Lineage (NCBI taxonomy): Eukaryota > Metazoa > Arthropoda > Insecta > Lepidoptera > Erebidae > Orgyia > Orgyia antiqua. Next base: position 923,663 of record OU779863.1, on the reverse strand, counting down.
ATCAAGAGGTCGCGGGTTCGATTCCCGCTCGGGACAATCATTTGTGTGATTTTTCTAATTGTCATACGAATGTTTGTACTGCGTCTGGGTGTTTCTATGTATTATAAGTATGTATTTACAAAAAAAAAGTAGTATATGTATTTTATCCGTATTCTGGTACCCATAACACAAGCATATAAGCTTAGCTTGGGACCAGAGGACGTTGTGTGAAATGTCCATGAATATTTATTAAAAAAAAAAAATTGTATTTATATCAGGAAACACGAAAAATGTGTGTAGCTAAGACACAACAGTAGGTATGACTTGATACATATCTACGGTAGTTTTGGCAAAATTGAGTGAATTATATCATTTTGCACGAAATTATCTCGGAAATTATAATAGATAAATAAACGTGGGTTAGAACAAAAAGATCCTAATTTTTTTCTGATCATTTATAAGTAAGAAACTAGAAAATGGTAAAACTCGACTTAGATCACTTGGCACAAACCATTGATCCATAGTTAAAATCATTATAAAAGGACGACTAAAAGCCCCTGAAGTCAAACTAGAAGAGGCAAATTTTACAAATTGTGTTATCAAACGTGGGTAGATCAATCTAATATAGTAATTGATCATAATAATTCTTTTTAACTAGCTAAGCTTAGCTGCAATTAGTCTAGCCTTGCATTAGGAGGTCAATTAATAAACAATCTTTAATTATTACTACGCATACTCACATTTATGCACATAATATTATAATAATTTATAATATCCTCAATGACAGTTTAGCATCACAAATTACTAAGTTTGTTATTAGAAAAATATTACATGGACAAAATATAACATGGACAAAATACCTATTACATGGACAAAATATTACATGGACAAAATATTACATGGACAAAATATTACATGGACAAAATATTACATTTACAAAATATTACATGGACAAAATATTTCATTTACAAAATATTACATGGACAAAATATTACATGGACAAAATATTACATTTACAAAATATTACATGGACAAAATATTACATGGACAAAATATTACATTTACAAAATATTACATGGACAAAATATTACATGGACAAAATATTACATTTACAAAATATTACATGGACAAAATATTACATTTACAAAATATTACATGGACAAAATATACACACCGGCACAATTAGCGGAACACAAAAAAAAAAGCAGGATTTTAAAATCTTTTACTTGAGGAACTGGCCAGTTATGATATTTTTTTAATTTATTGTCAAATTTGAAAATAGAAAATTAGATGACATATGTACACCTTTTTCATTCATTTGTTTTATTTTCCCGAACAATACGTTTTGTCAACTTGTTCGAGTAATAACTACGTAATTGTATTTTTTTTGAAAAATTGCACTTAATGGTTTTTTTATAAATTTGTTATTCTATAGGCAATTTTGTTTATTAAAAGCTCTTTATTATGCCTGACTTAACATCACTGGAAATCATTAGGGCTGATGAAATGAGAAGAAGTAGCCATACCTACAGATCGATTGCCTCAAGGCTTCGTCAACCAGTATCAACGATTCATCGCAGCATCCAGCGGTACAGATCGTCTAATTCACTTGTGAGGAGGAGGGGTCAAGGTAGAAAAAGATGTACATCGAGGCGAGATGACAGTTTTTTACAACTTGGAGTGCGTAGGAATACGCGATTAACGGCTGTACAAGCTCGAAATGAACTGGAAGACGTTCGAGGAGTACGAGTAAGTGAGCGTACAGTTCGCAGGAGATTTGAAGAAGTTGGTTTAGGGTCGTATATACCTGCCAAAGGCCCAAAACTTGAGAGACGTCACCGCGTAAACCGATTAAGCTATGCGCGAGGACATAGTCATTGGGATTTGAACGAATGGCAGCAGGTTTTCTTTACTGATGAGTGCAGAGTTCTTTTAAAACAGATCGATGGGAGACAGCGAATATGGAGACGCAAAGGAGAACGCCACATACAGTCTAATTTTGAACACACAGTGGCTTATGGTGGCGGCTCGATTATGGTTTGGGGAGGGATATGTTTGGGAGCTCGCACGGAGTTAGTGATAGTCACAGGAGGGACCATGACAGCAGATCGATACATCAGAGACATTTTAGAAGAACATGTTGTACCATTTGCCCCATTTATTGGTGACGACTTTATTCTAATGCAAGATAATGCTCGTGCTCATAGTGCACAATCGGTACAGGCATATCTGAGCCACGTAGGTATACCGGTGATGCAGTGGCCAGCAAATTCCCCCGATATGAATCCGATAGAGCATGTCTGGGACTTGCTAAAAAGTAGGGTTAAATCCAGAATGCCACCCCCCAACAATCTGAATGAACTTGGAAACGCATTACTTGAGGAGTGGGAGCGGTTGCCTCAAGAAATCATCGATAACATAATCTGTAGCATGCCCACACGAATGGAAACCGTAATCAGAGCAAGAGGGGGAAACACTCGTTATTAATTTTTCTTTAATTTTATTGTTAATTCATTTAATGATTACTTTTTTTTTTGTGATGGTTCATAATCATCTAAAAATTTCACTTATTTCAAATTTCTTTATTTTTCAATAAAAAATAAAGAAGACTTTTCAAAGTCGTTGTTAAAAGATGTTAATCAATTTGTTATTTTGTGTCTAATTACATTTTCGTCAAATATATGCGTTATTATCTCATAGTCTCACTTTATTTTCTGTTCCGCTAATTGTGCCGGTGATACACACCGGCACAATTAGCGGAATGGACAAAATATTACATGGACAAAATATTACATGGACAAAATGTTACATTTACAAAATATTACATTGACTAAATATTACATGGACTAAATCCCTACTTCCCTATTAATATTATAAATGCGAAAGTAACTGTCTGTCTGTCCGTTACGCTTTCCCGCTTAAACCTCTCAACCGATTTTGATGAAATTTGGCACAGACAATCTTTAGACCATGAAAAAGGACATAGGCTACCTTTCAATGCGAAAAAATTTTTTTTCCCAATTCCACGCGGACGGAGTCGCGGGCAACAGCTAGTAGTGAAAAATTTGTAAAATAATTTTACCTAGGTGTAACATTTTACCATAAATCGAGACAAATGCTAAGCAGATTGGCTGTCAAAATTTTAATACATACGGATAGACTGATCAAAAATTGTGTTCACTTTTGACTAAATTCTAAGTTCAAATGTGTGCGTTGACACAAAGCCATAATATTTTTAGGGTTTTTTACAAACCCTCATACTCATAGTATCACTATGGTGTCTGTCTGTCTGTATGTATGTATATTTAATTGCAGTTAATTGTTTTTCGATCTAGCAGGTACGAAACCCTAAGTGTGCGAGTTTACCTCGCTCTTGACAGGTTTTTTGTTAATTACCTACGTTACTAAATAATTGATTTTCCAGAACCAATCACTTTTGAGATATAAAATCTTAATGAAAAGTATCTAAATAATTAGTCAATTTTGTTCCAGGTCTCCTTACTTTTATAAACGCATACGATGTCAAGTTCACTACGCGGATACAGAACCTGTTCATGTTCACTAAGATCGCAGCACTCTTCATTATTATTATTGGAGGACTCGTGTGGATCGGTGGAGGTATGTACCAAACACTTCAACTTTCTAGTGCCTTCTTCAAGTCTTGAGTTTAATGCTCGCTCAGGATATAAATATATTTCTGAAATACATGTGAATATTTTTTAAGTATTTTTATCATTGTTTTTGGTGTGGGCAGGTGGAGTAGAACATTTCGAAAATGGATGGTCTGGTACCAAGAATTCAGTGAGTGATTGGTCCGTTGCATTCTATTTAGGAATATTCTCTTATTCAGGGTGGTAAGTCACACAACAAAAACTTATTATTGTATTTACCAGTAGTTAATCAGACTTATAGCTATTTTAACTGGTTGCCTTCTTGAGAATATACAGGAGCAACAACGCACGATGTTTTCTATGACAAATATTCTGTCATGTCGGCGGAGCTGAGACCCACACAAACTCTATAACGTAATTTCATTGGTCGCTGCGCACGCCGCGCCCAAAAGCTGCTCACCCTCACTAAATGACGACAGCGCCCGTGCACAATGAGTATGATCATTGTTCTCGTACCTTTTTCAGCGGTTGTCGCCTTATAATGCCGCCTCCTGTTGGGTTTATGTTCTAAGGGTTGCCTTACGTCAATGCTAAAAATCAAAATTGAGATTCGACTATTCTAAATTGTTAGCTACCATAATACCCAAATTTTATTCAGGGACCCTTCTTTGTGTTACTTCTGTAATACACATGCAAACACATATACTATATATACAAACTTTTGCTTTTATAATATTTGTATGATTAAAAATAAATCTACGCTTTTTAGGAGCTACCTAAACTTTATGACTGAAGAACTTCGGGAGCCGTTCGTTAACTTGCCGCGAGCAATCTACATATCACTGCCGCTGGTTACTGGTATATATCTGTTAGCTAATGTCGCCTACCTGGCTGTGCTCGGACCTACTGGTGTACTAGCCACTGAAGCCATAGCAGTTGTGAGTTATTTGTTCAAATTTATAATTTTTTTTCTAAAATTTCCTTTTTCTGGCTTATTTTATTTATATAATAATAGGGATAGAGTTCCCAATAAATTAAATTAAGATAATCCAATATGCTTTGTTAAGAAAGTGACTTGATCTTCATAGGACTTCGCAAAAGCCTGTCTGGGTGCAGTTAAGTGGGCTATGCCTATGTTAGTCGCGATAGCCATAGTGGGTGGACTCTCTGTCCACATTATGGCATCATCACGGATGTGCTTCGCTGGGGCTCGCAACGGTCATATGCCAGAACTATTGGCACATATTAATGTCAAGTCGTATTCGCCATTGCCATCACTACTTTTCTTGGTGAGTTACATTTGTAAATTTTTTTTATTAATGTCAAGTCGTATTCGCCATTGCCATCACTACTTTTCTTGGTGAGTTACATTTGTAAATTTTTTTTATTAATGTCAAGTCGTATTCGCCATTGCCATCACTACTTTTCTTGGTGAGTTACATTTGTAAATTTTTTTTATTAATGTCAAGTCGTATTCGCCATTGCCATCACTACTTTTCTTGGTGAGTTACATTTGTAAATTTTTTTTTTCATTATACATAACATTGTGTTAACAATGTTAACTGTAAATTATTTCCACAGATGATATTCTCCATAATAATGTTGATTCCTGACAACCTGACATCGCTCATCACTTATTGTACGGTAGTGGAAGCTTTCTTCACTACACTCAGTTGTAGTGCGGTACTTTATCTACGATACAAGAGACCTGACTTAGTTAGACCTATCAAGGTTTGTGATTTTATATTATTTATTCGTTTTTTAGGACTAGAGACTTCCTGTTTGCCTGTCTGTTTTTTCCATCCCGGTTACGTCCTACTGTTGATCATAGACCTACTGCTCTTCAAGAGGGTTTTTAGACTACTAAATACCGCATTGACCCGGCGTGTTGGCATTGGGTTTAATAATTTCATCCCTTCATGTGCAAGTTAAACTCTTAGTATTTCATATTCTTATAATGTTAAAACTTGTAACTTTTTAGCACGCTTTTATATGTTCGGTATGTATCTATCAATGTATTAATCTATGTAACGGAATCTTTGAACGCAATTTTCACCCACTCGCGATAGTCGGATTGATCTGAAATTTTGCATACATATCAAGGACCGATGACAATGCAATTAATTAAAAAGATATTCAGGATTTTCAAGCGTGTTTTTTAGTTTTTGAACTAAGTATTTCTATTTTCTTATAATAGGTTCCATTATGGGTGCCTATAATATTTGTGCTTGTGAGCACTGTATTATTAGTGGTGCCAGTTATGAGTGAACCTTGGGCTGTGGTGGCTGCTGCTTTAATCACCTTCTCCGGAGTACCAGTGTATTATCTCTTCATCAAACATAGGCCGCAATGGATAGCTAATTTATCAAGTAAGTGATCCTTATATTACTATGTATGTATTTAATCTGTGTGTAACGCAATCTTTGAAAGTTATTTTACTTGAAATAATTGGATTCACCAGATATTTTTTTAGTCTAGTTACTAATGATGCAATAATTTAAAAAGTTCCAGGATGGGAGCGTGTTTTTTTTTGTTTTAAAACTAATGGTCTTATTCATAATGACTTATCGCAAGTTTAAAAGTTCGCTAAAATAGGTTTGCGTAAATTGTCAAAACTTGTTATTCATAATAGTCTTTTTACGCTAAAACGTTTACTATCTCTCCGATAAAATCTCCGTTTAAATCTCCGATAAGTAATTATGAATAAAACCATAAGTGTATAAATATTTTACGTCCTATTTCCAGACCTACTGACTGTACATTTATACACACTATAATAATTTTCAGAAAAATTTACTCATATCTGTCAGAAAGCTCTTCTCTCTGCTGTTGAAGATACAGAAGAAGATTATGATTAAATTCGTATTGTTTATATTACTGGCAGCTTTTGTATGTAATCGTATTTGATATTAAAAATATTGAACTGATATTTATGAGAAAAGATGGCATTCCCATGACTTTGTTGTAATAAACTAAATTATAAGGTATACAAAATACTTAATAAATATATTCTGACGAGAAGTAACATTTTTCGTTATATACTATAGGTGAGTGAATGGTTTGCTTTATTACACAGTAATGTCGTGCAATGGGAATACCATCTCATATATTCATATACATTTTTTATGTATATTTGTAGAAATAGGCACTTATTTACCGTCAATCCTTTCAAAGAAATTATTAATGAATCTGAACAGAAATACTCCTATGTAAAAATACTCGTATCTATAAAATACAATTTATTACAGCCATAACATATTAAAAATATACATGTTCTTAATTACTGGTGTTTCTAATACAGTTGCAAATAAATTTTTGTGGAGGTTTTTCTTGCAGATGGAGTGGGAAGTGTATTTACATCTTTTGTACACATGTTGAGACAAATAAATTTATCTTTATCTTTATTAAAGTCCTTTACCAGTTGAGGATTGGTTCCAAGCCTTGAGCCAAGCTGGTCGAGGTCCAGGTTCAGTAGTGTGATAAGAGTAGAGGTCTTGATCCTGAGAATTCCCAACGGCATAAGTCTTTTCCCCCGGGCTGTTAAGGGGATCATTGTAACTTCTAAATTGCTATTGAAGGTTACCTTGATGTCTTGGGTTTGGTAACAGGTGTTAGGGGTGGCCTGTATGGAAACAAGGATCCTCTTCTGTCGGGTACTGGATGAGTCAGCGGTTGGAGAGAGTGGTATAGCTGCTGCATGGGAGGCGGAGGGACGGGAATACTCCAGGAGCCGCTGATCTATTTTCTCCATAAAATCAGCAAGAGTTCGGGCCTTAGCCTTAGCTTATTGTGTTGGATGGTGGTCTGTTCTAAGTGCTCCAAGTCCTTCTTCCTTTGTTTATCTTCTCGACGTTGACATAGTTTCATGTCATCAACGAGATCCTTTTGATGTTGTCCTGTGCGACTTTGGCGTTGTTCAAGCCGTAGACTGTGATCATTGCTTCTAAGGTGTTCCATATAGAGGCATACCCATATTGGCATGCAGTTGCAAGCCTTTCGCGGATCACAGTCCAGTCCGCACCTTGGACTCGCATGAGATATCGATAGCGATCGGTAAGAAGGGTGGGCTCCATTAGGTTGATGGCTCCACATTCGTCGAGTCCCTTTATTACTCTCGGATCTAGAGGGGTATCTGATGATTTGATGAATTCCGAGAGAGTGTAAAAATTGTGACGGTCATGGCAAATCAGTGGGTCACGTGCAGAGGGTAGCTGATCTTCGTCATATCCCTCGGCGTATGGATCATCCTCTGTATCTACATCTAGGGAGGGAGCTCTACCTTCCTTAAGTTGATCCATGACTTCTCCGACATCATCGGATACGTAGTGAGCCGGAAGAGTCTGACCGGTGAGGGCCGCACTGATCCCCGAGATGTCGGGGAGAGAATATTGGTCTGACATGATAGCTTTATCTAGAATGCCCGTCGCAGCCTGAGCAAAAATTATAGAGGAAAGTCCAATAACTAGGTAAGATCCGGTGATGGTGTCAGGTATTAAGAAGTTTGAAAGGTCAGTTAGGGGAATCCAATCAAAGAATGAGAGCATAGACAAATTTAGAAAATGAAATGGAATTATAAGAAATGAGAATTCAGGAGATGGAGCGCGTCCTTTAAACAAAACGGGATCGCATCTTGAGGTTGTCGAACACATGTCCATAGCAGCAATAAATTCGTAACTAATATTGATAAAAGTGTGAGAACAAAATGTTAGACAAAAAACTAAATTTTAAATTGGTCCTCAAGTGGCTATGCATAAACTAGGGTAATAATGTTACAAATTTATTGCAGCTCTTAAGATACTGGAGTGTGGCTACATATTAATATAAAATATGTACAAAAACTTAACAACTACAGAAAATATTTACAGAAAATTAAACAAGTAAAAAAATATTATTTAGTTAAAGACACGGAAACCGGCATAAAATCATGGCGTTCAAACGCCATGATTTTATGCCGGTTTCCGTTTCTTGTCTTGCAAGCCTTGAGCTTTTATGTGGAAAAAAAAATCTTTATCATTTATTTCATCTATGGAGAGTAGAATAGGAGACTAAATAAATAAATTTGGTCTGCATTGGAGGGTAGAGTAGACGTTCTACTGTGGGGCGCAGGCGTCCTCCAATTTGGGAGGCTTTGGTTACATGCTGTCCAGGCATCTTGGAATAGCGATTCGTAGGCTTGTCACACAGAGAATGTTATCTGCTTATGTTATCCCTTACAGCGCCCTGAGGAGGAAACATGGTGGTGCCACTTGTATTCTTAATCCTTCGCCACCGGATGATATTCTTACCTTACGAAATGTCGTTTATTTCAATTGAAGTTTCATACTTTAAATTTTTATACTCTTTTTTTGACGCAGTAAAGTACTGTAAATAAATTGGTTTAATACTAATTTACCTTTATTAAGTTCCCTTTGGATTTTGGATCCATGTGATGTATTCCGGCCCGCAATTAGTAACCGAATCAGTTCGGTTCCCGACAGGTTTAATAAGCTGATCCTGTGGCACATTTGATGATATTTTGGGATAATGTGGTAATTACAATGTGTAATGGTAGCTTTATTAATCTCCACATTTTACTTATTACTTTTCCTCGGACATATACAAATCGGATGATTGAATGAAAATTCGAATGTTTATTGTACATGACATTTCCCCATTATTTTTTCTTGGGAAGAAAGGCTAAGTTTAGCTTTTCCCAATAGGTAGATTTTACAATAGGTACTTCATTAATTCTTTTTGACACCATCCAAAGACCGGAGGATTCCCGACCCCGTCGATGCCTCGGTCTTTGGCGGCTTGTGTAAGCGTTTGGATTCGTCTAGCTAGCACTAGGAGAACCATATAGATTATGTGGAAAATGTTGCATAGTATTATTACTATACCTTTCGTTTCCTTTGTTCACTGATTCTATTTATTCTGCCGGTTCATCTGTAGTATCCATATTCATAAAATCCGGTTAGCCGTTTTCAAGTGACATCCTGAAAGAAAGAAGTAAAACAGTTAGAGAAAGATCTGATCAGATGAGACCTGAGCGTGGTGACGAGCCATCAATCACAATCGGTATATTTATATATCCTGTCTTGTGAAGAAATTTTTATGTTTCCCAGCTGTCGCTGTACACCTCCATGACTAGTGCTGACAGCATAGGGGCCCTGCTTTCTTTTCTTTTTATTATTCCCGCGTTTCCAAATGTTTAACTCCGGTCCGCAATTAATAACCGAATCAGTTCGGTTTGCGCCGGGTTTATTATACTGATCCTATGGCGTATTTACTAAGTACAGTATTTCATACGTCTTATAAGGTTATCAATTTGTAGCCTTCAAAGTTCTGGAAGATTTCCGACCGTAATAACGGTCTCTTGGGGATTTATTATCTTTCTTCTGTCTGAATCAGTTAATTTAAATTAACTGATTACAATAAATTCTGCAGGTTCATCCATGGTATCCATTTTCAAGGAAATCCCCAACGTTATGAAATAGTGCTTACTTGTAAGTTCCTGCTGTCTTGATCTTTTCAATTGTTCTTTCCAATCGATTTTTTTTCCAATCGTTACTATGAAAACGTTTCTACTTTTTATCGAAGTTCGGCGTTTTGGAGGCCGTGTCTAACAAAATTGGTATAATACTAAATTATCCGAGGGGTGACGAACTGCAAGTGTCACCGCCCGATGTCTTTATTGGTAAATATTAGTAAGTAGATAACATTCTCTATGAAAGACGGAAAACTTGAAACTAAACGCTATGCTGAAGATATATATAAGACCTGCTCAGTGCGGCATAATAGACCAAAATCGTTCCGAACTAAAAGAGTCCCTAAAAGAGAGAGAGATGTTATAAGTTGAGAAGAAAAAGAAGAAGAATACTGGATTACCCGTGGCGTAGAAGTAGCTTCCCTTCCAAATGATTTACTCCAGCCCGCAATTAATAACCGAATCAATTCGGTTCCATACAGGTAGTTTCTTATACGTTTTAGATGTCAGTTATTTCCGACCATAGGAACGATGCCGCCTCCCCGACTGAACTCGGCCTTTTGTGTTCCGGTCTACAATTAGTAACCGAGTCAGGTCACAAGAGTTGGCAGGAAGATGACTGTAATATTATAAATATTCCTTATTTTGACCATAAAACCTGACCTTTCCTTTTCACCATAAAACAGAGCATTTCAGAAAAGCCATTACTAAATAAAATAAATATTTACATGCATATTAATATACATATACAGAATAAAGACCACAGTAAAATTGTTAATTTATATCATCACGGTAACACAGCGTGATTTGCGCGAGGAGCAGGGTACTGAGAAATTGTCGGGGCGTCGGAGAGAGTCCAGAACAGGGAACCTCTGGCGCTCCAGAAGGACGTGGAGAGCGCCTCAGTTAGGTTTAGTCGGTATTCCGTTCATCGGTGAGTCCGACACTACCCACTCCTACCATGACGGTGTTTTGACCGAGGTGACAGGAGTGGGTGTGCGTAAAAGCATTCCCCTGTTAAAAAATGGATACTGAGAAATTCATCGTCTACTTTAGAACCGAGTAAGCTACACTAGCTGATTCTGCCAATGTAGAAGACTGTAAAAATCATGACTACTGCTTACTATCCACGTAATCTATGTTTTAAATAAAACAATGAATTTTTCGACACCCTGCTCCTCCCAGCTCGTTTTACACTCCACGTGGTTCGCAGAGAATTCCAAAGTTTTCTATGTGTATTTTGACATCAAAACAGAACGCAGAACTTGAAGATTATTTCAGCCGGTTAATTTTTCAATGGATCGAAGCAAATTTGAGAAACCTATTTGTATGGTTTTAAGAAAAGATTTTAAAGCAAAGATTCTAAGTTTAAAAGTTGATCGTAGTTAGTTATGCCGCGGCAAGTAGATAACTTTTTGAGGTTACTTTTTTCAGGAAACTATTAAATAGTTTCCTGAAAAAAGTAGTAGTTAGTTAGTTACCTCCTTTTAGTGCAATAAATTTTATTGCACTAAAAGTTTTATTTGTTGTGGATACGCTTTTTCCACAATAATTACCAACCACAAACTGTTACGACGATGAATTAAATACATAATTGCGGTATTTTTCCACTAATTTAACATAAAAATAGTTTTACAAAATGCTCAATACTTTATTGCGTCGCCGCGTCGTGTTTAGAAAAAGTGATTGCAAAGGCGCCAAATTCAAAATGCGAATAATATGTTACATTAATTTAATGGTTACATTCAACAGATTCTGGCACGTTTTTCGGTTACAGCATATCGTATTCCTCTTTTACTTATAAAATACTGCATAATAGGTGGTTGGTTGCCACCAAACACAGCTTTACTTTCAAAGTAGCACCATAGTGACAATCATGTTAATGTTTTTGTAATATGTAACATAATATTAAAACATTTTATTTGCAATCGCGTATTAGAACGTAGAAGTAAGATAATAATTTTGGAATATTTGTACACCGTCATCTAGTCACTAGGTAATTAATCGCCAATTTTTTTAAAAATTTAAAACTCCTTTTAAGAGTGAATATAAAATCGTACTTAAAATTTATAATAAAGATACTTCTTTAGATAGCGCAATACGTTGTTGCGTGATGTAGCGATAACTTTAATGATTAGCTTCTTTGGGTACCACGACTGTTAGTTGGCCGAGGGTTCTAATATTTCGTTGGTAATTATTTATAACTATTATTAGGTGTTTCAAAATTATTGTACTTAAAAACCAATTTAGTTATCAACTCGGTAAATGGAAAATATTTGGCTCAATAACTATCAATGCTGGTGAACCCGGTGGATAGCTAGTAATTAATATTTTGCAATCAAAGGTTAATATTTTGTAAAATCTTACAAGTAAATAAACGTGCCTTATTATGCTTGTATGTGTAAAATTATATCTGTTAATATTTTAGATTTATATTTGGAACAAAATTTCTCATTAGTGTTTATTACTTGAAATCTCAAATTAAAAACTTTCGTGTTAGATTTTTTATTTCATGTTATTAAAAAAAACAAAATTGTTTTTGTTTTTTTTTAATAATGCCCGTTGTCGTTAGGAAGGTAATGTTAGTAATTTTGTGTTTTTTCGCCAGTGCAGTGGTTGAAATTTTATACTCAGGCTAATAGGAAATAGGAATGCGTGGTGGGCAAAATTCAAATATGGAAGTCATTGGAAGGTTAGTCCTTCCAATGACCGCCAATTCTGTGTTGCCAGATTATTATAGATGAATATTGGTATTAGTTATTTGATTACTTTTGAGCTACATTTTGCTAGTTTTAAACATACTGTCTGCGTCTTTGGACTGAGTTATTTATTTAATCTGTATATTCCAGTGTTTAGATCTTATATTTGATGCCAAATAGGAAATTGTTTTAGTATATAAGCTTTTTAAATTTTTAAGATAAAATGTTTTATTATATTTGTGTTTTATTACAATCTTCCTGAACTGTGGATTTGAGGCATGACATATTTTAAGGATAAAACATGCGAATACGAGAGCTGACTCGTCTCGTACCTACTACTTTTTTTTGTAAATACTTATAATACATAGAAACACCCAGACGCAGAACAAACATTTGAATGACATTTATAAACATGACACAAATGATTGTCCAAATCCAGCTGGAAAGTTGAAGGTGTAGTGACACCTGTAATCTTGCCAGGGTGCTGTAAAAACTACCCCATGGTGGTAAAAGCCAGCTGAGGGATTACACATACAACATCCTCTGTGGGAGATGGAAAATTCCAAAAACATATCGTGTGCTAACATGATGCGGTCAGCGCGGCATAGTAGACCCTAATGCCTCCCAAAGAGGAGACCCGTGCCCAACAATGGGACGTCAACGGGCTGGAGAGGGAGATTGAAAATACCCAGATTTCATTCGAATTATTATATGATATGAGCAAGATCTAAGAAAAGATTGATGGGAGATGGTATTAAAGGAAAAGAATGTACCTATGAGTACTTACGAGGGCTTGTAAGAAAAATACATTTGGGATTAGGACAGGATGAAGATTGATCGAAATTATTATGAGAAATGGCAAATCAAAAGGTACCAATTGTTAGCGACAAAGTATTCTGATTTTAATTGCAGGCTTATCTATGTGTATGTTTTGCACAACTAACAACTTCGTTTGATACAATAAATTGCCAATTTATTCGGTACAATTAAAATGGTATGTAAGAAAACAGTCCAGTGGTAACAACAAGACGGGGCGATGAAAGTAGGGTTTATATTTTTGTTAGCGGCTTATTGTATTATCGAGGTAAGTATTTAAATAAACAAGCTATTTCCAATGCTATTGAGTTTTATTAGGTAGATGGTTTGTGGCGCGATCATAACGCATTTGTTGCTCTTGCGTTCAAAAACTACTAAATAGATTTTAATGAAACCATACACAGGCACTCGCTAAAACCTAAGTAGCGAGGCAATAATTTTAAACGTGGTTGAAACTGCGAGTATTAGCTAGTCCTTCCTTACTTAATTTATAAATGCGAAAATCGGGATTGAAAACTAAAAGTCTTGACGAGCTTAAGTGTTAATGTGTGTAACCAAACAATAGTGCGATTTAAAAAAACTACAACGCCGTCTATCGATTGATATGGTAAACTTCTGTTGGTTTAATTTATAAATGACACGCGTACGAAATCGCGGGCAACAGCTAGTTTTATATAAAGTTCCTATGCGAAATACTATTATCAGGAAGCAGATTGCCTGGAGATTGTATATTAAGTAAATAACTTTTCTTAGTTCGTTCGTATAGGGTTAATTTCTTAAGCCTTCCTTTTTTTACGTGAGTGTTTATTATAAGGAGATATATGACTACAAGAGAGAAATTGCGTTGACTATGGCTATAAGCAGTAAGTAATCATCGCAGGTACCAGGTTACCATAAATACATTAGGTCAATGATAGTTTATTGTCCGTGTGGTGACGGATTAAGAATACAAGTCACACTACCCCATTTCCTTCCCAGTTTGCTGTAAAAGCTAGCTAAGGGGTATTGTACACAAATAACATCTTCTGTGAGAGACGGAAAACTCGAAAATAAACCCTTGCCAATACGCCCTGTCAGAGCGGCACAGTAGACCATTATCCCTCCCAAAGTGGAGGAGGCCCAGCAGAAGGACGCTAATGGTCTGGAGGAGGAGGAGCGATAGTATAGAGATAGAGAATGTTTTATTTTGAAATTACCAGAGCGATGCACTTCGCGGGCGTTACAATAAACAATCAGCACACGAGTTCACGACTCCCGTGGATGAAATAGCACCGATGTTGCCAGATGAGAATATGCAAACTTCCACCGTCATCTCTGGACTGATGCCAGATTCCTTTGGAGAAATGTTCAATTTCTTGGATGGAGACAGTTTTGGAATAGGTCAGTAAGCCTTGTAAAATAAATAAACCACTAATGTCTCACAAACTATTTATAGAATGACTAAAGTGATAACTATCGTAAAGATGGAATATTAATTAGGGTCTCTGCTAACAATGGTGAGACTGGTAACTAAGTGATTTCTGTCTTCATAAGTCGTCAGATAATGGTATCAATTCTGAGTGCACAACTAAATGAAAACAGCTATGGCGTATTTTGATGCATGTAGAATCGGTACCAGTAGCGACATATTACCATTACGACACGTCGGTCCGAAGCCGTGCTATGTGATTAGTGTTTTAGGAGTTGTATAGGTACCTATTTGGGACCAGAATCTTTAAGATAATCCTTAAGGGCCTACATCAATATTATCGTATATCATCGCCGACACGTACATATTAACACAGCCAGTAGGCACAGAAAATGAAGAATTAGGGATACTTTTCCTATTTACTCAAAATCTACTAAATATATTTTAATTCTGATTTACGTGTTTCTATATATAATAGTTACTTATGTTTTTAAAGTTATTTCATTAGTTAATACGCGATAATAGACCGACAAATGAAAAAAATAAAAAATTAGAGAGGTTGTTTCGCTAAGATTTTCTATCGAGAAAACTTTTTTCAATCGCGTTTCTGAGTTTATGCGATCCTAGATTATATATTGAAAAAACATATACTTAAAAATTAGAGCTCTAGCCATTCAATCTAAAGAAACAATGAAAACTTCGTAAATAGAAAAATGCACGAAGCTATTTTGGTATCCTCTTAAGCACAGTGACAACAAACATGTGACAACAAAAAATAGAAGTGACACTACCCCATTACCTCCCTTAACGCTGTAAAACAATAAAGGTTATACACAAAACGTATGCAGGCGACGATAATTTTAAAATCCCACACTTCTATAAACGCCTAGTTAACGTTAATTAGAATTAACGAGATTTATTTTGTGTCTAGGTATATACGTGTAGGTAGGTGAGACGTAAACTGAAAAGGTGTGTCGCCGTGTGGTGACATTAGGAATGAATAACAAGTGTCACCGCCCCATGTCTTCCCCAGGGGGCTGTAAAAAGCTAAGGGATAATGTACACAGAAAACATCCTTTGTGAGAGATGGAAAACCTGAAAATAAAACCCTATGCCAACACGCCTGGTCAAGCGTGGCACAGTAGACCACATCAATCCCTCCGAAAGTAGAGAAGGGCCGTGCCTAACAATGGGACGATAATGGGCTGAAGGTAAAGGAAAGAAAACTGAAAGGGAGTACACAAATAGTTATATGAAAAAGAATAGTCTAGACAAAATATGTCTTAACAGGTCCAATGCACGAATTCGTGTACGGCTGGCAATCTATTGTTAACACAATGAGTATGAAGAATAATGTGGAAGTAAGGAAGCGGGCGGGCCTTCAACGTTTCGCTCTGGCTGGCATCAACGGTATCACGCTGATCTCTCACATCGGTGTCACGGAAATCATGATAAATGCTACCAGAACTTACTGTTTTGGTGGCGTGTCAAGACCACCAGGGAGACGGAGCGTTATTTGTAAGGTAAGACTTTGTATAAATATGCACATTATAACGTGCCTTTGTATTAGTGGTGCAATGAATAACACCTTTACATGTAGATACTTTTTGCTCCTTCCAATCCTCTTTAACTAAATAGCAAGCCCATCCACCAAGGAAACGTGTACTATAATGACTTGTGTACGTACTAACTGTAAGACCTCGCCCCCTACTCCAGCATTCACAAATAATTGCATATAGTCCGGTTTCAGGGTGCCATGTACCAAGAAGGACGGTTTACCTGCAAAGTACCATACTTACGGTATCCCACAGTGTTAGGGTATAGATATTGTATCGACAAGTACGCCGCGGTCAACTCACTGGATGGGACTTACAAAAGTACGTAATTATGATTTTATAATAGTTTTTTTAATGCACTCACGACTTACTTACCATACCAATAATTTAAATGACATGATTCTGTAGGTATGTCTCACAGATAACTGTCATAAACGAGCGCTTTTCCCAATTTCAAATTGCTACCGAAAATTTTGTAATCAGAATAAGCACGCCTTTAAGTTCGGAGACTTAATGACTAATCGAAACTGAGACGCCCTCGGGATTTTTGACTGTCCTTTTTTATTAGTGTTTGAAAGAATAGGTAATTATTATTCTTTATAATGTCGGTTACAAATGGGTTACAAACAACATGCTTTTTATTTATAATACTTTCCGAATAGCAAATGTCTTTTTCGTGAAATGCTGCAAAACATTCTACAAAGGCGCTGTAGGCTATTACACAGTGTAGATGTAGTTACTCCGGAGCTCTTCTTTTTACTAAGTCTGAGAATTATGTACATATATGTTTGTGTCTATTATTTTAATTAACAGAAACTTATTGTGCGAGAGGTGAATCAGTACCTAAGTTCCATTACGATTATATTTGTGAACGCAGAGATATCAAGATGAAACATATAAATCTGACAGATCCGAATGAAAGGTTTAATATTAAAAACCCTGTCGTACGTAGGGCTGAGTACTACAGAGCTCCTTACGATATACTTAAAGCATGCCCAGATTGGTAAGTATTTGAACAAAGATATCAGTTACCCTTACCTATACGGGTGGAAAAGGAATATTGTCATTTTAAATCCAAATGCATGCCGCTTGTAAAAAATAAATACTAATTGTAATACATATTTCCAACACTACCTGCTGCTATACGGTAAATTAATAATAAATAATAAATATACATGGAAATTTCACACAACGTCCTCTGGTCACAAGATAAGCTTTATTATACATTTATACTTGGGTTATGGGTACCAGAATACGGATAAAATACATAAACTACTTTTCTTTTGTAAATACATACTTAAAATACCTACATAGTAAACACCCAGACGCAGGACAAACATTTGTATGACAATTTTAAATAACACACAAATTATTGTCCCGAGCTCGTGAACTATTGATTAAATAAGGTAAATAAAATAAAATTTTTGAGACTATCCGACTTTTAAAAGTTGGTGAAATTTTTTGGATTTATCATAAATCTAAGCTGTGTATAAAGTATGATGACAAGCAATTTAAAATAGACGTGCTATTATTACTTAGTTAAAGCCTCTTTGGTTAAAGTTTTATTTCTTAGCTACATTATGAGTAAGTTTGTATACTTATAGTATTTGTTAGGTATGGATGCAATCTACAGATTTCTCAAGAGATGCTGCATCAGGAGATTCCGCCCGGTCTCATGGATGCCAATGAAACTGCTTTCGTTGGTCACGGTGGAAAGTATTGGCTTGCCTTATATTATACACAGGTACTTACCTAAATAATAAATTAGCATCACATAGGTAGTATCAGATTAGTATTTAAACAACATTTTTATAGCCGGGCCGGTTTGCTGTGTGATGCCGGCGGAGTAGAATAGCACCAGGCCTTATTTTCCCGTGGTTATCGTACCAGGCGATTAAGGAAGTGTGAATAAGTGTAGTGACCCCTTGGAACTTCTTCACCGTCAGATAGTCCCCATCAATTTATCTGTCCGTAGGGTGAACAAAAAGAATACAAATGTCACCTCCCCATGTCTTGCCTGCGGCGCCGGCGGTCGTAGAAACCGACCGAAGGAACCACGTCGCATGATACCTGCGCATTTATCCAAGTAGGGTTGAAGTCAGGCAGGCGGCCGGTTGTAAAAATAAGCCAAATCCTATTGCAACTTGACAGGACAGAAGAATAATGAATTTCGCTGTTTCGGGGTATTGCAACCCTCAAACAAACGCACTTTATACACCAAGATTTTAAATGATTACATTTGTTTTCACACCGTGTTTTCTCTTATAGTTGTCGACATATGCGATTTACTTCCAAGCACATGGAGAGTATCCGTGGCAGTCTAACAGACCCATTGTTTCTGTTGATAAAGGTATTTATCTAGTACTTACGAATTGTATTTCACTTTCATATGCTTACGATATATAGATAGGACTGTGGATTATGAGGTCGCAGGTTCGATTCCCGCTCGGGACAATCATCTGTGTGATTTTTCTAATTGTCATACAAATGTTTGTACTGCGTCTGGGTGTTTCTATGTATTATGAGTATGTATTTACAAAAGAAAAGTAGTATATGTATTCTATTCGTATTCTCGTACCCATAACACAAGCATATAAGTTTAGCTTGGGACCAGAAGACGTTGTGTGAAATGTTCGTGAATATTTATTTATTTATTTATTACCTCCTCACATTTCTTATCTCTTACCAAGTAACGAAGACGTTGTCGATGTCAGCGGGCCCGGGACAGCTATTTCTAATTATGCCACTGCTGGTAGTTAGACCGACTTGGCGTGTTAGTATAGGGTTTAATTACTAATTGACTGTTACAGCACTCGTGGGTGGAAATGAGTTGGTGACATTTGTACTTATACGTGCTTACCTATTTATTTCTGTTCAGGTGGAATTTGGGAACAACTGCTTAAAGCTAATATTGGTCCAGATATGAATCTGCATTATAATCTAAACGGTATTTACAACAGATTCCAAGGTTCAGTTTTCCCTGACCTTATGAGGAATGAAGGGCAGGTAAGACCACTTGCGTTATCTCAGTCCTCTGTAGTGACGTCTTTAGGATATCATATTTTACATGGAAATCGAAGATAAGTATCTAAAATACAATGTGAAAAAGCACTATCTACCTTGAAAGCTTTCAAATAGAACTACATTATGCTGATTCAGATATAATTTGGTGGTATTCATTCAATTTTATTACCTTATTTTCTTAAAGTCGTAAGGTTCAAAACAACTATGCCACCACGCCTAGAAAATAAATAGAATAAATCTCACACGAAGTGGAGGAGACCCGTGAAGGCTACAGACTACAGAGCCTATATAACTTTTTATCATCAGGTACAGCCATCGAACTTCCGCAGCGACTCACGTGATGGACCTGGCGATGAAGTCATTATTGGAAACTCGCATCTTTCAGCTGACGGGGCAGGTACCTATGAACTATATCACTACTAAACGTAACTCATCATTCAAATAAGTAGGTCATTGAATATGAGCTCACATTTGCGTAGTAATCAAAAATTAATAAACGCTCACGAACGCTACTAAATAATGTTAAATAATGTTATTCTTATATTTTTTTCAGGAGGCGAACCAAATAGCGGTCCATTTAAAATGCTCCACAGTGACCAAGTCGCGCCGTCATTTGACCACGGGAAAAATATGTAAATGTATTTGTGTCGATATAATCTTTTCTATTAAACTTAATAATACTTTAATTTGTTTGTTTTAATCTGTTTACCTTTGGCAAGAGGCTGCTGGCCGAACTAACGAAAATAATTTTGAAAATGATTGTGAATGATTTAATTAATTTATTTAAAACAAATGATTTATTATCTCAATGTGTAAAACATAAAAACAATATGTATTATGCTGTTCCACCTATTTATTATCGAGAAATAGAACTTGATTGAATATTGTAAAATATGATAGCATATTATATTTAGGTAGGTAGGTCTCCGTGTGGTGAGGGATAAGAATACAAGTGTCACTTCCTCATTTCCTCCCAAGGGTGCTGTAAAAGGCAGCTAAGGGATATTGTACACAGATAACATCCTCTGTGAGACACGGAAAACTCGAAAATAAACCCTTTGCCAACACACCTGGTCAGCGCGGCACAGTAGACCATAATCCCTCCCAGAGTGGAGGAGGCCCTAGCACAACAGTGGGACGTTAACGTCTTAACGTCCCACTGTTGTGCTAGGGCCTCCTCCACTCTGCCGTCGCACGATACCAAATTATGCTCCATACAATAGTATGGGCATCGTACTTCTGTTTTTTCTTTGCGAAAGTCAAACCGATTTTAATAGTTTTTGCGTTATAATATAGATAAAGAGTATATCTATGCTTCTATCACTTTCTTTTTTTCAAAACATAATAACTAAAAGAAATATGACGATCCGAAAAACCCACTTTTTTCGGTTTTCTTTAGATAAAGTTGCAGTGTCTATCACACAAATTTGGTAAAGTTTTACTACAAAAGAAAGTGATAGAAGCATAGATATACTCTTTTTCTATAACATAACGCAAAAACTATTAAAATCGGTTTAACTTTCGCGAAGAAAAAACGGAATTGATGATCTATTGTACAGCGGACTACTATGTCCATATTTTTGTGTAGGGTGTCGAATCCACTTAACAGAATCATCTGTAAATAAGTAGGTGGTGCAGGTATTTGTATTAAAATGTAATGTTCTAAATTAAAGATTAAACTCAATGTGAAACTGAATGTTGTTCAAACTTTGTTCAAATAGGTATATTATGCTGCCCTGCTGTATAATATTTATGAAAGGCAAACAAGTAATACGTAAGAGTAGGTACGTCGAACATTCATTCATTTCCTTGCATTCTACTTGTAAATAATTTTACTAAATACTATAATTGCTATTGTTGATGTAGAAATATAGACTACATTATTATTTAGTTCATTTTAAGATTATTGGAATTCCCAAGAATAATAATTAGTTTAAATATATTAATTAAGCAGAACTACAAATATTTGGTGTTATTAATTTTGCCCTTGGCAACCCACTCATTCGATTTGTCATCTGAGCTGCTGCCTGACATCTGCTGACATCTTTCTTTGTGCAATTTCTGTAGGCTCTCGTGAAAAATCCCGTTATATCGCTTTCGTAATTCGTTTAACAAAGGTATTAACAATTACCTACTTATACGCGAGTGTCGAATGCTGTTTGTGATACACCAATAAAAATTAACAGACATTTCGTATTACGGTGATATTAATTAATTTTCATTAAAAATTTATCGATTTTAGTCATCTCTTTGAAAACAATTGTTTTAATGCAGTTTAGTTATTAGTGCCATCGGGTATCTGGTGAACGAGCAACATTTTTCGGGTCACAGTCCATCCTAAGGTGAGTATTGTGTACTGGATTCTGTGAGGTTGTCAGCCTCGTTTGTGTCTTTGTGACTTTGCCTCGCTCCGTTAATTACGCGAGTACCTCACAAGATATCCGTTGAAGAATCACCCGTTGTTATTTATATAGTCTTGTGATGATTTGTGACAAGTGATGGATGCCACATATCAGTGATAGGTTCACATAAATCATTGCAACATTGCTTTATCAAAGTTACTGTTATTTGCCCTTTACGTCCGGGATTCTCTTGAATATGCCTTGATAAACTTAGTTACTGACATGATTTGTTAAGTTTTTATGCTATTAAAAGCAATGTAATGTTGAGTAATCATTATTCTTGTGGATAGAATACTCTAGTGATCATAAAACTTAAGTAGTATCTCATTCTAAACTCTTCTAAAAATACTTCTGCCCGACTTGTTCTATGTATGTATACTTACATCCATTGAAATTTAAAAATGTTAATGCAGTGTATATGTTATATGAACATTGGCCTCTACTGTTACTAAATTACTACAGGAATAGATTTAGCCATAAATATATTCAATTGGTTCATAGTGTATAGATGTTTTTGAGGACTGTGTATTTTGACACGAATTGGGTGAGCCCTATATGCAGCAGTGGACTGCGATAGACTGACTTGATGTACAAATGTTCCTATATATTGAAACTATAACAAGTTAATATACACAGCATCTATGGTAAATGGCCTTCATGATTTACATAACAAAAAGATTTTAGAAGTTGATTTACGTCACTTATAGATTATTATGAGGCTTTTATGATATTATGTATGTAAATAAAACATCGCGTTAATTAACCGAGTTTATTGATAAGAGCTCTGTATCAATCAATCAATCAATAGTTTATTTTGTAAATATAGGTACATTATGATGTTACAGTTGTTATGCTTATCCGCTACATTTTACCACTGGAGGTGGTGTACAAAATTAGAATAAAATATTAAAATTACAATTAAAATTAATTATTAAATTACAATTCATTACGAAAAAAAAATTAAAAAACAAATACTAGTAGGTATACAATACTATTGTCACGTTTCATGTCAGAAATAAAATACAGCACACACAGTATGTCAATGTCCTATATCTGAAGTCAATAATTACAAATTTAAATACATAATATTATGATATTAGTTCATTGTTACGTGGTACAATTACAGGGCATAAGTATTTGTATCATGTTTAATTATCAATTTGAGCTAGGTTAAGTGACATGCATTATCCACACTTTATAGTACCCATTCATCCTATATTTTATCTCTAAAATAGTCTTTGATACTGTAATAAGTCTTATCAAGGAGTAATGCTTTTAATTGTTTCTTAAATAAAATGTTAGACTCCAGTTTGCACAGTTCCGCTGGGAGTTTATTGTAGATTATTGCCGTCATACAGAATACACTTTTGTTTAGTAGCGTTGTATTATTCGGTATAATTTTAATTTTATAGGCATTGCGAGATCCTTGCAACCTAGTGAACAATAGCGGGTTATTTCTCACAAACATAGCCACTTCCAAAATATAAATACTTGGCATGGTAAGGAGGTTAAGTTTTTTGAATACAGGCTCACAACTTTCAGAGCTTTTAAGTCTTAGGATGGCTCTAACACATTTCTTTTGTGCTCGGAATACGTACTCCCAGTTAGTTGAGTTTCCCCAAAAAATGATTCCATACCGCAATAGTGATTCCGTGTACGCATGATAAGCAGTTACCACCGTGGATGTATTGACTGTTTTTGATAGCATATATAAAGCATATGAGCTCTTACTAAGTTTGGAACAAAGTTCTTCAATATGGGACTTCCAATTCAAATTACAGTCAACATTTAGGCCAAGAAATTTTGCATTGTTGACTTCTTCCAGCTCGGTACCTAAAAATTTTACTTTGAAGTCAATCGAAGGTCTCACCCTGTTCCTAAATATCATAAAACTTGTTTTTTCTAAATTAATAACCAAGCTATTATTTTTTAACCAGCTAGCTATATCATTAATAGTTTTATTTATTGTATTATTAAGAGTGTCGAGATTTTTTTCAGAGAATGTAACTGTGGCATCATCCGCAAACAAAATCATCGGCGTAGTAATAGCCCTTGGAAAGTCATTTATATAGACAAGAAAGAGCAACGGTCCTAGAACGCTGCCTTGGGGAACTCCGTATTTGACTTGTCTGTATTCAGACAGAACTGACAGTTCTTTTTTATCTTTTTTGCTTAGTGTTGTAATCAATGTGGCTTGTTGTCTATTACTTAAATATGATGCCACTAAATTCAGAATATTACCCCTTATACCACAATCGTTCAGTTTTTGCTTAAGTATTTCGTGATCCACACAGTCAAATGCTTTACGAAGATCCATAAATAAAGCACAAGTTGGTGTCTTACGGTCGATGTTTGGAATAACTTCTTTAAGGAATTTGTAAATAGCTTTATCAATAGTCATAGATTTTCTAAACCCTGTCTGTGCCTCAGTAATTACATTATATTTTTCTAGAAAGTTGTATATACTGTCATGTATTATTTTTTCTAGTACTTTTGAAAGCACCGGTATAAGAGCAATGGGCCTATAGCAGGATAATTTTTGTTTGCTTCCTTTTTTGAATATCGGTTTTATGATAGTGGGCTTCAATTTAGCTGGAAATATGCCATTGGTTATGC
Source organism: Orgyia antiqua (assembly GCA_916999025.1). NCBI lineage: Eukaryota > Metazoa > Arthropoda > Insecta > Lepidoptera > Erebidae > Orgyia > Orgyia antiqua. The sequence continues at coordinate 899,086 of OU779863.1, read as the reverse complement.
ACAAATTAAAGATATGACATAATACCGGAGATATGACATGATTGACATATTTTAAAACTTTTGTGACTATTTCATCGTAACCACAGCTATTGGTATTCTTAAGTGATTGTATTATTTTGTAGCAATCACTGGGCATAATTGGCTTAACAAAAACTGAATTACAAATTTTTAAGTTATTATGAGATGTCAACTTATTACATGTCAATTTATTTTTATTATCATTATATGTCAAATTATTATCTGAAGTCAAATTATTATCTAAAGTCAAGCTATTTCTAGTAACCTGGTTATTTTCTTTTACATTTTTAATTATAGATTCCACTTGTTCGATATAAAAATTATTAAAGTGGTAAGCAATATCTCTTGGATCAGTAATTATACACCCATCTAAATTAATTTGTGTAATATAATCTTTTGGTATATTAAACTTACTCTTATTAATAATATCCCAACTAGCTTTGATCTTATTGTTACTTATTGAAATGTAGTTATCGTTTTGCGATTTTTTTGTCAGTCTTATAATTTTGTTTAGTTTTGCAGAATATATTTTAAATTTATTCCTATCAGCAAGACTCTTTGACTTTCTATATTGCAAGAGTAAGCTACGTTTTCGTTTGGAACAAATTAAAATACCTTTACTGATCCAATTTTGTTTTTTATGTATTGATTTTTTATATTTAGTTAAAGGAAAACACAGTTTGTAAAGTAGAAGAAACAAGTCATGAAAAATGTTGAACGCTATTTCAGGATTATTTTCATTGTAAACGTCATTAAAGGAAAGAGAAGCCAGATATTGTTTAAATATAAGTAGATTTTCCTTACTATAGGACCTTTTTTCAATGTGCCAATAATCCAAACAACAAAATGGTTCAACAGGACAGGTCAATAATTGGGCTGTATGGTCCGACAAAGCCCAGTCTAGGACATTACATTTCGATCCTCTAATATTGTGCAAGATATGATCTATACAAGTCTGACTAGACAACCTAGTTGGACATTCTATACCCAATCTTAGATTATGTTGAGCTATCAATCCCTTGTAAGTCAATGTTATATTATTTTTCTTGCGTGTGTCAATATTAATATCTCCACAAATTATAACTTTTTTATTTTTATGGCAAAAGTTTTGTAATAAGTTATTGAATTGGGTGAAAAAGGATTCAATGTCAACAGATTTATTATTTGGGGGTCTGTACAAACATATCACGATGATGTTATGATCGACGAGTTCTATTGCACTACATTCCAAAATATTAAGTATCTCATACTTCTTTATTGCTTCTATCGTTTTAAATTTATGCATTCGGTTAACCAGTATGCATGAACCTCCATTTCTATTGTTTCTAGTACATACCGAACCCAATACAAAAGACTCCAAGTTAATTAAAAATAAGTCTGCATTTGTCATGTTATGCTCAGTAATGCATATAATGCCCACGTTTAAATTGGATTTTGAAAGTTCCTGCAAGTTGACACATAGTAAATCAAGTTTATTTATTAGTCCATTGATATTCTGATGTATAATGTTTAGATACTTATGCACGAAAAAAATTATTTGTGGACTCTACGAAACTTGGTGAGACGTCCAACTTAGATTGGCAACCTACAGCTGGCACTGGCAAATCATGCAACATGTTCACATCCACATTGTCATTATCGGTTTGAGTAGATTTTTCACAAACATTAATATCTTGGCTTATGGCCATGTGATAATTATTGCACTGAATACGATTATTAATACAAAGTATTTGTCTCAATAAAAACTGACAAATATGCTTATGATACATTCGGCGAGATGGTAACCTTAATGAAAACTCCATATCAACATATATAACATGCGAGAACCTTGAACACAATAACCTCAGTACATAATTTAACTTTCTTTCATTGAGATACGAGTTAAAAGGAATTTCACAGAACATTACATTAGTCTGTCTCGTGGAACACAAAAAATGACTTATAGAAATTTCAAAAATACTTGGTGACCGTTCATTTAAGCCACCGACAACAATTACATAATCTTTTTTTGAGAGTACAGAAATTTGGTCATGTTCAGCTTGCAGAATATCTTGTAGTGTAGCGCCAGATTTCCAAAAAGAAGTGACTTGAAAACGTTCTCCAATTAGACTCTGGAGTGTATTTTGTAAGAAACGTCCCTGTTCATCTCCAATAATAACAATTTTATTTTTAAATTGAAGAGGAGGCTCAGTTTGTAGTGCCTGGGGTATTAGTGAGACTACTTGGTTTCTCTCCGATAGTTCCTTTGTAGATTTCAGAAACACTTTTGAGATATTTATCTCCTTATCAATGTCAGTACTTTCCAAGTTAGTTTCCAGTTGTAGCAACGATTAACTAAAAGTAACAATGTGTCAGATACAGGTATTTCGATATACTTCTTAAGAACAAGAAGTTTAACAACTACCTGCATGTTTGATATTTATCATATGAAAATAATATTTAACAGGTTCTTAGTACAGTATCATGGTATCGATTTAGCTGAGCAGAATTCTTAGGTTGTATCTTTTTGGGTTCTATTGGTTATCATTGTAATATACCCTAAATCAATTATTTTCTATCTTTCTTTCTACCTGTAAAATATTGATTATGTCCCTGTGTATCTCACTGTGATTGCATATTAAATTAAATGTACACTATTAGATTGGTTTGTGGTTATGTTTGATCTGATTGTGGTCTCTGATTGTTTTGTTAGTTTCATATAATAACTAAATTTTATTGGTTTCTTGTAGGAAAATGAAGATAGTTTAGTTTTCTAATAAGATAGAAGGTAGTTGAGACGAATTTTTGACATAACTATCATAAGAGCAAAGTTTCTGTTACAAATTGCATAATTTGTAACAAAAACTTTGCTCTTAACACTCTATTAACACTTTGCTCTTAACACGTAAGCATTTACGTGAATAAATGATTGTCCGCCTAGAATATTTGTCTGAAGGTAGCTACTAGATAAAATTTGCAAGTGTAATGGCATTTTTTTATTTTTAATACAGCTGTTTTATTATAACTCAAATTGAAGTAAGTAAATACATTTCAATATCTCACAAACTGGCAGTAGGGAAAAAAATTTGGACATGTTAGAGCACGCTTCATTTTTTGGCAAAAAAGTTGTGCCTACATGATTAAATGATTTTCCATTATTATTATTTTACTTCTCATACTTGAATCTTAGTCTGTGAAATTCATATAATTTATCACTATTTTTAATTTAAGAAATACCAAGCAGTCAGTTTCAGTGAGCTAAATAAAGTTAATTTTACATGTTAATGAAGACATTTCAATTTTACTGTGAATTATAATTAATACAAACATAAAAATAGCATTATCTCAATAATGTTGTATTTCACAATAATTATTATAAAACTGGAGATAAATTTATTTTCTTTATTGTCATAGATTTCTTTTTGTGGTCACACTAACTGGGCCGCTGTAAGAACCTTGAGCTAGACCGTGACCCAAAGTTATAGTAGATAATGTTACCTTATTCCAGCCTTTACTGACTAAATGAATGTTTTTCTCTAATGGTCTTATTCATAATGACTTATCGAAGGTTTGAACGGAGATTTTATCTTATAAAAAGACTATTATGAATAACAAGTTTTGACAATTTTCGCGACCCCATTTTAGCGAACTATTAAACCTCCGATAAGTCATTATCAATAAGACCATAAGTGTATACTGTAGCAATTTAAAAGTCTTATTAGGCTGACATCAGCAATTTAGATGACACACAGCCCCTAAAAATATAGAGAATTAAAAGTGTGTTGTAAAATATCTTCTGCTTTGTTCCTATCTATTTGGTATAACAAATTATTATTCTGAGTTATTAATATCTTATCTCTGTGACACATATTTAAGTGAGATCATTTTTGAAAGTGTATAGTTACAAACGTAAACATAGTTTTTTGGTTACATCTGATTGATTTTTATGAAGTTGTTTTGTGTAGCTAGAATATAGGTTGTAAAGTAGCTATAGCTCACTTCTTCCCTTGACCTCATTTTTTTATCTTAGTCTTTACAAGCTGTTCAGAAATCCATCCTTGACAAATAATACATAAGAAAAAAATCCCTCAAACAATATTTTTCAGGTGTGCTAAATACAAGACTTAACGTATTTTATACAAAAACTTAACTTTTGAGACAGCTTTGTCTAGTTACTAAAAAACCCATTAAAATCCATTCAGAAGCTTTTAATTTGTGAGCTTAAATTGAAAACTACTGAATAGATTATTATAGGGCCAAAGAAAAACAATAACTTCGTCATTACTGTCATTATTTATTTATGTGTATGTCACTTTATTAGCTTAAATCTTCCAAACTACGCAACGGATTTCGATGCGGCTTTTTTAATAGACAGAGTGGTTGAACATTTTTTTTTTTTGTATAAACGGTAAGCAGTAATTTATATTGAAGGCTCAATAACAATTAAACCGGGAGAAACCGCAAGCACTATTTTATAATAAGTGAAGACAATAATTTGATAAATAAGGATAATTTTTTTTATATATTTTTCATTCTTGCTGTCCACCATTTTGTTTACCAAGTGGTCATAACAGGGGGCCAAGTCTGCTATTACAATGTTGTCACAATGTGCCATAATGGCGTCATTTAAGACAAAGAATTAATAGTAAATTACCAAACTTGGCATAGTTGGCATCGTTCCAGAGGCGTGGACCAGGAGCGTGGTGGTGTTGTTTTTCAAGAAGGGCGATAAAACCCGCTTGAAAAACTATCGACCTATCTCGCTCTTGAGCCACGTCTATAAGTTGTTTTTCGAGAGTCATTACAAATCGACTCTCGCGCAGGTTCGACGACTTCCAGCCTCCCGAACAAGCCGGTTTCCGAAAAGGCTTTAGTACCATAGACCACATACATACGCTGCGCCAGATTATACAGAAGGCTGAGGAGTATAATCGGCCTTTGTGTCTAGCGTATGTGGACTATGAGAAGGCCTTCGATTCAGTCGAGACTTGGGCGGTGCTGCAGTCCCTCCAGCGGTGCCAAATTGACTACCGGTACATCGAAGCGCTGAAGTGTTTGTATAGAAACGCCACTATGTCAGTCCGAATCCAGGATGGGAGCACAAGACCAATTCCACTGCAGAAGGGTGTCAGACAGGGGGATGTAATTTCCCCAAAACTGTTCACCGCTGCATTGGAAGACGTTTTCAAGCTCCTCAATTGGGCCGGACTCGGCATCATCATCAACGGCGAATACATCACTCACCTTCGATTTGCAGACGATATCGTGGTCATGGCAGAATCCCTGGAGGACCTTGGCACAATGCTCAATGACCTCAGCAGTGTTTCCCAACGGGTTGGTTTGAGGATGAACATGGATAAAACCAAGGTCATGTTCAATGTCCATGTCACTCCAGCACCAGTATCTGTTGGGAATGCGATTCTTGAAGTTGTCGATCATTATGTCTACCTAGGACAAACAGTCCAGTTGGGCAAATCCAACTTCGAGAAAGAGGTCAACCGACGAATCCAACTCGGCTGGGCAGCGTTCGGGAAGCTTAGGCACATCTTCACGTCCAAAATACCTCAGTGTCTGAAAAGAAAGGTCTATGACCAGTGTGTGTTACCAGTGATGACTTACGGAACTGAGACGTGGTCCCTGAATGTCGGCCTCATAACAAAACTCAGAGTCGCGCAGCGTGCTATGGAGAGGGCTATGCTCGGTGTTTCCCTACGTGATAAGATCCGGAATGCGGAGATCCGTAGAAGGACTGGTGTGTACGACATAGCCCGAAGAGTTAGCACGCTGAAGTGGCAATGGGCAGGCCACATCGCTCGACGATCTGATGACCGTTGGGGACGGAAGGTCCTCGAGTGGCGACCACGAACCGGACGACGCAGCGTGGGGCGGCCCCCAACAAGGTGGACCGACGATATCGTCAAATACGCCGGGGGCCGCTGGATGCAGTTAGCGCAAGACCGCACGTTGTGGCGTTCTATGGGGGAGGCCTATGTCCAGCAGTGGACTGAGAAAGGTTGATGGATGGATACCAAACTTGATAAAATTCGCCATTATGCAATCAGCGCCTGATCATTATGACAACATTGTAACAGCAGACTTGGCCCCCTGGTATAAGGATTGTGGAGTGTCGACTGCAGTAAAAATAGTGGTGAAATCTTTTGTTACAGAATATATTTTATTAATAGCTAGCTGTTCTTTAGACGGTGTTTGTTTATTATATAATCCAAATTTTAATTACGACTCTTAATTAATTCCTAGATGTTTAATTGGGGTACACTACTTATATACGAAAAACTTTATTCCGAAAGCCACATATACGAATTTCATAATACCGATTTTCATAATTCCGGATTCCCATATCATAAATCCCAGTCCCATAAATTGATATGGTATTGTCCATAAAAAGTAGTTTTATTTGACTGTAATTTGATCTCATCATTATCATCTTGTGTGAAATGTCCATGAATACTTATTTATTTTTATTGATTATGAAAAAAAATTAAGTGTGTTTAGATGACTACCTTCACGGGAAAGGCGTGATGGTAAGATGGTGAAAAAAAATATTTGGTTTTATCAGCCTGGTTTTGCAAAAATCCTTTCGTAACAAATAGTAAAGATCTTATAACATATGTACAGAAAAAATAGTAACTATTGTTTACATGTTTACTGATTACATGTAAAAACCGATGAAGTGTTTTCCATTGAGCTGCAGCAGCTAAGTTCAAATGATGTGAATAATATAAATAATTGAATAGTTTCAGAGCATGGTTACAACACAAGCAACACGGCACGTGCCGTGTTGCTTGTTTTAAAATTCTATTTGTCAATCGGCCTTATGTATTCCATGAAGTATCATTTTATAATTATGAGTAAAGTCAATTCGATATTTGCACATCAAATATTATATTTTGCCAATTTTAATTATAAAACAACAAGCGTACAAAACTTAAAAACTAGGACCGTGTATTATCAATTGGGGCGCGAATTAGGAGACGCCTATATCCAGCAGTGGACTGCACTGGGCTGATTTTATTGAATCAGAGATAAGTTGAGATTTACACAGAAAGAAATGTAGAAATTCTTTAGAAGCAGTTAACGAATTTTATTAAAAATATAATAAAGTAATTTATCAATTTTTGCATTTGACATGCTATGCTTTTACTTAATAAATATAATAGTTAAGGACCAAATTTTAAAAACTATATTCGCTGTATGTTTACTCGGTGTAGCCGGTCTAGGGGATGATAAGAATAACTTCAAAGGTTTTTCATTTTCATCTACATACGAACTGTATGTAACACTCTTTCTTCGTTAATTTATAGGACAGTAAACCTGGATGCTAAATTTTAAAATACACCTGGCTTTTTTATTATTATATTTTAGTCTTCTCAAATTTACCGTCTGCAGGTGCTGTAGAGTAGGTATGAATTCGTTTACGTTGCATAGTTCATATTGCAGGTAATACGTGGAAATAGTTATCGTATGCAGTTACAATAGAAAGCGAACTATTTCTACAAATTATTACTTTTATATCAACTTTAAAAAAGAAATAAATTGTTAAACAATGTTGATCATAACGGAGTAAAAATCTTAACTCCGTTATCAACCTCAATCACCTTCTCAACTAATCAGTTGAGACAAGATGAAAGCGGTATCGGATGAAATTTTATGAAAGAGGATATGATGGACAAGAAGGGCGTAAATGCAGAGATAATGTTTGATAGAAGCGTGTGGAAGGAAACCCAGGTTGTGGCGACTACAAGTGCTTGGAATAAACAACAACAACAAAATTTCTTTATTAAGGCACAAGTCCCATAATATACAAATTCCGGCAATAACAATTTGATAACATTACAAAAAATACAATAAAATCTCATGATAATGTGTTAAATTTAATTATAAAATAATGTTTAAGTAATTATTTCCGGTTAGCAACTCGGTGCATTGTCATCTAATACTTGGCAATCGGACATGTATAGTCCTCACATATGGCTTGTAAAATGCTGTAGTGAGATGATCGCACCGCATCCCAGAAAGATGCAATACGAACCCTCAGCACCAGTCAGGGGTGCCTGACTGGTGCTGAGGGTTCGTATTGCATCTTTGCGCTTCGGCGCAACACATACAATACACAACAATAACGCGGATGTTTCATTAGGATGCGGAACGCGTCATTGTATTGCACTCTCATGGCACTGAAGGAGGATCTGCGAAAATGAATCCAAAGTTGACACGTATAGAGGCACTGACAATACGCTTTGAACAGAGTCATCTTTACATCTACACTGCACTTAGCAAAACGGCGTGCGAGCATGTTGCACCGAACCGCGAGAGAACGTCTTTCTCTCTCGATATCGAGGTCGTCTTTTTGATCACTGGTTAGGATATGTCCTAAATATTTAAACTTATTTACTAGTTTGATAGGCACTTTTCCCAGACACACGTCAAATACTTTCTCCGGACGTCTTCCAGAATGAAATATCATCATTTCCGTCTTCGTCACATTATACACTAACCCGTGAGCCTTGGCGTAGAGCTCACAGACCGATACAAGTTTGCGCAATCCCCTGATTGATGGACTAAGAAGCACCATATCGTTAGCGTAACTTAGGTTATTTACACAGACATTGCCAAGATGACACCCTATTTTGGTGCCTCTTAGTTCATCAATCAGTCCATTAATATATAGATTAAAAAGGTCCGGAGAAGTAAGCCCCCCTGGCGCACACCGCAGTTTAATGTGTAATCACTAGACAAGGCGTCGCCCCATCTAACATTATTTGTTTGGCCTCCGTACTAGTATCTCAACAGACGTATAAGCTTACCGGCTACATTTGAGTTGCGCAATTTACTCCAAAGGATGTCATAATTCACTAAATCAAAAGCGCGACTCAAATCCAGAAAACATGCATACACAGACGTGTTTCGTCGCGTATAGTGACTGATCGTATGTTTTAAACTGAATATTGCAGAGTCTGTTGAAACCAAACTGTGCATCATCTATTGCTATACTGTTCTGCAACGTCGGTTGTAAAAGCCTTTCAAGCACTTTACCTAACACTGTTCCGAGAGAGATAGGCCTATAGATATAGATATAGGCCTGCAGAACTAAGATCACCAGTTTTGTTTTTAACCACTGGCACAACTACTGATTTCATTAAATCATGCGGTAAGTAAGAGTATTTGATACACAAATTGTACAGGGAGCACAATTTTTTTTGCCACGCCCCATCTGTTTAATTGCTTTAACCACATCCTCTGGTGTGATGAGTATCTCAGTAGGATCAATTAGTAATTCCGATCCACTGGCGAATGCCCCGTCAGATGGGTCTACAGTATCAGGCTCTGGTATCGGTTTGAATTTTCTAGCAAACATATTGGCAATCTCACCCGCATCCTGCAAGCCATCCACAGATACAGGCAAACTTTGCTTGTAATTATGTTTTTTACAGAATTCCAGAACTTCACAAAATTTTTATTCTTTCTACTTGTAGTTAATATATCTAATTTAATCATTTCTTCATTATTTTGACACCAACGTAATTTATTTTTAAATTCCTTCCGACTAAGGCACATGTCATTATAAATCGGACCTGCGGATGGCCTGCCGGAAACACACCAACATTTAAAATACATACGAGCTTTCTGGTGACTCTCGCGTAAGTGCATATTCCAGCCTGTGATCTTTTTAAATTTCTTAATATTTTTAGAATACGAGCATGCACTGTGCATTGCTCCCAATTGTAAAACATTAATAATATCAGTGTATAATTTATCTATAAAAATAAAATGTTCAGCCATTCTATTGCATCTTTCATTCTTCTCACAAGCATCACAATTAAAAACATCATTAATTAACAACAAATTATCATCACAGTAACTAAAATATTGATTTATTTGACTAGCATCTCTTTTTCCCCATATCACTCGACAGTCCACAGAACTTTTTATTGTGTCTTTATTCAAACCAGATACACACACTGTATCGATATTACATACGACACGCATAGGGAAATGATCTGACGAATACGTATCGTGAATTACATCAATAGACGTTATAGTACTGCATGCGGCCTCCGTGACTATACAGTGGTCTAACCAACGGCATGAGCCATGCGCCTCGCTTATAAAGGTATAACAGTCGGAGTCCACTCCAAACGCTTTAATGTCTGCGCATACTAGTTTATGCCCCTGACAAAAATTCATTAGTTCCCGACCAAAATGCGCCGAAGGATGTTGTAATCTCCTAGAATATATACAGCAGTTAGATCACTCTCCTCTATAATGCAGTGTATTCTCGCAAGGCAATCAGTAAATTCAGGAAAGTTTTCCTCCTTGTCAGTGGGTAAATACACACTAAATACTAAAAAGCAGCGTGAGCCAACACTAATACGTATTGCGGCAAGTCTATCACTACCACATTCAACCACCGTGACATTATTTAATTTTGTTTTTCTCCACATTAATGCAATCCCGCCATAAGGCCTCCCGCGCAGCACACCAGCTGAGGTATCAACAGAGGATTTTGCTGTACAACTAAAATCACATGTATTTCGTGTATAAAACCCAAATCATGAGCAGCAGCCAGGTTTCCTGGAGCGCGATAATATCGGCATCAACACAGAGCGTTCGTACATGTTCCACTGATCTTTTTATGGACTTACAATTAAATGTGGTCATAACAATTGACTAGACAAATGACTAGGAACAGAGTAATATAGTTAAAAATGTCTTTGTCCATGGGTATTGTATACCTAATAGCAACAGAAAGATGCAAAAATATAGATGCGGCCACCGTACCGTTAACATCATATTTATTCGTCATAATCACATAATCATGTCATCTAAGGGTATGATCTAGTTACACTGAAAGCGTCTGTTGTGTGTGAGCTCCCTCAAATATTTACGGTCTTATTCATAATGACTTATCGGAGGTTTAAACGGAGATTTTATCGGAGAGATAATAAACGTTTTAGCGTAAAAAGACTATTATGAGTAACAAGTTTTGACAATTTTCGCGAACCTATTTTAGCGAACTTTTAAACCTCCGATAAGTTATTATGAATAAGACCATTAATGTATTCTGATTTTTAGTATTAGTTGTGTGAAAATTTAAACTCATTTGATACCACCGCTCGTTCCTGAGAAATAGCCTGATAACAGACGGACGGATAGAAAGACGGACAGGCAGTGCCGTCTCCGTAATAGGGTCCCGTTTCACCTTTTGGTACGGAATCCTAAAAAGGAAGACGAAAACACGTGTAGTCATGGATTTTCCAAACTATTTTACCTATTTTATTAGCGGAAATGGCTCCCTCAAGGCGGAGATCGTTGACATATTATTCCCGGTACAAACAACTGTATTTAAATTTATAATAGATTTGAATAAATACATTTATGTATCAACAGAGGCAAGATAATAATTTAGATGCTCTAAGAATCGTAAGGTGATAAAGTACAAAATAGTCTAGAATACATTTTTCTTGGTGAACACTTTATCTGCGTTGCTTAAATAAGCATTGAATCCACGACCAATGCTCAATTTTGTCATTGACTCGTCCACTCCAAATTAAATTAGAATGCTACATTGTAACCACTCCAGCTTAGCATTGGCAGGCATGCCGTCATGCATAGATAATATTAGTCTAACATCCTACCAACGTAAGTAAATAAATAATGATGTTTACAGTTACGGCTTGAGAAATTCATATCAATAATAGGTATTATATTTCAATAAAACAATGTACGAAAAGTGCAATATTATAATTGGTTTTAATGTTGTGATATATATATACTCATAATTACTGCATTGTCCATAGGCGTCGATGGGGGTAAAGGGCGGCTCGAACCCTACGGATTCAAAATGTTTGAAATCAATCTACAATTCTTACTTTTTCTGGAACTTCTGTTTCGATGAACGTTAGAAGGTCTTCAGATATTTGGTGTTCTTAGGCAAGGCATGGGCCTTGCCTAAGCGAGAAAACATAAAAAGAATTTCGTTACTGTTATATATATATCTTCTTCTAATATATACTCGTAAAATTCACGTGTCACAGTGTTAGTTACCGTACTCCTCCGAAACGTCTAGACCGATTCTTATGAAATTTTGTATGCACATTCAGTAGGTTTGAGAATCGGCTAGCATCTATTTTTCAAACCTTTTTTTTTTTAGTATGGCAAAACAACGTTTGCCGGGACAGCTAGTATATATATATATTTAATTCCCCAATGATGCTTTCATATTTTATAATCTTATTTGATTTGCATCTAATTATGTGTGACAGTTCTTCAGATTACAATAAGATTATACCAATAATATAGGTACGTACCCATTCCAAATGAGCAGCACCACCGCCCTTTCAGCGGTAAATAATAAACGTTGGTTTTAAGATTTATACGCATTTATACACAGGCTCTAAGTTTATAATACAAGGTAAATTTTTTGCAAGTTTAAAAATATCATCCAAAATGTCTTTTACAATAGAATAAAATTCATGAATGCATAAAGGTTAAACTAACAAATATGGGATTTACATAGATAACCCAAATTTGGATTTTGGCTGAAAATATATGTTGCCTTCAAGGTCGAAGACGTTAATTTACACGTGTTAAACTGTCAAAGATTTTTGAAGATGTATGGTCTTATTCATAATGACTTATCGGGGATTTAAAAATTCGCTAAAATCAGTTCGCGAAAATTGTCAAAACTTGTTATTCATAATAGTCTTTTTACGCTAAAACGTTTATTATCTCTCCGATAAAATCTCCGTTTAAACCTCCGATAAGTCATTGTAAATAAGACCAGTAGTATTTAAATATAGTATTTGTTTGGTCTTAGTGTGTAAGATCATAGTGTCAAATACACTCCTTTTTCCTCGAGTCCAAATAGGATTTCCTCCCCAAAGGACGGTTTAAATATTCCGGTTAAGGTAGACACCATATATAAGTAATAAGTCACTAATTGTAATATTTTTATTTTAGTTTGTTTCTGATTGTACTTTTTTTTAATCGTTTTGTCTTTTTGTTTTTGTGTCTGCATCTCGACCGTTAATAAATATATTTTTCTATCTTTCTTTCTTTCTTTTCATGTCACGATCCTTTTATCACGTAGTTAGTTAATTAAATATTTTGCATTGCGGCCCATCTTTCTAACTTCTCATTCTACGAACCATTGCTCGGTTAAAAACAAATACTCTTTTTATGAGATAACCAATTTTTTTCGTCTTAAATATATATGAAAATACCAAATATGATTCATATTAACGAAGTATTCCTCATTTTCAATATGTTCCCAATTTTCTATTCGCAAACTCCAGTAATGGGAGCAAATCTTTTCGTGTAGGTTTAATGATAAGATTGATATCAATATGTGGCTTTATAAGAAAGAATACGTCATTAAAGTTAACAAAATAAATTTGTACATTGATCTGCTTGGCAGGTGGTATAATAACCACCCTGATTTTCCTAGCAGGTTTGAAGAGAAATATTCCTATTATCATTTGAAAATCAGATCATCAAATTATTTTCCTAATACAGAAAGATATTATTGACTTATAAATAAAATAATTATCAATCAATCAATAATTTATTTTGTAAATATAGGTACATTATGATGTTACAGTTGTTATGCTTATCCGCTACATTTTACCACTGGAGGTGGTGTACAAAATTAGAATAAAATATTAAAATTACAATTAAAATTAATAATTAGGTTACAATTCATTAAGAAAAAAAATTAAAAAACAAATAATAGTAGGTATACAATACTATTGTCACGTTCCATTATGATAAGTATGTTGATGGCAATAATTGGCAATTGGCATTGTTCATATTTTTTTTAAATTCTTAATTCAAAAACCATTTCGGGGAATAGAGTTTCTGATCATATGTGGTGCCACATATGGTATATGGTGGTTCCAGGTGTTCCTATGTATTATAAGTATGTATTTACAAAAAAAAGTAGTATATGTATTCTATCCGTATTCTGGTACCCATAACACAAGCATATAAGCTTAGCTTGGGACCAGAGGACGTTGTGTGAAATGTCCATGAATATTTATTATTATTATTATTGTTCATGTTAATGTGTTTATTGCAGAGTGAGCCGTGTCTTGGGGGAACAGCAACCCGGGCACTACGGTGGCCCCAGATACACCGGCTCCAGCACCCCAGCCTCCGGGTAAGTCGTTGTCTAATCAGATTTATAAACATCAAATCTATACTCCTTGTTATTACATACAATGTTTAAGTCAATAATATGTCCATGGGGTAACCTTCATTGTCCACTTATATACATAGTTCTAGACCTTTCTCTAAGTATATTTTACCTATAAAACTATTAATATTGAAATAGATCGCTAATGTTATTAGTATCACCCTGTTTACTGTTCAAATATAAATATTTGTTGATTTGCAAGTTCAGTATGGCCATGATCTTATTGTTATAATTGCACTACATGTTTTAGAATCATATTACAAAGAATGCAGATGTATTTCATGAGAAATATTTTGTTTATATACCATCTTGTATATCAGAATGTTATATTAAGGTCTGTTAGGGCACGGATTAATTATAAACCTGGTACCACCCCATTTTCTCCAGTGGTGCTGTATTCATCGGCTGAAGGACAATCTAAGCTCATTAGGACTAGGAAATACTCAAATGTTAAAGCTGCTTATGAGGACATTTTCACTAAGTAAGATGCAAGATGGGCGCTTTATTGTGTATCATGATCAATTCAATAATGCATGTAGATTTTATATGTTGACCTGTTGTACCATGCGTCTAAAAACGGACATTACATGATCTTACGGCACAGAATACACCTTGGAACATATCATATATTCCGATGACGTAACACAATGATGGCACGATTAGTTCAGTTTGATTATGAAATCTTCGTTAATTTTATTTGACATGAGTTGGTCACATATACTAACCGTTGCGTTAAACAAAATTCGAAAGATTGAGATCAAGGGTGAAGGTTCACATTTTTATACAATGTTGACTTATTTATAACGATTTGGCATGTTTGAACCTAAATATATCATTGGTCGATCAATTTTATTACGTATTGCAAATATGTACTGCTGAAGTTAGGATAACATCCCTTAAATAGTATAATATAATCGTAAAATTTTGGGTGGGAGTTTGCGCCACAGATTTTAAAAAGGTGGTATTTTAATTTATTTAGATTTATGAATAACTATAAATAAGAATAACATTGGACTACGCCACGTATAGAAATTACTGCACAGGCAAAAGGTCCATCTGCTGGTAAGTGGTATCTATTGCTCATGGACTTAGCAACATTAGAGGAATCAAGCCGTTGCCTACCTTGGCAAAATTAGTCTTAGTAAACATAGCTTTTTGAGGAAAACTTTGGATGCATTATCTTCTGCCGGTTAAGATTACCTACGCTTGAAAAATAAAACGCAATTTGTTACTATTATGATACTTAGGTATCTAAAAGTTTGACATGACTTTTAATGCTTCGTTCCTATATTAGTATGTATCGGAATTTAAGTGCTATTCTCGAACCCTTAGATATGTTGAAATAATCTAATATTTTGCACACTTATCAGGGCTCAATAACGATGCAGTCTGTACAGAAAGGGGTTTTCAAGATCGCCTAATATTTAAGCAAGCTTTTTAGATATTTAAAATATGAAGTTAATATTTTTAATGCTGCTATTACTTTCCTTTTTTTTTAAACATTATAACTAAAAGAAATAAGACCGTCCGTTATTTTTTTCGGTTTTCTTTAGATGAACTTGCAGCGTCTGTCACACAAATTTGGTAAGGTTATACCAAAAAAGAAAGTAATAGAAGCTTAGATATACTTTTCATCTATTATATGGTGTAAAAAAAATAAAATTTTAATTTCCACAAAGAAAACAGTGGGCTACAAAACGTCTCTTTTTTTTAAAGAATTTGTAGGTAAAATTTGCCTCAAATATATTTATCCCTTTCAGCGCGGCGCTCATGACATACTGGCTTACTTAGGCTACTGAGGCTTGCGATCACTATAACGCGCTGGAGAAATAGTATGCGTTAAGTAGTCGATATTTAAGATTTGATTAAGTTAATAAATAAAGAAAGTATTATTATAATATTACGTGAAGCAAAGTGAGATTTATTTAAGCAACACTAGCTGCTGCTGGCTACTTCGTACGCATGGTATTTAGAACCATATCTTAACAAATTATACAGAAACAAAATCATCCGCTTGAACCTCTTTATCTGTTAAAAAAACCTCATCAATAACATACATACAAAAATAATGTGTTTGTTTTAAAATATTTATTATTAGGCGCTGTGGAAGGAGTATGAAATTTTCTACATTTATGGTTCATATAATTAGAGAGGGAGTCCAAAGTACACATAAATATTTTTTTTAAATTATGCATACCCTTATGATCGAATTTCGATTTATATAAAGACGTAATTTTTCCCAGTAATTTGTTAAAAATAGCTTTTGTTTGTTATCTTGATTCGTTCGTTGATATAGTATAGGACGTTGACAATAGATGCTTTGTCGTGTACATTGACCGGCTTCGAAGTCGTTGTCTTAGGAGCTTGGTTCTTCCTTAGACAATTAATAGGTCAATCTTATTCTATTTTTCGGGTATCAGGTACACTTACCTATTGTATATCGCTAACCGTTACTCGAACTCTCGCTAGCTGACATTAAATTAAATTGATTGACTGTATATATTTTTATCTTCGTTATCCTGATATGGGTAATTTTGTAAAATAAACAAATTTTAATGAATTCGTAAATTTTGAGTAGTAGGTTTTGAATTTTATTTAATTAGGTACATCTCACAAGAATTTCCGTTCCTATTATGACCAGAAAGTGTAGCTAGAAGACATGGCTATTTATTATACTTTTGGTCTCCAGCTTTGATTCTCACTCTCTCTCTCTCCAGCCCATCCACATTGCTGGTCACGAACCTCCTTTAATTTGGGAGTGATTATAAGCCTCCAGACTTGATTAATTACTAATTAGGTGTTTAATGAGGTGTATAATTTAGCCCTAAGAGATAATTGAAGTATTTTTTTTTGCGAAATATTGAATTCCCAAAATAAATACTTCTCATCAGTGTCTGCCCATCGTGATGTAGTGAACAAGAAGGCTCCTGTTAAGGAGTAGACCTTTACCCAAAAATGAGACATTTTTCATGACATTAAATGAACACACACTATCTTTTTAAAGAAATATTTATATGTATGTACAAATTAATTTTTATATCCTTGTCAAATATTTACGACGAGACGGTAGTGGTTAGTAGTAGTGATTTAATATTATCAATATGTATTTGCTTGATATGTAGGTAATGTGAATACACAGGTGAGAAATGGGGTGCTGCCACATATTCATGTGTTGGCGCTTTATTTTTCATCTGTGTTGCCTGCTTAACATGTTATTATTATCACAGTAATAACTGTAATTTTAACTTTAACTTTATAATGAAAACAGTGAAACTATATTAATTATTCAAAGCTGATCAAAGCTTGTTAACTTTCAGATAAAGTATGAGTTGTTTATTTTTAAAGTTAATACGCAGTATCACCTAAAGGATATTTTTGATTTCACCAAATAGTAGGTAATAATCTCCTGACGGTGTAAATCTATTAAAATTTCTAATTTGTGATTCACAGCTTTGATAGATTTGATAAATCATTACCCAGACACACACACACAATGGTATAGGGAAGTTAATATGTATTCAGTAAATTCGACGACGAAATTCATCTTTGACGTGATTTTTTCTGTCGGGAATATTGTTTGTATTGTAGCTCTCGCGTAAGGTATCAGTTAGCTATCAGCTATGGTGTTGTGAACATCACGTTTTGTTCATAGAACGTGCGCACTCCTGTATCGTTGCTAGGGTCGCGCCGCGTCAATCTTCTAACGTTTATTTACACGAGGGTCGATATATAAACTTGGCCATCCATCTATGTGGGCAGCAACCCTAACAAAACCTTACTAATTTAACGTAGTTGAATCAGTTGGCAGCGACCCTTTAAGAACTATTCGTCATTATCATATCGGGATATCATTGAAATCTCTTACTCGGCTATCTCATATTGTTATCATCAGTTAATTTACGATGTATGATGTCATTGTTTAGAATATATATGCGAATATTTGAACAAGTGTACTAACTCGGCGTTACCTAATAAAATTGATATTGCCCTTGAACAAATTGTGATGATTTATCGTTGTCTATAGTGAAATAATTATATTATACGCACCTGCCGTCATCGCTAGGAAAATGAAGAGTAGCAAGATGACACATTGTTTCTGGTGTATTAAACCAAAACCAGAGATCGATGACACCTCGAAGGATGACCGAAAAGATATAGGTATAGTCGTTGGAGTACGTTATAATATTTCTTGTGTAAGTAAATAAAAACTTTGAGAGATTGATGAAGGTATTGGAGCTCGGAAATGAATTATAAACGAAACGTTTACAGTGTTGCGAATTTGAATCAAACGTCTAGTCTGTTTACTTATTAATGCAAGTGCACAGATGTAACCGATAAGAATCAAGTGACTTTATAAAGTTTAGCGTTTGTTTTGTTATAATATATCATTATCTTATTGATAACTTGGATAGTTGATGAGATTTGTTTTGTAACAGTTTATTTACGATCTTGTGACAGTATATTATAATGGACTAAGCTTTAGAAATTTCTTGACTAAATAATTTATTCCTCGATTTAACTTAATTAAGGTATACGTTTTTTATTTAAATTTACGAGATATAGTTTATACATATATTAAAGCCAAAATACTATTACCTATATTATATTAGCTGTTGCCCGCGACTCCGTACGCGTTGAACTTAGAAATGTTCCCCGTTTTTCACGATTGCTTCGCTCCTATTGGTTCCAGCGCGATGTTATATAGCCAATAGCCTTTCTCGATAAATGTACTATACAACACAGATAGAATTTTTCAAATCGGACCAGTGGTTCCTGAGATTAGCGCGTTCAAACAAACAAACAAACAAACAAACTCTTCAGCTTTATAATATAGTAGTATAGATATAAGCTCACATAGGAGCACACATACAAAAATAACGACTTTGTTTTATAATAAGCAAAGATTAGTAAAAATTGTAAGAAAATTATAAAATTCTTGCAAAACGAAAGATTGCTATTATGTACGTTACTTGTATAGGAAAAGACACAAAGCGATTATTTAATATTCTGAAACACTTGTGTGTCTCATTTATTTAAATAAAACCACTGCTTACGGATGACATCGCGTTATATTTCATCAGACGCTGCGGAGACTTCACACATTTGTATCTATATCATGTTATATGTTGTATTAGGAAAAAATGCTATTGCTTTTCTTCTTCCCTCTCTCCAGCCCATTAACGTCTCACTCCTCCACCTTTCACTCACTTTAGGAGAGCTTTTGGATTACTATACCGCGCTGACCAGGCGTGTTGGCATAGGGTTTACTTACTAGTATTCTGTCTCTCACAGTTCATGCTAACTGCTTATATATAGCTTAGCTCACTTTCACAGCACTTTGGAGGAGAAATAGGGTGGTGACACTTGTACTTGCGTCTGTCACCACACGGATAATTAATATTAATAAAAATATAACATTTGCACACTAAGAATTTTAAATGTTGTTCTATCAACTAGATAAATAATTTTGTGATTTTATTTGTACATTATTTAACACAATTTATTATACTTAACTATTGTATTAGTTTCTGTTACATTGTGTAAGAAAACAACATGTAAGAAACTTTCAGGCTTTATTATGTGAGTCTATAAGTGTTAGACGTTTATTCTGCTTTTGTTGAACAAAACACATTTAAAATTTTACTCATGTCTTTATGTATATTTGCAATTTTCTTTATTACAGCAGCTTATAAATATAAAATCGCGTAGGATTATGAAAAGAAATGTGTTAATCTAATATATAAAATACTCGTGTCACAGTGTTTGTTACCATACTCCTCCGAAACGGCTTGACCGATGCATGTTCGGTAGGTCTGAGAATCGGCTTATAGATTACCTGCGATCTCAGTGCAATGAATAAGTAAGTGCAGGTAGTATTAGCATAACACAAGCATATAAGCTTAGCCTGGGACCAGAGGACGTTGTGCGAAATATGCATGAATGAAAAAAAACAAAATATAATGAAGAGTATCTCTATGCTTTTATCATTTGCTTTTTTGGATTATCTTTTCTGAACTTGTGTGAAAGACGCTTCAAATTCATCAACAACAAAAAAAAACGGATTTTGTGGATGAGCATAGTGATTACGTTTTAGAAAGAAGAAAATTAGACGAGCATACATATATAAGACATATATAAGATACTGTGACAAAAATTTATTACTCTAAAGGCCATTAAAAATTATAGCCACTAGAAAACATTGTATTACGATGTTTATATTTTTTGTAGATATGGAGCTTGGCTTGCTGCCTTTTC
This sequence comes from Orgyia antiqua, assembly GCA_916999025.1. Taxonomy (NCBI): domain Eukaryota; kingdom Metazoa; phylum Arthropoda; class Insecta; order Lepidoptera; family Erebidae; genus Orgyia; species Orgyia antiqua. The sequence continues at coordinate 878,619 of OU779863.1, read as the reverse complement.
CTTTGAACATCACAATAGATCTCGCATAAGTTAGAGGACAGAATGTTGACGAATGCCAAGGTCGCGGGGAGCCACTGGATGCAAGCGGCACAAGATTCCGCGTTGTGGCGTTCTATAGTGGAGGCCTATGTCCAACAGTGGACAGGGAGAGGCTGATGGATGGAAAATTTACTAAGACAGCCATACTCTGGTTGGGCATGCGGGTATCATGTTCAGGTGTGACAAACAGAGTTTGAAGGAAACTATACCTACCACGGGACAAAAGAAACATTGAGCAACAAACAAAACACTTGAGCTTATTGAAGACGGCTGTGTATTCCAAAAATATAATATTATTTATTGTCCTTCATAACTTCTTAAGGATATTGTCGCGAAATATGTTTTCATATATTTTTTTAAGTTGTTAGTTGTTGAGCTTGCCTGAGAATTGACACGTGCAAAAGTATAACCGTTAGGATCTAACCTAACGCTCCCACTCGTATTATTTTCATTGTTGATAACCCTTTTGACCTTGTTGGCTGTAACACTACCTTCTGCACAAGATATGGTCGTCGATTCCCACTCAATGAAACCTGTGTCTTTACAATAACTCTTTAATGAAGTTTCATTGCTTGTTCTGTTAAAAAAGCTGATTTTCCAAACTCCATTTGCTTGTGTCCTTGTGAACATAGCTACATGGTCTATATGCGTATATCTATATCTTTGAAATACGGAAGTGTCCAAGATGCCTGGTTCCTCAAACAGTTTAGGTCTTCTAAGACCACTGTTTATGGTCATCGACTCATGTGTTTATGATTACTACCGCGGTATGATCCGCTAAAACTGTGATGGACGTAGTTTGTATTGATATAGTTATAAGTTTAGAATAGAATAGAATTTATTTATCATCTTTACAAAGGCAGCTTATAAACTATGGTACATAGATTATATATTATCATGCATGTATTACAAATTATATAGTTATTGTAAACTTACCGGCATCCTAACTAGACTACAGAGTAGTCTGTGTTTAAGATACCAGTTTCTTCATAATATGTCGTTCTACAATACGATTTTTAGGGTTCCGTACCCAAAGGGTAAAAACGGGACCCTATTGCTGAGACTTCGCTGTCCGTCCGTCCGTCCGTCCGTCCGTCCGTCTGTCACCAGGCTGTATCTCAAGAACGGTGATAGCTAGAGAGTTGAAATTTTCACAGATGATGTATTTCTATTGCCGCTATAACAACAAATACTAAAAATAAAATAAAATAAATATTTAAGGGGGGCTCCCATACAACAAACATGATTTTTTTACCGTTTCTTGCTCGATACTAATAACGTTGCCTTATGTTGCATAGATAATGGTACGGAACCCTTCGTGCGCGAGTCCGACTCGCACTTGACGAATTTTTTATGTTAAAGAGTAACAAACAAACATTCGCGCATTTATGTTCTTAATGATTACCACAGGTTAAATTAATTACACTGCTACCAATAGGAGCGAAGCATCAGTGTAAAATGTTCCAAGAACGTGGAAAATTTGCTAAACGAAGTCGCGTGCAAGGGCTTGGTGTGAAATGTCTGTAAAAAATCTTGCAGCTGGAATAGAAATATTTTGTGCACTGGCTCTCTCTGCGGTTGTTTCCAGTTTTCCACTGTGTCCGTCGCGGTGACAGACTAATTTGTAATAAGCATTGATGAATTTGGCGAGGGTTAGAATGTCGCGACATTTCAAGGCACTTCGTACAAACTATCACTTCCTGGTGAGGGATTTATATGTTTAGTGTTGCTATGTATACACAATTGTAAATGGGTGATACACTATTCTGTAATTTTGTTTACTCAGTTTGCTCATTTAGAGTGTTGACAGTGTGTTAAATTTAAAGAGTCCTTGTTTAAGTTATACAATACAGTCTATCGTATTCGTGACGTAAGTTTTTGACGAAAAACGGCATGTTAAGTAAACTAAGTAGTTTTTTTACTTTAGTAACTAGGTTTCTTTTCGTGTGGTCGTGGATTTAGTAGAGCAGTTGTTTGTCACATAATATTAAAACTTCTCAGTATTTACGCTACTTGTAAGTGCTATTTTAAATCACATTATATAGATCTTAAGAACACCACACCAGTCAGATTCGGGAATACTTTTAGAGTACCCCGAGAGAAATCTCGACATTGAAGTCTATACCAAAGCAACGCGCTTGGTCTACGCCATAGTGTAGACATCTTTCCGTGAGAGCCAGGTCATTGTCCAGTAGTTCTAAGTTAATATTAAAAGAAGATTAAATATACTTAAATGTTCTTAAGCATCGTTTGGCTTAGCCCTGGCCTCAAATACGGACCTATGACTCAGTGGTCTGTAGTCATATTTACACGATACCTTTTATTCTTATATGGAAACAGAAAAACGAGGTCACGTTATAGAAGACAAAACATTGATTGTAATGACGTTGTATTATTATTTATATTTAGATTTTTGTCAGGTTTTCTAAAAAAGGGTTATGTATTTAGCGCGTATTGTGGTGTGTTGTACCTAAGTGTAGTATTATAATTTATTGTGGCATCTTTTATCCTTTAAGCGGTTGTATCAATTTCAGCAGTGCCGTTAGATTTTGTATTACATTATCACTGTATAAAGTTTACTTATCTACAAAATAGCTGTTAAATATTATTGATTTCTTTTGGACATAAGTTATTTGGACATACTGATGGGAAAAGTTTTGATAACTTGAAAGACAGATCGTTCTCTCCAGAAATCGTAAATTTTGAAACTATATTTGGTTTCTAGATTTCCTCCGTTCTCGTTATAATAGAAATAATTATATGGTTTTAATTTTTACATATCATCATCATCATAACATCACGCCTTTTTCCCATGGGGGTAGGCAGAGACTACATATTTCGTTGATTATCTTGTTAAAAGTTTTTCTCTGCGAATGCAGAAGAACATTTTCATTCTAATATCGTTTAATTAACCAGTTACGTTTGTTTGTTAGCAGGGGTGCTGGATATGACAGGGACCGACAACATACGGTTTAGCGGGCACACGCTCGATAAAGCCACAAAAGCGAAGGTGACCCTGGAAAACTTCTACACCAATCTCATCTCACAACATTTGGAGAGAAAACAGAGGTAATAACTTCATAATTATTTTTTCTTTATAAACGTTTGTCAAAACATGGCCTAGTAGAAAATCTCTCTTTCCGGAATTTACAACGATATCAAGAGTAGACGCTCTTAAGTGGAGTGTCAGTCTCGTGAACGCTGTTTATGAAGATAAGCATACGATACTTTATTTAATTGCTATTTATGTGCGTATTAGTAACTTCACAAAATAAGGTTTTCTAGCCTGCGAAAATACGACAGTGTGAAACTTATTCTGTTGAAGATGTAAATTGTATGAAAAAATATTTATTTATTCTATACAGGCTCGAAAAACTTGAAGAGTCTCTAAAAGATGATAGCCTCTCAGAAAGTCAAAAGCAAGAGAAAAGACAGCAACATGCTCAGAAAGAAACCGAATTCCTCAGACTTAAACGATCCAGACTAGGCGTCGAGGACTTTGAACCTTTGAAGGTAAGATGATCACAAGTTGTTTTTATAGCTAAGGTTGGCAATTGACTGTTCACCATCGGACGTACTAAATATTTAAGGGTACCACTGAAAATCAGCCCTGTGCTGAGTGATGTAATTGTTACTGTCATGGTGGACACTATTTTAAGCTTATGTCGTATGATAATTGCATATGGTTCATTTGTATTTCGTTTTTTACCTTAAACATTTTTTAAATTGTATATTAAGAATGGTGTCTACTCCATGACCGTCAGTGAATATTTTTTCTTTCTACTTTATTTATTTCGATAAGTTCATCTCAGAATTAGAAATGCTTTTTACAGTTACTGTGTTGATAGGTAATTGAATCTTTAAAATAGTTATATTATAATATAGCCCGTTGGCATCAAAACATCAGAGATAAATTTCATACCTAGTTTGTCTCTATTAGTTACTACTAGTTTGTGTACTACTAGTTTGTCATGTAGGAGCTATGTTACACGTTTCACATAATTTTACTTAATGCTGTACAATATTTTCTTTTTCTTAGATTCAAATATAGATAGACTTAGGTATAAGAGGGCCCGAGTGGTGACGGATTAAGAATACAAGTGTCACCTTCCGATTTCTTTCCCAGTGCGCTGTAAGAGCCAGCTACAGGTCTCTCACAGTAGACGTTAATTGCTTATATTGTAAACAATTAACGTCTACTGTGAGAGACGAAAAACTCGAAACTAAACCCTGTGCCAACACGCCTGGTCAGTAACACCATACACAGTAGACCATAATACCACCCAAAATGGGGGAGGCCCGTGCCAAGCAGTGGGACGTTAATGGGCTGGAGAGGAAGGTATAAGACAGGTCTCTAATATAATTTTTATAAAACAGGTGATTGGAAGAGGTGCTTTCGGTGAAGTTCGTCTAGTACAAAAGAAAGATACAGGTCATGTGTACGCAATGAAAATACTCAGGAAAGCGGATATGCTGGAGAAAGAACAGGTTTGTATATTATATCATGGCTGTATTCTGATAATCGTTTATACAACGTGTTTCAGAAAGGTGTAGTCATATTTGACCATCGTTACACATGGCCAGTGACTAGGCACTAGGCATGGATGAAATTACAAATACTAGTTATATTATGACTTTTATGTGTTCATAAAAGTTTAATTAATTTATTAAATTAATGGATCTTCTTTAAATACAACACTACTATGAGGTCATCTTTTATCGTAAGGTTCAATCGCATTCAATAAACCGTAAACATCTCATAATTGATGCGTTTCTGGTAGTTATTTAATAGTAAGCAATAAACAAAAAAAAACTTACCAACTGTATTTTTCTATGTGTAACTGTAATATTTAATATTTAAGGCCTATCTAATGCAACTTTAAATTATGACTACACCTTTCTGCAACACGTTGTATAAAGTGTTGGTATCTTTAAGGTTTAAATGTATATCTGCCATCACACAAGCATAACACACACTGTTTCATATAAGTTGATATTTTTATACTGTCAGGTAACACAATGATAATGAATATTTTATGATGTATTTATTCAGGTGGCTCATGTAAGAGCAGAACGTGATATCCTTGTGGAAGCTGACCATCAATGGGTTGTAAAAATGTACTACAGTTTCCAAGATCCAATGAACTTATACCTGATAATGGAATTCCTACCTGGTGGTGATATGATGACGTTGCTCATGAAGAAGGATACGTTGAGCGAGGAGTGCGCCCAGTTCTATGTCGCTGAGACAGCTCTGGCTATAGATAGTATACACAAACTTGGATTTATACACAGGTAAGATAATTTAACTTATAAATATTTTCCTCCTTTTTGAGTGTAGTAAAAAATCAACATAAATATGCTTTCTATTACTAAGTATATTATACTATTTAAGCTTTCAGCTTTTTCTCGACTTTTTTGTCGTTTTTAGGGTTCCGTACCCAAAGGGTAAAAACGGGACCCTATTACTGAGACTTCGCTGTCCGTCCGTCCGTCCGTCCGTCTGTCTGTCACCAGGCTGTATCTCAAGAACGGTGATAGCTAGAGAGTTGAAATTTTCACAGATGATGTATTTCTATTGCCGCTATAACAACAAATACTAAAAATAAAATAAAATAAATATTTAAGGGGGGTTTACAACAAACATGATTTTTTTACCGTTTCTTGCTCGATACTAATAACGTTGCCTTATGTTGCATAGATAATGGTACGGAACCCTTCGTGAGCGAGTCCAACTCGCACTTGACCAATTTTTATTTCATAAATACTCCGTCCCGTTTCCTACGGGAAAAGAGATAGCTACCTACTACCTCATTCGTACTTCCTATTTTCCTACCTCTCCCTCCACCTCGAATTCTGCCTCTTACAGTGTTTGTATGGCTTGTGTTAGTGTGTTGCGCTTCTTATTTAAATCTCCGTATTTATAATCTATTCTAATATTATTAAGCTGACAAGTTTGTTTGTTTGAACGCGCTAATCTCAGGAACTACTGGTTCGAATTGAAATATTCTTTTGTTGTTGTATAGTCTATTTATCGAGGAAGGCTATATACTATATAAGATCACGCTGCGACTAATAGGAGCGAAGCATCACTGAATAATGTTGTGAAAATGAAGAAATATTCCTAATTTCCACGCGTACGGAGTCGCGGGCAACAGCTAGTAATTAATAATATTGACCGTCTGTTGCTCTTCGGGATAGCCAAAAAGCCAACGACGTCGCCAAGGAGTTGACAGATGGATGACGAGCTTGTTTACGTCTCATTCATGTAGTGAGCTCGACAATATTTATACCAATTAGATATTTATACGCAATGATTAATTAGTCACTAATATTCTGTTGAAATTTAGTCTGTGACTATACATATAGCTATATTGGATAAGAATTTGCTTTGCCTGTTCAAGCAGGATAAATTCCTACGAAATAAGCAAGATTCCATCGAGTGGACGTTAGATCCTTATAGGAGAGAAACCAGTTGACTGAAGTAATATTCTCTAATATTATTTAACACTTGCGCGACTCATTAGTTCAAATAAAACTACTTTTTACGGATTTAGACGGGTGTATTTGTTTTAATTGGCCCGACGTTTCGGAGACTGAAGTCACCATGGTCACGGGTGGGACATACACGCGTCTAAATCCGTAAAATGTGGTTTTATTTGATCAGTTCATTGAAGGATTTTATCCAGTAAGACTACGCATCCCATCTGGACCGTTATCGACTTAGTATTGACTCCAAGCTTGTGATATTTTGAGAGGCTCTTTGGGACCAAACTATTCAGATGCTTATTTATTGTATTTCAGAGATATAAAGCCGGACAATTTATTGCTAGACGCACGCGGACACATCAAGTTGAGCGACTTCGGTCTGTGTACGGGTCTCAAGAAAAGTCATCGCACTGACTTCTACAGAGACTTGTCTAGAGCGACACCTTCTGACTTTAGTAAGTAACATTTCTTATATAAAACACGAAGGCAATCAGGGTATCCCTGATAATCGTAGAAATTAACTAAACCTTATAATAAATGTTATTACGGCGTAAAATTTTTTTGGCTTTTTTCAACGCATTCTTGTTTTGAAATGAGGTTATTTAATTTGCATGATGACATCGTATAGAACTTTGTACATTTCTTGCGTGTTATCTGTTTCTACTCTTCGTTTGTTTGATAATAAAAACGCTCAATTATAATATCACCAAAAACAGACAATTCTCATCGACCATGAGACAATTGAGGAAGAGGATATGTTATATCGGGTCTTCATACTAAAATGGTGATAGCATGCTGAATAAATGGGTTTCCATTATGAAAGTTTCACACTTCTTAGGCAACGTCTATACTATATTCTTTACTTAAACTAATTATTTATTGCATTGTACATATCTGGCATCTTAAATAAATATGTTTGTATCATAGGTCTCCAACGTTTTATGACCAACAACCTTTTGATTGAAAGAAAAAAGATTATTTTTAAAAGACATTTTTTTTTATAAAATATTACGTTTGTCGTCGTTATCTTTGCTCGTGGTCTTTTCAGTGCTGGGTACTGGCCTGCTATATAATAGGAGAAGGGTTATTTTGTTTAATTTAGTTCAATCTGTTAGCCTGCTTAAATTTTGTCATTTTGAATAATTTAAATTTCGTGTGCCTATAAACCCGCTAATGCCCCTATGCCTTGTTATCGCCACGATAGTCTAGTGCCCCCCCGAAAAACTAATATTCCCACAAAACCCACACACAGGGGTTTGCTGTAAAAAAACTCACGGCTGAGTTAAGCTCGCCTTTATACATTTATTATGTACTTTCTGTATTTGTTTTAATGTTTATTGTACAATAAAGAATAACTGAATGAAATAAAATTGTATTGATCCAACGATAATAAATGACCCCACTTAAATCTAAAAACCGCACGATAATATAACGACTCTACGATACTATAATGACCCCACGAAAGTTCCTAGCAGCTATAGTGGGTTGGAGACGTATAGATGAGATGCCAATGTGTATTATACTAATATTTAATTCCATTTCTATAGACTATTCCTTCACGTTCAATCTGTCGTGTGCAGTATCTACTTCGTCATCAGCGATGGACTCTAAGCGTCGCGCTGAATCTTGGAAGAGGAATAGACGAGCGCTAGCTTATTCGACTGTAGGAACACCCGACTACATAGCGCCCGAAGTGTTCCTACAGACTGGATACGGTCCACAAGCTGATTGGTGGAGTCTTGGTGTTATTATGTTAGTATATTCAAGTATTATTTAACACTAACCAATGAACTCTTATGCTTTTTTAGTTAAAGATATTTATTTCGACGGGCTTCTTTGTGGAGTGGTTTATGTAATGGACTGCCGATCACGAGGTCGCGGGTTCGATTCCCGCTTGGGACAGTCATTTGTGTGATATCCATAAATGTCATACAAATGTTTGTACTGCGTCTGGGTGTTTTCTATGTATTTTAAGTATGTATTTAGAAAAGAAAAGTAGTATATGTAGTCTATGCGTATCTGGTACCCATAATACAAGCATAGAAATATAGCTAACTTTGGGACCAGAGGACGTTGTGTGAAATGTCCTGAATATTATTATTTATTTATTATTATTTTTTTCTATTTTTTGTCTTCAGCAAGTACACAAGTGAAACTGCGGGTCACATCTAGTATTTAATAACTTAATGCCATAAAAAAGAATGAGACCTTTAATTTTTAGGGTTCCGTACCCAAAGGGTAAAAACGGGACCCTATTACTGAGACTTCGCTGTCCGTCCGTCCGTCCGTCCGTCCGTCCGTCCGTCTGTCACCAGGCTGTATCTCAAGAACGGTGATAGCTAGAGAGTTGAAATTTTCACAGATGATGTATTTCTATTGCCGCTATAACAACAAATACTAAAAATAAAATAAAATAAATATTTAAGGGGGGCTCCCATACAACAAACATGATTTTTAGGGTTCCGTACCCAGTATCTCAAGAACGGTGATAGCTAGACAGTTGAAATTTTCACAGATGATGTATTTCTATTGCCGCTATAACAACAAATACTAAAAATAAAATAAAATAAATATTTAAGGGGGGCTCCCATACAACAAACATGATTTTTTTACCGTTTCTTGCTCGATACTAATAACGTTGCCTTATGTTGCATAGATAATGGTACGGAACCCTTCGTGCGCGAGTCCGACTCGCACTTGACCAATTATTTCTTATTGATTTGCTATTGTGTTGTTTCATATTGATTATTTATTTATTAAGTATTAGGTATTTAAGCATGCAATATAATAATTGTCATTTTGTTATTTATTTCTTTTGCTATTCATATTATTTATTTTGTGTACAAGCTATGCGATAATTTAATTTTGAACGCCTTATTTTTAGTTGTTTAGTTATAAGTGATGTTGCATGCACTGTAGGCAGTTTAGTTTTTATATTTGTTTTGTTTTATATTTGTTTTGGTAGTTTTCTTAAGACATTATGTAAAACATTTGTTTATGTATAAAAAGTGTACTTAATTATAATAATTACAATAGTTATATTGCTGGCGTTCTTATTATTAGCGATGCAAAAAATGAATTGTTAATGCAAATTATCTTCCTATTTGTCAAAGCAGTCTTATTGGGTTCGATTTTCAATCTTTTTGTAAAGTTAGATATTGAAGATTCTCCGGTATAATCTATGACAGGGTCTAGTACTAGCTATGTCCTGTGGTTTCACCCACGTTTAGAATTACTTCCCGCTGCTAAGCTTTGTCTGCCAGGCCTATATAAAATAGTTAAAGCCAAATATATGAAAGCCAACTTGCAATTGAAACATTACTATTAGTAAACGTTATTACTAAAAATGTTGGTAATATAATTAATATTATGACATATTTCATACAAGAACGTCTGGTTTCAAGCTAAACTTATTTGCTTGTTCCAAAATTGTTAATTGAAATAACCCACACAACAATTATTATTGACGGATTTTTTATAAGTAAATTTGTAAGGCTTCTGTGTAAGTCCTAATTATATGTGAAGATAAATGATATTAAAACTGGTTCGATTAAAAAATTGTTCTTCTGTTGCCTAGTCGTTTTTTTAAGGAAAGCTTTAGGCTATATAACATCATGCAACGAAGCATATTTTCGTTAGCAATCAATGTAAATTATCCTAAGTAATGGAATCAGCATGGTTTTTGTTATTATTTTTAGGTACGAGATGTTGATCGGCTACCCTCCATTTTGTTCCGAGTCACCACAAGAGACTTACAGGAAGGTGATGTCTTGGAGGGAGTCACTCACTTTCCCACCGGAGATACCTATCAGTGAGGAGGCGAGGGAGACTATACTTCGCTTCTGTTCTGAACCTGATCGCAGGTAATTACATTTAATAAAATATTATTTCTAGGCCTAGATATTGTGCAGTCTGCATCCAGCGGCTCCCTGTGAGATGTTGCTATTTATTCTACCACGAAGTGTAAGAAGGCTTGTGTTCAGCTTTGGACGTCAAAAAGCTAATGATGAACTGATGTAAATAAACTTGTTTAGAATGTGTATAGCCTTTCATGATTTTAATTGTTAAATACATAATTATATTAATAAACATTATATTAGGCAGAAAAGAAGCCGTGCTGCGCTGACCCTAAATGTTTTGGGATAAGGGCATGAAGCATTAAGAGGATACCAAAATAGCTTCGTGCATTTTTCTACGTACGAAGTTTTCATTGTTTCTTTAGATTGAATGGCTAGAGCTCTAATTTTTAAGTATATGTTTTTTCAATATATGATCTAGGATCGCATAAACTCAGAAACGCGATTGAAAAAAGTTTTCTCGATAGAAAATCTTGGCGAAACAACCTCTCTATTTTTTTATTGTTTTCATTTGTCGGTCTATTATCGCGTATTAACTAATGAAATAACTTTAAAAACATAAGTAACTATTATATATAGAAACACGTAAATCAGAATTAAAATATATTTAGTAGATTTTGAGTAATTAAGAAAAGTATCCCTAATTCTTCATTTTCTGTGCCTACTGGCTGTGTTAATATGTACGTGTCGGCGATGATATACGATAATATTGATGTAGGCCCTTAAAAAACAATTACAATAATTAATCATACACTTACTTTGTTTGGATCGTAGCAGATGGCGCTGTTTAGTATCTGCCTACCCCCATGGGAAAAAGGCGTGATGTTATGATGTTGACTTACCTTGTATTTAGACTAGGATCGCAGCGTGGCATTGAAGATGTGAAATCAGTGCCTTTCTTCCGCGGCGTTGACTGGAGTCATGTCAGGGAACGACCGGCGGCTATCTCTGTTGAAGTTCGATCTATAGACGACACATCCAATTTCGATGACTTCCCTGATGTCAAACTCGAAATACGTGAGTTTAGTTCTTATTGTTACTTTATATGTGTGGGTGCTGTGAGAATCAGTTTAAATAATGGGATCCTAACTCAGTTCCCGTACATTTTCGCTTAGAATCCACCGGTGGAGTCTAAGACATATAATGGGATAAGGGCAGGTCGACTAGGGTTAAAGATAACATTGTCTGTGGGAGACGGAATACTTGAAACTAAACCATGTGTCACCACCCCATCTCCTCCCAAGGGCGCTGTAAAAGTCAGCTAAGGGATATTGCACACAGATAACATCTTCTGTGAGAGAAAGAAACTCGAAACGAAAAGAGAGAAACCATGTGTCGACCTCAGCGTTGCATAAGTAGAACAAATAACTGTCTGAAGTGGCGTTGGACTGGCGCTTATAGGATAGAAAGGAAGATGTGGTGGATACGTTACGAGAGCCACAAGTTTGTTACTTGTTATATTATTCTACAGCCCATTAACGTCCCACATATGGACACGTGCCTCCTGCACTTAGGCTGGATATTTGGTCGACTATCGCGTGTTGACCAGGTGTTGCTGGCTTGGATTTGATGTCGAGTTTTTTGACTTTGACTTTGACCATAGAAGATGTTTGTCTTGTTTTATAGCACTTTAGAGAGGAAATGCGGCTGGTGAGACTTGTATTATTAATATGTGACCAAATTCAGACATTTGAGTATTATAAATTTTAACAAATATGAACATTGAGTACATTGTTGCAGCATCAGCGCCGATACCTCAGGATGGTGAAGTGGCTTATAAAGATTGGGTATTCATCAATTATACATTCAAGAGGTTTGAAGGACTCACACAACGCGGTACACCAACCAAAAAGTGAAATAAACACTTTCGCTTTTAATAAGATCACACATAACGTCCTTCAAAGCAATATATTTACAACAAAGGCGGTATGTGATAGAAGCGCTATTGAGCCGGTATACTGCAGTTATAATTTATTTGAGTTTTAAGACATTTAAGGGTAAGTTTTCACAAACGAGCATTTCTTTAATACATTCATATTATGAAATTAACAAACTGTTTTAAAAACATTAATAAACATCTTCAACGTTGATTTAAATACCTACACATGAAATATATTGAAATTTTTTAAAAATTTATTGTAGTAAAACATATATTTAACATTTAATAAATCAAATTATGGTGGAAAAAAGTGAAATGCCGCAAGCGGGACTTGAACCCACGACCTCGGAATACCGTTCCGAAGCTTTTCCAACTGAGCTTATTGCGGTCTACTTGCATCATCTCAAATTAACCACCATACTTGTCACTCGAATGAGTTTATATATTTTTACGTGTGTAAAGCAATCTTGATAGGTGGCGCTGTACGTAAAAATATATAAACTCATTCGAGTGACAAGTATGGTGGTTAATTTGAGATGTTGCAAGTAGACCGCAATAAGCTCAGTTGGAAGAGCTTCGGAACGGTATTCCGAGGTCGTGGGTTCAAGTCCCGCTTGCGGCATTTCACTTTTTCCACCATAATTTGATTTATTAAGTAAAAGCATAGCATGTCAAATGCAAAATTAATAAATTACTTTATATATTATATTTTTTCCAAAACGTTTATGAGACGTTGAAGTACATCTTTAGAGCGTGTTTTTTTTTAATATCAATACACATGAAATGAATTTCTTTAAAAGATATTTTACGGATGAGTATAGCGGCTGATATAATTTTTAACATACATATTTCTTTTTCATTATAGATGTTTAAGAAATGAATTGACTAAATGGTCATAAATTCAAACATCTGCCATGGTAATTGATTTTTGCTTTAACTTTTATGGGTGTGTCATAAAAGGTCGAAATAAATAAAACAATAAATATCACGGACATTTCCCACAACTTCCTCTGATCCGAAGCTAAGCTTATATGCTAGTTTTATGTGTACCAGAATACGGATATACTACATATACTGCTTTTCTTTTGAAATGAATTTTAGATGAGTTTTTTAAAACTAGTATCTATATATGTATATTAAATCCTTGTTCTAGTACCTATAACATAACAATAAGCTTAGCTAAGGACTATAATACGTTGCCTAAAGTGTTAGCGAAATAAAAATAAAAACGAATTGTTATGTCCTTGCATTTTAATATCTTAATTTTGTTCTTCTTTCTCACAGCAGGCATAATTAAATTATTATGTGGTTTTAAAGGGAAAATATGTGGCGCTATAGTCTCGCATTATAAATATTATAATGTGGTTAGATATTATAGGCCGTAGAGGAATAGATAGGAGAAAAAAAAGTTTGACAGATAGACAGATTCGCAGATGGACACCGAAATAGTTCTATAAAGGTTTATTTTTGTACGAATCTCTAAAAACCAAAAGGATTTGTTATCAGGAAAGTTCAATTCATGCCAACAAACATATATCGCAATATCTAAATATAAATAGTTGTTTATATATCTACACAAATCTGATATATTATATTTAAATATCACATTTAATTTATTCACAATACCATTCCGTCCAAATTATGTTATATATTTCACAAATACATAAATATCTTATAAAAATTATTATATTTACTGCCGTACCTTTGATATAAAAAAAAATCTATCTATATATTATATCTACTTATAAAGATTAAAAGCTTTCTAGTTGTTTTTATGTCTTAGAATTTTTTGGATTATAATTGTTAAAAACATACAAACGAATTGATAACCTCCTTCTTGTAAATTCGAGTAAAAATTATTTACAGTATAATAAGTAATGTTATATACTTTCTAATATATTTCTTTATATTGGCGTAAGAAAATATAATAAAAGAAAACAATAGCTTAATATTTTCTAACACTTGCGCGACTCATTTGTTTCGTTCGTCGACCCGACGTTTCGGTGCAGTCACCAGTCTCACCCGTGACCATGGTGACTGCAAAGTCTCCGAAACGTCGGGCCAAAATTTAAAAAAAATATACGCGTCTAAATCCGTAAAAAGTAGTTTTATTAAAACAATAGCTTTTAATAAAACCCACTTTTTACAAAACACAATTTTATGACTTTATATTTCACTAGTTATAGCCCGCAACTTCCGTACGCGTGGATTTTGGAAACTAAACCATGACAGTTTATTAAAAAAAGCCGTCTGCTTGAACCACTCTATCTTTTAAAAAAAACCGCATTAAAATCCATCTAGTATTTATGAAGATATAAGCTCACACAGCTACATACATACAAAAATAACGACTTATTGTCTTATTTATAATGACTTATCGGAGGTTTAAACGGAGATTTTTTCGGTGAGATAATAAACGTTTTAGCATAAAAAGACTATTATGAATAACAAGTTCTGAAAATTTTCGCGAACCGATTTTAGCGAACTTTTAAACCTCCGATAAGTCATTATGAATAAGATCATTAGTATTATACTAAGTAAAGAAGCTCCTAGTTTTAAGACGGTCTGTATCTCCTAAACGTAAATAAAATATAAAAGAAATATACTAGAAAACTAAACGTAACAAACTATATATAAAACATTCCTCTTAAAAAATTATATCTATTATAAAAACCGCAATTTAATGTGTAGTTTTAAAGATACAAGCTCACATACGGACAAACATAAACAACAAATTTGTTTTATAAGTAAAGATTAGGTTGTATGTATGTTGTATACATATTAAGTATGTATAATTATAAAAATTATTGATTGCATGTGTGTCTATCGTTATTTAAGGTCTGTTGAAAAGATTTACATACACTTATTTGACGCCACAGATATCTAGTACAAATAAATAAAATCTATCTTATACATACAAAATTAAATGCGAATTATTGTATCGGATTGGCATTCCTGATGAGACTTGATATGGTTATTAAATAAATGTGCAAAACTGTCCGATTAAAAGAAGAAAGTCTTTTAAATTACTGTAAACATTAGATACCTTAGTCTATAATACACAGCTTTTATAAAAAGAAAGTTCAGTTAACATTATCAAACTATGATAATGGCGCTATCAATTAATTTTTTTAATTAAGGGCCTACATCAATATTATCGTATATCATCGCCGACACGTACATATTAACACAGCCAGTAGGCACAGAAAATGAAGAATTAGGGATATTTTTTTTGTTTACTCAAAATCTACTAAATATTTTTTAATTCTGATTTACGTGTTTCTATATATAATAGTTACTTATGTTTTAAAGTTATTTCATTAGTTAATACGCGATAATAGACCGACAAATGAAAAAAATAAAAAATTTGAGAGGTTGTTTGGCTATGATTTTCTATCGAGAAAACTTTTTTCAATCGCGTTTCTGAGTTTATGCGATCCTAGATCATATATTGAAAAAACATATACTTAAAAATTAGAGCTCTAGCCATTCAATCTAAAGAAACAATGAAAACTTCGTACGTAGAAAAATGCACGAAGCTAATTTGGTATCCTCTTAAGTACGATCGATGTCAACGATGTCAATGATACGATGTTAACAGAACTTTTTTATTAGAAAAATCTGTATATTTTAAATATTTTAATTAATAAAAATGTGCACAACAAAATAGCCCATTAATCAAAATACGTCATAATTGCTTTAATTTTTTTGGTTAGTTGTGCACCTAGAATTGGTACCATTATCTATTTTTGCTAAGATTCTAACCTTACAAAAATACTATCTAATTACACTATGACAAAGATAACGTAACGAAATACCTAATACAAATATATTAAAATTATAATTTACATTTAAAAAAATACAGTTGAATTAAAAACCTCATACTTTTTTTGAAGTCGGTTAACTTTGGGAGCAATCTGTGCATTGCAATATTTCTTCTCATCAAAGTCATGGCAAAATAAGGTTCAACTTCAAACTTAACAAATCGCTCTTAAAAATAAGCACATAGTCACAGGTATATTATAGAACATAACATAGCTTTGCTCTTTTTTATAAAATAAATTAATAATACATACGAAATAGCCGCTATACTATTTCTTAAGATAGAGGAAATCAGTAGTTTCACATATGTTTTAAAAACCAAATTTTAAACTTTTACCTTAATTATTTTGCTCAGAGTAATTAGCCTGAATACCGATAGATTTTCATAATATGTATTATATTTCAAAAAGACGTAATTTTTATGCCCATTTCCATTCCAATTTTCAATAATCAAATTAAAACAGCGTAAAAGAAATCTCATTTTTAGTACATATCTTTTTAACCAACTTACATTTCAGGTTTCTTCCTGACTCTGCGTTAGCATTTCAATCATTATACCTTGAAGACACACCTATTTCGTGTTATATCAATACATTGGTTGATTAACATTATTCAGGACATCTCGAGTTGTTTAGTTATGACCTCGATATAACTTACCGTTTTTATTTGCATAAATAACAACTAAGATATATTTTAAATAAAGTATTTCAAGTACTTTTAAAATAAAATTTTTATATACATATAAGACATTTAACGTATAAATTTATGGCGACCGGGCATAATCGGCTGAAACAGTCACATATATTATTCATAATTTAAAAATAGTACATGATAGATGTTTTAACCAGCAATTTTATTTGAATATATATGAGTTACCAATAAATCATCTTGTACATAGCTTATAAGTATAAGAATTAAAATAAAATTAAATGAATTATCATTCAATATTTTTGCACTAATATAATAAATAAATGGTCAAGTGCGAGTCGGACTCGCGCACGAAGGGTTCCGTACTATTATCTATGCAACATAAGGCAACGTTATTAGTATCGAGCAAGAAACGGTAAAAAAATCATGTTTGTTGCATGGGAGCCCCCCTTAAATATTTATTTTATTTTATTTTTAGTATTTGTTGTTATAGCGGCAATAGAAATACATCATCTGTGAAAATTTCAACTTTCTAGCTATCACCGTTCTTGAGATACAGCCTGGTGACAGACGGACGGACGGATGGACAGCGAAGTCTCAGTAATATGGTCCCGTTTTTACCCTTTGGGTACGGAACCCTAAAAAATAAAAACACCATAACATAATACACGGTTAAGAAAAGTTACGACAGTTTACATTTTGCCTTTGTTTTCACAGCTTTTTGCAATACATATGTAAAGATAAGTGGTATTTGGTATATTGATTATATAATGTAACTCGACTTTTATATAACATACATTATGCGTTTGATGAAATCTACCCTTAAGTTCATATCTTATACGCAGTTGTTGGTGTTATTTAACGTAATGTAACTTATTGACGTACAATCTTTTTATCAATTTTATGGTGATCAAAAATAGACAAATGTACTCGTATTTATCATCTTTTAATTATTTATTCTTTTTGATTGAAACATTTAAATTATACAGTTTGACTAATAGAAACTTAATGCATTTAATATTTTACAAAACAACTTTTAAATTATACAAATTTACTTTATTTAAATTACGACAAAAATGTTTTAAAATGCACTTATTAATTCTAGTACTAAATAAAACATATATGTAATGAAATTAAAACATCGAATATGATATATTATGATTAAATACACCACATGCCTTGGCTCACAAACCTGTCAGTATGATTTTAGCGCTATTTGATATCTATTTAGGTGGTTAAGTTATTCATAAAAGAAACTTAGTGAATTGAAATAACAGTTTTATTAATATTATTGTGAATAGCACTTAATGTAACAAGTTTTCATGTTGTATAATTTTAATATTTAGGTATAATTTGTTTATTATATTCATGTGTCTCATATTAAAAAAATATTATCAATTTTAGTTTAAATGTGATGGGCTGTTTGGTTGGTAGTTTTTTGGCGTTTACGTAACTTCTATGTACTAATATAGTATTGTTTAATGATTAAGCTGTCGTTTGATTATATGAGTATTTGTTATAACAATAGATACAGGTGATGGGAAGCCGTTATATTGCCAGATAATGTCTAGTTGTTCACAAAGCTAACATTCAAACTTCCTCATATTTGCCATTAGTTCTGTCAATTAATTTAAACATGTTTACATTCATTGCGTTTTAAACAATTCAAAATTCAATATTTTTGTTGTTCAAATATTTCGCTCGTTTGGGCCAAAATAATATATGGATTTTACCAAAATAAATTTGTTTTTTAAATAAGAAACAGTCTTCGGATAAAAGTATTATAAAATGAGATATATAACAGAAAATATTTTAGACAATACATATTAACAATAAACAGTGTTATTTAGGGTAACTTACTCCTAAAGGATGTCATCTTATAACTTGTATAAGGTGCGACGAGTTTACAAGTTTTCATTCAAGCTATAGAGGCTATGAATTAAGCGAGTCTCAAAAACCACACCGTTAAAAATATATTGGGCGCACTTTACTTTAGATTAGCCCCCCTTAGCATCGTAATTCTAACTTTAGTTAACTTTTTTTTTGTCAATAACCCCTTTTAAGGTAAATCTAATTTATTTGAATAGCTCATTTTTACAAAGAACGGCAAAGCGGTTCGCAATAAAATGAGGTCTTATATTCTTATAGTTTATTTTAAAATGTCTATGGAGCATTACATATCGCTGATTTTTGCATGTTCTAGAAGGTACATATATTATGTTAATAAAGGCGTGTCAAGACAGTGTGCGTATGCCGCACGTAAGCATATACGTGACGTAAGGTATGGATTTCATGGGCGTAACAAGGATTTGTTTGAGACACAGAAACCTAGTAACTAAATCCTTAGCAAACACATCTGATCTGAGCGGCATATTACAACAAAACCTATCCCAAAAGTGACGTATTATTGGGCTGGAAAGAGGTAATAAGAAACAAGGAATCGATTACGGGAGCAGCTTTTGTTTCTTCGGACAAGTTCTGAAAAAATATAAAACAATGTTTAGTACTTGCTCCGATATTTTGCTGGCTTTTGGGGACGAGGTCCGTAGCCCATGTTGGACTTGTTAAGCAAAATTGTACATTAAGTTTGTATACACGTAAATAAGCAATACGCAATACGTAACGCATATGCAACCTGTCTGTGTTGGCCTTTAATGTGATCAGTATCTAACATGTATTATCGTTGTATGAATTTTGGCATGAAAAATAGGAGTCGAGATAGTTAAAATTTTAATTGTATAAAATACATGTCGTTACCCGTATACTAATGGTCTTATTAAAAATGGCTTATCGGAAATTTATAAGGAGATTTTATCGGAGAGATAATAAACGCTTTAGTGTAAAAAGACTAATGAATAACAGATTTTGACAATTTTCGCGAACCGTTTTTAGCGAACTTTTAAAACTTTCGATAAGTCATTATGAATAAGACTATAACACTATACGTATACTAACGCAATTGTTAAAAATGTCTATAAAAGATAAACACCTAGGCCTAGGAAAGTTGATGAAAAACATGACTGTATGAAACAGGGACAGCGGCAGTATTATTAGCTTTTATTTGCAGGCAGGTTACGTCGTGAATTGAACTGCCTGGCAAATTTGTAATATAAACATAATATATCTACAAGTCAGTCAGTTCACTAAACCTTTCATAGATTAATATGTTTAAAAAGAAGGTACCACATAAAGTTTAAGTACTATAAGCCACACAAATTGGTAATGCGCCTGGCGGCCATGTTGGTGACGTCATAGTGACGTATAGATGAGAACATTACATTTTGTTAGCTGTAATTTTTCTTTGCTGATGACGTCACAAGGGCGTTAATTTTACAAGGTTCCAGCGCATTATCAATTTGCATGGCTTATAACAAAAAGTTTTATATTATACAACACAACTAAAAGTTTTATATTTGCCATAATACGTAATTTTGCCAGTAGCAATGTACGGCCTGCTTGGAACTTCCATGATTTTGAAAAAGCACATAATATGCTGGCAGGGCTCTAAATATTATTAATATTAATAGAGAATTGTAAGATATAGTTTTTTGGTTCATACAAGAATTAATGCATTGTTTAAAATTACAGTAACATATCATTTTTATATACATAGTTTCGTATCTTGATTACTGCCATCAATATAGTATCTCGCTTACTATTGCAATGTCAAAATTGATACAAAATACATATTTTATTGAGTTAAAAATAAAATATGAACTATCTTCATGATATTATTTATTGATTAGTCGATACACACGCAGGCATCTCTCACCGCGCTTCAAAACCTAAGCTATTTGCTTTGTTATTGTTATTTCAAATAATAATAATAAAATTATTTAATTTGTTTTATTGTAAGTTTTTAAAGTAATTATGTTTAATATTTTTATTTTTCTTCCATGTGATTAAAATGAATGTGGCAATATGATTAAGCATTAAAAGCGATACGAACTCTATTAATGTTGTATTATTTTTTGTATCCGTCTTCCCAGGCTATTTACTTACCTATATAACTCTGTGAGATACTGGCACCGATTCTACGTGAACAACTAAACCTTACTAAAAAATGAACATTTTGTGTCAAAAACAAAATTCATCAATGTTAAGTGGGTACTGTACTCCTAATTTAGGTATTTGCCTTAGGTATTGCTATCCCTATTCCCGAGCACCGTGCTGAAAGGCACAAATATAGCTGAAGCAGATTTTACCAATATTATTTATTTTAGTTATTATGTATAGAAAAAAAGAAAGTGACAGAAGCATAGATATACTCTTCATCTATAATATAGCGTAAAAAGAATAAAAATCGGTTTAACTTTCGCGAAGAAAAAAGGGAAGTACGATACCCATATTTTTGTATGGAGCATAATTTGGTATCGTGCCCTCTTAACACAACTTTTTATTAGAAAATCTGACTAACGAATTTAACTAATATAATTGTGCACAACGAAACAGCCGATAATATAATAGATAAGTTGAATTTAGTTTTGCACGTAGAATTGGTACCACTGGCTTCATCCACTTTGTAGCTATTTGGTCTACTCTTGTTGCTAGATGCTCTAAGGGCTTGACGTCACGCTCACTAGACGTGTTAGCTCAAGGTTTAATTTCGAGTAGGTATTCCCTCTCAAAGTTAACTGCTTAATAACCTCACTCAGCTGGCTTTTACAGCATTCTTAAGAGGAAATGGGGGGTGACACTTGTGTTCTAAATCCGTCAACCACATCGATAGTTTTGCATTTTGTTCTATTTTTGTTACCAATGTATCAGTTATTATTACAAAAATCAATGTTTTCATGTAGTGATGAGGTGATAAATCAAGGACAAAGACGAAAGAGAAACGGTGAATAACCAGTCTTGACAATTTTCGCGACCCCATTTTAGCCAACTTTTAAACCTCCGATAAGTAATTATGAATAAGAACATTAGTCTATATTAAACAAGAAAGTTAAGTTTACATGGCCGAATTGTGATAACGACACTATCATAATTCAATTTTTAGTTAAGTTTAGTTTAGTTGTGCGCATAGAGTTGGTACCATTGAGCAACTAAATTAAGAACAAGAAAGTCTCTCGCTTTTCCCATAATAAACACTTTTTTCCCAAAACCATTCGTAAGCTAGGTTGAAAGTTGCAGATCTTGTCAAGAGATGGCGCTCATTTTAAAAGAGATTGATTTAATAGTTTATGTCGTTACAGTGCCGGTGAATCTCCTTTCTCTATCAAATTATACGTCATCATCATCATCATGTATTTGCAAAAGAAAAGTAGTATATGTATTATATCCGTATTCTGGTACCCATAACACAAGCATAGAAATATAGCTTACTTTGGGACCAGAGGACGTTTTGTGAAATGTCCAAAATATTTAATTTAATTTAATTTTAATCATAACATCACACCTTTTCCCATGGGGGTAGGCAGAGACTATAGAGCGCCATCTGCTACGGTCCAAACATACTTCCTTGGCTTCATCTACACTAATAAATCTGGTTATACATGCCCGACTATTGTAAGTGCTACGTACTTTCCCCTTTAGGAGTATACCGGCGATGACATCTTTAAAATAAATAAATAAATAAAAACGTTTATTAGTTCACAAAAGGAGTACAGAACTGTTAAATTAAATTGGTCCCTACACTAGTATATTTTTACACATTTGTATACATCGGAGTATATTTTTCCCGGGCGTCCTCTCTCAGCATTTCCAGTTACCTCTATATGCCTTTTGTTAATCGTCTACCATCCATCCTCTCCTCCAGTGGCGTAGCTAGGTAGTCAAGAGCTATGGGGCAAATTAAAAAATGGGGCCCCACTTCTATGTAAACTGATTAGGTTTTATCAAATAAAAATACTACCTACTTGTACAAATACTTGAAACATGCTAAGCTACTTAAGCTTTTTTTTGTGCACTACAGGGCAAGTAATAAAAATATTAAACAATAACAACACAACTATTACAATTAATACTTGGTGTAGGTTTAGCTGATAAAATGAAATAGAGAAGATTCAAAAGGTTTATTATTTAAAGGTCGGGCTTACCAACTGACTAAATAATTTTATTTACAATCTTTTCCTAACCTTAGTTTTCGCAAAAGTATATATCAATGACTTTGTTTAAATCCAGGCATGATGCGGTTATGTTTTAAATTGCTAATAACGATAAATGTCGGAGTCTAGTTTGGACCATATTATTTCAATTTTTATTTTATTTATTAACATCGGACATCAATATGAGTGGTAAAATCAAATAAAATTGAACTACTATATTGAACAATACAAAAAAGTTCTGGTAAGGATTAGAGGACCCCCTGAGCTTGAGGGCCCCGGGGCACTGTCCTGCTTAGTCCCTTGGTAGCTACGCCACTGCTCTCCACATGACCAAACCACCTAAGCATACTTTTCTCCACCTTAGTCACTACATCCTCTTTCAGAGCGCAACGTTCTCTTTTAACTTCATTTCTTAATCTATCTTTCAAAGTCACACTCATGCATGCATACTCTACTTTACTTCTTGCTTCTTCTTCTACAGTGCTTCTTCTGCCACAAAGTATACATTTACAAAAATGTTAGGTATTTATATTATGTATATCCGTCATCCGGTCAGTATCTTTATCACAAGCATAGAAATTAACTAGGGACCAGAGGAGATTGTGTCAAATGTCCATAACAATTTTTATTTATTTATTGGTCTTGTATTCTCTAGTCCCAGGCTGAGCTCAATGCTTTCATCAATTTAATCTTCCTTCTCTTTAGACGAAGCACCAGCATACGTTTAATTTGAGACCAGAGGGCGTTGTGTGAATACTAGAACTGTTGTTATGATTTTCGTACAAGATTTAGTCATTTTGTAATCTACAATTAAGTAATTTTAATAAATATCACATCGTTAAACCAACGAAATGAAGAATCTAATAGATTTAATGTGATGCATTGAGAATTTAATATAATTTGAACTTTAATACTTTTCCTTAAATGTCCCATAAACAAATGGAGATAGAGGAAAATATGAAAAGCGAAAGATTGCGCGCCGCGCCGGGCCATGAGTTGGTCTTATGGTCCTAGGGTAAATACGCCACTGACACTACCGTTATTAGTAACATTAGTAGATTGAAGTAGATATAGATAATGACATTAGATATTAGAAGGTTGTTACGTTAATACCCATTCAAAATGTTAAAATCTGCTTACATACTCCCGGGTCCCTCTTTACCCGGGGGCCCCGTACCCTTGATACGGCTTATACGAAGGTATGTATGGCTCACACATAGAATGCTCCTCTATTGTTTTGATCGGTCATTTGTAGATTATAAATGCAAGTTAAAAAAAATTTCCGGCCTGCAGGATCTGAGAAGGTATACCTGCAGTCTAAAAAAATTTATAGTTTATTATTATTATCTCGCAAAATTTTATTCCACTGACGCGGGTCTGTATACGGCACGGTAACTGTAATTCATAAGAAAAATTCTAAAAATGTAATAACTAAAAATTCCTAAATTAATAAAATATCGCAGACTTAGGAATTTCGCTATGCTAATAAAAAATTAATTATATGATTTTTATCAATAGAAAAATTTGGTTCTTAGTATGCTTATCAACTTTCTAGATGATGAACGATTGCCCGTATTCAATCTTAATCAGATAAAATTGTGGTCGCGACGTCAAAGTATTAAACCTGGTTTGAACTATATAATTTCTATTCAATTTTAATTTTAATATTTTCTATTGATTGTGACCATGGGGGTCATACCAAGGGCATGGACACATACGCATTTATTGACATTAAAGTATCCGATAAGTCCTTTATATTGAACCCAGACGGTACCAGTCTAGTCTAATTAGTGCAGACGTCTGAACATGAATTATTTTATACAAAATAATTTATCATAATTTACTTGTTTTCTTAGTATTCATTTGAATATCGTCACGAGTGCTTAAATTCAAAATGACGCAAGTCACTATTATAATCACTGTTAAGTTACCTAAATAATGTGTGTAGGTTTAGAGTTTTAGAGGCATATCGGCCTTTAACGTCCCACCGTTCGGCACGGACTATAATCCCTTCTAAACTGGAGGAGTCTTGTGCCCAGCAGTGGGATGGTAATGGGACGTAGAGAGAGAGAGTTAGCCACGGGCCTCCACACCACTTTGTGAGGGACTGTGCTCTACTATGCCACGCTGACCAAGCGTATTGGCATCGGGTTTATTTTCGAGATTTCCGTCTCAAGAGGATGTTTTCTATGTGCAATATTTCTTAGCTAGCTATTTTAGCACCCTAGGAAGAAAACGGGGTTGTGAAACTTGTATTCTTAATCCGTTACCACACGGGCATTCCTTGAACAATAAAATTGGTGTTAAATAAATAAGAATCATCAAAACCGAAAAGACAAAGAGCAATGAGAGTACCGCTTGCGTAACTAATAAATGTATAATTTCTTACTTTAATAATGTACCTAACTATTTGAAGATCTATTTTCAAGAATAAAGATGAATAAGCTCCTAAAGTATTGCGCTGATTCATAAAATTCTTTCAACGTTAGAAAGCTACACTATCCCGTAAGAACATAGGCTATATTAATTTTAATCGTCAACAAAGCTATCTATGAGAATTCAAGGCGATCATAGTAGATCATAGCTGGATCATGATCTTTTCGTCATCATTTTGAAAAGCTCTTAACTAAACTCTATATCTATACGTCTGGTCAGTATGTTATAAGAAACAAAATACCCTTCCGCTGGACGCACATGCCAAATAGTGCGCTTGCCCGAAAAAACAGGAAAAAAATACTATCTTACAATATATATCTATACTTAAAAATATATAGCTGAAGAGTTTATTTGTTTGTTTGAACACGCTAATCTCAGGAACTACTCGTTCGAATAGTATACCTATTTATTTTTGTGTTGGATAGTCCATTTATCAAGGAATTTATATATAATAATAAAACAGGTTTTTTTTATTCCAAGCGTACGAAGTCGTAGGCTACAGCTAGTAATATATTATAAAAACGCTAGACATAGCAGAAATATTAATGTTTATCAAACAAGTTGTTTATTTAGTCCATCACCTAGTTTAGTTATATTTGACGACTTTACAAACTAAGTTTGTTGTCAAGTTATCAACTTATATACTTAGTAGTATATTGGCCGTGACATTATTATTTATATTTCATATTTTCTGCATATTCAGAACACATAATACAAATTAAAACCGGCCAAGTACGAGTTGGACTTGCACAAGACGGGTTCGGTATCGTTATTATCATGATATAATTCGACATATTCCCGACATAAATAACGGGATAAGAGCAGGAGAATAATGATGACAAGCATTTGTTGCTATAGCATCAACTGATATACATAAACTGTAAATCAGTTCTTCAGCTATCACCGTTCTAGAGATACAGGCCGAAGATAACCAGACGAACGAAGGACAGTGAAAAAAATTTGGTCGCCTTTTACGTTTTGGTGCGAAACCCTAAGGTACTGAACTGCATCGCTTGGTATATGTTTTAGTCGGTCATGGATTTCTATTTAAAATCATCGTTTCGATTCTCAGCCATCAGATAATAATATTTGTTAAATAGTAACTAGTATAGTATGTATAGTATTTGTTTAATAGTAAATAGTAGATAATGATAAAATTAATTTATAAATTTTTGCAATAGACAGTAGACTTGCTACGCTTTTACTTAATAAATCAATCATGTTGTGGAGGTCTCATGGTAGCTTAGTTAGAAGAGCATCGTAACGGTATTTCGAGGTCGTGGGTTCAACTCCCGCTCACTATAATTTGATGTAATTAATGATAAAAATGTTTTTTAAATAGTTTATAATAATATATTCTAGTACCCAAAACACAAACGATTAAACTTATTTCGGGTCTATAGTATCTACGTTGTGTAAAATGTTCATTATTTGTCTATATTCTCAATCGGTGAATCCACTACCTACTGCTGGTCTCAGGTACGTTATGAAAGAGACCAGTGACCATTGATTTAAACAAATTTGTACGTACTGTCACTATAATGAATACCTTCTACTTTGTCCCGTCATCCTCGGTAATTTCTCGAATATCATGTTAAAGTTTGGCGAAAATGACTTTATTCTTTATGACATTTATTTAAACTATATTTCGTAATTCTCTTAAAAATACCAGTGACTATAATGTACCAAACTTCCCGCTAGCCGTTATTTGTATTAAATGCTTCAAAAGTCCTGCTTTAAAAGATCACCTGGACCAATCACCCAAAAATACATTTAATTAAATATCCCATGGTGTAACAGATACCGTCCAATCTGTCTGCTTACTATAGCGTTAGAAATAGTTTCCTGAACGTCATAAATAAAAATCAAAACTGCATAACACAAGTTAAACGGAAGATAAACATATTTCTTCCATAACAATCAAGCAAAAAGTTGAGAACGGAAAGAAGGTTAACCCTTAAAAACTAAATTTTAGAATTAATTCAACTAGTGAGTGTAAGTATCTGTGTCTTGTATATTTTATAGCTAAGTATATAAATCGCAATAAATGCAGCGTAAGGATGAATCCGATGGTATAAAAGCAATCGTAATGCATTAAATTATTAAAACTGTAGCGTGCCACACGAATACGAAAGATTGACCTAGAAGCCAGGTGACAACGTCGTACCGCTGCCCATGAACCAGGAAATATATTCAAGGTTAAACTGGAGCATGCGCACTTCCAACCCTCGACCGGTGACATAACATCGCCAATGCGTGTTTCCTTCATAGCATAAGTAACCAAAACAGAAAGAATAAGATAATGTGACGCCGGTATGTTGTACAATGTTATATCGCCTGACAATACCACCCCCAGCGACAACACTGCTTCTAATACAGACGTGTACTTTGCAATTAAGACAACAGTTCTCTTTTACGTGCTTATAGAAATAATATATAACGTCAAATCATACAGTTAGTATTCAGTAATAAGTTTAGAAATCTAGTGTTAACAAGTGTGGAATCAACGTCATAAATATCAGCCTTTAATTAATAAGATAACCCGTTAGTGATGAGTTGCTCAGTGTTGTCAGAGGCGACGAGTTCTTCAAATACACCGGATGAGCTTTACACGTAAGTTTTACACAACATATTAAACATTTTATTACACATTTTATGTTAATTTAGAAAATGGTAAATGAAATCAATAAATATATCAGCTGTTTATAACATAATTGTGATCGTGTCCTTCTAATATTTCTGTGCTTAGCAACCAGTTGTTATTATCAAGAAAAGACAGATTTTTTAACATACGTCGTATTCTATTATTGTCTTTTAAATATTATGCGTACCATATTATTGATATTCAATGAAATTAAAGTCCTAATATCTTAGTTATTGTAGAGACACAACTCGCAACGTATATCCAAAAAATCGATGATGGCCTTGAAAAGCTGAAACATAGTTAACAAAGATTGATTTACCTGTCGGCATATATTTAATACATATGTTTCAAATGGATGTTAATACCTAAATGTTGCGTTTTAATTTGTTACTGGTTGTGGAAATTTTCTAATGAAATTCACGTATGCCTAATATATTAATGATATTTGAATCGGTAATTTATTTAAAAATGTTTTCGCTAGTGTTTTGTCGCACTTCTGTTCCTAAATCTCTCTTCCCGTATTTATTCACAGTTAACATTCATTTTAATTTATCATCAGACACTTTGTAAACTCCTTAATCTTTCAGTGTCACCCGTTTAATTCTCTAATTTGCTGTCAAGAAAAGAAAATCAGATCAATAACTTCGTGATAATTAGGTACAAATGTTTTTTTAATCATAATTGTTTTAATATTATTTGTGTCATAATATTTATTTCCTAAAAATAAACATTTAAAATAATTTTCTTTCTCTACCTTTGGGTCGAGATAAAAGAACGTTATCGATGAAATTGAAAAACTAATATCTTTGCTAAAAGCACAACTCTCAAGTATGAATATACTAAGTACATTTTGCAATGATTTTATCTGTTTGAGTTATCTCTTTTTCGCTTACAATAACTTCGGCGAGATATATTTTTATTTTCCTGACCTGAACTCAAAACATTATACAAGATAAACTTGATTTACACAAAATATGACAATGACCATGAAAACGGAAAGAAATATATGTCCATATTGCTAGTCTCGTACCAATTTGTAAATATAATGGCCACCCGGTTGCCGGCGCATTGCCGGGGCGGTACTAATAAGCATATATGATTTTCGTCAATGTTTTACAATTCAAATTATGACGCAAATCGCAGACTGTCGTCTACTGCTATGTGCCAAAAAACATAATTTCAATTTTGTTGGTTTGAAAATAACTTGGTCTCCATTGTATTAAAATGTTACTACTTTCAGCCTAACTTGTTTAACTTAGTCTCTCCATATACCCATAAACGTTTCTTATATTTTAAAGAGCATATGGTGTGCTTATGAGCAGCTTGCAACCAACTCTAGACTGAGCTTAGTAAGCACATTCTGACGATATCGTCGCCCACGATATGGTTTTCATATTGCCACTTTAGCGTATAAATTTTTCGGGATACGTCGAATGCACCCATTCCTCTACGTCCTCCCACTTAACGGATTACCATCAAGGTCCAACATCATTCAGGCTAGGAATTTTGTGCATTGTTTGATAAAAGAAAATAGAACAAGAATAACACACAGTAAACTACATGAGGTTTATTTAATAAATTAGTAAAGTACTTAGGTACTTTGTGCTTTTAACGTTGCTCTAGTTGCAATATTTAGTTTCCGGCAAGAAACGCAAGCAGCCTGCCAAAGGCACTATAAATTTATTCCTCTTGTTAACTGTTCTAGTCAATAAACCAATAAAAGACCTTACTTTATAAACCCAATAGCTACAAACTACTGACACAATTTTTTGCTTTGCCTATTTTATAAAAAACCAAGAAAGTATTATGTAAATGGGGCGAACCTTTGTAAAGAAACTTTAGTTTTTATAAAGTAATAGTTTGACTTTTTGTAGCTATCGACAATAAGGGGTAATTTAGCCGTGAAATTCGATATTACTATTAAACTTTGTGTAAATAAATTCTCCAGCAGCTGTACTACTACTGAAAGAGTCTGCTAATTGATAATTAAACTAACAAAGCACTGAAAATAATATTTTCTAACATTTGCGTGACTCATTTGTTCAAATAAAACTATTTTTTACGGATTTACATGTGTATATTTGTTTTAAACTTTGGCCCGACGTTTCGGAGACTTTGCAGTCACCGTGGTCACGGGTGAGACTGAGCGATGTGTCTTCTACGATCAGTTATTACAGGGTCTACCCACATTCAAGTTTTAATTTTAAGCAAAGTCACCGCAACTTCGGGCCAAAATTTAAAACAAATGTACGCGTCTAAATCCGTAAAAGTAGTTTTATTTAAAAGCACTATAAAATTCCATAATGAAGCTTTTTACTACTATCCCAGTTTACGTAATTTAGAACAACAATCTGTATATAAGAGATACATGTGTACCAAAGTATGGCGTATTTGATCTGAAAACTTGTAATTTTATAATTTAACACGCTTAGCTCGGTACGTATATATCAGTGTATTCATCTATGTAATGGAATCTTTGAATGCAATTTTCACCCACTTGCAGTGGTTCGTTTGATTGATCTTAAATGTTGCACACATAATATGGACCGATAACAATGCAATAATTTTTTTAAATATTCGGGATTTTCAAGCGTATTTTTTTAGTTTTTGAACGAATTTTAGACACTTTATTTATTTTCAGTATAAAAATGCGAAATTAAAAATCTTTAATATTTTTTTTAATTTTAAGCAGGCAAATATGTACAAAAATGTTTAGAAACTAATTTGATTCTGAAAAAAATTCAAGTTAAAGATCACTCAATAGTGCGTCAATGGACTGATTTTATCAAACGAATGCCTAATAAATAACACATTTGTATATAATGTTTTTACATGTTATTATAATGTACAATTATTGTTTTGTTCTGAGTATTTTAACATTTCTGCCTTTTGTTATACAGATTTAAAGAGGAGCCTGATTCCCCACACTCGGGCACGTCCTCAGGTAAGCCGATTTTGTACCTATTTATTTAATAATCCTGTTATTGTTGTATTATTCGCTGGGCGTTCAAATTTACATTTACGTTATTATTTCAAAATAGAAACATTTCATGTTCTTTAATATGTGTCTGCTGTTTATATACCACAACTTGTTATGGGCCTAAATTAAACGTTTTTTCATTTCATTCATTTTCATTGTTCTTAGAGTTAACGTAAACAATATATTTATCATAGGGTTTTTAAATACCTGGGAATATATCATGTTAATTATTGTAAAAAGGTTTAATACCTTCTCTCCCGACGTTTCGACCGAGCTGCATCGATCCTTATCCTCTTTTTAATAATTAACGTGATTATAGTCCCGGTAATTTTAAGAAATCTTTACTTATTATAAAACTAAGTGATTATTTTTGTATGTAAGTCCCTACTTATGCTTATATCATCAAAACTACGCAACGGATTTTGAAGCGTTTTTTCAGATGATGGATTTTTTGTATAATTTCATTCGTATTTTTTTTGTTTTTTGAATTCTATGCGTACGGAGTTGCGGACAAAAGCTAGTTATGAATATAAAAGTATACAAAAGTAATGTTATGTGTAATTATGATAAAATACGAATGCTCTTTTAAAGATGTTTATGATAACGTGTATTTTGTTTGATAAATCACAATTTTCTAACTCGAGACTTTTAAGCTAGTTTTAAAGTTAAAATGTAATGATAACAGGAAAAATACTCTAAAAAATTGCTCTCAGGCGTTTAAAGTAACACTAATAACGAAACTGTCGTTTTCCATATAAAAATAAATGGATTTCATAGAGAGGAAAATTATATTAATCTTCAGTGACATCTAATTAAGTTCGCAAAGTAAATTAAATTATATAGAATTTCCTTGCACCGACACTTGTCAACTCCATGAAAACTAATTTATAGGTTACGTAGTTAAACTATCGAGAACGCTTTGTATTGGTTAGCACTAGCGGCTGAAGCTATTTCAAATGTATTTTCCATCGACAGTTTGATAAGCTTCAATGTTTGTTTACTGAATAAAACAGAACCTCTTTAACAAAATCATTTAGTTCTTCGTCTAGACATTAACGATTTTGTCTATATTACAGTATTACCTCAAAATTACACTCGTGAATGTTGCAACAAACGTTGGATGTCCACAATTAGGCGATCGATAGATTCAATAACCCGAGCGTTCTTAAATATACCTAAATGATGAATATTTGAAGCGAAATAACTAACAGACAGATGGACGGGTGGGTAGCAAAGTCTCAGCAATAGGGTCCTGTTTCCTTTTGCTAAATAGCCCAAAAAACCAACCTACCCAGTAGGGTATCAAAACAAATAAAATTAATTAGTCACCACTAAAATTATTTAAATAAAAATAATATGCTATCGGCAAAGCGATGACACATTTTCGTGTTACAATAAACGCATGTTATAGCAACGACTACTTCCTAGGTAGTCTTGTACTAATTCAGGATTTAATCAGCAAGTTTTATAACACTACCTATCTGATAATGGCACCACTACCTTGCAAATTTCACTGTACTAATAAATAAAGAACTCTAAAACTTTATAACTACAGTTGACTTTATTACCACAGTTTACAGAAACACGTTTGATTAGAAGCTTAAACATATAAGTAATCAATGGCATGGGAATGTAACACATAATGCTTGGTGATATAGTAGGCTTTGGTTTGTTAGGGGTTATTCTAACTACGATACTTAGGTGAGTGACCTAAGAATGGTTTTGTTTCCTGCGTCATCAAGGGGTCCGTATGCAGTGACGGGTCTCTCTCTCAATAAATTAAGATTTCAAATAATACATTTTGTTACGTTTTAACCTTCAAGTGCAAAAAATTTTTGGCAGAAAAGAAAATGATTACTGAATTGTTTCTTATTAAAAATAACTAGGCGTGTTGGCACAGAGTTTGTTATCGAGTCATCCCTTAGCTGGCTTTTACAGCACCCTAGGGAGGAATAGGAGTGGTGACACCTATATTCTGATAATAAAGGACGCGTGTAGTAGACTATAGTCCCTTCCAAAGTGGAGGAGGCTCGTGCCCATCAGTGGGCCGTTAATGGGCTGGAGTGAGAGATTTTATTCATTAACTTTTTTAATCCTGAACGTTTGTGTTTATTTATTTATGTAGGACATCGTCGTCCCTTAGGATTTTTAAACTTCAGCTTTTATTTTGAAATGACGTCCCGGCTTTTCTTTTATCCCTTTTTTTCTATCCACACATAATGTTCACCTTACAGTTGTCGCCTCCATCGTAGTACAAAGTTAATTTGAATTTTATTCAAAATTATCCTTCAATTCCTTGGTAGACAATTTACAAATAAAATATCGTTCAAGTTGCAATCTGCTCATATCGGCATATAATTGGATACATGACCTTTGCTATGTGAGTAACTGCTGCGAGGGAATAATATTGATAGCAATATGTACCTACTAGTTAATATAAAGTATCATGCTTTTATGTTTGCTTTTATGTCAGTTTATTTGTAATAGTTTGGCCATAGATTCTTTTTCAATAATTTGGTCAATGATCTTTTCCCACGAGAGTACGAAGAGACTATAGAGCGCCATCTGCTACGACTTAAGACATTAGTTATAGTTTATGTAAGACTGAGACAAATCTTTTATTTCAATAATCATAAGTGATTACCTATGCGGTAACGATTATGTATGTATTGTCTGAACTAAAAATATAGGATTTTAGCTGGATGATCTATAGTTTTTACTTGCAGAGTATGAAGTAATGTAATGATTTGTTTTTATATGTACGTATACACTCTTATAGTATGTACTTACAAAACAAAAGTACTTTAAGTAGTCTATCCGTATTCTGGTAGGTTACCCATAGCACAAGCATAACAAGCTTAGCTTGTGACTAGAGTGTGTTGTGTGAAATGTCCATGAATATCTATTTATTTATTAATAGTTACATTACAATGTTACGATAGCAAAATCATCCCAAGATTTATTAGCAATACCAATTAGTGTAGTTATGACGTATCTGTCTGATAATGAGGAGTTACAACTTCTATAGTGTTGTGCGCGAGTATACTAGGCTGTTTTTGCCTGTCTATTTCTTATAAGCTATGTATTGACTCCCTACTAGTCAGCTATATAATAATATTTACGGCGAACATAGGCTACATATTAAATTTTTGTCGACTATTTATATTAAATTTAATTCTTTCCTATTTTTTTGGAAAGTTGTCTTGATGATTAAGAGAATAACGTGCTATATTTTGTGAAAATGAATGGCATTACTTGACCTTGAGCCAATACCCATGGGACTTCTGCCTTGCTTGTAAAACTATGTCATTTGTCACGCTGCTACTTCAATATACATATTAGAAGTTTTATTAACCTGAATGTATATGTAATAACTAGCGGTTGCGCGCGACTTCGTTTATGTGGAATTTAGAAAATTTCCCCTGTTTTTGCAACATTAAATAAATAAATAAATATTCATAGACTTTTCACACAACGTCCTCTGGTCCCAAGCTAAGCTTATATGCTTGTGTTATGGGTACCAGAATACGGATATACTGCAAATACTACTTTTCTTTTGTAAATACCTACAATACATAGTAAACACCCAGACGCTGTACAACATTTGTATGACATTTATACATATCACACAAAATGATTGTGCCGTGCGGAAATCGAACCAGCGACCTCGTGATCGGCAGTCCGTTACATGAACCACTCCCCCACGAAGCCCGTCATTGAACATTGTTCGCTGATGTTATGTTATATATCCTATAGCCTTTCTCGATAAATGTGCTCCGACAGTGAAAGAGTTTTTAAATTGGAGCAATGATTCCTAAGATTATTATAATATACATACATTATATATTTATAAAGTTAGTATAGAAGTATAGATATCTAATTTTACTAAATAATAAAATAACTGTATTGTGGAATTGAAAAATTAAAACTGAAACTGCTAGAAATAATCATAGATTTTTAAAAATATTTATTATTACTTATAAATTTTTTATCTCTTTTTTTACTATTTAATAGTCTGATAAAGAGGTTTAAAAGTAAGCCTTATCAGTTCTTGCATTTTTGAACAAATTTTTTAGTCACGTGAGAAAGCAATTGTAACTATTCCGTCCGACGGCGACGGCGATGTGTCAATTGTAAACTTCTATTAGCGTTTTTGTTATTTTAGGTTGCAACTGTTGCAAAAGTTGCCTTCACTTTATTAAGCTTCATCAATTCATTAATGATTGTTATAATTTACTTCCTGATAATATAACAAATTGATCATATCTAGAACAGCTACACACGCATCAAAATTAGATTTTGCAAATTCAACAGTGGCTTAATAACCTACATTTCAATAACGATGACATTATCATTTATTGTAATGATTTAAGCATACTAAAGCACTGTTTATTAGTTCAGTAAATTAGGTTAATATAACTGCATAATTAATACATACACGCACACATATAACATTCTCTGTGAGAGACGGAAAACTTGAAAATAAACCCTGTGCCAACACGCCTGGTCAGCGCGGCACAGTAGACCATAATCCCTCCCAAAGTGGAGGAGGCCTGAGCCCAACAGTGGGACGTATATGGGCAGGTGAGAGTGAGAGAATTATTTAATATTTCAGCAATATTTACGTTGACTATACGATAATAATTATTTAGCTGGCTTTTTAGAGGCGTATTTTGAAAATTAGCGCCCCCGACATTTGATTTGAAGCCCCGGGCCAATTAGCCACCCTAGAAATTAATAGAGATAGTGCAAAATTTTAAACATGAAGGCTTTCGCCGCCTTTTCAGCGTTTCCGCCCCGGGCCATGGCCCATATGGCCTCAGGATAAATACGTCTCTGGCTGTACTCAATAAAGTTAACATATCAATTCATATATAATTTTTGCAGATTGACAGTGACTCCATAAACATATATTTTGAAACTAACTGTTGCCCACGACTTCGTACGCGTGAAGTTTAAAAAATTTTCCCTGTTATTGTACCATTTTCAGTTGAGTGAAATATCCAACACAAAAAGATTTTTTCAATTCGAACCAGTGATTCTTGAGATTAGCGCGTTCAAACAAACAAACTCTTCAGCTTTATAATATTAATTTAGACACTACACACCCTCCTTGGTTTTAAAAGTCTACCCTGTCTTTCCACAGTCTGTAAAATACTGTGTACCAAATTTAATTGAAACCGTTTCAGTGGTTTTCCCGTGAAAAAAAAAACAGATAACAAACTTTTGCATTTATAATATTAGCGAGAACGTAAATTTGTTAAAAAATCTCGTGATTTTTTAGGGTTCCGTACCCAAAGGGTAAAAACGGGACCCTATTACTGAGACTTCGCTGTCCGTCCGTCCGTCCGTCCGTCCGTCCGTCCGTCCGTCCGTCCGTCCGTCTGTCACCAGGCTGTATCTCAAGAACGGTGATAGCTAGAGAGTTGAAATTTTCACAGATGATGTATTTCTATTGCCGCTATAACAACAAATACTAAAAATAAAATAAAATAAATATTTAAGGGGGGCTCCCATACAACAAACATGATTTTTAGGGTTCCGTACCCAGTATCTCAAGAACGGTGATAGCTAGACAGTTGAAATTTTCACAGATGATGTATTTCTATTGCCGCTATAACAACAAATACTAAAAATAAAATAAAATAAATATTTAAGGGGGGCTCCCATACAACAAACATGATTTTTTTACCGTTTCTTGCTCGATACTAATAACGTTGCCTTATGTTGCATAGATAATGGTACGGAACCCTTCGTGCGCGAGTCCGACTCGCACTTGACCAATTTTTATTTTGTCTTCACAGATTCTTAACGCCCTACTCTTCGGCGTGGGCTTCTTTCGTGTTGGCATAGGCTTTAGTTTTAAGTTTTCCTTCTCTTACAAAAGATGTTTTCTGTTTATCTATATATTTTAAAACCTAACATCTATCTTTACAGGGCATCCTAATACGATAATGTCGCTATTAACTACATGTATTCTTTTATTTGCTTATATTATTCTTTAGCTGGCTATTACAGCACTTTGGGTGAAATGTGGTGGTGACACCTGCATTCTTAATCCATTACTACACGGACACGTGATGTAGGTACTTAAGGGTTACAATAAATATGTACTAAAATGTGCTTGCTATCGAGTTATTAACGAGTTTTAGTAAATTTATTTACAATAATTTTCACGCTACTTCATAGTTACTACCCGGATCCTTATTTTTAGCGTGTTGATATTTCGCCTGATTGTTATTTAGATCTATAAGCTATTTCTACAGCGGTGAGGTTTCAAATTGTAATCGCTTTAAATTTCAAATAGTAACAGCTCTACATACATCCATACATTCTTACACTTCACTTTCACGTTTTTAATATGAGTAGATCAATGAATGGTAAATAATATTATTGTAGAACTTAGCAGTGCTAGTAGAAGATATCACCTAATGCTAATTTTCACTGCATTAATAATGCAATCCGTTTTATTTATTCGTCCGCGACCGGTAGGTATAGTTTTTTGGAGAACGACGTCAAATATCTCTCGGTAACCGTGTTGCTATGAGTCTCATAATATTAACACTTAATTCTCACCAAGTATGATACGAGTATATTGTATTTAAAACGTTTCTTCAAAATGTTGAAGAAATAACACTAGTGTTTGCTTTCTTATTTTCACGATAAACGATTAAAATATTTTGCAATCCTCTCGTATAAATTAATAGAGTCTAAGATTTTTTTCGAGTTTTAGTGATGCTCTTATAAACCTTACAACAAGGTGGTCTCATATATATACCAACTACCAGAGAATAAATGACGAGCCTCGTGGTTGAGTGGTTCATGTAACGGACTGCCGATCAAGAGGTCGCGGGTTCGATTCCCGCTCGGGACAATCATTTGTGTGATTTTTCTAATTGTCATACAAATGTTTGTACTGCGTCTGGGTGTTTCTTTGTATTATAAGTATGTATTTACAAAAGAAAAGTAGTATATGTATTCTATCCGTATTCTGGTACCCATAACACAAGCATTACAAGCTTAGCTTGGGACCAGAGGACGTTGTGTGAAATGTCCATGAATGAAATGAATGAATGAATAAAATGTTCCTTATGTCATTAGTAGTTCGTTGTCTAAAAAGGGTGCCCAAATTACAGCTCATCACGAGTATATGATACGACTTGGGAAAATAACTAGAAAATCTAAGTAAATATTAATGATCGGTAACTATAAAACTATTGATCAACGCCAAAAGTAATATTATTAATAAAAAATATTTTCATTGGGGATATCCAGTACTTCCAGAGCCTGCTTATACGTTTCAAACAAACAAACAATATAATCTTTCTTCTTCACAATATATAGATAACAATAGTTCTTTGTAGACTAGCTATTGCCCGCAACTTCGTACGCGAGGGATTTAGAAATAAAACCTTATCAAATTAAACAGAAAGCCATCCTCTTGAACAACTCTATTTATAAAAGAAAACCGCATCAAAATCCGTTGCGTAGTTTTGAAGATATAAGCTCATATAGGGACATACATATAAAACTAACTACTTAGTTTTATATTATGTAAGGATATATTGTACTTACTGCATTGCTGTTTCACTTTGTTATTGAATCGGAACCAAACACCTATATGATTTTAGTGTTATATAAAGATAGCACGCTCTCTTTCTGTTTCTCCAGACTATTTTCCACTTTGAAACGGATTATGGTCTCCTAGAAAAAGAAATGTTAGAAACTAATGATGCAATAAAATTTAAGTTGGAGAAGACCTATGCCCATGGGCAACAATATACCAAAATACCTTATTATCTATTTTAAAACACTGGATTTACTTACTAATATTATGAAACTAAACTATAAGTTCATTTGTTTTATATTCGTAAGCAATATGGATTGTAACTTGTCTATAAGGATTTCAATAAAAGGCTATTTTTATATGGTCTACTAGGGTTTCCATCTTTCACAGAGGTTGTCATCTGTGTACAAATTTCCTTAGCTGGCTTTTAAAGCACCCTTGAGAGGACATGTATACGTAATCTATCACGACACGTAGAATTGCCTATCTATTAAAATTAAATCTATCCTAGGATATTTTCGATGTTCAAATCAGCTGTATTTAAATTATGATAAACATGTGATAGTTACTAATCTACCCTTACCATTACCTTTAAAGATAAGCAGTCATGATAGTGTGTAGGATCGAACCTATCACCTTCTTCGTAATAATGTGTACCTATGTATGTTTATATCGGTAGGTACTTACACGTGTGTCACATATGTAGCCGTAAATATTATAAAGCTGAAGAGTTTGATTGTTTGAATGCGCTAATATCAGGAACCACTGGTCCGATTAAATTTTTTTTTTATGTTGGATAGCCCATATGTATAGCATATAGCCTTGCTCAATAGCAAGGCTATAGACTATATAACATCACTCTGCGACCAATAGGAGCGAAGCATTAGTGAAAATTTTTGCTAAAATGGGGATTTTTTTTAATATTCCAAGCTGTACCTACGGAGGCGCGGACAACAGCTAATGTAACCATAAGATCTGAATTTCAGTTTCTAGACAGCAGGTACGTTTAGCAATTAAATAACGCTGGTTAAATAAGAATAATATTGTTGGTTGTTATTCATCCCCATTGGTGGTTGCTGCCTCTCCATGGCTTAGCGTAATGGTAGGCTTTACCTTATCTAGCAGTAAAATTGCATTATGATTTAGTATTTTTTTTCAATGAAAGCATAAGAAACATATTTAAACAAATTACATTTTTAATAATTCACAAGAGAATAAGATGAAATTAGTTTAATTAATCACAGGCGAGTTCACTAAATTTTCAATAATGTGTACCTATAGAGTAAAAAGTACGACAAAAAGCGATGCCATATCGAATGTTTGAAACTCTCACTACTCTCAGCTCCGGTAAGCGGTGAGTGAGGCGCGCGGGCGCAGGGCCAGTCGTCCATTCGAAGGCATAGTTAGTATGTTGCAGTGAACATTCAAGCTCGCGAAAGCTCAGTGCGCGTATCGTATCGAGAACCGGCGGACGCGACCTATTCACTATTGAAGAACGTCGGATATGATCGGAATATGGACATGTGGAGCGGTCGACCGCCTCCAAGGTGCGTACGCGCCTCGGCAGTATCATCGACCCTCGACGTAGCCACTTCCACCACCAGCTACACGCACCCCTACTTCGACAGCAAAGAACAACCACCACAGCCTAAACAAGGTTTGTATATTATTTTGACTGTGCTTGCTTGCGTTGACTCTTTTGTACACGTCATCTTGCGAATGTACATTTATTAAATACCGCTATTTTAATACGTTATCATCAAAGTTACGCAATATTTACATTAAGAATAAGGCTAATTAGTGTACTAATAATAACTTTATGTCGTTGAATAAGTTTAAATATAAGGTATAAATATTAACATTTACGTATGTTACTAAACGCATTTTATTTATTTTAACGATGCTTGATATTATAACGACTTAAATCTTAATAGTCTCACCAATATTTTAAAAAACGGATCGGTACGGGCTTTAAAATAGTCTTAAATGCCACTTATTTAACTGACTTAATTTCAAAGTTTGTTTATATCTGAAAGATATAGTTCGTCCCATCACGATTTAATTTAAACAATATACAAAAGTTAGAGTGGTAATGCTGCTCTTTAATTTCAAAAAGCATTAGCATCATAGTTATATTAAATTTACGTAACAAGCTATGAAGAAGTTTTACTTTTTAACAATTCGGTCGCAATAAATTTGCAGTGAAAGGAGAAGATCAATCAATTATTCAAAAATAAAATAAATATTGTACAAAAAATTTGATAGTATCATTAACTATTCAGCAATGTACTCCTCTTTATTGAGGAATCTAGGGTACAATCGCGGGATACTGTAATATCGGTATAAGTAATTCTATTTCAGTTTATGGCACGTTCTACAGTATATTTGTATTATCTGCATATTAATTATCATTGCCGTTAAGTTTGTTGTAAATAACCAGCTTTTGTCTGTATGTATTTGCACAAACCTATAAACTTAATAGAAGAAAACTAGGAAGTTCCTATTATTCTAGGTACCTGCTTAAATCAATATAATATTTACTAAAATAATATAGATACATTTACTATTTAATGACAAAATAGCATTATTAAAAAAATATTAAAAATTATTACCTTAGTTAATAAAACAAACCAGAGTTCGCTCCTCTCGTAAATATAATTTTCTTTTATGCCCGTGTGGTGGCTGATTAAGAATATTAACGATCACTCTATTTTCCTCCCAGAGAACCATAAAAGCCAGCTGTGAAACTAAGATGATGAAGGAAGTCTTGTAATTAAACCCTATGCCGACCAGCTTGGTCAGCGTCATAATAACCAATACCCTTCCGCACGGATTAGGTCCGTACCCCATAATAGGACAACAATGACAAAAATCTTTTTACAGATTTTTTTTTTACAAATTGTTGCTCTATTAGCTAACTGCAGTCAGAAAATATCTGTTCTAATTATGATCTTAATAAATAATAAAATAACATATAAGGTATATACATCATGCTGGAAGCCAATCAACCTGGGGAATGCCAATAAATGGGGCAGAAAACGCCAGAATGCCAAAATGTTCTAAATAAAGCGCGCCGGTCGAGTTAACAAGCATTCGATATTTATAAAATAATATTATTATGTTCTCGTTATAATTATTTGTTGAATATTTCAAACACAACGTTCAATTTAGAATATTTACCACGGCTGCAGTTATGGTCATTTGTTAATATACAACCTACAACCTCGTGGTTACTTAATCTATTACATTGCAATGTTACAATCTCTTATTGTGTACTTTCATTTTTACCCAACTGTACCAGAAGAATATTTATGTTAGAATATTGTAGGGTTTCATACAAAATAAATAAAATGAAAATCATTTGTTCACGTAGTCACAATTTTTTAATAAAATTATGCTCTTATGATAGGGGCTTATATTTTTTCCTATCACTGGTTCAGGCCATGCAATCCGTCTAGAAGAATCGGCGTAAGAAACTCAGCAGAGCTATTGATTTAGAAAGCTTTTTTCATTAAATATACTTACTCCTTACAATGCCCATATTAACTAATTACAATAAGTGTTGCACCGTAACAACTAATCATAGTGTAACGTTGTACGTACATAATTCATATTACAACTTTAAATACACTTAAATTTAATATATTTACAACACTAATACCTGATAACTACTTATAAATTATTACATTCACAATATATACTAAGATCTTTATATATTCATATATATATAATATATACAAGAATCCTTCTTCAGTATTGCTCTTTTTTTACTTATTCAGATATGCAGTCCCTTATTAAGTAAAATAATATCATGGTTGGTTCCATAATAGGAAATCAGACAATAAAAGGTAAATATACGACCAATCTTAAAAAATAATAATTATGTAAGACTATCAAAACCTCTAGGATACTTCCCATAACCTTAGCATATAGTACACAATGAGGTAGTTTAAGGTATATCACATTATTTAAAAACATACTAAACTATAATTGTAAATAATAAGATTTCGTTGTTAGAATGACATTAACTAAATTAAAAGTATATAGGTAACAATGCATACAACCATTCGCAGTATTAATATCGTTACGTCAAAAACTTAACCTAACATAACTAACCAACCAACATAGCTATAGCACCAACTATGGTGTAATTTATTGGCTATTCCGATGTAAAAAATTATAATAACTAAAATCGTACCCAACTTTGTTAATAAAAAAGTTTGGTTGTATCGAACTGTGTCGAACTGTATTGTCACTATCAATATTTACAGGTTAGTCTAGTTTAATTATACCAACCTAATCGGAACCAATATTCATTACTGTTACGTATACGCATAGCATTCGCTCTCCTTTTCACACATTCGTTTCAAAACTTTAGTTCAAAACATCGTACAGGCGACGAGTCTTCCGTCAAAATTATCTTATCCATCTTACGTTATACTGTTAGTTATTTAAATACCTTGGAATATGCTACAACACAAATCTTATACAGAAACGAGTTGATTGTACATTGCTGCTTTCATGGTGAAATGTTACCGCTGATTTCAATATTGAAGCAGCAATCATAACGATGGTTTGTGGTTTAGTCGTTTCGTTATGTTTTGTTATACAAATCCACTTTTGTACTTACTTTAATAAACTTAAAATTTTTGCAAAACACATTTGTTCATCTGTTTGTTTTTAAATGCTTTTTTTGCAAATTAAGTGGTTAATTCAAGTAGCGTATTTCTAAACCCATGAAAGTTCCACAAAAAATGGCCATGGGCCTTTTAAAGTCCAATAATAGGAGAATATATAAATTTGCCATATATTCACATAAAATGTCGTGTTGCGTTTAAAGTAACCATTAGTCAACTAGACGGAAGAACGGCTACGTAAGGGTGTATTCAGATGGAACGGCAATTAAAATAAACAGTCGCGTTATGGGATAAGGCTCTGTGTGAAAGGTATTCTAAAACGAGAACTCGAGACCATCGTCTGATACAAGAGTTCATTGGCATTTGAAATGACTTAGGTTCCGCACTGCTGCTAATTGTATTACGATTTTGTTGGTATTTGCACGTTTAGTTGATTTATTTCTTTGTGAGCTAATTTTGTTAGAAATTAAATTATGTTATCTTAAACTTATCCTAAATTCATAAAAGCATTATAAATACAAGCGTCACCACTCCATCTCTTCTCCAGGGTGATGTAACAGCCAGCTAAGGAATATTATAAGCAATTAATATCTACTGTGAGTTACGGAAGACTCGAAACTAAACCCTATGTCAACATCCCTGGTCAGCGCAGCATAATAAACCTGCCCAACAGTGGGCATTAATAGGTTGGGAAAAAGTTGTTATCCTCCTGTTGATAGTATTTCAAAAGTTCTTCGCACTAAGTATTATGTAGTACTTTTTAGGGTGCCTAACAGGTGTTTTGTGGTATTAGTGTTGCATTTGGATTTGACCTCTTAATGTTGATAACGTGTTTAATAGCCCCCGTCTAGTATGGGTTTCAGTTA
Source organism: Orgyia antiqua (assembly GCA_916999025.1). Lineage (NCBI taxonomy): Eukaryota > Metazoa > Arthropoda > Insecta > Lepidoptera > Erebidae > Orgyia > Orgyia antiqua. The sequence goes on along the minus strand of OU779863.1, from coordinate 834,708 downwards.
ATATTAATAATTTCCCGAATATAAAACTTTCGCAGACAGACATATAGACGCCGAATTGATTTTTTAACATTTTTATAAAATGCCTTTTGAACAATGTTGTGTATACTTGCACTCATATCGCAAATATAACGTTTTGTGGTAGTTTCAAACTATATACTGTGTTTAGAACAGAACTATTATTGTTTAACTTTGGCGTCATTTGATCAGCTGATGTTTACTGGACTCTATACACACGTGTTTTGAAGTAACATGTGAGGGTTTTGTAAACGAGCTTTACTTATATTATGGTAAGAGATGAGGCGGTATGTGTGGAGGGACGGGGAGGGGAGGAACCAGTCCCACGTTCCTCACGGGTAGTACCCGGGCCGGTCGATGACCGCTCACGTTATGCAACAGTCGTAAGACATAAAAGCTGAGCTTACTTCTCTTAGGGTTGACACGATTTAATAAAAAAAAAACAAAGTAAGCACGGAACAGATTTTTTCCACTATAATTATATTTATTAAGTAAAAGCAAAGAAAGTTATTTGCAAAAATAATAAATAAATAACGATAAATTAACATGTATTAATAGGATGCAAAATAATAATTAATAATTATATGGTCGAAAGTAATAAATAATAAATAAATAAATAAATATTCACGGACATTTCACACAACGTCCTCTGGTCCCAAGCTAAGCTTATTAAGCTTGTGTTATGGGTACCAGAATACGGATATAATACATAAACTACTTTTCTTTTGTAAATACATACTTATACATATAAAACACCCAGACGAAGTAGAAACATTTGTATGATATTTATGAATATCACACAAATGATAATGAAAAGCAGTCGTGAGAGATTTGAATTCCGTAATTACTAGAATTAACGAAGCCATAATATTATTTGCATTAGTTTGTCAAAACTTTATTATGCAGATAATTATAGACCTACAATAAATAAGGTTTATAAAAATTAAAAGAGGCGGATATTATAATATTCAAGTCTTTTAAAGTTTTAAAGATAAGAAAAGTTTTAAGTACCCTGTACATAAGAGGTTGATTGTTTTTTATTTATGTATTGTTTTTGTAGGGAACCCTATGAATTAAAAAAAAAGGTATACTTAATTATAAATTTTCCGGTTTAGCTCCAAAACTTTGTAAAACACAATACACTACAATACAATTTATGATTATACATTTTGACAACCATATTCGACAACATTCAAATTACAACAAATATAATTTTTCGAGCCGAGTATTTGTTACTTCACTTTGCATAAACGGCTGCATTGGTTTGGATGAAAGTTAATGTAGACATATCCATGGATAACTGAATGGTTTTCAAACACAATTAGACGATAGATTACAGCATATCTATTCCTGTTAGAGGCAAATAGAAAACTTGTGGGTCCGGTAGTAAAGATACAATTATGAGTGACAATTTACATTGCATCGTTTAATTAAACTCTAGTCGCTAAGTATAGCTTCTTTTGTTGGTGTTTAATTATAGATACTATATATTATCTACGGATTAAGAATATTTGTGGAATACAAATGTCACCACCCCATCTCTTCCCAAAAGTCAGCTAAGTGATATTGCATGATGTCTTTTTCTTCCAAAAAGACATGTTGCGCCGACCCCAAATAATGGGATAAGGGCAGGAGGATGATGATGATATTGCACACAGATAACATCCTCTGGGAGAGACGGAAAACTCGAAAATAAACCCTGTGCCAATATGCCTGGTCAGCACGGCACAGTAGACCATAATCCCTCCTAATGTGGAGGAAGTCCGTGCCCAACAGTGGGACGTAAATGGGCTGCAGAGAGAGAGAAAGATATATTTTTATATACATGAAAAGCTCCTAGACAGTCAGTTGAATTTTTTCATAGATAATCTATTTTTTGGCGCTACTAATCCTTATTACCGGACTAAAATACAGCAAACATTTTTTTTGAGTATCTTAATGATGTGTTTATGACGAAGCGATTAAATTTTGATGATAATGGTACGTAATCCGGCGTGCGCGACGCCATCTCGTACTTATGTGTAAATCTATTAATACATAAACTGGTTGACAGGAAGTAATCACTAAAGCTCTCGCAATATAAATAAAAATAATGTTATAGATATTCTATGTTCTACAATGAATTTTATTATATACCAAATAACTGTTATCCGCAACATACTCTATCTATTAAAACTGCATCAATAATTGTTTCCGAAGTTTGAAAGATTAAATCTCGCATACTTCCGTATGGTATCGGGTTAAGAATATGAGTGTCAGCACCCCTTTTTTCATCCCAGGGTGTTGTAGAACGCAACAAATTTCTATGAAATTTCTTTTAATAGAAAGTGGTTAAAAAGGATTGTTTTTTGTATAGTTTATTTATTTATTTATTATTCAGGAAAACAAACAGTCAATTAAAAATCAATATCAAAAGAAAAATACACGGAACTCGTAAATAATAATAAGAAAATCATGAGATATAAAATATTGTCACTTCTGTTACCATAATCTCTTATCTGATGGATGTTACTCTAATGGATTTCCACCAAGTGTCACTTAAAATAAGTTGCATCAAGTTATTTTCTTTAATACTGAAATTGTCCCTTTTAACAAATAAATAATAGCAAGCAGACGTGTGTCATTCATCGTCAAATGTATAATGTTATGTACTAACAAAGAGATTATATAAATAAAACTACTTTTTACGGATTTAGACGCGTATATTTGTTTTAAATTTTGGCGCGACGTTTCGGAGACTGCTGTCACTATGGTCATGGGTGAGACAGAACTGGTAACGCTGTTTAGTTGAACAAATGAGTCGCTCAATTGTTAGAGAGTAATACGCTTGTGTTGAAATTTCTATTTATAATATCTGATAGGTTCCAAAATAATAGAGAAGAAATGTTGTATTTTTGTATATTGGTAAAGAATAAATTCAAAAACTATTGGAAGGGTTTCGATTGATTCTTTCACATTATTGCTTAAAAAAATAGGCTGTATATTTTTTATAAAATTGCCATTTATTTATTTTAACTTGCACGAAGACTTGTAAGTCCACTAGTGCGTCATATAACTATGTAATACATTAATATGTTCATAGTTAAAACACTCCAAAAATAATTGTCACCGTAATAACAATATTAAGTAAAGTTGATTACATAACAGCCAACTCTATTTGTATTTGCTCCCAAGTCTTCCTTCCACAATTTATTCGGTTGCTAAGCAACTGTTACTTGCATATATTTTAGTGCGCAACAAGTGAGCTCTTTTTCAACTGATTATCGTAGTATATTGTTTGACGTATTTAATTATACAATATATCAAGTGATTACTATATTGAATTATATCTGTACTAATATTATAAAGCGGAAAAGTTTGTTTGTTTGTTTAAACGCGCTAATCTCAGGAACCACTGGGCCGATTAGAAAAATTCTTTCAGTGTTTGATAAGGCATTTATCGAGGAAGGTTTTAGGTTATATAAAATCACGCTACGATCAGTAGAAGCGAAGCAGTGTTGAAAAATGTTGCAAAAACGGGGAAAATTTTCTGAATTCCATGCGGATGGAGTAGCGGGCAACAGCTAGTTTCTATATAACGGGGCTGAATTCAATAAATACATAAACTATTTCTTAATTAAGATTGGTACCTATATAAATTAATCAGTTTTCGCGTATTCTAACTGTGTTTAAGGAATACGAGGTTATTTCGTTTAGCTATTAACACTTAAGAGGATACCAAAATAGCTTCGTGCATTTTTCTACGTACGAAGTTTTCATTGTTTCTTTAGATTGAATGGCTAGAGCTCTAATTTTTAAGTATATGTTTTTTCAATATATGATCTAGGATCGCATAAACTCAGAAACACGATTGAAAAAGTTTTCTCGATAGAAAATCTTAGCGAAACAACCTCTCATATTTTTTATTTTTTTCATTTGTCGGTCTATTATCGCGTATTAACTACGTATGTACGTAATGTACGTGTCGGCGATGATATACGATAATATTGATGTAGGCCCTTAAAACAACTATGTAGCTTTTACTACTTCATTAAACGGCCTTTCTTCCGTTCCCAGCCAATTAATGTCCCACTGTTGGTCACGGGTCTCGTCCACATCAGGAGAGATTTTGGTCTACCATGTCGCGCTGACCAGGCTTGTTGGTTTAGTATCGAATTTCGAGCCTTAGAAGATATTATCTGATATTTTCTAACACTTGCGCGACTCATCTGTTTATTAAAACTGCACCATAGTCACGGGTGAGACTGTCTCACCCGTGACTGTGGTGACTGCAAAGTCTCCGAAACGTCGGGCCAAAATTTAAAACAAATATACGCGTCTAAATCCGTAAAAAGTAGATATTATCTGCTTATATTTAACCTGGTGGCTATTATAACACCCTGGGAAGGAAATAGGGTGGTGACATTTGTATTCTTAATTCCGTCACCACACGGATAAATCGTCTCCTTTGTATACTGGGGATTACTACAGTGCTTCGATATAAATATGTGTTTAATTTTACAATCATATAATAGATTTGACTTTAATATTATAATAAATATAGTTCGTTCGTTGACTTCAGATTGTGCTCAATACATTAATAACATATATTATTATTAGATATATGTGCGAATATTATTATACTTATTGTTTATTTCTTAGTTATAGCACGGACCCGATTCAAGCTTCAAGCTTTAGAAGTTATTTCGTTGCCCTATGATATTTTAATCATTAAGTTCGTAAAGTGTACTAATAGTAATTGAAATACCAAAACATTGACACTAGTTGTTGGACTGTTACAAACCAAATAACACTTTTTACTCTCTCCGAAAAGGCTTGACCAATTTTCGTGATATATTGTGTTCATTAAGTAAATTTGCAATTAGAAATTGATACCCAATTTTAAGCCCCCTCACCTTTTTTTCTTGTTTTATACTAAGTGTCCCGTGTGCCCTTCCGCATGAGTGTCCCTCACCAGAATTAAACGCAAGTAAAACTTCAGGACAAAGCTAGTTTTAATCTAATAATTATTTAAACTTAACTATTTTACCATTCAAGGTTATTTTATATTATACTCATGGACATTGAATTCTTAAACGGGTAAGATTTAATACAATATTGTAAGAACATGTTATAAAAATCACTCAGCTACAGTTTAACTCGATTTTATACATAATTTATCTTGAACTAGCTGCTGCCCGCCCGCTTTGTTCGCATGAATGCCCACAAGAAAAAGAACAAAAGGAAACAATTTTTTACGAGCTTAATAGAAGTTTAGTGTATATCGACATAATAATTGTTTTCAATATAATGCAATTTTATTTCAGTATTTTTAAAAACTATGAAAAAACTACTTTGTAGCTTACTAGCTATTTTTTCCGCAACATCATACGCGTGGAATTTTAAAAAAAACCTTTACAAACGATACAAAAAGCCTTCCTCTTGAACCACTCTATCTATTAAAAGAAACTGCATCAAAATCCATTGCAGAGTGTTGAAGATATAAGTTTACATAGAGACATACATACAAAAATAACGACTTTGCTTCATAATAAGTAAAGATAATGCTGTAACGTGTCATGATTAGATGTGAGACTCCATGAGTTCGGGTGGGTATTTGGGCTATTTCATGAGGTTGACCAATTGGTGAATATTGTATAACTCAGCTCTCACTGCTGCATTCTTATATTCTTAAAACAACTACAAAGTTAAGAATATCCTTTGTATATTTATTTAAAATATTTTTTTAAAGTACGTAAATATAGTTTAAAACTTTTCCTATATATGCCGTGACCTTTTTCCAGTCACGCTTAAGAGAGCTCTATTTTAAACTAGAATAGGCATTGTGCAAATAATGTGGTACATCGCACTAGAAGTTAGTTACTTCGTTATTCGATCCGGTCGGCCGACTAGCTGGCTGATGCGTTTGCTATCTCAGTGTTTTTTTTTTTCCTTTTTCGTTTTGGTTTAAAAATGTATCTAACATTAAATGAGCACAAACACCTTTTAAAACTGGCATTTTATTGTTTTGTGCAAAGTATTTAAAAAATAAATTAAGAATATAAGTAAAACAGAGAATAGGTATTGCGAATTTTATTAGTTTTTAGACATATAATATAATATATACGCTATAAACGATATAAATTCCAAAAAATCCTAATGTCCGCAAATGTTCGGATGTCATTTACAAACACTTTTTGCAAATTAATATTCTTCTTGTGTAATTGTGATTTTTATGTAACTTGTGTGTAAACGAGTAGGTCTAAAAATAAGACAACATCAATTTCTGACACCCTTGAGCGATAAGGGGAAAGGGTTGGTTCCCATTGGTACGCAATTGGACTCGCGGGGTACAATAGCTTATAAACATCTTCAAGAAGTTCTATTTCATTAAAATCATTGAAAATAACAGATTGTGTCACGGATATAAAAAAGTAAAGATCAAAGTTTCCCTGCGTGCAACACGAGAGAGGGTTAAACAAACTTTAATTACGACATCAGACTTACTCTGGAAACGTTGTATATATTTCATTTTAAGTTAATATTTTTGTAAAAGTCCGCATAATCCGTCGGTATAATTTCAAATACTGCTTTCTGCAATTCGTGCATCATATTACTGTTTTTCTGATCAAATAAAAAGAATTAACTTAAGAAGCTTTCTTGCTTCTTTTTACTGATAAAATTACGTAAATAAGTATTTAGATTATTAAAATGCTGCCATTGCTGTAGAAGACCAGTCCGTCATGCTATTCTGACATTTCTTATATCCAATGTAGTGTTCATTTAAAAGTGTAGTATTTTCATCTTCTAAAAGAGTAGTGTCTAAGTGTATCAACTATCTAATTGCTTGTACATATTATACTACATTGACCACAAAACTAAGTTTACCAGACACCCTTTCTATTTGTGGGTCTGTAATTCGGAGTAAATCGATAGAGATATTTTGAAATGTAATACTCATAATTACTTGCACAGCTTTTAAAAAACAAACGCTGAAATATTAGTTGACAATGTAAATCATAAACCTAAATGTTCTGCTTATCGTTTTAGGACACGGTTGTGATAATTAAGTAAGAATGTTGAACTTATGAATGACGCAGCTGTTGATTGACAAAATGAATCCCATCAGGTGGTCTGAATCCCGTTTTCTAATGGTAAATGATCGCCAAGTACGACGATACGCCTCCCTTGGTCTCTAAGCGGCGAGCCTTAGTCGGGTGGCTGGTCAATGCCCCTTGAAGTTCATTCGCGCTGATTAGCTCTAACAAAAAATATATTACCATTCTCGTTTTACTGTGATATTTGATGTAACTTGAAATTTTACGGGATATTAAGTTAATAATAAACTTAGTACGTTGTAAGTAGTATGTTTAGAAGTTAACTAATAGGAACGTACCTATATAAAATGGTTGACTGGAAGAGAATGCTTTTAGCATTAAGTCCGCCATTGTACCATGTATTTTGTGCAAGAAGAATAAAAATAAATAAATAAATGACGATCGATACGAAGGATTCGGACTTGGCACCCATTATATTTTGATGCTTTAGTCGCTAAGATCTTCGATCACCTCACGATAGATCAAGGATTCACACTTCATTATCTACGAGGTTTCAGTCCCTGGAACCCTAACCAGCGGTAGCTTGGTCTTCTTATTTAGTACGGATTGATCTCCATTATTATTTAGTTTAGAGATACCTATACATTATGAAACATTTTAGTTCGTTGTGGCAGCGCTGCCGTAGCTGAATCAGTAATTGATGAATAGCTTCAAAATACTAGGATATACAAATTAAAAGTATTACTTAAAGTAGATCATTAGGCCAACATGATGATGATAAATGATTACACCATTTAATAATCTAAATATCTACAAGACTTAAAAAATAAAATGTGGGCAGCATACGAGAAAATTTATTTTCTTTTTTGAAAGTTATTAGTAATGAAACAGGTCATGATATCAATTTCAAACCAGAACTAAAAATACATACACGTATAGAGTTCTTTGCAAACCTTAAGTTAACCCAGGTCACATAACAATTGTTTATAAGGAACTTCCTATTTCGCAAACTCAACGTGTTATTGTGAAAACAATTCATTTCTAGCTTCTGCATTTCATAGCTAAAGTTTAATTTTGGTTTCAGTTGCCTGTAGTTAGAAATTGTATTAAATAAAACTTGACGAAATATACTCTTTCTTTCTCCAGCTCATTGATATCCCACTGCTGGGCATGGGCCTCCTCCAATTGGAAGGGGTTACGGTCTACTGTGGCGCGCTGACCGTGCGTGTATTCAGGGTTTATTTTCGAGTATTTCGTCTCTCACAGAGGATGAAAAGCCAGGTAAGGGATATTGTACACATATAAATGTGTACAATATTCCTTACCTGGCTTTTACAACACCTTTAGAAGGAAAAGATTATGTATATGTATAATTAATCCATCACCACAGAGACAAAAAAATAGTAAGTAATCTTAATCTAATATATAAAATTCACGTGTTAGTTACCGTACTCCTCCGAAACGGCTTGACCGATTCTTCTCAAATTTTACATACACATTCAGTAGGTCTGAGAATCGGCTAACATCTATTTTTCAAAAATTTTTTTTTTGTATGGCAAAACAACGTTTGCCGGGACAGCTAGTATAATATAAAAATTTAAAATACAATATTTTTATTAGATGGTGAATTGTTCACAATAAATCACTTTTGCAAACACATTTTTTTATTTTTAATAGTATGAGAGCTTGTGAATCTGTTACCTAATTACATAAAAACTACTAATAATAAAGTTTAAAGGTAAACACTTAAAAGCGGGATGAAGTTAAGTAAACATCCTAACTGAATTATCAACAGTTGCGCTCGCTGCTTCGAATTTACCCAATATAAAGTTCATAATATGTGTACAAGTTTTACATCATTATTTGTGCAACAAAGATTTAACATTTATAGCCAACTATATTATCAAGTAGTTTAGGTTTTCTTCTGTAAAACTACAGCCAGAGGTATTATTATCACATAAATAATAAAGAATATATGAATTAGAAATATTAATAAAGAATATATGAATCCCTACTAATATTATAAATGCGAAAGTAACTCTGTCTGTCTGTCTGTCTGTTACGCTTTCCCGCTTAAACCTCTCAACCGATTTTGATGAAATTTGGCACAAACAATCTTTAGACCCTGAGAAAGGACATAGGCTACCTTTTATTGCGAAAAAAAGGGTTGAAAATTTTCTAAATTATACGCGAACAGAGTCGCGGGCAACAGATAGTTAGAAATAAATGTCAGTGACGGCTCTTTCTTTGAGTGACTGACTGTATTATACGTGTGGTGACGGATTAGGAATACAAGTGTTATCACATCATTTCTTACCAGGGATTCTGTAAAAGTAAGCTAAGGGATATTATAAACAGATGAAATCCTCTGTGAGAGAAGGAAATCTCGAAATCTCGAGGCTCCTGCCCTACAATCGGATGTTAATGGGCTGGGAAGAACCGCCCTTCGCTCGAACGCTCTGGGCATATTGTATCAAAATAAGTTTGCACTCACAACGTCGGGTATGTATTACCAGATGTATGAGCGTGAATGAATAAGGAAGTGTGTTCGGTCGTAGCAGATCTCGATCTATATCCTATGGCTTTGCTTACTCCCATGGGAAAAGAGCGTGATGGTAGGATGATGATGATTTATCTAATCTAGCACATTAAAGTTATATTTTTATACGTAAATTAGTTTAATGCGCTTAGTTACTAATTTTATTGTTATTAGGGTTCCGTACCCAAAGGGTAAAAACGGGACCCTATTACTGAGACTTCGCTGTCCGTCCGTCCGTCCGTCCATCCGTCCGTCTGTCACCAGGCTGTATCTCAAGAACGGTGATAGCTAGAGAGTTGAAATTTTCACAGATGATGTATTTCTATTGCCGCTATAACAACAAATACTAAAAATAAAATAAAATAAAAATTTTAAGGGGTCTCCCATACAACAAACATGAGTTTTTAACGTTTCTTGCTCGATACTAATAACGTTGCCTTATGTTGCGTACGGAACCCTTCGTGCGCGAGTCCGACTCGCACTTGACCAATTTTTTATTTATTCTGTTAACCTGACTTGGCAGTGCGATATTGATGCTGAGCGACAAAGCCTTAATTAAAAAAGTATAGGAGTTAATAATAAGTAAAACCTTAGGCGTACAATTAAAGTCAATTATTATAACAGAAACCTGCTACATAAATAAAAAATATTTGAAAAATGAGCATTTTGTTATGATATGTTATTTGACTAGCTGAGTTCCACACTTTCACTAACGATTGATGGTAGTAACGTGAAATATTAAAAAGTACCCATTTCTGAAGCCAATAATCTTATATTATAAGATGTGCATATATTGTTTATTTAAACTGTTTCACAGTATTTTGTTTAAACTGTTACAGCGTGATATTAGATCGATCTGATCCTACTTTTATGATTCCAATACTCTATTTTTAAAAGCTACTAGTTATAATAATTGCATAGCAAAGTATTTGTCTTAAAAATCTTAATATATCAATTAATTCAGTTCATTTGGTTTCCTGCCTTTTAAACTAGGCTTGAGCTTGTATGTTTTTAATATTGAGACATTAAAAATTATTAAAATATTTAAACCTTTAATCTTTGTTACTATGTACTGATTTAACATCAATTCGTTGTGTTTTGTACCATGTTTGTAGGTTATACCCCAAAACATAGAGTACCTATAAGTCACAGTTAATAACTTTATGTACCTAGTAACTTGGTGTTTGCTGACCAGTTCTTTATCATGTTTAGTTTATGCAACTTCGCCTCAGAGCCAGTAAATGGGTCTTACGAAACTTATTTTAAACTTTCACCATTCGCCGAAACTTAATTTTAAACCTTCTACATAGCTTTCTAAATATGCACTTGACGAGAAACGAAGCCTCTCGCACCGATCATAAAAAAAACTAACATAAAAACTATGTTTCAACTCTTGTTAGAGTAATAAAAATACATTAATAGTTTCTGCTCCGATGACTCCTGCAGCTAGTTGTCGATAAAAACGTTACTCTAGTCACCTAATACTTAAAAAATATTAGAAATAAACAGGAAAAGATTGCTGGTTTTACATTTAAAACAAAAGCATTTGACTATTTTGCTAGTGCCCAAATGAAACAGCTCAGACAGCGTAAGTTTGATAATTGCCTGTGGCTAGATAGGATGTACATTGAACGCTGATAGAGCTTTATTTAACTTCACATAAGACAATACCTTCAATGGACTGTACAGAGAAAGGTATATTGCACCGAAGAAAGAGACGGAAATCAAAATTATGGCGTGTAAGAAAGAGATACAGTAACGGTTAGTGCAGGTTCAACGATCGACTCACGCGCAGTTTGTTGAACTGCAATCGCTTCAGAAAATCGCTAGGGCTGACCAAAATAACTATTAATAAAATTAAATATTATTAAGTTGCAAAGGAGATCTTAGCTTTTTTTAGGGCATTCTAACTTTAAGCTCAACATTTAATTCGAATCCTAAATCATCGAGCATTTTTAGTAAATTCACGGCAATTTTGCTTATATTTTAAGTTAGATAAAGCATTGATGAAAAGAATATCTCACTTCGTTAAAAAAGTTTGACGTAACGCACGTATCAACATAAAAGTATTGTGATTTTTTTAAGTATCTCATAGTTACAGATCAAATCTGTTGTATTTTTACATAAGATAGCGTAACTAGATAATAACTCGTTTATAGGTATGCTTGTGGTATAAAAAATAATAGTAATTAATCGGTACGTAAGACTAGCCCTTATATCACAAAACAAACTAACGTCTAACGTTATGTGGATCTTCATGAGACAAATTTTCATACAAATAAAACATCTGAAATGTGGCGTATATGTGAAAGAAACTGATTTATTACTGACCAGCAGACCCGAATTTGTCTATACTTACAATACAATTTGTACCTAACATACTAATACTATAAAGCTATAGAGATTTTTTTGTTTATTTGAACGCGCTAATCTCGGAAACCACTGGTCCAATTTAAAAATACTTTCAGTTTTGGTTAGTACATTTATCGAGGAAGGCTATATAACATGATCATTTGACCAATAGCAGCAAAGCATTAGTGAAAAATGTCGCACAAACGGGAAAGTTTTAATTCCACGCATACGAAGTCGCGGGCAATGGCTAGTGTATTTAAAAAAGGGAAGTTTTAAAATAATCACAATAAGATTGACCCAGAACCATTGTAAACAGTTTGTATGGAAAATGAAATTGTAGTTTTTACTATCTTTCTCGGATTTTTTCCATACATCATTTTGATTCAGAAAGACTAATGGTCTTTGATAGATTTTAATAGCTTAGACGGGCCTCGTGGTCGAGTGGTTCATGTAACGGGCTGCAATGCACGAGGCCATAGGTTCGAATCCAGCAGAGGTAATCATTGGTGTGATGTTTATAATTATTATCATACAAATGTTTGTACTGCGCCTGGGTGTTTTCTATATATACTGAAGAAAAGTAGTATATGTATTCTAGTACTCATAACACAAGCATATAAGCTTAGCTTGAGATCAAAGGAAATTGTGTGAAATATCCATGAATATTTATTTATTTATTTAAATACATATTGTAATTGGTGCTAACCCTACTGTGAGTCTCCGGCGCAGCGCTCTGTCGCATCTCTCCCGGGCAAACACTCACGGAAGAAAGCAACGATCATTACATAACCAGTTATCAACGATCTGCAACCATTGTCAATAACTATATCGAGATGTACTAAACAACGTTAATGTCTTCAACCGACTGCTATAAAAAAGAGATATATTTATTATTCCTGAAAAGAAACTTATAAATTATTAAGGGCCTACATCAATATTATCGTCGACATGTACATATTAACACAGCTAGTAGGTATAGAAAATGAAGAATTAGGGATATTTTTTTTTGTTTACTCAAAATCTACTAAATATATTTTAATTCTGATTTACGTGTTTCTATATGTAATAGTTACTTATGTTTTTAAAGTTATTTCATTAGTTAATACGCGATAATAGACCGACAAATGAAAAAAATAAAAAATGAGAGAGGTTGTTTCGTTAAGATTTTGTATCGAGAAAACTTTTTTCAATCGCGTTTCTGAGTTTATGCGATCCTAGATTATATATTGAAAATATATAATCTAGGATATAATAATAATATACTTAAAAGTTAGAGCTCTAGCCATTCAATCTAAAGAAACAATGAAAACTTCGTACGTGGAAAAATGCACGAAGAATTTTGGTATCCTCTTAATAGTTGCAATTGCCTTGCTTTTTTACATTAATTTGTTTATTAGTATATCATTTAGTTTATTAAGTATTGCTATGCTTTTACATCTGTGCCTTTACTCAATAAATTAATTATAGTGAAAAAAGTGATACTGAATAAGTATATAAACTATACTGATATTATAAATCTGAAAAGTTTGTATGTTTGAACGCGCTAATCTCAAGAACCACTGGTCCGATTTGAAAAGTTCTTTTAGTGCTGTATAGTATACTTATCGAGGAAGGCTATATAACATCAGTCTGGGACCAAGCGAAGCAGTAGTGAAAAATATTGCAAATACGGGGAAATTTTTCAAAATTTCACGCGTGTAGAGTCGCGGAAAACAGCTAGTAATCAATAAGAGTTGTTATTTGCCCACCCTGGCATTAAAAAAAATTTAATTTATTAATTATTCTAACCTATTATCATAATAATATATTCGTCATATAACCCTAAATAACGGGATAAGAGCAGGAAAATATTCACGATGAAGAGATGATGAGATTTGTTACTGTAGTATACCTACATAAACTGTGATATTTACAGCTTGCTAGTTATCACTGTTCCAGAGATACAGTCTGGTGACAGACGAACGGACAACGAAGTCTTCGTAATTAGGTCCCGTTATAACTTTTGATATTTAACTTTAAAACCATTCAAATTATTTCAAATATCTTTACAGATTATAAGACAAAGTCGTTATTTTTGTATGTATGTTCCTATGTGAGCTTATATCTTCAAAACTACGCAGCGGATTTGATGCGGTTTTTTTAATAGATAGAGTAGTTCAAGAAGACGCCTTTTCCTATAATTTGTTAAGGTATGATTATAAATTCCACGCGTACGACATTAGAAGTTTATAATGAAACAAAGGGTCTGTCGGGAGATTGATTAAGACTACAAATGCATTTATTCCGTAGGTATTGATTTATTTCTTACGGCGTCAAGTCAGTCAAGCGATATTATGTGCATAAAACATACTCTCTGAGAGACGGTAAACTCGAAACTGAAATCTAAATACCTTGTCATTGTGGGATAGCAGACTACTAACTAGAACCCTTCCAAAGTAGAAGGCCATGCCCGACGGTAGAACGTTATTAGGTTGGGGAGTGAATGGCCACCATCATTAATGATTATTCATAATAATAATAAATATCCTCTAGTCCCAAGCTAAGCGTATATGCTTGTGTTATGAGTACCGAAAAACGGATATACTACATAAACTACTTTTATAGCCACATACTATGCATAGCAAAAACGTCTAGGTGTTTTAGTAATAGTACTAATACAAACATTTACAATTTGTATAACATTTCTAAATATCACACAAATGATTGTCCCGTGCGGGAATCAAACCTCTGACCTTGTGAACGGCAATCCGTTACATGAACTACTACACCACGAGAGCCGTCCAAAGTAGCTAGTATCCTATTGTAATCGTAAACAATATTGTTTTGATTGCGATTACTACTTTGTATGTAAATTAATCAGTATCTAATGAGTTTCTTATCATAGTTTGATAATGTTGTATACTATTATGTTTTGATTGATTTTGCCGAGAAGGAAATGTCATATAATAAACATGACCCCTCATAATCACTTAAAGCCGCTATCTTATATAGAGTCACGTGCAACTACGGTGTCAGGCGAATGAGACGTAGACATAACTATGTATAACTCATACATGATAATATATGCTCCATCACTTAAACTACATTGTTTTTGAAATTATAATCATATAACATTATAACATAACATTATAACTTCCATAACAGAAGGACGAAGTACGAGTAAACAAAATATAATTATAGACAATTAAAAACTTATATATAAAAATATATGTACATTATATAATTAATTAATATTATATTTAAACGAGCTGACCGGGCAAACGTTGCTTTGCCATACTAAAAAAAAAGTTCGAAAAATAGATGTTGGCCGATTCTCAGACCTACTGAATATGTATGTAAAATTTGAGAAGAATCGGTCAAGCCGTTTCGGAGGAGTACGGTAACTAACACTGTGACACGTGAATTTTATATATTAGAAGATATAGACTAGGCATCAAAATATTCCTCCCCGTCGCTGTCGACCGGAAGTGTGCCCAGAAGGCTGGCGGCATTGCCACTGAATGGCGATGCTTATTTTTTGAACAAAATAAAAGCAAGCCTTCTGGTCACGAGAGGCGTGAAATCGATTGACGTCACGAGTTGAATTTTTACACAAATTATTCCGTACCAATACTATTATATTATAGTCTGACCTAAATTACGGGATAAGGGCAGGTAAATGATGATAATGAGTATTTGCTTTTATAGCATCAAGTGATATACATAAACTGTGACATTTTTAGCTCTTTAATTATTACCGTTGCAGAGCTACAGCCTGGTGACAGACAGACAGCTAAGTCTTAATAATAGGGTCCTGTTTCTCGATTTGGTAAGGAACCCTAAAAACAACCCTAAAGGCCACTTTATTTTCATATTTAATATAGATTTTAAAAATCTTGTACCCAGGTAACTCTTTTGGCATGTTAGGGATATTATGATTAGATTATTATTAGATTTACGATGCGCGCAAACCATTACCAAAACTGACACCATGAATGAAGTTACTTGAAATAGAAGGACAAGCTGATAAACAAAAAATTAAAACTTGTTACGCACACACACATTTATTCATAGACATTTGATATAACGTCTTCTGCTCCCAAACTTAATGCTTATGTTGTGCTTGCCAGAGTGTATATGTAATATGTAATTATATTACATACTAGCTGTTGCCCTCGACTCCGTCCGCGTAGAATTTAGGAAATTTTCCCCGTTTTTGCAACATTTTTAACTACTGCTTGAGTGAGAGTATTATAAACGTAAGAGTAAACAAATATAATCAGAATGAACGAACTGCTAAGTTATCAGGAGTTACACGTGTTATTGTGAGTTAACCATAAAAATATAGATATGTGCTGTTTCGGGATATTTTTAGACAATTTTATGTAGAATATTTCCGTCATACATGATTTCTATGTAACTTTAACCATTAAGGCTGCACACGCGACGGAAGCTTAAAAAATGGAGCACCTTTTCCCGTTTTCCCAACATTTCCCTTCCCTACTCTGCTCCTATTGATTGTAGCGTGATGAAAAGTATAATATAACCTGCCCAGGAGTATGAAGAATAACTGTACCAAGTTTCGTTAAAATCCGTCGAGTAGTTTTTGTTTCTATAAGGAACATACAGACGGACAGACAGACAGACAGACAGACAAAAATTTTACTGATTGCATTTTTGGCATCAGTATCGATCACTAATCACCCCCTGATAGTTATTTTGAAAATATATTTCATGTACAGAATTGACCTCTCTACAGATTTATTATAAGTATAGATAATCAAAATAAATGCTACGAAACTGGACTGACTTACACCAAATAATATTAAATAACAGCTTAAAAAATATTTCTTAGTTTATTCAAATCTTGCTTAATGTAGATAGATAGATAATTCTTTATTGTCCGATTTAAATGATACAAACTTAAACTACTTAAAATTATGTACAAGTGGCGACCTTATCGCGTAAAGCGATTTCTTCCAGGTCCATGTACTTATTTTAGTATTTACTTCTTTCTTAAATATAAAAATCAATTGCTGTTTGTTAGTCTCACTAAAACTCGAGAACGACTGGGCCGATTTTGGTGATTTTGGTCTAGAAATATTTGTGAAAGTCCAAGGAAGGTTTAAACGGTGATCAAATATATGGGAACTTAAAATTCCACGCGTACGGAGTAGCGGGGCTCAGCTAGTAGTAATATATTTGTAG
This sequence comes from Orgyia antiqua, assembly GCA_916999025.1. NCBI lineage: Eukaryota > Metazoa > Arthropoda > Insecta > Lepidoptera > Erebidae > Orgyia > Orgyia antiqua. The sequence goes on along the minus strand of OU779863.1, from coordinate 817,578 downwards.
TTCTGTAAGTTAGTGACAATCAATGTATTAAATATAATTGTAAATTCATGATGGCTAAATCATAAACCCTAAATGGTTTTCAAATGCCATCCTAAATGTATTTATTTGTATTTTTTATTTTAATATGATAATTAATAAATAAAAAAATTAAAAGCGTACAAAAGAAATACTTACTTAATATTTTCTAACACTTGCGCGACTCATTTGCTTAAATAAAACTACTTTTTACGGATTTAGACGCGTATGTTTGTTTTAAATTTTAGCCCGGCGTTTCGGAGACTTTGCAGTCACCATGGTCACGGGTGAGACTGTCTCAGTCATGACTGTGACAGTCTCACCCGTAAATCCGTAAAAAGTAGTTTTATTTAATACTTACTTAGTTTGAAATAAATAAATCGAGATTAAAGATCGTCTATTTTGTGGAAATAAAGAGAATATTAAAAGCAGATAAATTTAAAATTGAATATTATAGAGAATCTTTTATTGAAAACGAAATACAACTTGTTACATTTTTAAAAGCAAAGTTTGTTTTGTTTTATTTAGTTAGTTACAGATTTTATAAGATTTAATCTCGCAGGATAAGAATAGCAATTTGTGACTGTTTATTTCAGATAACGGACTAAAATATTATATTAAAACTAGCTGACCCGGCAAACGTTGTTTTGCCATACAAAAAAAAAAAGTTTGAAAAATAGATGTTGGCCGATTCTCAGGCCTACTGAATATGTATGTAAAATTTGAGAATAATCGGTCAAGCCGTTTTGGAGGAGCACGGTAACTAACACTGTGACACGTGAATTTTATATATTAGATATTATAGTTTATTTTAATTTAAAATTCTACAAAAGTATATTAAAAATAAAAATTAATGTTAACATATATATTTTATGTACAAGTATTTATGTATAACTATCTATTGATCCGTGTATTGGTCCATGTGGTGACGGATTAAGATTTACAAGTGTCACTACCCCATTTTATTCCTAGGGTGCTGTAAGAGCTAGCTAAGGGACAATATAAGCAGTAAACGTCTAATGTGAGGGACCCAAAACTCGAACTAAACCCAGTGCCAACACTCATGGTCCGCGCGGCACAGTAGACCATAATCCCTCCCAAAGTGGAGGAGGCCCGTGCCCAACAGTGGGACGTAAATGAACTGGAGATATAAAGGATCGATTGTTACAACGTGTTGTATTACGATTAACAAGTATTAGTAAAATCTCTTTGGTAAACATTTATCTCTTAACTTTTATTATTTATGTCTCTACTAGCTAATGCTCGCGGTTTCACCCAGGTTTATAGTTATTGCCTTACTCCTTCCATTTTAAAATGATGATATATTGACTATGTATAAAATGACTATGTTTATTACATTCGTAGAATTGAGTAGGACGAAAAATAATTTTGTCATATATTTTACCGCAAAAATAGAACAGAACAATTTGTCGCAATTTGTGACAGAATCTCAGATCTTTTCAGCCGGTGTCATACTGTGAATATTCAATAGTATAATCATATTCCATCGAGATTAACTTATTGAAATTACGGACGACAGGAAAAATAAATAATAATATATAGTTGCTATGGTTGTTAGAGAAATATCGACGTAATTAACCTATTTTATGAAGAAAATACTTGTTTACTTCAAGCTTCGTACACAAAATATACCTGATTACACAAAATAAGTAAAGAATACTTTTACATAATAATATCCATCAATATATTATTATAACTAGCGGCGCCTCCCCGCTTCGCATGGGTGGACATAAGATTATTTTTATAGCCTATGTTACTAAAGGTGAATATAGCTTTTCAACGATGAAAGAATTTTTGAAATCGGCACAGTAGTTTATGAGTTTAATCGTGACAAAAATACAAATCTTTCCTCTTTATAATATTAGTATACCTATAGAGTATAGTATAGATTAATATCGCTCCAGAAGTTTCGAGAACCGTCTAATATTTCTTATGTATTTACAAATATTTGGCAAAATGTCCTATCCTGTAGTCTGAAATAAGAAAAAAAAATTTTTTCCTATTTCCTACTACAGGATAGGACAAATTTTTACACTCAGATACAGTACAAGTAAATATTCTAATTACATTATTAATTACCCTCCGTGGGAATCGAACCTATATTCCCTATAATCTCATGCACTGATACAATTGATGCGTAGTTAATCTAGTTATTCTATTTGATTCACTTTGAATGCAAGTAATTTCGATACTCTCAATGAACTAATGACTTAAAAACTTTAACTGAACTTTATCATGTTTGTTAGTATTCTGAATGTGCAGAAACATCTTCACTTTTATAACTATTCGATCGAATAGAGCGAATACGACTAATCGATCCACGTTACATCTCGTTATATTTACAATTCACTAGATATTTCAACTTATTCAGAAACTTGCACAATCTCGGATACTATTCATTTGAAATACTTACTGAAATTATCTTTGCTGCTTATTAAACCATTATATGATTTCTTGGCCAGATGATTTTTAAGAATCATTTAAACCATACGCAAATATTTATAAATTTTGTAGTTTGCTTTGTTCTAATTTGTTTTCTTTCAGTTAAAATTTTGCTCCTCGAGACGAATCATTCGAGACCATATTCGATGCGGTTGCAACTTTCATTACAGAGTTTTATAGATCACCCTTCAGCTCCTTCGTGAGATCTGATCCTTGCCATACTAATATTGCTTTGTACTGTGATTAACATACACTGATAAAATTTCAGATCAATCGTAAATCAGGAAATATGGAAGCAGGCATTAAGGGCCTACATCAATATCATCGTCGACATGTACCAATTAACACAGTTAGAAGGTATAGAAAATGAAGAATTAGGGATATTTTTTTTGTTTACTAAAAATCTACTAAATATATTTTGATTCCGGTTCACGTGTTTCTATATAAAATAAAAATAAATAAAAATAAATAAAAATAGCCTTTATTTCTACTACATGTTCTAATTACATAAATTATATAAGAAACTAGCTGACCCGGTAAAAGTTGTTTTGCCATACTAAAAAAAAAAGTTTGAAAAATAGATGTTGGCTCATTCTCAGACCTACTGAATATGTATGTAAAATTTGAGAAGAATCGGTCGAGCCGTTTCGGAGGAGTACGGTAACTAACACTGTGACACGTGAATTTTATATATTAGATATAGTTTGTTCGGTATGTGATATTACACATTTTCTGTTTTGTTTCTCTAAAATTATAATATTTAATGCTGCTAGGTACTGCTTTTTATTTTTCTATTGTTTTCCTTATCTCAATGTTAACGTAATCCTATACATGTAGTAGTCGCCTCTGCGGCATAGGCCTCTCCTAAACCTTTCCATGTCTTCCTATCCCGAGCTGTCTGCATCCAGTTACGTCCACAAATTCGATGAAATACGTCTCTCCATCTCGTATTCGGTCTTCCTCTCTTTCTTTTTTTCTCTCTAGGTACCCATTCTGTCAATCTTTTTGTCCATCTGTTGTTATTCATCCTACAAACATGTCCTGCAAAATACCATTTGCCATTGCCAACGCAAGATGGAGCGGAGTATGTTAGGATTAAAACTGTCAGACAAAATTAAAAATTATATCATTAGGAACAAAACAAAAGTTATTGATGTAAAGAAGAGAGTTAGACTGGTGGACTCAAATGGTGTTTCTATATAATACTTACTTATGTTTTGAAAGTTATTTCATTAGTTAATACGCGGTAATAGACCGACAAATGAAAAAAATAAAAAATAAGAGAGGTTGTTTCGCTAAGATTTTCTATCGAGAAAACTTTTTTCAATCGCGTTTCCGAGTTTATGCGATCCTAGATTATATATTGAAAAAACATATACTTAAAAATTAGAGCTCTAGCCATTCAATCTAAAGAAACAATGAAAACTTCGTACATAGAAAAATGCACGAAGCTATTTTGGTATCCTCTTAAGACCAAGAGTGAGAATCAATATTAGGAATGTGTTACACATAGTAATTTTATACATCCTACTAATAATATAAATGTGAAAGTATGTGAGTATGGATGTTTAGATGTTTGTTACTCTTTTAAACAAAAACTACTGAATGAATTTTAATTAAACTTTACAATAATGTAGCTTATACTTCAAAATAACACATGAGGTACAATTTATAAAGTTATTGTGTGAATTGTCCAAAATGAGACGATAAGTGTCAAGTAAGTAGGTATTACACTGGTACGAAGTCACGGGCAACAGCTAGTAATCTATAAACCTGGGTGAAACCGCGAGCATTAGCTAGTAGAGACATAAATAATAAAAGATAAGAGATAAATGTTTACCAAAGAGATTTTACTAATACTTGTTAATCGTAATACAACACGCTGTAACAATAGATATGTATTTATACATAAATTACTTGTACATAGTAATAAGTAAAAGACCATTAAATACTATCTACATATATCCTTATTACTTAATATATAAATATTTACAAATATATTACACAGCCCACCAAGAGAAAGTCCTCGTATTAAGCTGAAAGACTTAAAGGACAAGCCTTTGTAAGCTTTGGTAATCAGATTGCGGATATTAAATTTTCATTCATTTCATTTCAATATATTTTATTGAAGATAAATATTGTAGAAGTTATTTTTACTCAGCCTTTAATATAATTTTGTCCTAAATAATGAAATAGAAATGAATATTTACTGTCTTCAATGATGACTTTAACAGATGATTTTTGTATGAGGACGAATATTAATACGATGATAATAGAATGGAACCCTATGTGCATGAGACTAACTCATACGCGACAGGTGAAAGTAATACCTTTAGGTTGAAATAGTAATGAAAGTAATACTTTTATGTTTACAAAATAAAATAAAAATAGTAAGTTACGCTCTTTGAAATTTAACTTAGAAATGACATTTTCTCAACCGCAGTGGAGTTAAAGTGCATTTTAATCAGGTTATTTTTAGTCTCACCTTTAATCCAGGGAAGATAGAGGTTCAATCGTTTCACATCGCTCCGATATTGAATGTCAGAGTCGTTGCACAGGATTCAATTTGTATATACGTACGAACATCATTACGTAACTGGTATTGACGCTCACAGCTATGTATACATTCGATTTTCTAGACAAATAATTATGATAAACAATTCATATACTCTATAGATATTCAAAACAAAACCTTATTATATGATTCCGGTATTTCTAACAAACTTTTTTTCAGACACAGAATCTTTTGTCTCTCTTAAAACGCAGTCTCTTACGGCAAAAGTGCAACAAAGTTATTTATTATTTTTTGTAATTAACATGCTATGCTTTTACTTAAATCAAATTATAATAGAAAATATATGTCTCACTCATGGTGATCATTTTTTTCCGCTATAATTTCATTTAATATATAAATCGGAAAATATTACCAAATTCAATTTTATTTTTTTTAGGCAATTTATTTTTACGTTATATAATTATTTTATTTCATTATATTAAGCCTTTTACTTTTTCCTATTATTTCACTTGAAAGAGTTACAAAAGTCCATAGCTCTACTACTCACGAAAATTTACATGTATAGTAAGGATTAGTAAGCAGAGTTGAATGAATAAACAAAGCGAATTAAATAGCAGCAGGTTAATAAAGAAATCTATTTTGCAAGCTTTTGCATCAAATCGAAGCGGGCGGTGTTTCAGTACGGTCTCAACTTCCGCGCCAAACTGAAACCACCACGTTAACGTTTGCCCGCTCTCAATGTTATTAAAACCTTCAAATAATAATGCCAAGACTTGTTTCGCGAATTGTTGAATACATTAATGAAACATTATACTTTGCCGGGTTAATTGTAAGATATTTCTACCCAGTTGTTATCGTGCGCAGGGTAAGTACACTTGACACTTGCTAAGTACAAACTTTGTTCTCACTATAATAAATCTGTGTTACAAAGAGGTTTTCTGTGGGTTTGCGAGTTTGTGACGTTGTACGGAGTAATCTCTGGATCTACTGGACCGATTTTCAAAATAATTTCTTTATAGTTTGGAATTTTAATGTAGAATATTTGTGCCTTTTACTTTGTACAGTTTAGAAAAATATCTTCAAAGATATTAGCGAAATAAAAATGTGTGGTGCACACCGCCCCGGCCAGTTGGCGATACAAAAATTGCAATTAATAAGAAAACAATTGGCCAAGCACGAGTTGGACTTGCACACCTAGGGTTCCGTACCGATATTATCAATTCGTCATAATCAATCATCTAGTCATACTGAAAAAGTTTGAAGTATGGGAGCCGCTTCTTTTTTGTTAGCAATTGTTGTTGTAGCATCGACAGACATACAACTTCCGTGAAATTTTAACTCTCTGGCTAGCACACTAGTACCTGAAATATGGTTATAGACGAACGAATGGACAGCGAAGTCTCAGTGATAGGGTGCCTTTTTGCCTTTGGGTACGGAATCGTGGAGCTCTAAAAATAGTAGTATAACCGTAACCTGTAAACTATAACAAAAGCGTCAAGCTTAGTTATAGACTAATCTTGTTTATATCTTATATTGTATATATCTTGTTTAAATAATTGATGAAGGGAATAAAATTAATTTATTATTTATTTTTATCCCTTGCCTAGTGATATAATTTATACATTTCGATAAGAGTCGAATTAATATATAAATATAATATGTTATTTCGGAAAATAATCTCCATAAACAATTATTGTACCTGAATCATTTTTATCGATTTATGAGGATTGAATGATCCACTTTAGAACATTTTAAAAGCTTTGTACCGTATTTCAGGTGTTTTCGCTCCTTTAACGTAGCTAAGTGGATAATATATATATATATATATAGACTACATTATAAAAAATTGAAACGTTTTGTAATACTCTGTAGTGGCATTTAATAATAAAATACAAAATATTAAAACTTTCTGTAAAATGTGGGTATATTAAAATGGTTCTTTGATTAAATTTAAAAATAGGGTAAATGTTATGTTTTTTAACTTTTTACTAAAAAGGATTAAACGGACAGTTCTTTAAAGTTTTATTTACTTATGATACAGCAATTGATAAGAGTGTCAGAGAAAGTCGATACGTCAGGAAGTTTTCATCAAAAGCTTCACTCCTGGTGAGCTTGTGCATGATGTTCTAAACTAATAAATTCTTAAACTCTAGTTGTTTCGGCTGACATAAAAACTTACACATTACGACATAAAAAAAATTACGCTAAAGGCACATAAAAAAAACTTTTAAGTTTCATAAAGTTTTAAACATACACTATGTTTTGTACTATGTAAATGTGAGTGTTAAGATATATACCTAGCGTGTCTAAAGGGGATAAAAAAGAACATGTCATATAATTTTGCCAACAACAATCCCATCCATCAGCCTTTATCCGTCTACTGCTGTACATAGGCCTTCCCTATACAACTCCATAACGCGCGGTCCTGCGCTAACTGCCTCTAACACATCTAACGATATGGTCAGTCCACCTTGTAGGGGGCTTACCCTACGCTGCGTCGTCGTCTGAAAAACATAATACGTAAAAAAACATAATTATTAAGAGCAAAATAAAGAACTATCGTATCGTAAGTATATGACATAAAATTTCTCTTTCTCTCTCAAACTCAGACCTCAAGTTAGAACGAAACCATACTTCTGTGTAGAAGAGAGCAATATAATAATAAAATTATGACTCTACTTAAATAACTACATATATACCAAATACATTACTGCGCAAGTGGTGGAAATATATGTATCCTTGTCTGGCGTAGGTGTAGGGATTAATTTAGATGGGGATAGCACTCAATTTGAATAATTCTATCTCTCTATGTAACAGTAGTAACGACGTCTAGCACCTGTAGCTGATTTCAGTGGAAGGGCGGGTGCTATTAACTAAGGGGTATTATTAACATTTCATTAAATCGACGTTACATCTTCCAAGCTAGATTCCTTCAGTCTTACGCCGTTCTCCGTTGCGTCCCGACACGCAGTGCCCTATAAGAGGCTGCCACTCTGCCTATCACTTCAACAATTATTATCAATATATAATAGACTATTTGTGCCGTGAAATATTTGAAGACTCAAAAATACGTCAGTAATTTTAATTTGAAATTATTTTTTAACATGATTTTAAAAGAACAAAAGACATCATGAGTGATATTCTGTAATTTGTTTTGTGATATTTTTTATTTTTTGTCTTATTTTGTTTTTCCTATGGAGTAGGTTCAGACTATGCACTATGCAGCGCTATTACTTACACCTACATCTGGACATACGGGCACTGCAGTTACTTGATGTATTTATTATATATTTTTTTTACTACGAGTATTAAATATACTTCTACTTTTTTAGATATTTCTAATGCTTGGGTGACTCGTTTATCGAAATAAAACCACGTTTTACGGATTTAGACGCGTATTATATATTTTAAATTTTAGCCCAACGTTTCGGAGACATTTCAGTCACCATGCTCGTGAGTGGGACTGAGCTGTAAGGTGTCGACTGAGCTGTAAGGTGTCGTCTGTGCTCTCTGTGCTGTTACAGGGCTTATCCACATTCCATATTTTTAATTTTTATTGACCAGTTAAGATAGAATTTTCCAGAAAGTTCAGATATTACAATCTGCTCAGACTACATAAAATCAATAATAATTTTCAGTTTTTGGAATTTGATCACGCGAATACAGCTGTCTGATATTGATTTCACTAGAAGAAGTACTCCGCTTTGTTAAATCAGATAAGAAATTAATAAATCAAATATAGCTCTAATATCGGAAAATATTCAAAATAGTATAATAATTTTTCCATAGGAATATAACTTCCGACCAAATTATTAAACGTTTCACTCCAAAAAGTTTAACTCCAAACGTTTCCTTTGAGGATTAAGTATTTTATTACCTTCCGTTAAAGATGATTGAAATGTACATTTTAATTAAATTCAAGTGAAATATTTTTTTATAAAACATAAATTCTAAATACACACTCGCACACAGTGCTTTTATGCAATATTTCCTTTGATAGCTTCATGTGATGCATTGATAGCTTCATTCGTTGCAGTTTGTGAATAGGAGCTTCTGATAAGTAGTAACCCCATTTTCCACTAAATATTAAATTTACAGAATTTATTGAATGTAGTTGAATACTTATAAACGCTGCTACTGAATGCGAACCAACAAAAGAAATGCATCGGACAGACAGACAGTTCCATTTAGTTGTAATATAAATGAATACCATTTTAATCTCAAATAGTTTCTTTTTATTGTTTACTGACAGACTGACTACATTTTTGCTTACTTATGGAACAGCTTAGCACATTAAACTTGAAATTTAAGTAACTATAAAGAATAGGCTAAATCTGCTACTAAATTTGTAAATAGTGTTTGTTATTAAACATAAATGGTTTATAAATTCGTGAGATATATTTTATAGCTTCAAGAATAAGTTTTAGGCTATTTTGTACGCTCTTAAGTCATAGGTAAATTGTGGAATTTAACATTTCTTGATCCCCACGGAAAGTTTAAATTTTGGCTATTACTATCCACATTGCCTCTGTAATTCTTCAGTTTAAAATAGCAAAAATCAATATAGTTTTAATCAATGTCTAAATATTTTTCCTTTTTTTCCTAATAAAATTTTCAATCAGTATCAGTTTATTAGCAAGCCTTCCTCCGTCCGCTGTTTGAGATAGACCTCTCACAAAGAAAACCGCAACAAGCGCTTCTGTGATTATATATATAATTACTTTCAACGTCGTTAATTTAGTCATCTCTTCACTTGTTTGCAGCCCAACAATCTACCAATATATCTATCATGTAGGTTATGGTAAATAAATAATCTAGATCTAGTAAAAATATTTTAACATTATATACTACAATTTCACGTGAAAATGTGATATCTCCTATCTTATCCTCATGTTTAAAATAAAGTTATTTCTAGACTACAAAATAACATTTATGAATAACATACATTTGTAATGTTAAGTATTTTAAACAAATACGAAGGAGATTATAAAATATTTGCAACAGCGTAGCGCGTTGATGTCTTTCGTTTCGGACTTTTAATTGTTTTTAATAAAATACGTATATAAATATATGTTATATATACAGTATTGAGATGTATATGAGCATACCTACGTGATATGTAATACATGTTGTATTGTGTTCAATGTGCATCATATTCAGGTCATAGCATGCGGTTATTGTTAGTTTGAGCAGTGCACCGGTCGAAGGCGATCGTCGCGAAACGAATAAAGCGCATACTCTAAAGTCTATTTAACCAATCAGTGTGTTCACAGCTACTAATATTCAGTTGATCTAATTCAATTGTAAGTGTTTCTAGTGAATTCCTGTATTACCTTGTTATTTTATGATTTACCTTTTGATTGTATTTTAACATCAGTTGTAACGAAGCAATTTTTTGTTATCAATTTCTTGATTGACTACGTGGTGCAACGATATGGGATTAAGTAGTAATAGTATAGAATCAATGATCCTGATTATTTTTTATTTATCGACGCTAATATTACAAATAGGAAAGATTTAATTGTTTGTTTGTTTGAACTAAATAGACATCAAAACTACAAGACTGAGTATAACTTATATATTTCACTGTAGGTTATCTCCGCTACTTCCGGTAAACGTAGGCTATATTATTTTATTTTAAAGAGAATAGAGATGATTGTCTAATTAGAAACAATGTGACTCTACGTATTATGAAAAACTAGCTTTTGCCCGCGACTTCGTGCGCGTAGGATATAGAAACATTTCCCCGTTTTTGTAACATTTTTCACTGTTGCTTTGCTCCTATTAGTTCCATCGTGATATTATGTAACCTATTGCCTTCCTCGATAAATGTGCTATCGAAAACTGATAGAATTTTTAAATCGGACTAAGGGATCGTAAGATTAGAGCGTTCAAACGAACACACTCTTTAACTTAATAATATTAGCATCAAGGTCTGATTACTGTAAAAGCAGATGAATCAGCAACTTTCGTTAATAATGTCACCACTGAAAAGCTGGAACGTTTTCCTAATTCACAATAAATAGAGTACAATATTCCGTGTGGTGACGGATTAAGAATACAAGTTTCATCACCCCATCTCCTCCCAAGGGTGCTGTACAAGTCAGCTAAGGGATATTGCACACAGATCACATCTTTTGTGAGAGACGGAAAACTCGAAAATAAACCCTGTGCTAACATACCTGGTCAGCGCGGCACAGTAGACCATAATCCCTCCCAAAGTGGAGGAGGCCCGTGCCCAATAGTGGGACGTAAATGGGCTGGAGAAGAAGAGAAGGACCTGTTTAAGGCAGGTGTATTTTATAATTAGAAATAAAGTGTTGTGTTTATTTTACATTTAACTGTCATGGTAATTAAAAAATAAAAAATATAAATAAATAAATATTCATGGACATTTCATTAACAAAAAACGTAGCGAAGAATCGCGGTAAATTTGTTATTCTCTTTTAAATACTATCTCTCTCTCTTTCTCTCTCTTACTCTTTCAGTTTTCTTCTTATATTTTACTAGCTGTTAGCCGCGACTAAGTAAGGGTGGAATGTAGAAAATTTTTCATATCTGCTGCGCTCGTATTGGTTGCAGCCTATAGCTTTCCTCGATGTATGTACTATCCAACACTGAAAGAATTTTTTAAATTGGATCAGCAGGGCGATTCTTGAGATTACCGCGTTCAACGTTATACTGTGTTATGTTATATTATTAATACTTTTATATTATTAAAATCTTCCTATGCCATTAATCTAGCCTATTTTTGATCACGGATCTCTTTAACATTAAGCGTGTTTGTATTGGGTTTAATTTAGAGAGTACCGTCTCTCACAGAGAATGTAATATGAAATAGTAGCTTACTGCACTATGGAAAGGAAATGGTATGGTGACTCTTGTATCGTTAATCCTATACTACACGAAACATTGTATAGAATAGTTAGATCGGATTAACATAGGCTACTATGTTATTAGACTAATGGCTATGCAGTGCCTCTTTGAACCTAGAGTTACAAAGCGACTATTTAGCCGTTTGTCAGCTAGCTAATTGGATTATTGCTAAGCTCACAACGTCATTGGAATATTCCCAATTAACAGATGTTATTATTAAACATATAAAGTTCAAAATTTATATACGAGTACATACGTTTGAACATACATACGTTTTAACATCACGTTTGCATTCAGTGCTCCACAATAAGTATTTCTAATTTAAGTTAGGGCTGCCAACCATGCGGGAATTATTCTAGTCTGAACTGCCAGTGCCCGGACACCAGCTAGTAGAGATTTGTAAAAAGGTTGTTTCTTGTCAGAGGAAACAATTGTCAATCTAAACTATTATTAAAAATATAAATACTTTTTGTCACAAAATATGTACGTACAATAATGTCCTAGTTCGAAAAAAATATACCGCCAGAAGGTCCGTTTAAATAGTTCTATCTAATGTCGGCAATATATGTAACAGCAACCCTAGTTTATGAAAAGTTTCATCGCAACTGTAGGGTGGATTTACGCGTGTAAAGGAAACTGACTGCAGACAGACACTGCCTGTTCACGACAGAACCATTTTGCGTTAATTAAATCCCAAGCTTTCCGCATAGCAGTTTAACAATTAAAAAAATAAATTATTATTTCCAATTGAGCTTAGAATAGGTAACACATAAATTAATAGAGGTATATTATCTATATTACAAACGTAGGGGTTGAGATGGTTGGTTAGAGTTCTAAAAATATAGATATACATTACCATGATAATATCATTTACGCAACACAATTGCGTCATTAAAATTTTGCACTCCTATAAGGAATAGTGTATATGTAGTACCTACATAACTATAACAAAAAATATCCATGGAGTTTCTTGTCAGTTCTTATACATACGATTGACTTTGAGAACAAATGCTTATAATCCGTCCTAGAATTGTAAATGTGATTTGACACTTGCTTACGTCTAAAATTAATACGTATAAAATTTTCTACTACTGCATAAATTATACGTACATACGTACATACTAACATAATTAAACTTATGTATATTTAACTCAGAAATTTGCGCTGCAAGTTTCTATATTCATAAGGTTTAGAGCTCTAAACAAACAGCTATGTTTAACCTGCGCAGCTGCACTTGGCAAATTCAATTAACCTATATTGATTGTACGTAATATATACAATCAAAATGGATTTAACGTTAGCAAAACTAAATTAATAAGGAGTCTTTTCAGAAATTAAGCTTTGAAATATGGCAGATTGCGGTCTTAACGTTAATATTAACTGCCAGAAACAAAAGCTGACAATTATGAATTTATTGAAAACTAGCTGTGCTAGTGCTTTTCAATAAATTCATAATTATAACCACAACTTCGTACGCGTGGAATTCAAAAACCAAACTTTAACCAGTTATACAAAGAAGCCATCCTTTTGAATCTTGAACCACTATCTATTAAAAACCGTAATATCTGTAAGAACGGATTTTCCGTTGCTTACATTTCAAAATATAAGCTAACATAGGGTCATATATACAAAAATAATTATTTTGTTTTATTATAAGTAAAGATAAATCTGTTGATTAGATAGATAGATAGATTAACTCTTTATTGTACACATTTACAAGAAACAGAAAACAGAAATTAAGCTTAAAACTAGGTAGAAATGGCGGCCTTATCACATAAAGTGATCTCTTCCAGGCAACCATGGGATGGAAAGAAAAGTTAGGGACTAAAATAAAGTGGGGCTGCAGTGTACAAGTATATTCATGTAAGGGAAGAGAAAAATAATAATAATAATGTTATTATAATCATAAAATAAATAAGTAAATATTACTTAAAATATACTATACATAAACTACTTATATACCGTTTACCGATTAGAACGTTTTTATCAACAGATTTATCTTTACTTATAATAAAACAAAATAGTTATTTTCGTATTGATAGGATCCTGACCGCTGCAATCTTTAAACATGTGTTTTTAAGTTAAAATTTTATGTAAATAGCGTTGATTAAACAGAATTGCTGGATGCGAAAAAATGATAATACGAGTATATTCACCACTTTTTAATTATATATGATTACTAAGTTACTAATTATACGGTTTTACGGGTATAATTTATATGATGTGTACATTGTCTGCAGAACCCGCACAACCGGTGCAGTACCCGGCAGATAGCGCGAGCTCCGGGACTGTAAGCAGTAGAGTCGCCACACCGTGTAAGGTGTGCGGAGACAAAGCGTCCGGGTACCACTACGGTGTAACTTCGTGTGAAGGATGCAAGGTATCTATCATACTATTTCTACTCACTACTACATGTTCGATTTTTTATCTCGAAACAACAACTCGGAAACTCAAAATGAAATGAAAAATCATTTAGACTTAAGTGAGAAAATTATGTTCTTATGACAGGTACAAACATTTTTTTCCCTACCACCGGTACAGGACGCAATCTGCTAAGCTTAAAATTAAACCCTAGCACAATTAATGAGCGTGGTTACTACAATAAAATAAATATTCTCCTGTTTCGGAACCAGTGCCCAGCGGTGTGCTTTGGTTTTCAGTGTGGAAATTTGACGACTAGGCTTTGATAAGGTATTTTTTCTTAACTGACTCCTTCACTTACCTTCCCTGATAGTCGGTCATGTATACTAAATATTCAACTCGTATTATAAATGTGTCATAATAAGTCTTTAAAGCCTTTTCACTCTTGTCAGACGAACACCAACTTGTTTGTCTGGAAGTAATCACGTGTGAAATTTATTGTATTAATTTTCATGCTTAAATGACGCAAATTGACACCCTAAGGACAAATGAACTGATATGAAATGCATGAAAACAAAACTAAATATACATAAGTATAATGAATAGAGGAGACTCAGAGGTTACAATACATGTCGATGCACAAATGTACCTACTAAAAGTACACAAGTCACGACCTTTCTGATTGAATATATTACTTATATTTTTTGGACATTACTTTTTTTTACTACCTAGCCTCACACTACAAGTAGAAGCAGCAGATACTTATTTACAAACCAATAAATATTACATATTTTAATGTTTTACGTCTAATGTTATTATGTTATTATTACGTTTATTTCGTATATTTTGGCTCGGACTTATTGCAAGTTGGCTGAACATGAAAATGTGGTTTAACAATATATCCAGAAGTAAAGGCAGTCTTGCATACTGAAGGTTTCGTACCTACTACATCGAGTGACAAATATAAAGGTGAAATTAAGTCACAAAGAAACCCTACAAGTTTTCAGCTATAAAATTAATAGGCGCAAGTTGTGAGGTTTCTGAAATGTTGGTTGCACAGATTTCACTAAACTGTGATTTCTTAGTAAAGAGTAACTAGTTAGTGTTTGACTCTAAGCTTTGACTACAATAATAAGTTCAGTTTCAACGTGTTACTATAGGTATAGTAGACACACAGGCCCCTGGCTTATGTCAATATTTAGAGATGGATGCCTAAACATCACTTTATTAACCGTAAACCAAAATAAGTTTGGAATAAGATTTATATTTACATTTCCAAAAATACTAAGCAATTTAATACCAACTGTTAGGAATGTATGTTATCTTAGACGCTAAAACAACTGGCTTTATATTGCTATTACAAAATGTTCTTACTTAGTAGAAAATAACGAAAGTGATCTTATTGACTTCATATTGCAAGCACTGCAATACGTAACGACTACTACTAAGGTGGTTTACTAATTTTTATGATGGTGATGATGATGTTTATCATTTAAAATCAGAAAACTAATTTCAGTACCTAATCGTTTTAGTGATAATATTGTTTTTTGGTATGCTATGAGTTACAACAGATATAATAACTGATAATGTGCTCGCAGGGTAACTGATTGCTATGCCTAAGGTTGTGGATTCAATTCTCATTCTCAACTGATTGTGTGAAGAACAGTTTTCCTACCACTAATTATAAAATAAAATTATTAAATCCGTAAACTGGTACCCAAAATATATTATCACTTAATTTGGGACCAGAGGATGTTGCGGAAATTAAGAATATTTACATAACATTAGTACGTGAATATGAGATAACATGTTGTAGTATATTCTGTAAAATTCAGGTTTTTAGACTAGTAGTTAGACTCTGGCCTATATATGTGACTACATTATATTGCCAAATTGGTATATAAGCGTTTACTTTGTTCGTCCAATATTGGCTTATGTTTGTACAAACATTACCCATTCAATAAAACTGTTTTAGAAAAGAGAACGATTTAAGAAGTGATTACTATTATTAGTTCCTTAATCTAGTGGTTGGAAAAATATGAGAAGGATATTTTTATCCATCACCGCTTTTATAAGAAGTTGCATTTTATGTCTGCTCTATAAACGAACTACACTTCCCGATAAGCAGTTAAGACCTATATCAGCTTGCCTAACCAAAGATTTTGATGGCTGTGTTTAATTTTATTTTAGAACGTACCTATTTTTTCGTTGGCCTAGTTTTCAGCAGGCAAGTCTAAAATCGTATGACATTGTATTCGTAATGAAATTCTCTATCAGTAGATACTAAGCTCTATTGGATATCGGAAAGGTAGATATCTATTTCTGCTGACCTGTTCCGACCTATCTGCCAGGTAGCTGAACAGTTGGCACTAAGCAAGCGTACCGAGACATGTTCTTCATGTTTAAAACTATCAGCTGAAACTAGTTTAGTTCAGTTATCATAAGGGTGTAGATATTAAAAATAAAATGGGTACAATAAAATATGGCCGTCAATAAAATTACATAGTCTTTTATCTTCTATAAATTGATGATATTGATTTTAGATTAGATTTTATTAAAGAGATACTAATTAATTTATCATAAAAATCATAAAGTAACTACCATCTATTTACTTACTATGTAATTTTCTAGGAGCACCTCTTAGATGTCCTATTGAAAATCTTTCAAAGCAAACATTACTTTGCTCGTAATAATCCTGATAGGTAACATATAGCAATGGCTTCACGACGTCTAAGTCTGGAAAGATTGTGCGTTCTTTTTGATTTTTATTATTAAATTACTTTATAATTTCTATCTACTAGACGGTTGTTCATATAGACGTTCTATTAAAAAGTATGGAAATAAAAGAGCTGATAATCTTCTGATCTTACAAAGATTTATTTTAGCTCTTTATAAATATACGTAACAAAGTTCTATATAAATGAACACAGATTTTCAAAAGTTAAAATAATAAGTTATAAATAACCTAAAAGCTACTAATCGAAAACATGCTAAATATGCTAACATTTCAAGGGATTAAGTTCCAATTTAGCTCCAAAATATGTTGCTCTAAATTTTTTGCTGTCGGTATTCAGGGTTTCTTCCGGCGCAGCATCCAGAAACAGATAGAATACCGCTGTCTCCGTGACGGCAAGTGTCTGGTCATCAGGCTTAATAGGAACCGTTGCCAATTTTGCCGATTCAAGAAGTGTATTGCCGCCGGCATGTCGCGAGACTGTAAGTACTTTTGTTGCTCTTCTCCATGCTTATCCATGCTTCTTCATCTTACGCCTTGTAAATAATCCTTCACGACATCGTTCAAAAGTTTGGAATCAAATTTTGGTTTGTCTATTGAATATCGTCTCTTGTAAAAGGAATTAAGGTCTCTATGGAAAAAGTCTTTTAGTAAAAATTATGATAGATGTAACCGAAGTCATTATTCTTCTCCTAACGGAAGACTTCCAAGACAGACAAAAAGACAAACAAAGAATATAATGTTGATTCAATGATTTCAATCTAAGAAGAATTAACCACTTTCATGTTATTTTATTAGAGTGTTAACATGAAGATAGATTTAGTGTACAACGTCAATCGACATGTGTTCTTCATATGAATGCTGATGGGCTATGCGGTGATGGCTTTACTGTTACGGTGGCTTAAGTTGGGGGTGCTTTGGCGGCGGTTTTAATTTTAAGAAGCTTTCTAATCGTTTCCATTATTAACCTATTAATTAAATAGTTTAACAAGTTTCAACTGCACTGAGATGCAATGCTTAGACTAGCAGAAAATATGTCATATTAACATCCTATTTGATATATATTATAAAAAAATGTGTATTGCTTTGTAATATATATGTATTTATCTTATATTTTTTATCTACATTGGTATTATAAACTATTACTTAATTTCATAAATACAGCTAACTACTAACTCCAGGATACTAACTATAACAATAATATAAAATAAGAGTATTAGTTTGGAGTCTGGTCCCGAGAAATTATTATAAAAGTATTTACTTATTTATTCATTTTTATGTCTCATTTGATTTGTGATAATCCTGTGTGATAATGATGTGTATGACCCGAATCTATAAACTCCCTATATCCAAACTTTTGAACGGTAGTATTTATAATATAAGTAATATTATCTATCTATCTCATTAAATTTAGTTTAAACTTGGATCACAGTTAATTTCTCTCACATTTCACGCTTTTCTTTTCCATGACTTAACACGAGTACAAAGAATATGAGATTAGCTAGTTATTTGTTGGTTATTTTGCATACAGTAATAAATATTGTAAATTAGATAGGATATATATTTAATAAACAACAGGATATTGCAATCGAGGCAGTTGAAACCGTAGGTGTTAATGCGCAAATAGACGTGTCTATTTTCCAATTGACAGTGCGAGTGCATCGTATGCATTGGTATTCGCATTGTCACACAGTATTGTAACGAGAGCGCCTTCCTCAGCGGTGAGATATGGTCGCGTGCCGAAGCGCCCCCGTGAACCAGTTGCTGCTGAAACTTTACCTAAAATAAACAAGAACCTCAACGCTACAATGACAGCACCTAGTGTTGAGGTAATACAACAAGAAGTGCGACGCCGCGAAGTCAATATGGAGCTAGTCAAACTTGTAACAGCCGCTCATCGGTGTAACAATAGTTATACCGATGAGTTGAAACGGACGTTACACCATCGCAACATCGTGCTTAAAGTCGACGAATCAGACAATGAAGGTACGCAAATATTTTAAACATAAATATTCAACGTCAAATAACATTTAGCGCTTAGGTAATACACTTATAGTGAATCATAAGATTGAAATAAAAAAAAAATTTCATTACCTTTGTGTTAGTTAGAACTTTGTTACGGCTGCCGGCATTTTTAACTCAATTAAGTACGTTCATATTTAAATACAAAGAAAGTTGCTAAACAATTTTTTCATTATAACATTACGAAAATTCATCACATGCCTTAATATCTATCCTAAGTGCATCACAACTGACTGGAACTCACTCTGTATATGAACACAACTTACTTCAAAAAAATTACGGGTTATATTACTTCAACATCGCTTTTATGATACCTGGAATTAGTCAACTCTATCTATGACTTGGGTAAGCAACTTATAGGTACAGCCGGTCATATTTTAATAAAGTTTTATATTATGTTTAACTTTGAGCAAGCTTACAACTATAAGTTATTATTATACGCTGGTTCAGCAAAATGAATACAGAAACTTAGAAATACTTAGCAAAAGTTCAACTAGGGAAGATATCTCTATAGAAGTAATAGAAGTTGACGAGCCTCGTGGTCGAGTGGTTTATGTAACGGACTGCCGATCAAGAGGTCGCGGGTTCGATTCCCGCTCGGGACAATCATTTGTGCGATTTTTCTAATTGTCATACAAATGTTTCTACTGCTTGGTGTTTCTATGTATTATAAGTATGTATTTACAAAAGAAAAGTAGTATATGTAGTATATCCGTATCCTGGTGCCCATAACACAAGCATTTAAGCTTAGCTTGGGACCAGCGGACGTTGTGTGAAATGTCCATGAATATTTAAAAAAAAAAATAAGTAATACCTATAGAAGTAATAATCTACCTATATTATCAATAACCAAAAATACCCGCAATTTTCTTTGATTTCAATACATCTGCCATATCCTATGATAAGACTGTATGACCAGTGAAATGTCATAAAATGTAAAAATAAAAAATCTAACCAATAGCGTAAAAATCTAACCAATAGCGAGAGTTGAAAATCTGTAAAGTGTATAAAGTACATAAATATAAAGTACATAAATATGCTTTATAGGATTAAATGCATAGTAAGGCCATAATACAAGGCCATTGGTTAACAAAACACTGCCTTATATTATATCTTAAACATGAAATGATTTTATGAAGGTAAGAAATCTTTTTCACACCCCGGATTTCGATCTATGAGAAGAAAAATTTGAAACAAAAGAACAATTTCACTGTGTTTTTGTTTCTTTGTGACATTTTCACGCAAAATCTACGGAATAGAAGCACACGAAAATTGGTATAGAGATAATTTATAGTCCTGAACGTCAAATAGGCTATATATTATTTTGCCTAAAACTCTACGAAATAAAAACGTAAATGTTTGTGAAATACGGTATAAAATAATAGTTCAGCCATTTTGTTATTTTTGAAGTTGTCATAGCAACTCATATAGGTGCCGATTCTGAGCGCAGAACTAAACTTAACTTAACTAAAAAATTAAAAGTGATAGCGTCATTATCACAATTCGGCAATGTTTACTGAACTTTCTTATTATTAAAACTGTGTATTATAGACTAACGATTTTAATTAATATAAATGTGTACAACAAAATAGCAGGTAAATAGCTATATTGACACTACCAATTTTCATTTTTTAGTTAAGTTAAGTTTAGTTGTGTGCCTAGAATTGGTACCATAGTCTGTCGACCTATAGGTATTCTTTTTTATTGGCCAAGAAGATTTTAATCCCAGATTGACATGCGCGATCTACGCGGTAGCTCAGATTAAAAACTCTTTGTGTGCTACTAAGCTTCAACTTTTTTTTTAAATTGAGATGATATTCTAATTAAATTGATTTTATTTGATAAACTTAGTATTTCATAACAAATGTTGATGGATGTAAATAAATAATATTTTTTTAAATTATTTCACTATATCTATTTTTCATCATCTTCAATGTCCTCTATTTTGTCCCCTCAAACCTTTTTTTCTTCTTATTCCTTTTTTAAAATTTTTATTACTTTTTTTAAAAATAAACCATATGTGGCCTGTATCATTGAATAGGTTATATTCAATGATCACGACCTTTACAATACACTATTAGTTAGAATTGTAATAGAAAATAATAACAGGGTAAACGCTCGTTATGTAAACATCGATGTCTATCAAGTTAGCGGTAAACGAGGTGCCTTAACTGACGCTGTCTCGAACCGTCGTACAATTTAAAACAGTCCATAACAAAATTATCGCAAACACGATAAAATCAATAAGAGTTTCTTATAAAGTTATAGTGCAGGTTTTATTCTCGTTCTAGTCCATCAACACCCTCCACTTTGGAAGGATATTCAGTCTACTACGCTGTGCACGCTGTCCAGAAATTTTGGCATAGGTTTTAATTTTGATTTTTCGATCTCTCACAGACGATGTTAAATGCTTGTATTATCCTTTATGACCATGGGGAAGGAAAAGCTTGATTAGACTTGTATTCTTGTATTGCTGTATTTGCAGCTTAGTCTTCGATATTTTAATTTGACAAAGAAATACTTATTACGCAGAAGCCACCCAATCGCAATATATTATCAGCGACGTAAATTTTTATTACAAATATTTTTTTATTATACTTCCTTAGCCATAAGAAACCCTGTATCGAGTCCTCTACGTTATAAAAACAAATCAGTGTTTCATTCATATAATAGGTTCAGAAACCAATAAGTTATCTGATTAAATTTATGATAGGTAGGTACTCTAGAAATTCTAGTATAGATATTATATTTCAAGTTGTGTTGAAGAGCAGCAATTTGAATTACATATTCATGCAGTAATATTGAATATGAAGTAATTTTATATGGAAGAAATATTTAAAGATTCTATTCCTATGTATAAATATGCGCTCGAATTTATAACTTAATATGCATATTTATAATTACTTTCTCTTAATAATTTCAACAGTTCACTTAGAGTTTTAAAATACGTTTTCTAATACTTGAAACATTGTATAGCTTTCGATAATTGGCCTAGAGATGTTTCGTACTTTCTTTGAAATATGAAATACTAGCTGTTGTCCGCGTCTCCGTCCGCGTGGAATTTGTAAAACTTTTTTTTGCAATAAAAGGTAGCCTATGTCCTTCCTCAGGGTCTACAGATTGTCTGTGCCAAATTTCATCAAAATCGGTTGAGAGTTTTAAGCGGGAAAGCGTAACAGACAGACAGACAGAACTTCTTTCGCATTTATGTATTTACAAAAGAAAAATAGTTTATGTATTATCTCCGTATTCTGGTACCCATAACACAAGCATAATAAGCTTAGCTTGGGACCAGAGGACGTTGTGTGAAATGTTCATAAATATTTATTTATTTATTTATAATATTATAGTAGGGATGATAACAAAGTATGACATACTCTGTTAGTCTGTTCTGAAATCCGAATTTTAAAATATTAGAGCGTATTAAAAAAATTCCAGCATTTTGCTCTTTTTTAGGATTTCGTACAAACCCTTATAGTCTCACTACGGTGTCCGTCTGTCTGTCTGCCCGTCCGTCAAACATACGTCTACGATATGTAAAAATACTGCAAAAAATACAATCAACCTGTTAACATTACGCATTTAGAAGATATAACTGAATTACGACCATTTTTAAGAATTTTAGACGAAAGCTAGGGAATCAAAACCTACAGGTTACTTCCCGTTGCCCTAGAGACTTGAAATTTAACATAGACCAAGCCTATATAGTGCTGCTGAGGGAAATATACAAAAATTTGTAATTTGTCATTACATCACAAAAAAAATGTTTTTATACTAATACCAACTTATGAAGAAGCTGAAATGTAGGCGATTTTCTATATTTCAACTACAAAATTAAGTTGGTGAGTTGGTCTAAGTTTAATTAACTGATTATTGAATACAATTATTTTTATTTTTCGGTCTAGTAGGTACGGAACTCTGATTGTGCGAGTTCACGTCGCTCTTGACAGATTTTTTAAAATATGTCACGTTATATTTTTCCTGACTATTCAAAGGTTATAATTTCAAACCGCAGACTATCTACGACTTAAATACGAAATCTGGAGAAATATTTAACTGCGTACTTATATTTATTTAAAAACTAACGGTCTTATTCATAATGACTTATCGGAGGTTTAAACGGAGATGTTATCGGAGAGATAATAAACGTTTTAGCGTAAAAAGACTGTTATGAATAACAAGTTTTGACAAGTTTTGCGAACCTATTTTAACGAACTATTAAACCTCCGATAAGTCATTATGAATAAGACCATAAATATTTTTGGTTGTTATTTGTGGCGGTAATAAAAATACATCGTCTGTGAAAATTACAACTGTCTTGCCATCACCGCTAATATGATACAGCCTGGTGACAGACTGATGGACGGAGAAACAATAAGGAGAAGTCGATGTACATACGACAGAAGAATAAATGAATATGAACATAACAAATAATAAATAAATAAATTAAATAAAAAAGCCATTTATTTCATGTTATTTACAGTAACAGATTAAAAAGTAATTATTTACAACTTATTAATATAAATATAAACTAAATGATTATTTTTAGACATACAGATATTTTTTATTTTATTATTAATATTTTTATTATGTGTTACTGCAAGAATCCCCGCTGCGGGTGTAGGCCTCCTCCAGAGATATCCAGAGGTAACAGAACATAACAAATAATCGAATTAAATTATCAATGTAATCAGATAATGGCCAAATTAAGAATATTTTCACTAACATCCCTCTGCCCCGCCCGTTTTTCTTCAGGTCTTACATTAAGAACGGTGATAGCTAGATTGTTGAATTTTTCACGTGATATACAGTATATACATAGACGTATTGCTACAATCACTATAAAAAAAATCTGGAAATGAGACTTACTATCATTTTAGAACGCTCCCATTCAACAAACTATTTTGGTTTAACTTGATACGCTTAGGCGAAGTAATTATGACGGAACGATAGTATGATGATGACTATAATATTATAGGGAACCGTTTGTGTGTGATTCCAATTTATACTTGGCCAAGTTTGACGATACTCGTGTTAGAATCAAAACCTAACACCTGCTTTTCATTAACTTTAATGTTGTCATTGAAAAAAATCGTAATATTATCAGTGACTTAAACCTGTACTAAAGATTATATCTAAGTGGAAATCGAGCCCAAAACCTTGGGCAGGGAAGTCAACACCAGGTCTCTATGATTTCGTACCTACTTAAATACTATTTTAAATTTATGGCAATGTTGACGCGGAACCCTCAGTGTGCAATTTTGTCTCGCATCTGACTGATAGGTAATAAATAACAGGTGGTCAGATATGCGTATAGTAGCCAAGTTACTGAAAATTTGCATATTATGATGCAGGTAAAGCCAGACAAGTCCGCTTTATGACCTAATGAGTGTTTATTCTGTGCCTAAGGATACAAAAAGTGAAATCATCCATAAAAATCGATAAGTCTTTGCGGTGAATAATAATTATAATCGTAGGTAACTAACACTTGTGACACGACAATTTTAGATATAGCATGTTATATAAGAGACTGATTTATATTTTTTTAACTATTGCTTATAGCCAGCGGAGGAGAGGAAGCTGCCAGCTCGACCACCGACCGCACCACGGACGTGAGGTCCATTCTGTGGCATAATCTTGCCCAACGTATGACACCAGCGGTTACGCAGGTTGTGGAGTTTGCTAAACGTCTGCCTGATTTTCATACTCTGCCGCAGGATGACCAGTTAATCCTTATAAAGGTGTGTAACATATAATCTTTACTAGATATTGCCCACAACTTCGTACGACAGAAGTTTGGAATCACAACATACAGCCATATTATATTATTAAGTATAGCCTATAACACTCTTGGAGACTGTACGAGATTATCTCACATAGTAGAAGTACTTATACCTACTTGAAGTGCGAAAAGTGTATGTGTTTTCCGCGTATGTACTTATTAAAATGGCTATTTTTAAGTAGATTTGTAACAGCATAAATACATTTTACTTACTGGCTGAAAAATATTTCTTTCCACCTTCTTTAGTGTAAATATTATTATTTCAACTTTGCAATTTCTTTAATACATTATAGTTATTTTTTTAATTATCATTATAATTTTTATTAATATACCATATTCTGGTACCCATAACACAAGCATGTAAGCTTAGCTTGGGACCAGAGGACTTTATTTATTTATTTATTATTTAATGACACATTTTACTTTACAGCTTGGTTTCTTTGAGATCTGGCTGACTAGAGTGACACGCCTGTCTACTCCCGAATGCATCGTCTTTGATGATGGCACTGCCTTCTCCCACAGCCAATTAGCCATAATATACGATGTGAGTACAAATTTCATAAATATCGTAGCTAATTACTGGTGATTGTTTACATCACATCCTGTAAAGGATTCTTATTGTTGACATTCTGTGTTTGCAGTTCTAAAACTAGCTACCTATAGTAAGTAGTACACCTAGAATGGCTGTATCTCTAACAAAGGCCTTATCATTTATAAAGAGTCATAGTCTTGCGAGGTAGATTTGCACACTAAGTGTTGCCATCAACAACAAAGAAAAACTGTTATAAAGTAAAGCTTATAACATTTCACCAACTTAACTTATGATTATGTTGAATCATGTAGAGTTAACAGGAAGGACGCATTTTTGCTGCACACATACATAAGTTTGTACTCCTATAAACTATTTTTTCAGATAAACTTTTTTCCATTTCTATTGTTGCAAATCAAACAATTTAGCATTATCCTGTTAATTCCAGGGCGAGTTTGCTTCTGGGATGATGAATTACATGTGGAAGATTTCCACTCTTCAACTGACTGAAGAAGAGATGGCGCTGTTTACTGGGATTCTTCTGCTGTGTGCCCAACGTCCCGGACTCAGCGACCCACAGAAGATTACAACATTACACAACTCCATGAAAGACGCATTCCAAAACGCTGTAAGTTAATTTCTTAATATTATTATTTTTCTTTTCAGTACGTTAATTTCTCGCTGTTGGATACGAGTCTATACTTTGTGAATATAATTAGGTATTTAGTTTACTAGTCACTTTTATGTCTAATAGCAGCCACGATTCATACAACGCTGCGCTCTGTAAGATGCTTCGCGCACTCTTTTCTTAGTAATGTGATACCCATGACATTTGTATTTTATATAAGCGAATATTCATTTATACAACTTATTTATTTAACAGGTGTTAGTCAGCGATGGTACAGCGGAGACTTCTGCTGCAGCAACAGCACGCTACGAGGCATTCATGGCAGCACGCATGGAGGTGCGGGTCCTTGGAGATCGTCATCATCTGCTTCTTGGGTGGTGCCGTGAACACTGGCCACGTCTTATGCTGCCGGCATTATTCTCTGAGATATTTGATATCCCAAAAATGGAAGAGGATGACAACGCACCAAGCACCAGCAAACCCTAAGATTTTAACACATCCACAATTATTATTTTATCCATTCCTCAATTTACAACATAAATATCTCAGATTATTTTACAATAATAAATAATATAGTTTCCAATAGAGTATATAGATTTGAGTGACATAGAATATTGAACGTCCACAATATCGTAGCTCCACGGTTTATGCACATCAATTTTCACGTAATTAACGGTATAATATTATATGTTTTTCTAAACGTAATAATGGATACATATATACTATTAGCAATATGTAATCATTAAATTGAAACATAATATAATTGTTAGAATAAACGTAACTTATAATATTTAGTTAATAGATATACATCTGCGGTCATGTCCTCTCATTCGTTCTATTATTATTTCACAACAGATTTGATTTATTATTCTAAAAACAGTTTTCCATATCTTCAATAATAAATATCAATCAATATTCCAGAAATAAAATAGTGAATAACCTAATACTTTTTTCCAATAGATTTTCTCTTTAAGTTTAATAACCTATTGTTTTTTTTGCTAAGTATTTAATTAAACTTTAAGTTCCCTAGAATTTTCAAAACTTTTATCGTATTTTAAGATGTCAAGTGCAGACACAGGGTTTTATTTGAATTAAATTAGGTAAGCAGGCGCAGTCGCGGGCATAGCCTCGCTGTTCTAAGTTATTATTATTTCTTTATATTTTTATTGAATATTACTTATGTCTAACATTTCTACATAATATATAATTTACTATTAACCATCTTTAAAGACGGAATTTGTAAATTTTTGCCACCCGGAATGTTCATTGTAGGTTTAAAGACAAAGTTAAAAATGAATTTGTTTTAGTTTAAATATTCTTTTAGCATCCTTTTTTTATTTCTTTCTATTTCTTTTAATTAATTTATTTTATAGGAATTATGGGTTTAAATCACTATGACTATGTTATAACAAAACATTCCAAAACAGGGGTCTAAAACAAAAAAGTTTTAATTTAAAGTCTGTTACTAAAACATGGTATTTTAATAGTACCTACAGGTTGATCATTTTATGAAGAGTATTCTGCTTATTTGAGATACTCAATGTTAAGTAATTAAAATAATAGGGTGAAACGAACAAAAATGAACACTGGAGCTGATTTTAATTAAATCGAATAACAGTTTTGCATCTGAGTTCGAGTCGAAATCTCCTTTAATTATTGGCATATTACTCTACTAGCCGTTGACCACAATTTCGTTCGCGTGCATTGCATTGCGGAAGCAAATCCAAACAAATTTTACAAAAATGCCATCGTCTTAACGCACTCTATCTATTAAAGTAAACATCATTAAAATCTGTTGTGTAGTTTTGAAGACTTTAGCTCGCATAGGGGCATACATACAGAAGTAACTTCTCATCATCATCATCATAACATCACGCCTTTTTCCCATGGGGGTAGGCAGAGACTATAGAGCGCCATCTGCCACGATCGAAGCACACTTCCTTGGCTTCATCCACACTCATACATCTGGTCATACATGCCCGACGGTTGTAAGTGCTACGCACTTGCCCCTTTTGTAAGTAACTTTTTTGTTTTATATAATAACTAACCCCAATAACCCCAAGTAACTTCTTTGTTTTATAATATTTGTTATTAACATTATAATTAACAATGATTTAAACAAGTCATAGTGCATTTAGACTTATACGAAAATGGACTAGGACATGTAATGTTTTAGTCCATAATATTACTGCTAAGTGTTACAGAATTAAGGAAAATGTGAAAACATGCGTGTGATATAGGTATTGCTACGGTAGGTTAGTTGTAAATATCATCTGAAGGTGAGGGGTTACATAACTTAGCATTTAAGATTGTTTTAAAGTTATGACGAATTAGAAAAATTTATGAGAGTTAATTTTATGATGCTCGCACACAGCATCACAAAGTCCAACACTATGAAGTTAGGCACAGAATGCTTGATTACACATAAACGAAGAAATAAAGTAACACAAGTACGTTACGCATCTATTCTTATAAAAAAAGATATGAGGCTATACCTAATAAACTTTTCTCTATTTAATTTAAAAAACGTTAATAGGTACTACTACAAAACTGTCATCGTGACTCATCTAAGTATTTATTTTATTTAATGGATTTTTGCGTATTCTGACAGGGATTTTTAGTTTATAGCTATTCGAATATATTCGGCGCAATGTCGAAGTCTGAAACGTCGCGATGGTTATATTATTAACTATAAGTTAAACGAGTCAGCATCCGTAAAAGCAAGTTGATTTATAAAAAGGTTACTAAAATTGTCATCATAATTGCATTTAAAAAGCATTTTCCATTTTTATTAGTTATTCGTTAAGATTAATTTTTAACATAATTATGATTATTTTTAACATTATTTTCATTAATATGCTATGATGGTTATTTTTCGTTTATATTGTTTTTTATATGTATGTTAGATTAATTGGAAACACCAACAATAACTCGTTGGATTTGTTTTTATTTGTTTTGGCAACACAGTTTGGTTCCAACACATTATATTAGATTATTTTATCAATGTTGATATCTTATATTAGTTAGGCTATGTATTTATTATAATTATTTCTAAACATATTTATCTTTAGGTATTTAGATATTGCTAAAAGTGACAAACGGTCATTGCGTTTGGTGAAAAAATACGATCTCATTAACTGCGCAATATCCTAAAATATTTTTTATTAGATTTAATTTTAAGTGATTGCATAAAAATTGAGACTGCTTACAGTTGAATAGAATTGAAAGAAGAGTTAAAATCTTTTGTTATTAATTCGCTTGAAAACTGGCAAACCATTGCATTATGGTGAGGATATACAAAACTGTCACAACAACGATAGTTACAATATCTAGACATAGCCGTACCTAGTATGAATATAGATTTAACTCATTTAAAAGTGTTATAATACACGAAAAATGTTTATCGTAATTATTAAGTTAAATAAATATGTAACCGAAAATTGCGTTTTATTCATATACCTACATGTGCCTACATGTTCATCATTATCATTTTCAGAATATTTCGAGATCACGTTATCGTACATCTTTTCAGTGTTTACAACCTACATAGTTACCAGGGCTAGGCTGAGATCATTTTTCAAGTTTTTGCGCAAGATTATAAAATTTTGGTACAGTGGTTAAGAGGATACCAAAATAGCTTCGTGCATTTTTCTACGTACGAAGTTTTCATTGGTTCTTTAGATTGAATGGCTAGAGCTCTAATTTTTAAGTATATGTTTTTTCAATATATGATCTAGGATCGCATAAACTCAGAAACGCGATTGAAAAAAGTTTTCTCGATAGAAAATCTTAGCGAAACAACCTCTCTCATTATTTATTTTTTTCATTTGTCGGTCTATTATCGCGTATTAACTAATGAAATAACTTTAAAAACATAAGTAACTATTATATATAAAAAGACGTAAATCAGAATTAAAATATATTTAGTAGATTTTGAGTAAACAAAAAAAAATATCCCTAATTCTTCACTTTCTATACCTACTAGCTGTGTTAATATGTACATGTCGACGATAATATTGATGTAGGCCCTTAACGTCGCGGACTGCCGTTCACGTTGTCGCAGGTTCAATTTCTGTACAGAACAATTATTAGCTAGATAGTACTTTCTAGTATTTTTAAAGTATCAGATTCTAACTAGATAGGTACCTACTTATTTGCGCGATGTTTAAATTCACAAAAATATTTTACTGTGTCTCTATGGTGTCTCTGGACATTTTTGTCTATTTCTACATTTTTACATTCTACAATAGATCGTATGGATTTCAAATGAAAATGGATAGTTTCTATCACCATTCAGCAACACTAAATAAACTTTCTTTAAAAAAAGGTGTAATAAAGATTAAGATTTTTAAATGTGTACAACGAAATATCTAAATAATCAAAATACACCACATTTTGTTGTTCTCATTTTAGTTTAAGTATCATAATCGATCCAAAATATATTTACTTATGGAATTGACCACAGGTATTTACATAATAATACAACGTGGTACGTCCCCTCTCCTCCTCATCCTCCTAGCCTATTAACTTTCCACTATTGGGCAGGAGCCTCCTCCACATTAGGATATTTTGTTCTACTATACCGCGCCGGCCAGGCTTGCTTCCATAGGGTTAAGTAAGCGTCCCTCCGTGACGTCCCGATATGCCCGGACCTCGTTCTCCCCAGGATTCCAGTGTCATTCCCCAACTGGGGTAGGCATGCGGTGGGGGTTTTTGGTGGGTGAGGGCCCCACAACGCTACCATTCTGTTATCCTCGAACAGCGGTGTGTGAGGTCAACCATTTCCCCCGCCACAAAAAAAGAGTTTTGTTAGTGTCAACCTTAAGTTGAGTTAAGTTTATGTTAACTGGTTTTAGTATTTCTAGCTGGCTATTACAGCACCCTGAGAGGAAACTTTATGATGACACTTGTATTCACGGATTCCGTATAGAGAACCAGTTAAAGCATAGAATTGGTTACTAAAACTTTAAAACCAAAGATATAAATCTGTGTTTAAAACTATACTTTATTATTATGGCGCAACATTTTTCTACAGGGACATAGTATATTCCTCGTTACTTAAATACTTGACGATTGCTATGATGCTCGATAAATATCCCGTTCTATACATTAAAAGCTACTAAGTACTTACACCATGCATTCACCAAAAGCTACAAAGTACTTACAACATCCATGCTCATTATTGCAACAGGCGTGGTATTACTCTGTGCAAGAAATGTAAAACGAGACGTACACTGTGGCAACGTCGTTAGTGTTGTGCTAATATCATAATATGACGATTGCCGTAAGATGCCGTATTATACGGCAATCCAGGCAATTATAATCAGAAATATATACACTGCGTGTTTACAAAATACAAAACATTAATAAAATACAACAATTCCTCCATTTCTAGAATAGTAAAAGCGGTAGATGTTCTTAAAATGAATGTTAACATAAAGATGGCAATTAAAAATTATTTTTCCTTAAATACGGCAATTCGGATCGTGTTATACGGCAGTACAATTTTTTTACTATACAGCACTGCTTCGTGATGAGAAACAAACAAAATTGTAAAGCGTCAAATTATGGCCACACGCTAAGATAAAAAGCACATTTTCTTTTATTTACATTTATTTTATAAAATCTTAAATATGTTTTTGTTATAATGATATCGTAACGCACGTCAAATGCAAGTGGAACGACATATCAAGGTGTTGGGTCAGTTAGATTATGAAGACGGGGGTAGCGGAAAATTAAGCTTAATGTCCGCGAAAATGGAGACGCGCTATTACGAGGGCTGTGGACGAGAAGGCCCTATTAGATGTATTTTCCTGGGAGAATTTCACCCTGTTGCTGGTCCAAAGATTTCGTGTCAGGTATGATTCATTATTTATTTATGGATAGTTTCACCTGTGTTCGTTTACGATTGCATTGAGTATGCGCAGAAGTGCAATCGGTGCACACCTATCTATTTGTGTATGTTCTATGGACTATTGATTAATGGTCCGAGACTTGTATGCATCTCTACTTGTCTGTACCTATATGTTCTGTCTAGACATTAGGGGTTGGGGTGCAATCTGCGTGGGGTAGCTCATTTGTTCCTGACCAATAGATTAACATGGTTGCGTTTTCAGTTCCCTGAAGACTACATATCTAAAGAGGTTTTTGATTCCATCAGTGCCTACATTATCCCTAAACCACAGATTCAAAGATGTACAATGACCATGTAAGTTATTAAACTCTTTTTTTAATACTCATATTATGTTTTCTTGCTTTGTTTTATATGTATTTGATGATAATTTTATTTTAAATTGTATAGATGATTGTTATTCTAATGTGTTAACTATTTGAGATATTTTATTTACTTAAACCTTTCTATAAAGATTATTCATGGCTATTTTTTTTTTGTCTATAGATGGAGGCATGTTGATATATCAAGAAGCTTGATAATCATGCCTAATTAAAAAAAATATTACTGCCACAAATAAAAATGTGCTTCTAATAGCTTAATAGCTAATAGTATTGGGTTATTTCTATATTTGTAAAGCATAAAAGTAAAAAAAAAAATAGAAAATTAAAAAAACATAATAATATGTATGGTTAGATCTGCCATATTAGATTTCTAGTAATTTCTTTAAAAAAATATCACTATAATAAAATGGTTACCTTTTTTTAGGATTTGATGCACCTATTTTATATGTATATAAATACAAAGATTACTTGACATAATATAAACTATCTGATATGGCGATTGCTTACCATCTAGCGTACCATACGTTCGTATGCCACCTTTGTGGTTTATTAGGAGTTAAATGTTAACTAATTGATGTACTCCACAGAAATGCCCTCGGCCACAAATTTGTAGGATACCCTATCAGAATAGACAACCCAAGATATGAACGTAATGTGTATCTCTTCAACTTATGCTTTGTATGCGATAGCTGGTCAAAGACGGTTCAGTATGAACCAGTTGTGAAGAAACTTGGTGAACACCTTGTAAGTATTTGTTAATTACCTAGTATTTTGTTTTTACGGCTTTATTTCTCATAACTGGCTAGTTCTTCTAGGTGTTGGCGCAACATCAGTTGGTGAACTTCATCTCTTGTAATTATTCTTTCTTTCATTCCCTCTTTCTCATTTTTGGTAATTCTTTGGTCTTACTCTAAACTTAATTGATTCATTCATTCAATAATCTAAATATAATTGTTTGTTAATAGACGCTGATGGAAGAGGAAACTCGTTTTGTCTCCGGTGGATCAAGCAAGCTGCCCACACTTTTGGCTCATCTTCTTCACGACTTGAATACCTACCGCAAAGCAACTGTTGTCGGTAAGCACTTTATAATTTATTTAGAAATGCTATATAGACAAATATTCTTTTTATTTAGCATCCCGTCGAATAAATATTTAGGAATGAAAAGGAGGAGTCAATGAGTCATGAAGATTTTCTTTTCAACAAATGATGCCAGAAAGACTACAAAAATATTATTTCACATTTCATACTTGTGTTACGAATTGCCAAGGCGTTACAGTTGTGAGAAATTTATGTTTCATATAATGAGTAATGTCAGTATTTCAAACTAGCTGTTACCAGCGACTTATGTGCGTGTAATTTGGAACGTTTTCGGATTAAAAATATTTCCTTTCTCAGGACCTAGACTGTGTGTTAAATGTCTTTTAAATCTGTTCATAGTTTTGCAGTGACACTGCGATGGACAGGCAAACAGAATTTATTTCGCATTTGTAATATTAATAAGGATAATTCGCTATATTTCAGTTAACAACACGACAAGTTATTTAGAATTGTGTAACTCCTATTGTAGCCAATACCAGTAAGCCACGACGTTAAGTGATTTAGAGTTTAATTTAAATATATTTTACAAACGAGTTGTTTTTAAGTTTTTCGCAAACAGACAGCTCAGAGGCGCGGTGTTGCATTTTATTTTACTTAAAAAATTATTATCTAATTTATCGTAGTCGTTTGAAGGTTGAGATGAAATGTTTCAGCAATTATTGTTACAAAAAAAAAACTGGTAAACATCCTTGGTTTAGTTGGTTTCCCTCGCTTTTATTTGCACTGCCCACATCGTTGTATTTTAGCGTGATCATGAACTTTGGAATAACACATACGTAGCCCTTTGTTATTCTAAAGTGTAAGCAACGTTATTGTAAAGATTCAATAAAATCCATTATCTTCGTTTTGC
The DNA here is from genome assembly GCA_916999025.1 of Orgyia antiqua. NCBI lineage: Eukaryota > Metazoa > Arthropoda > Insecta > Lepidoptera > Erebidae > Orgyia > Orgyia antiqua. Next base: position 783,468 of record OU779863.1, on the reverse strand, counting down.
GTGAAATGGTAACAGTCGTCTATTATCTACGTACAAAATGTCGTTTTAATTTGAATTTAGATGTACCTACTTCTTTTTTACTTATTAAAAAATAGTTATTTTTATAATAAGTATGTGATGATATGTATGTCCCTGTGTGAGTTTATTTATTCAAAACCACGCAACGGATTTTGATGCGGTTTTTGTAATTGATAGAGTGGTTCAAGACGATGGCTTTTTTGTATAATTAGTTAGTTTGATTTCTAAATTCCACGCGTACGAAGGGGGCGGGCAACAGCTAGTCTTTATATATATAAATCTTCTGTACGTGTGTTTGTAATTGAACTCCTCCTAAACGGCTGGACCGATTTTGATGAAATTTGTTGTGTGTATTCAAAGGGGTTTGATGATGGTTTAGATTCACAATTGGCTGGACCGATTTTGATGAAATTTTTGTTGTTGATTTTTACACAGAGTTGTATGGCAAAACAACGTTTGCCGGGACAGCTAGTGTTATATATGTTGTAAAAGACTATGCATCTGTAGAAAACAATTTGCCATTGAAATTGTGTTCGCTTTTTGTTCCAATTCGAAGAAAATGACGTCAGCACTCAGTTACGATGAAAAAAACTGGTTTTAATTATGTAACATCCGGTTCATTGTACTCTAAATATATTCATACAATGTACATACGTATTGCTTTATTATAATATTTTGTAAATATAACACCGACTAGAATAATTTTTATCTTCAAAAATATTTTGTTTTTAAGTTGTACAAATTTTGAGGTCAAGGTCAATTTTCTGTAGACTTTATGGGGTTTATCTATATAAAAAGTATTTCACGACTTTTTTCAATCAAACTTTTATAGGGGTGTTATGGAGAGAAGCCGGTAACATCGTGTGTGTTTAGTAATTTCAATATTTAATAGATGTTTCTAAAATATTTGTTGGTAACGTTGCCTAATCTTTTAGAACCCAACTACTATTTATTATTTTAAATTTTGGCCATATTAGTTAGATCTTGACCATTAAAAAGTTCACATATATACAGCACGAGAATAACACAGATTATTTATTTACACTAAAATAAAATAAGACGCGAGTAAAACGCTCTAAAAAAAGCTCTTAGCTCTTCGTAAAAAGCTCTTAAATATACCGTCAAATAATGAAAATGGACGGCAACATTGAAAAAAATGCACAGAAAGTGCACCTGCGTTAGGGGGACTTCCCCTAACCCCAAAAATGTACTGCCTAAATTAATAGGATACCTACTAGCAGCTGCGCAATATCTAGTTATGCTAAAATCAGAATTATGAATACAACAGCGTCAAAGTCGCAGGGTGAATTTTTGTTATCTTATAGCTACTATACATATTTTTTGAGTACAGCTATGAATATAAAAAAAGAGGTAGATATCTATAAGAACATTTTAATACGGAAAAATAATTTAAACACCAATTTAGAATAATTTGGATGTCTTTTGTATGTTGGTATTCGCATCACGAAAAATATCGAGTAGGTATTCGTTAGGTCCGTTGTTTTATAGGCGTCAAAATAAGAGTTATTTTTGCAACGTCTGACGTCATTGCAGTGGTCATCTTTCACCCTTATGTTAATCAACATTGTTGACATATGGACCCTTATATTTTTGCCTGTGAGAGAGCCTTGGTCCATTAGTGGATCTGATTACGAAACCATTTAATTAAGGTCCGCTGTATATCAAACGTATTCCGTCCCTTTTTTGCCCTTTGGCAAATATACGGATATCGTATGTTTCTTCTCGGTTGTCGAGCTCTAATAACCAATTAGCATGTACGTAACCTTGGAAATGATTAGCCATGCTAGATTTGGACCCTTTTAAATTTAGGGGAGAACCCTAACCCGTCGAAAGGCTAATCCTCCCTAGGCATTGTGTTGTGATCTTTAGCAGGGATTACATTTTTTGTACATCAAAAGTATTGATGAAACAACTGTTGATGTCCCTAATAATAATATTTTGTGTTCATGTATTTTGATGAAATATTAAATATAACGTATATTCAAGTTTCTAAGACAACTTTTAATATATCATTTAACTTAAAACTTTCATCTAGAATATAAGTAAACAAGAGTGCAATAACCTAATGATGCATATTCAGCAATCCGTCGCGTGCCGTCATTAACGTTGATACAATTGCAACGGAGTCGAATATCATGTCTACTGTCAATTCAGCGAATCCTTTATCAAACTCTATGAACACTTACAATAGTTGTAATTATGACTAATGTATTGTCTTTCGTGGTTAGGTTAGTTAAAAAGGAATTATTCTAAAGTTATTTATTAATTTTGCAATTGACATGCTTAGCTTTTACTTAATAAATTGAATTATGGTGGAAAAAGTGATTACCGCAAGCTGGACTTGAACCCACGACCTCGGAATACCGTACGTAATCTGTACGTAAAAATATATGAACTCAATCGAGTGACGAATGTGGTGGCATAATTGATTACTGAAAAGCACGACCGCAATAAGCTCAGTTGGAAGAGCTACGGAACGGTATTCCGAGGTCGTGGGTTCAAGTCCCGCTTGCGGTAATCACTTTTTCCACCATAATTCAATTTATTAAGGAATTATTCTAGTCAATTTATCTAGATACCTTTTCGCGTTACTTAGAATTTTTCGTTCCAATGTAATCACGAAGCGACAAGTATCACAGAAATAACTGTTTTGAATGAGAATCGAAACCATGACCCCGTGTGCAGAGATGATTCTCATGTAATGGTACAAATTGCACCACAAGAGCCATGTCATTTAATATCGCTTTACGACGAAGTGTTGAGCAAGGACGAGTGACAGACTCGTAATTTATTCATTGTTTCAATGATGCCAAATAATATGATTGTTTTGGCAAGTGTTTAGTATGTATTGACTTCATAAAATAAATGTGACAAATATGCCACAGATAATACAAATTCATTTAGTGATGTATATTTGATGTCCTCCAATTGGTTTTCATTCACATTGTACATAATTGGAGGTTAGATATCCTTTTTAGTGGGATAAATGCAGCAAGCTTCGCCGATTTTTTTTAGAAGTGCTATAAGTTCCTAGTGGTATACGAGTCAGGTAAACTCGATATATGAGGGTTGTCATCTTATGTGGAACTTTTCTTGCCAATTTATGGTATTCGATGAAAACAAAAAAATCCGTTTGATTCAATCTAAGTATTCTTAAATATGGTAAATAATTGGGTAATTTTTTTCAACAGAGGGTGACACGGTTATGCATTTGAAAGTGCTTGAAGTGCGCAAAGATCCTCCACCAGTTTATGACCACAACGTGCCAGTGTTGATCGCTTCTGTCGGAGAGCCCCGTCCTGGACGCCGTCGCCGGCCAAACCCTCCTCAAGGCGCTGAAGGTATTCAGAGCCAGGAGCATCTAGAGGAGGAAGATGAGGAAGAGCCTTTCGAAGTAGATATGGAAGCTGACTGGGATCTCACCACAAGACAAGTCAGTTTATTTGCTATTGCTATTACGTTTGTTTATAGTCATAATATAAATCACGGGCTTATTTTTCGTAACTAGGTAACCCTATATCAAGTTTTATTTTGAGTTAAACACCTGACTATGAACCATAAATGAACTTTCATATACACGTAAAGAGATTTTTTAAAATACAATATGAATTAATGTATCCGAATTTGCAGCTATTGCCGCACATTGATGGATATAATCACGTATCCAAAATAGCTGCTGACACTCATGTGGAAAAGACGCTCGTAAAATCATGCATTCAAAACTTAGTCTACTATGGCGTCGTAAGTATTTATATTAAGTAGAGATTAATATAAAATAGAAAATGAAATTCCTGGATACTAAATCAATGTATAGTTTTGTTACGATAATCATTAACAGAATAAAAATCAAATGAAAATAACTATTACGAATATACTATTAGGTATAAATGAACAATGATCATTATCATAAGGGCCTACATCAATATTATCGTCGACATGTACCTATTAACACAGCTAGTAGGCACAGAAAATGAAGAATTAGGGATATTTTTTTTGTTTACTCAAAATCTACTAAATATATTTTAATTCCGGTTTACGTGTTTTTATATACAATAGTTATTTATGTTTTTAAAGTTATTTCATTAGTTAATACGCGATAATAGACCGACAAATGAAAAAAATAAAAAATGAGAGAGGTTGTTTCGCTAAGATTTTCTATCGAGAAAACTTTTTTCAATCGCGTTTCTGAGTTTATGCGATCCTAGATTATATATTGAAAAAACATATACTTAAAAATTAGAGCTCTAGCCATTCAATCTAAAGAAACAATGAAAACTTTGTACGTAGAAAAATGCACGAAACTATTTTGGTATCCTCTTAATGTGAAAGCCCTCGTTTCTAAGATGCTATGGAGTCGTTGAACGCCTCTGAACATACAAATAATTCAACGTCTTGCTGAGTGAATATATCTATCACTTGTGAACATTTATTTTTAGGTGACCCTCATTCCATTGCTGAAGTTTGATAATATGTATCGAGCCACTCCGAACCTGAGTCGATTGATCAGTGATACCGATCTACAAAAATCTTGTCTTGCTTATGTAATTAAAGGGAACGAGAAAGCTATTGAAAAGGTATGCTGTATTGACATGATACTGGTATATTATAATAATGACTCTTTGTTTGCAATAACAACATTTAGTCCAGTCAAATTACGGCTGAGAATGGGAAAAATAATCACTAAAATACCTAGTTTGGGAATTATGAAGGATCGATCGGGGGGTGTATTCTGAGCTTATATTCCAATTTGAGGGAATCTAGGGAGGTCAGCTCAAGGTCATTTCGATGAAAACGCGTTTAATTCGATATCTCGAGAACGGTTAGTGTTAGGCAAAAAATTGTAGAGACCTTTTCTCTTTTAAATTAAATTTACTAACTTTTTTATCCGAAACTTTTTTTTTATCATCAATATTTTTCAATTTATTGCTTCTGATAGGCAAAAATTTTACTTTTTTTCCTCCCTTTTTTTATTTTTCGCCATTTTCTCCCCAACCGTTAAATTTTATTAAATTTTTCCCGAATATGAAAGTGTTGCTCTTTTAATTATGAACAACTTTATATGTAAACTTTTTTCTGTAATGACAATACCTTCGGAGTTATATATTACTTTACCGAGCGAAATCCGTGCCACTGTCGCAATATCATCGACATCAGTGGGTATTTAGTATTTGAAAGAAATATTAAAGTATTCCATGATCATTTATTAGCCAACTTACCTGTATCAAAAGGTGAATCGATTAAACTATTAAAAAATTGAACTTCATTTAAATATTAAATATTGTAATAATTGAAATATCATTTAATTAAATAAAATAACAATTTGACGAGCCTCGTGGTTGAGTGGTTTATGTAACGGACTGCTGATCAAGAGGTTGCGGGTTCGATTCCCGCTCGGGACAATCATTTGTGTGATTTTTCTAATTTTCATACAAATGTTTGTACTGCGTCTGGGTGTTTCTATATATTATAAGTATGTATTTACAAAAGAAAAATAGTATATGTATTCTATCCGTATTCTGGTACCCATAACACAAGCATATAAGCTTAGCTTGGGACCAGAGGACGTTGTGTGTAATGTCCGTGAATATTTATTATATTTATTATTTATTTATTTAAATATTGTACTTTTTCAATTTGGGTATTTTTTATTCCATTCAATGAGATAATAATGTGAATAAGGATTAGAAAAAGAAGTAAACGAATAATTGAAACTGTTTCACACATTTATTGATAAAAAAATAGGTCATAAAATTGGTAAAATTAAGTACGCGAGGTCGTCAATATTAAAGGCCCACACAAGGCCCACACTAATGCACGCGACAGTGTGTCTGTGAATACGCGTCGCGACAGTGGCACGGATTTCGCTCGGTAAAGTAATATATAACTCCGAAGGTATTGGCATTACAGAAAAAAGTTTACATATAAAGTTGTTCATAATTAAAAGAGCAACACTTTCATATTCGGGTAAAATTTAATAAAATTGAACGGTTGGGGAGAAAATGGCGAAAAATAATAAAAAGGGAGGAAAAAAAGTAAAAGTTTTGCCTTTCGGAAGCAATAAATTGAAAAATATTGATGATAAAAAAAAAGTTTCGGATAAAATAGTTAGTAAATTTAATTTAAAAGAGAAAAGGTCTCTACAATTTTTTGCCTAACACTAACCGTTCTCGAGATATCGAATTAAACGCATTTTCATCGAAATGACCTTGAGCTGACCTCCCTAGATTCCCTCAAATTGGAATATAAGCTCAGAATACACCCCCCGATCGATCCTTCATAATTCCCAAACTAGGTATTTTAGTGATTATTTCTTTCGGTAATTTGACTGGACTAATTGTACAATAATGATATTCTTAGAGGTTATTGTTCAACTTATCACTTCCAGACAACCTTAGTTCACTTACTTCTGACCGCAGAACTCTTACTGATAGTAAACATCTGCTTTTCTGCAGAGATATGTCTTTGTTCTGGTTAAAGAATGATGCGTTTGTTAATGTTTATTGCTGTCTAAATATTTAAAAAAATATCATACATCATTAGCGCCCCTTTTTAATATTATATTTTTCTTCAATGGATGTTATCAAAGATAGTAAAATTAAAACTGTAGATGGAAAAAATTTACGAATAAGTAGTAGTGATAATAATCTATTCTTAAAATAAGGAATATTGCTTACAAATACTTTTTTATACTTTCACATTACTTGTTCTATAGAGTTTCTTTTTGTCACAGCCTAAAATTTCTGATGTCCTCAAGATATTATGCGCCCTTCAGCAAGGGACTACATTGCGAGCCGTGTGCGATAAATTCTCAAAACCTACAGGACCATGTTTCGACATCCGTCGTTTGGTTGTTTTTGCACAAGTACACGGTCTCATCAGGTGTCTCAAACGGTAAATAAAATATTATCGTAACATGTCTTACTAGGTAGGTATTTATTTTATTTAGGTCCTTCACAGCTGTTATTTACGTAGTCGTTAATCTAGGCTTTACAGATACGCCAATTACGAAATACTCCATTAACAATATGAATTATTCATAGGTCGAGAGAAAATAAATAAATAAATATTCACAGACATTTCACACAGCGTCCTCTGGTCCCAAGCTAAGCTTATATGCTTGTGTTATGGGTACCAGAATACGGATAGAATACATATACTACTTTTTTTTGTAAATACATACTTATTATACATACATAGTAAACACGCAGACGCAGAACAAATATTTGTATGACATTTATAAACATCACACAAATGAATGTCCGAGGTGGGAATCGAACCCGCGACCTCGTGAACGAAATAAATAATATATTAAATAAATAATTTAATCAACAAACAAATCTTAGAAGGTATGTAAGTGATGTATGTATGTGCAGTTGTCGTATGGACAGTATGCTGTGTCTGGTTTGCGACATCTACTAAGACAGATATTAATAATTGATTTCGTAAATATCTGACTAATACATAATAATTATGGTTAAAATGTAAACTCTTTTTAATTTCTTAAGGGCCTACATCAATATTATCGTCGACATGTACCTATTAACACAGCTAGTAGGTATAGAAAATGAAGAATTAGGGGAATTATTTTTTGTTTACTCAAAATCTACTAAATATATTTGAATTCCGGTTTACGTGTTTCTATATATAATAGTTACTTATGTTTTGAAAGTTATTTCATTAGTTAATACGCGATAATAGACCGACAAATGAAAAAAATAAAAAATAAGAGAGGTTGTTTCGCTAAGATTTTCTATCGAGAAAACTTTTTTCAATCGCGTTTCTGAGTTGATTCGATCCTAGATTATACATATATTGAAAAAACATATACTTAAAAATTAGAGCTCTAGCCATTCAATCTAAAGAAAAAATGAAAACTTCGTACATAGAAAAATGCACGAAGCTATTTTGGTATCCTCTTAATGCCATCGATGGTATATTTTTTGTTTACGCTACGGTTACGGTTTATGTGTATGTATAAAACTCTTACAGCATAATAATAGGGTAAATATTAAAACAAATGTTACGGAATGTTATAGTTTAATATTGCCCACTGTTTTAGGTATCCGATATACCTTCGTACACCGCCTCGTCAGAACGGTTTCAACACTAGACTCGATCCAGTACCGAGTCCAGTCGGTATAAAGCGTCTATTCACCGGACAACATTGCACAGATGAAATATGTTGTATCGGTCGTGTGGACTTGGCAACATTGGATCAAATTATCGAAGACGATCCAAACGTCGTCGTTATATGGAGGTAAACGTGTTTAAATTATGTATTTTATATAAAACATTTAACAGGATTACATCCAAGATTTAGACTAGGTATGTATAGGTAAGCTTAAAAAAATTTACCCATAAAGTTGGCGTACAATTCCAGGACTACATGTTGTTGGTTGGTTCCCTACATTATATATTTTGATGTTAATACAATATTGTTATTATTATTTTTTAAAGCAAGTTCTTCATACGGATAGTTTTAGTATAATTTATTTTCATTCTGATAATTTACTTATTTGTATTTGATTGATTGGTTTAATGATAAATGTGATATGTAATAAAGAATTTTAGATTGTGTTCCCCGCTGCTTATTTCGTAGTTTCTTGTTGTAGTTATTATCATGGAGAACTCGTACAACTTGCTATAGATAACAAATTACAAACATACAACATTACATTTACATACCCAGACGCTCTGTACAATAGGGAGGTTGACTCGTGTTACAAATTCATGTAAAGTTATGTTTTATAAATTGAGGACAGTATTTTGATACCTAAAATATCGTTTTGAGAAATTAATATTTTATTAAAATTAAATTAAAATGAATTTAAATTGCAATATTTTGTACACATTATCATGTGACTGCGAACACCAATCAGAGCGCGTGACGCAGGTCGTCTTATGCCAAGGGATGTCGCAATTGAAATTAATATCGGCGGTGGATATATCGAGGAAAAGTATCGATATAATGATATATCGGTCAAATTTTCAACTAAATTATAACCGACTTAAGAAAAAGCTGGAAGCTTTTGTTTTTTATGTATGTGCCCCGATTTCTCCAACACACTTGGATCAATTTGGAAAATTCATCAATTTTCTGTCAAATTTATAATAGAAATTGGATTATATTGCCCTAAGGTCCCAAATTAAGCTATACTTCCTTGCTTTTGTTATGGGTACCAGAATACGCTTATATATATTATGTTAAAAAGTATATGTATACTTTTTTTGAAGACAGTGCAAATATTTTTATAACAATTATTATTGAATACTGATTATTAAAGAAGTTAGATCTTTTAATTTTTTAATGGTTTAATAGATGACCTGTTTTGAGATGTATTACTTTTCACATGACTTTAGCTTTGCGTTATAATTTCAGAAAAGTACCTACTCGATGTTTAAAAAACATGTTTCCATGCGATACATCAAAAGACATCTATGTACAGTTCCGATTTATCGAATCGATAAAAACATCGATGTTTTTTCTATGTAGAGACCCCTACTATGTGACCTGTGACGTCATTCATTCGCCCAGGAGGTGGTCGCGCGCGGCGGGTCTGTATCCAGAGATCCGCCGCGCCAAACGCGACGCGGGACCTAATGCTCCCCCCATAACGGGCCCCGATTAGCGGGACCACTCCTCGCCGGGTCATGGTAAAGCTCAAGGCACCATCATTGCCCGACAAGGCAAGGAGGAGGGAAAGAAAAACATCCCTATTACTATATACAAATAATTATCCTGAATAATTGTCCTGAGAAGATATTGAACCCACTACTTTTCATTGCTACGAAAGGAATTTCTTGAACAATCAGTTTCCTTTTTTGGCAGGCCTATCTGTGGTAATATTAATAACCAAATATATATTTTATTGACCATCAAAATAGGTCTGGGAACTAATCAACAACAATTATTGTGATTATATAATGTACTTATCAATACATGTATGTGATTTTCAGACTGTTCTATAAATATTATTACCCTTAACTTCTCATTAGAATAGATAAAGAGGAATTGTATAAAACCTAAAATAAAATGGGCGTGTACTTTATTTTGGGCATATACATTTTTCTTAATAGGCCTGTAGGTGTTAGTTATAGCAATTAATGTCTTATTTATTACTCATAAACACTACGATATCATCACAATATAAAATATATAGACATTTCTAAAACAAAACCTAGGTTATAATAATAATAGGTTATATTAATAATAGTTAGTATATAAAAGCTTCGAGATAATCGTAAGAAAATAATTATTGATTCAACTGACTAAAAATTTGATTAAATTATAGAATATAAATTATTATACTGCCCAATTGGCATATTGTAATTGATTTAATTTAATAATTTATTATGATTTAATTGTAAATATAGTATCTGATATAAATTATGATTATTATTACACGAAATACATATTTATACATCACAAATAAACACCACAATTTTTATTTTTAATATTTTTGTTAATAAATAGACTATAATAAATAAAAAATAAATAGTAATAGCCATTGAAAAACATATTATGTAACATTAAAGACAAACTCAATAATAAAACTGCCATCTAAATAGTAACGTGCTATTTTTAAAGCGGCAAATAGAATATATACTACTCACTAAATAATATAATGTATTATTTAGTGAGTAGTACATTTTCTTTCTTTAAAATCTACTACAAAAATAACTTTTCATAGTTCGATATACCCGTTTAATTCCACTTCATGGGAACATCACACCTCTATTTTTAAGTTATCGCTATATTAATTTATAAAGTTTGGCTATCACTGGCCTGCTAGTTCATAGTTTTGTTGTGGGGATTCTTTCTCGAATTGTTTTGACCCCATGATTGGTTAAACCGAAATCAAATGACCCCTTACTTTTTTGTGGAGCACAATTTATTGGTACCCATTTTATTGGTACACAATTTATTGGAATGTGTTGACAAATTGTTTGATAAATTTATTATTGTCTTTCATATCTACTTATTTTATATACTTAATTTTGGCTAAGTATATCTGAAATTTATACAGCATCAATAAACTTGATTTTGAAATTGCCTGCACAATATCTAAGATTTTTGTTCTAGGTGTACCTAGATAAAACTGTATGATTTCATACTATTATTAAAATTCGTTAGTAAGTAATACCGCTCAATAAATAAAAATTGCCTAAGATTTTCAATAATATTTATATTCATATAGAAGATGTGCCAGTACATGAAGAAAAAAAAATAGATATTTTTATTATTTCCTTATTTATACGTATTAAATGTAACGAAAATCAAAAATTTTCAACACCCACTTACAGCTAAAGTGCCTTCCATCGTTCATCAATCAATACTCTTTGTTATATATCGAGGTTTTCTACCAGTGTATCACAAAAATATTTTACTACGCCAAAAAGTAAACTATAATTATTTACGGCCTTCGCAATTCTTTTAAAATGTGTTACAAATCCAATAGGTATAGGTACTTAAACTTAGATTAAAGGAGACACATTAAATTAATATTTTTTTATGATTATTCTATCCGCTTTTCACTTCGTCAGCTATTAGCTTGTTAATATTATGCTTCATCTTAATAATAACGCGACGTTAACTGCTACTGCCATCAATACATTGAGCCCGTTACGCACTGTCAATTTAGCTGTGCGTCCCGAAAAGGTCGTGCACGATGCAATAGTGCCGTAAGTAGGCTTGATGTTCGTCGAATATAACATTAAACTTCCTCACGGGACTTGATAGTGTGCAACTGTCTTTAATGTATAAAATGACATTCTGCTATTAGAGTCTGCGTTGTTATTTGTATAGTTGTAATAAACACAACATTATAACATTGTTTGACGGCATTCAAGTGCTTTATCACACGATTCTGAGATATAACTACTGGTATGTATACTATAGTATCTATTTACTTTAGTTGCTGTTATTAATCTAATATATTTTATCCATTAACAAAGTAGCACAATATAAATAATCCTTGTTCAATCATAATCAAGTTAGTATAATACGTTAGTTTCACTTTTTAGTATACACTTGTCATGCTGTTACCATTTGTGTAGTGTTAACTTTTCTATGTATGTGTCCAATGCAATAAGTATTTTATTCAAACATAAATTTTGATTAAACTAGATTTAATATTGAATTTTGTCTGAATTAAATATTATCATAGATCAGCAATCTCTACCATACCTACAAAATGAAAGTGACACTCGCACTTGTAAATATAAATATGTTGTACTTATTACGAACACAATGTGCGGGGCTGGCAATGTCCAATTTCCATTGCGCCTTGACCAAAATATAAGTGCCTGAAGATGAATATATCTTTATATAGTATGTTATGTAAATATGTTATAACATATTGTTGAAACAGTACATATGACACAGCCTTGAATAAATTTTAAATTAGTTACAATAAAATAATTTATTATAGATTTTTAAATGTTGGTATCGGAATAAAATAAATACAAAAATATAATATTAAAATTGCGTTGCCAATACAGGACATTTCTTAAATCAAATCAGATGGCAGCCAGTCCATTCAAAATGAGATAAAGGGGTCACTATGAATGGAGTTGCCCCATTTATTTCTCGCTCCAATATAAATAATATAGTCCGGTGATGACACTTCATGATGTAGTACCATAACTGCTATTTATATTATTACGTTATATCGTATTTAGCAAATTGCAGTATGCCAACAAGCGTCTGCGTTGTTATTTGACGGCATTCACGTGCTTTAACCCAAGATCTTGAGATGTGACTAGTGATAAATCATGCCTTATATCTCATGTTGATTACTTTAAAAATCGGATGATAGTTCGTTCGAGTTCCAGTCGTGCCTTTATATCCTTTATCGTTTAGTAAATCTTAAATTTATTCTATAAATGTTTATATGAATCAAAAACACTTATGCACTTTAACAGAACCCAAAAACTATTTAATATTCGTGTCTGAATCAAGTAATTTCAAACTTAAACTGTTTATTTCTATTAACAAGCTCTTTAAAAGCTGAGTGTTTTTAATATGTAATTTTTTATAAAACATATTGTTCTTTATTTTTCATATTATATCTGAAAATTTCTTAATCATGGTGCATTTTAAGTAATTTTAACCATCAAAAAGTATTTGTCGCCTAAATAATAGGTGTCCATTAACAAATAATGTTTCATTGTATACACATAGTTGAGTCAGTTGTCCTGTCCGTCATTGTCCGACAGTTATTCGTAACGATTGTTTAGAACGATAAGTTGTTAGTAATCAACAGTCATTAGCCACATCTCTAACATCTGCCCTCAATTCTTTATAATATTACACGAATATTGTTATTGCTTAATGTAGGATATGTCAATACGATTTTTTTAGTAAAATATATTAGTATATCTTTAATAAAATGAAGTGTCTAATTTAGTGTCGTGTCACTTTTATTTTGTACATAACTCTTAGTAATAACCCATTTGTGATTATATTCACAGATATGATTCATTGTACATATTATACCATGTAATCATTTGTTAAATGTTTCAGCCATGTATTTACTAGCCAATTTAGTTTAGGGAGTCTATATTACAATGATACTAGTATTAAAGTATAGTTATATGACAAAAAAAATAAAAGTCCCGTCTGCGTAAAACACAAAATTAAGAACATATTAAACGGTATCATATTTTCACAACAGTCCAAGCAAATAATGTATGTCTACTTGATATACAATACATAAAAACATCTATGGCTGCCGAACGACAAAGAGGATTTGTCGTTAAGCGACTATTTACCCTCGTAAATAATTAAAAAAGTAAATCTAAGCATTTAGGGGGACGCCCCTTGCCTCCAGACAGATAAACATTGATATAAACACAATTTAATCCTCTACTTAATACGCAGATGGGTAAAAAAAATATATGTAATCGTATTTATCTTAAATTATAATAATATACAATAAAGTACCTATCTAACATTATTGCACTTTTGTACATTGACAATAGGGTACACCTTAACTTTACAATAGTTACTAACAACTCAATGAAATCAATGCGGCTACTGCTGTCTGCACCAGTATTTAGTACCATTTATTTAGTTATAACTGGAACTAAATGATGATTATTTAATATCGATAACTAAGTTAGGCGGTGAATAGCTACTTAAGGAACCTAACGGTCGTTTGAAAAAACTAAGAAATATCAAAAAATAACACAATTCAGTAGCTAATACCCAAGTCTATGAAACACGTTTCTTCGCCATGTAACTTGCTGATTGGTCAATTAGATACTAAGTCTCCTACAATATGACCTATCCTTTAGGAATCAGTTGCTAAACAAGGAGTCACTTATCAACGTCTAAGGCAGCAGCTCGCCAATGTTTCTTTAACTAATCGCTATTTGATTAAAATTTAGTTAAATCATAAATATGGACATTAAATATTTAATAAATGAAAACTTTATCGCGATAATTTTACTAGTCTATAATGCTCAGTAGTAATGTAAATAGTGAGGAGTCAAAACCGAAAAAAAGGAGACTAAAATTAGTTAGCATAAGAATTTTAGTATTAGGAAGTATAGGGCCGACTTAGTCGCAATAAGTTTTAATAATTACACTGATCAACAAAAATAAAAAAAAGTTTTGTTTCCTATATTTTTTTTAATGTTTCTATCTCAAAATGATGCGTATTTCTTAAATTTGACAACAGTTTTTCTCTAACAGCTTTTGTTTTTTAACTACCCTCATTTACTACTTTCATCTACATTTGCGTTTTTTATTGGACACTGCAATATATTTTGTTCCTGTTTTCGATATGGCTTCGTCAAGAAGATGTTGTGTGCATAATCCCGATTCTTTTTGCTATATTTATAGTATATGTTTTTGCAAAATATCGAAAACCTATATCGGACTTTGTCAAACTTGCGTATCATCAATACTTAATAAAATTGTGTAATCAGAACAAGCAGTTTGTTCCTCATATTGTATGCCAAACATATTATATTATGTCGTATGTCTACGATTGTGGTCCATTTCAAAAAGAGATGCAGTACTCTTCGGAACACCCATGATTTGGCGAGAACCTCAAAACCGTCATGACGACTGCTACTTCTGCGTTGTGAAAATAAAACGACTACGTGGAGCTTGGTGAGGCCATGCTATCGAATTTGAAAGAACAAGGGTGCAACATGAGTATAAAAATCCACTTCCTAGACCGATTTCCACAAAATCTGGGTGATTACAGTGAAGAGCAGGGTGAAAGATTCCACCAGGATCCTCGGACAATGGAATAGCGTTATCAGGGGCGTTGGGACTCACATATGATGGCAGACTACTGCTGGAGTTTGCAACGAGATCTACCTCAAGTCTTTCATTCAAAGCCTATAAAAGATCATTTCATTGTATTTAATAAAAAAATTGTTTACATAATGCAAAAATTGTCTCTATTTTTTTGTCAAAATAAAAAAAAAGTAAAGCTGTTAGCAATCTTCTAGTATTTTTTTCGTATTCAGTGCCATAAAAATACCTAATAATAGAGAAAAAAATAAAGGAAACAAAACTTGTGTTGAGCAGTGTTATTAATAATGATTTTGTATATAAATGGGCTTAGGAACCAGCTAAGAGCGTGACTACTGTAAGTTAGTAATAGGCGGCTTCATATTTAAAGCCTATTTGTAGATACTTGCATTTGAAGAAACTATAGATTAGTTATATTGGCGACTGAGTCGCAATAAGTATAGTATACTTTTAGTAATGTAAATAGGCAGCATCCATACCACCATGAGCGAGATAAATTATATATTAATAGCAGTGTTAGATAATTAAATAAAGAGTAGATCTATTTACTTTGAACTGAAATTTATCATAACGATTTTAATTTATAATAACTACTTAACGATAAGAGTGGTTGATAAGAAAACTGAGTTAACTTTTGATTTAAGCAACTACTTAAATTAAATTTACTACTTAAATAAAAAAATTAGTTTATTTATTAAGCAACTACTACTAAAAACGTAATTCGAATAATACAACAAATATATTAAATATTGATTTTATATATATAGTACTAGCTGGCCCGGCAAACGTTGTTTTGCCATATCAAAAAAAAGTAAAAAAAAAAAAAAAAAAATAAGGAACTATAAACCTCACGGAGCCCGAGACCTTTCCAACGAATGCAAAACCGTGGAAATCGGTCCGTGCGTCAGGAAGGAAAACCCGACTTATTTTTATATAGTAGATAATTATCGAAAATTCATCATTTCAAGAAGAACAAAACGTTTGAAAAAATTGAAAAGCTCGACTAGAAAATTGTTTAACATTAATTTCACTTAACTTAAAAATATTACTTACTGAATACTTAATAATATTTTGATACTATACTTATTATTTACGATTATGTTATAATAATTGCTCTAAAAATTCGCTAATTAGATTTTTCGTTTTTGAAAACCCATTAAACACTCGGGTATTATATACCATATACATAATTTTTCCAAAGACAAGTTATTTGAGACTTTGTAGTCGTTCCGTTATTTTATTGGCATCACCGAAAACATTTGCGCGAAATATGTTTCTTTCCCCGCGACAATTCTGATCTCATTTTCACAACCTCTCCCTTGAAACTAGGACAAAACCGGGGATCCCCTTATGGCAATCCTAGCCATGACTAACATTGCTTTTATTCACAAGTTTAATATGTAGGTTAGTTAGGTAGGTTTATATTAAGATTGTAAAATTCAATATATGCACATTCATACAGCAATAACACATGTATTTAGCGCTCCACCATTATGTAAAGTTAATCCGCGTATATAATACGCCTAGTACCTATAATTTGTGTTTTCAATTAATATATGTGTTATTCATTACGATATTATAGTAAGCCGAAAATGGTCGTTAAAAGACTCCAATGTTGTTTCGATAAGATAACGTGAATATTTGTTATTGAAGCCAAAGTTTTTAAATTTCTTTATAATTTATATAATTACCATCATTTCAGTAATAATAATAAAAATACCATACATGTATTGTGCCTTCATACTATTAGCTAAGCTTTTTTATAACCGCTTATACAATAATGAGTATATACAACATAATCACCTCGTTCTTCTAATTAACATGTATTTCCAATATAGTTCACGTTTAAAATATAATCCTCTCATTCATAATATTAGCAAACAAACCAACAACATCCTAATAGTCAATAATAAATAGACAAAATTCCACAAACAATTAGCAAACACGTCTCATACAACGTTTTTCTTACTATGTTTATATCAGTATTAGGGTTAGATAGTCTATAATATTTATTAATATATAAAAAAAAAACGAAAAAAAAGTAGAGTTATTATAGTATTATTATTTACTATGCGGTTCAGTTTAGAACGAGTGCTGGCAGAAAATATAGATTGGTCTAAATTATGAGATAATACAATATAGTTAAACCTAATCCAAATATTCGTTCTAATATTTTTTTTATTTTCTACCAATTTTCCGCCTATATAAAAAAAAAATTGCTAAATTAGTTGTAGTTTAAATATTGTTTTGGTTTGTAATAAACCCTCAATAATAATGAGCTTCCCCCACATGTTCTTAGGTTGTGCTGTGTGTTACTTTGATTTATAAACTCATTTCATATTTCGATATAGACATTTATTCATTGCTCGCTTTTGTGCTCATAAACAGTTTCAGTAATGTACTCGATCGTTCATAGATTTTTGTGCTTGATTATACCTAGCAGGGTCATGTCAGGTGCGTTCTTTTCTGAATCGCAGTCTTAGAAATATAAGATGTACATTTACAATGAACGCTAAAAGGCCTGTTATTAGATTAAAATGCACTCGTAAATATAAGTTGTACATTGAAAAAGTATGCTGATACGCCCTTGTTTTGAAACTTTATTAGTATTAAACGGTAGTGATCTAAGTAGGATAAATTGACATAATAGTTAAGTTGTACATTGTCGAAAATTGCACCATCATTGCATTCATACTAATTTAGGTAGATGTATCTCATAATTGTAAATTATCGAAGAATGCTTATAGTCTTTCAATAATATTAATTAAATTTAATTGAATATAATAATAGTAACTTCAATTTTCCACTGAATTCAAATTTTTTACTACAAGATAGCAACGTAATCAAATAATCTGATATGTAGAATATCTTATTGAGTGCTTATTGACGCACAGAATTAAAAAAGAAACACATTTTCTAAACATACCTCCTAAATATAAATACTAATATTATAAAACTGAAGAGCTTGTTTGTATGAACGCGCAAATCTTAGGAACCACTGGACGATTTCAAAAATTCTTTCAGTATTTGATCCGCCTATTACAAGGCTATAAAAAAAAACCTTTATTGGACCTTAATATTACTATTACAATTTTGGTTTCCTGACCTCCAAACTAAGTAATGCAACTTGTAATATGAATGTATGGAAAATGTATATATAAATATGTGTCTATTTTAATTATGCTACTTGAGGGTGTTTTCCGTATCATCATAATTTAATGACAATAGCCACTTCATTAACAATTCCTAGCACTTATGCTTAGTTACTTTATAAATATTAAGTTTTTTATGACATAGGTTATATAAATGTATGCTTATTACACTATAGTGCCTACTAGCCAAGGTAGTCCTATGTTTTTTCACACTGAGGACATTAGCAGATTTTCGTCTACTAGAGGTAAGATCTTGCGAAGTAAGTATTATAACCTTCCTCGATAAATCTACTATTTATCGAGGAAGCTTATAATAGGCTATATAACATCACGCTGAGACCAATAGGAACGAAGCATCAATAAAAATTACGTGGTAGCCGGCAACAGCTAGTACATAAGTAAATAATGTATAATAATAAAAAACATAAAGTCCTACCGCCTTTCGAGGCGAGACAGTGTTATATCCAAAAAAAAAACAATACAGAAATCCTCTTTACATGTTTTGTTCACACATTTTAATGTCACAGTTGTCCTAAAAGTACTTCGACTAGGTATAAGATAACTTATATTGTACATTAGGTCACCGCTAAAAGGCCCTGCATTAAATATAGATGTATTTATAGGATATCGACTTGAGATCGTGAACACCCGGTCGATATTTATAATTATATTAAATTTATTAACACTGTTTTGTATGTTTGTAGAAAAGTGATTATAATATCTAACTAAATTTATTTTGTACTGCGGCAAATATTATTTTATTTCTTCAACTTATTGATGTCACTTAAGACCTTTATACGCATAGCTCATTTCCTATAATATTCCCTATAACAATCGTAAGGTTTACTAAAAATATCTAATAGCTATTATGTGTATAATAATAGCGTGAACACGCCATTTTATTCGGAAACGTGTTCGTGATTTTGATGGCACTTATTTTTATTCATAACTTTATACTTATTATTTTATAGATACTAAACCCCTAGACGCAGTAAGTACAAATATCAATATAATAAATACAAATACAACACATAACGTCATGTGCGGGAATCGAACCCGCGATCTTGGCCAGTCTTATTATAAAGCTTACACAATTGCCACGAAAAAGTATAACCCATAATATCTGATGCATTTATCCTTAGAATAGTTAGATTACAGTAGGTTAACGACTTTGTAGACGTAGGTAAGTAATATAAGCTTTTGTAAATAAATATAAAATTAATATAATGTGTCTCCTATATAATCATATGATATTTGCTACATAACTTAGTCATTTCTTGTTTAGCGCCGTATGTTATCGATTTGGTATTTATTGGATGCGTTACAGAAGGTGCCATACAGTGACAATTAAAATTGGATTTATGGGACAAAGTAATAGAAAATTATAGGCAACCCTTGACACAAAGAGTATTTATTTATATTATTTTTAAATTTAAGAGCAAAAGTGGCAATCTTATCGTTTTTCAATGAAATATATATTTGGCAAAGGAATTACAATGTGGGTGACGAAAAATATTACAAAAAAATCGTAGGTCATATGTACATATTGTACATCTTATAAAAATGATAAATAAACTGGCATTATTTTCTATATATTAATAAATTAATAGAATTGATTATATAATAACTTAAATATATAAAATTATTATTTTTTAAACCGATTTCAGAAAAAAAGGAAGTTCTATGTTCAGTTGTTATTTTTTCTTTGTTTATTCATTAATCATAATTCTTCCATTTGATTGGTATGCGAGAGTATTAAAACACCAAATAAATCTCTAAACAATAATATTCTAATGCTGGCTAATATAATCACTTTAAGTAAATTGGTTGGCAGTTTTCCCGCCTAGAAAAGAAACACACATTGAAAAGATACCTATAACGATTGTGGAAATACACACATTTATATTAATCGATATTACTTAAATAAAACTACTTTTTACGGATTTAGACGCGTATATTTGTTTTAAATTTTGGCCCGACGTTTCGGAGACTTTGCAGTCACCATGGTCACGGGTGAGACTGAGCTGTAATGTGTCTTCTACGATCAGTTATTACAGGGTTTACCCACATTCGATTTTAATTTTACATTGACCATAAAGATAGACTTTTACTATAAACTATATCATATTACACTGTGCTCAGACTACATAAAATCAATAACATTATTTTAGTTTCTAAAATACATTAACAAATTGTAACAATATAAAGAAAATAATTAATAATATAATTATAATTATATTATATTATAATATAATTTTTCTTTATTTGGCCAAAATTTAAAACAAATATACGCGTCTAAATCCGTAAAAAGTAGTTTTATTTAAACAAATGAGTCGCGCAAGTGTTAGAAAATATTACGATATTACTTAGTTAATAATCTCATATAATGATACTATACGATAGTTTATTGTAAGTTAAATTAATAATTATTCTAATAAGATAATAATTCAGTTCTTCTATATATTTTTGTATTATGAAACGTCACAATAGTATAACTGCAAATTATATTTCCATATATGTATGTAATTTTATGTTTTAATGGAATTATTTTCTCTGGAAGTTATCCTTTCATATTTACTCCTAATTGGTATCAATCTCGATAATATTAGATTAGATCGTTTCAAAGTAGCAATTAGGTCAGTATACAAGGTGATTGTAACATAACTATTTTTTTGATTGATTTTGACTACTTATTTTACACAAAGAGCCATAATTGATATCCTAAAAAAAAACATTTTGTCGGCTTCCGATTATCCAATGTCGTGCAAATGATTATTCATAGTGTAGCGTAGTTTTTTATAATTATGACTAGAGTGTCGAATCGAATTAATAAGAATAATTGTTTAGTTAGTAGATATAAGAGAAAAAGAGTTGATTTTAAAGTTGAAATAAAAATTAGGTTATGGGCACATGATTATTGTTATAAAATTTTATTGGTTTGTATGTTACAACTACAGCAAATCATTAATCGCTGTTTAATAAAATCACTAGGAATTTGGTTTCTAATTGTGTGCCAGATTTAGACCGCCAGAAGTAATTTGATTACAAATTATTTCAGAATGAGATTAGATTTATTTTAAGCATTCTTAATTATTAAGGTTTGTAGCGATGTGGCATACAGTACTTCCTGACTTTACGTTTAATAATGATATCACAATTGCTCAGTACATCACATTATACATCACACTTTTAATTTATTATTGTTAGTATTTATGTTATATAGATTAGATTTGTAGTTCGAAAGTATATATATATGTATATACCATCGAACTTTGAAACTTCCAAAATCTATCCACGCATAGTACTATTAGGCGAAACAGTTATTATCAATGGTCTTAACATCATTATTTAAAAACAATACCTAATATTACACACTCGCCTAATGTGTCATATTTATATAATCCAAGTTTATTTATTCTATGTTTGTTATATTATATTGACTATAAATAAAAGCCAAAAATACCCCTACTATTCCAGAGTCAATAATTATCTTCAAAAGTCTAGTTATACTAATAAGTCCTCCTGATTAAAATTTCTCATTGTAGCCAGTGCGGTAATGGACCATGATCTTTTCCGATTGTTGAAATCAGTGTAATGGGTCAAATACTATTTATTTATAAAACTTAACCTTGTAGGCAGTTCCTTGTAGTAGATGTATCTATGCAAATAATGAAAAAGTTAAAAAATACTTAGTTTTATGTGTATTCAATGTCCGCCTGTAACGTGTTTCTAATATATCGGCTCCGCTTTGTATTTAGAATATTTATCAATAAAATGGTTAACTTCTAATAGACTAGTTGATAGTTTGCGCAATTCGTAATTTCAAGAAAATATGTCGGGTGTGGCAGGAATATGAAAGTATATTTAATGCTATATAAAAGCGTCGACAACGAATAAATGATATCACTTTGAAAGATAGATTAACGAATATACGTTGTAAGAGAACGCTGTGGTTTGAAAGATATAGTGAAAGCGTAAAAAAAGATAATTCCTAGGTTGTTTGGCCGTAAGGCAATAGATGATAGATGAATAATGAAAGGTATGTACATGGTGGAAGTATGTAAAAGTGGCGCAAGAGGACAAATAAGATGTCTAATGATGAGTTCTTCAAAAGTTTTTGGGTATAGCATTTAAACCGTCGTGCATGTAAGAGATGCATGAATATTTTAAAAGATAGGCGCTTTGCCAGTTATATTTTCTTATTTATCAAAATTATACGTATTACAAAATGTATATTTTATGTTCGCTTCTGACATGAAATTGACTGCCATCTAAAATTGATTGTAAAATTTATTTTCTAACTGAAACCCTACACTTACTTATATTTTAATAATTATAATATTTGAAATCGAACATTGTTCTATACGTCTGCTTCTCCGTTGAGAAAATAAAAACAATTGAAGTAATCCGATGCAAGGTTGAAATGAAACCATCTCTTTTTTACGCAGTTGCAATTACTTATGTTTCAATAAAATAAAAATGATTTTCAGTTATGCTAATCTGTACGCGCGCTACGCTACGCGTTAACTTACTTAACTTAACGTTAAGTTAGTGCGTACTTCAACATAATAAAAACCTTAGTTTAAGGCGCTTATATCATCATGTATTGTTTAAACTAATCTTTCGATCTTCTGATATATGATCGTACGATGCCTACTCACTAGAAATATTTTTATGTTATTTATGCTCATCCAGGTGTTCTGTTCAGTGGAAAATCGGATTACGTATGAAGTTTAGGTGTAGGAAGTAGGGTTACCTTTCTATCGATATTGCAGAGGTTGTCCTTTTGATCTAAATCTTAGTTGCGGACAAATCTATTGTATTGTGGGATAAATGTAGGTATCATAAAACCCCTACTTTTTTACTTGAACTGCCCGTTAATTCAAGAGTATCTCGTAGGTATACAGTATATACTATTATACGAATCAACCACTGGGCATAATAGATGCATTATATTTGTCGGTTGAAAGGATTTATATTCCCCACGCATGTAACGTCTCATCTCTACTTATTCTACTCCAATGGGTACTATATTTTTACACTGAAAAATAAATTATTCAATTTTAAAAATAGCAGTATCATTAAAACGAGCTTATTTATGGTGGCGCTAGTAAACACAACTTTAAAAAAATGTTTTATTTTCAACGACTTTATTATATTTTAATTGTGAATTCTTAAATAAAAGGTTGTGCTGTGTTGTGCTCCGTTGTGCTTTCAACCGCTTACCACAGTTAGTCCTAAATACTAGTTACCAAAGTACAACACCTGATGTTTGATAAAGCAATGAACGATAGGTAGGCGGGTGTTTGTGATGAGCGAGGAAATAAACACGGGGTTCATATTGAAAATGTATCTGAGCCATAACTCCTGTATTCTGTTATCTGTTCAAGTAACAGAACATCAGTTTTTGTTTAACAGGCCTCCCAGCCCTTATTAGACAACAGCGCTACCAATTGGAACAACAAAAAATAACTTCATTGCGTGTCTTTCAAAAATGGTTTCGATTTTTTTTATTATTTTTCAGTTTATTTTTTTATGTTTTTATATAAAGTGGTATAGTTCAGTGATTCAATACTCTATATGGCTATGAATCCGGTCCTTAATAGTTAAGTTGTTTGTATGATTGCGCTCACTACGAAACAGTATTAATATTTATTATAGTTAGATGTAAGTTTATCATACAATGTAATTACCATGTGTGTATGTTAAGGGTCTATTACGAATATTTCGCATGTAAAACATAGCTATTATAAACAGAGTGTAACATTCGTAAGTGTAGATGTAAGTTTTATTTTACAGATATAGGCCAATGTACTGCAAAATGGTGCTTTGTTTAACAAAATGTATAGATAAAAAATATGACAAAATAATGTTCAAAATATTGCCACAGAATAAACCAAAAAATAAATTGTACCTTAATTTATTTTTTGAACATTATTTAACTAATTTTGTGTGAAATATTTTCTATGAAATGTGAGATGTTTTCCATATTCAGTACATTGTCTTATTATAATTATCAAAAGGCATTGTGTGTATATTGTGCACGTATATTTATGTCTATTTATTATATTATTGTTAAGATTAGTTTTCTATTATAGTACAAAATTTTGCCATAGTTTGCAATAGTCGGGCTTATTCCGAGTTTTCCTTCTATGATGTACTTCAGGTTGAAATTCAAAAGGCGGTAGGGTAGTAGTAGTCATCTCTTACGGAACTTTTCTTATGGAACTTTAAGGGGCAATTTTTGGATTATATCATAGAATAGTATGTACAGTGACTACTGTGAACATTGCTTTGTATAATCTATATATAATCCCAGGGGTCGTAAGTGTTGACAGATATACGATTGCCTCTAGATTGCAACAAACATACAACAACATATAACAGGGTTAAGCTTATTTATTTTATCGATATTAAACGAAGCAATTATTTTCATTTTGTGATATATATCAATTACATACCCATGAGGTAGTTCATTTACAATGACAGGAGGCTCACGTTTGTCCGACACCACCTCACTACTCGGAATCAGTTTTATTCATTTTATCTGTACATGTCTTGGAAGTTTGTTCTGTAATTTTTTCAATCGATTGACCAGTTTTTATTTACAAATAAATATGTTTTTATTCAACAGTATCATTTCTGTTATTGGCAAAATGGTGTTGCTATCCACGCTATTTCTTTTTAAAAATAAACAATTTTGTAGCTAAGCTACATTCTGAATTACTTAAATATATAGCACGTCCACTATTTATTTAATCATAAGCTGGTTGTTGTAATAACATCTTAATAATCGAAAAGTCGAGCTCTGGTTAAAGTTTAGAATGAAAAATGTTATTTTTTCGTGCTGAATGGTTTCGGTGTTGTAATTAGACTGGCTATCAGTTCTTACAGTTCGTCAAAGTCTAAAAATTGTATGTTTGTGAATAAAGTCTCGTTACTTTATGTATTACCAGCGTATACTGTAGTTTATCTGTAGTTTGTATGCTTCATTAATTATTCAGGTGTAACAATGTATTCGGTACCAATAAAATTGTAGTAAACAGATATTTGTATTATTTATTTTTCCTTATAACCAGATTTCCTTTCATTTCCTATCTTCCTTCAGTGCTATTGGAAAGCTAGGCATGAGATCGTAGTTATCGGCTGCTGTTGCATCTCCGATATGACTTCAATAATCAATCAAGGAACAACAGCAATAATTACTTGCTTGCCCTAAAGTCGCTGTAATCTCATGCCCTGTTCAGTGATTTAAGCGATATTAGCATACCTAATACATAAAAGCGCGCTAGCCCTGCTAGCTATGTCGACCACTTTAGTAGTTTGCTAAAGTGGCAGTGGGCTGGCCATGTTTGTAGTAGAACCGATGGCCGATGGAGCAGACGGGTTCTGGAGTGGAGACCGCGACTCGACAAACGTAAGGTAGGACGCCCCTCTGCTAGATGGACCGATGACCTGAAGAAGGTCGCAGGATGGAACTGGATACGGAAGGCGGAGGACCGTGTTTTGGGGCGCGAATTGGGAGAGGCCTATGTCCAGCAGTAGGCCGATTTAATTGAATACATAAAAATCCTTGACAATGATTCTATCTTTATCTTTATATTAAATATCTATCTAATTTCCTTTAATATTTTTACGTAGTAAGGATATATTAATATAGGGATACGTTGCGTTGCTATGAATTAAAAAGTATATATTTTATTTACCTTTTATTGCAATGTTTCTATCACAGAAAAAAACGTTATTCATTGGCAGAATTATACAGCGCTTAGCCAGTTTTTTTATGTAATATAAGATTTACTATCGTTATTATTAATAACCACAAAAAATGTAGTAAAACGTGTCAAACAACAAAGAGGCTCTGCGCTATACAAATCGCTTTAATAATTTACATAAAATTGTTTTCAACATATTTAAACAAATTTATAAAGTAAATATGTCTAAAAAACTAGCGACCTACCTCGACTTGCATTCTCACGGATAATATCGAATGCCTCTTTAGGATATAAAACATCTTTAAATTACAGCAGATGTTGCTCTGTAATCTTACCACCACAACCGACATGGAAATAAGGCATAATGCTCATACATCGTATAATTAAAATATTTTTTAGCTAATTGAAAAGGCAACATTTTTACCAAAGTAGGCATAACATCTAAATAATATTAGGTGCTAGCTGTTACCTGCGATTTTGTGCGAAATTTTGCATGTATAGCTTAAGGCAGGTTTTTCCAAAGGAATTATTTACTATCCCTTTGTTTGATCACTACCAACAGATCACTGAAAATGGTTATTCAATTCTATGCAGTACCTAGTTTTGGCGTGATGTAAATATACATAAGATAGAAACTTACAAATAAGTAGGTAGGCATCGAACCTAATGCCCAATATTATTCTCAAAAAAAGTGTCGTACTTTGGCATTACATGCAATAAACTACATAAAACATTTTAAAAGTTTTACTGTATATATGTATAAAGTTTAGTATCACATACATAACAAATATACCAACAGTAGGGACTGTTTTTTTTTATTCCCGTCCTGTTTTGACCTATTACATATCTAAAGAAATTATACAAGCCTTCATCATAGACGATTCAGTCATTTGGAAAGTTACCTGGAAAGTTTTCCGGAAGTTTTGAAAATTGGTAATTTTATAGATTTTGATGTGCTCTTTCCAAATTTCAACTTTGCCACCTCGTATGTTGCCCGTTAACGCCGCCATATTGAAAAAATGGCACCCAAAATCTGTTTTTTGATAATAACTCCTTTCCGACGCATTTTACAGGAAAACATATTGATACAAAATAAAAGTAGAGGAAATTTCCTACAATTATGTCATAATCTTTTTTTCCCTAAAATCAATAGTTTCTGCGTACGAGCACCGTAAACCATTATACATCCACACCAACGTGTATTATTTACTTCAATTAAACGAATTAAATATTGTTCCATAGAATGAAAACCCAGCTAACTATATTCTATCCCACCAAAAGTTTGTATTTGAGGGCCTACATCAATATTATCGTCGACATGTACATATTCACACAGCTAATAGGTATAGAAAGTGAAGAATTAGGGATAATTTTTTTGTTTACGCAAAATCTACTAAAACGCAGTAACTATTGATTTTAGGGAAAAAAAGATTATGACATAATCGTAGGAAATTTCCTCTACTTTTATTTTGTTTAAATATGTTTCCTGTAAAATGCGTCGGAAAGGAGTTATTATCAAAAAACTGATTTTGGGCGCCATTTTTTCAATATGGCGGCGCTAACGGGCAACATACGAGGTGGCAAAGTTGAAATTTGGAAAGCACATCAAAATCTATCATATCACCAATTTTCAAAACTTCCGGAAAACTTTCCAGGCAAAAATACTAAATGACTGGGCTAAGATGTACAGCGAAAATTTGGTCAGTGGTTATTTAATTTATCGGCACGTCTGGGAATATTTATTATCAGTAACTTTTTTCAAAGTCATTTCTATAATATTCTGAAATTCAGCTTTTAGAACATATAGTTACTAGATTTTACCTATGAATGAAAAATGATGGATAAAGTCGTTCCTGGGGAAGTTTTAATTGGTTACAATTCTGTGTGTATGGACGGAGATAATATAAGATATTGCTGAGCAATTAATCGTCTGGTGTAGACCCATCCAATCAATCGGCGTGATAACCATCATTGATCGATGGAACAACGTTTACCGGGTCAGGCAGATAAAAAATCGTAATAACATTCAGTAAATCGATGCAGCCCCTTAATCCCTAAATAAACTACATCTATCTAATTAATTATACATTTGCACTTTAATGTTTTACTACCATGTTTGTCAAATTAAATGAATTTACATGCACATAAACTATAAAATAACTCTAAACTTAACTCTAGGTTTATTACTAAATAATTTCATAATCTTAATGTACATAAATATTAATTAAATTGATTTTATAAAACATTTTCAATAGTTATTTTTAAATAAAATATATTATTAAACATGTAATTAAAACTATTGAAAAAATAAAATTCATAAAGTGGAATTTCTGCGTCTAGCCTATGTGGCTACCATAATCCCAAGTCTCAATTATTTGCACTTAGTGCCAATCACTTGTTTTGTATCACAACACGTGTTTATTCTTTAGAATTTTGAAATTTAATTCAAATTATGCGTTTACGCATACAATAAGTTTCTAAAATAATTTCACTACTTTAGGTAACTTTCCAATACTACTATTACAGCGTTAGCTTAGCTTATGATAAAGACACTTTCTAAAATTTAATAAAATACTATATAAACACTATGATACCGTATATATCCCTATGTTTCGAAAGCTTTAACAATGGCCGATATACTTTGAAATGTACCAGTGACAAACACGAACAATCCAAGACACATGATGAGGAGATTCTTGATCCACACAAAGTAATGTATCCCACTTGGCTTGGTGCTCTTGCAGACCAGGTCTATAATAGTAGGGTAGACCAACGCCAAGGCAGTGCTACTCACAGCACCAACCAAGGAGATGAACAGACCAAGCTTTGGTATAGTCTCTGCTAGAATAACTGCAACAAATTAAGAATAAAAATGTTAAAGCAGCCAAAATGTGACAAGTAAATCTGTAATGCTAGAAGATAATTATACTTATTAAGATAAATCCTTATAATTCCATTGTAATTGCAACGGAAATTATACAATCAGGAGCCCTATGCCTGGTTGTGAAGCACGGATAAAAAGTAGTTGACATGGCACTCCCATTTTTGTGAATAGTTTTAAGGTTCGATTTTATACAGTTACAATACATGGGTATTACAAATAAGTCGAATAGTTTAGATACAAATAAGGACTATCGGGCACAGCGAGTAAGAACAGAAAGTCTTAATAATACCTTAGGTAGAATTTAATAATAAATCCAGTAAGTGTAAAAGTTAGGAAAAGCTACTAAAAACATAATGACAGTATAAATTATATTTCCATACGTACACGTAATTAAGGCAATAAATGCCCTGTAGAGAAGTTCCATGGCAATAGGGTTTCTGGTGGGCCAGCGCCGGGCAATGCTTGGCCATGTGATGGAGATTGGTACATAGAATTGCAGCGGGTACGTGAACAGGATCGCCAGAAGCATCAGAACTTGCACCACCTTACTTAACCTGTAAGTTAAACGTTAAGTGTGCATTCAACAATCCCATGCAGCATGTAGCTCAAAATTCTTATGTTACAGAGAAAATTCTCAGAAAGTGTCTTTAGATCGTAGCAGACGCAAAAGGACGTGACAGTATGATGAAGATGATATTGATATAACTATACCTATACTAAAAACTTTCCATCTTTACGTTATTACTAAAAGGGCCACATAGAAACACCACTTATTAGTTGTTTAAACTACCAGAATAACCTGTTATAATTATTTTTAAATAAAGCTAAGAAAAAAAACTGGTTAGGTACGTGTAATGGGATATCAAGGGAAAACCGTCTTCACACATTTAATAATACCTACACAGTATGTTTTACTTTAATTATTATAATAATTAAAGTAAAACATACCATATAATACATATTAATAGGTGTTATTTAGGTACAGTTACATAAAGAGTGATGTTACCTACTCACAATTGTGTTTTTTAATTTTAAGCACTCTCAGCTTGAATTAGATACCTACTAAATATACATAGCTAAATACTTACACATGTTGTGAGTCCAAATTAAGAGTGAGACTGCCAGCTACATCCTCTCCCCATTTAAGATATCCTAAGAAACCAACGATGATAAATATACTACCGACTATCACCATGCCTACATTAAGGACGCCAAAGGGCTTTTGAAATTGTTCCCGATCTTTCATTTCATTCTTCAAAGGTAATACCTGTAAACATATAGATAGGTTTGATTCTGTCATCGAAAAAAATTAATCTTTAACATCATCTATTAACGGATTCGGGTTGAATAGTTCTTATTTTTTAACTATGTTCCTAAGCGAGATTTATATGAGTGTA
Organism: Orgyia antiqua; assembly: GCA_916999025.1. Lineage (NCBI taxonomy): Eukaryota > Metazoa > Arthropoda > Insecta > Lepidoptera > Erebidae > Orgyia > Orgyia antiqua. The sequence continues at coordinate 753,010 of OU779863.1, read as the reverse complement.
CGCACTTACCAACCCAATACCTTCGAAGGCATAGATAGCTGTTCCAAAATATAGAGGCAGTTGGCGATAATCTGCGATATATTTTCTGCTGCTGACTGGTGGTAAATCTTCTGTAGCTTTGTACATGATCACAGCAAGACCACAAGCCATGAGCACGTTAGCGATGGTTGAGAACGGTGTCAAATACTTCAAGTTTCGTACCATACACGAAAGAAGAATCGGTACCATTGCGAATATCATATGGACAGAGAGTTCTATGTATATGTTGTACGAATCACATATCTGTAACAAATTTTTATAGTTAACAAATTTTTTGTTGATATCATTCATTTGCCCTAATAATTCAGAAATGTGATATATTGATAATTTATTTTTACTTACGCTTTTAATATTTTCCGCAATGAAGACAATGTAAATACAGCAGAATCCCAATTGTGTGATGCATAAGAAAAAGTCTACTGCGAACTTCATGGTGGTGGCAAACTTCCTTAGTTTAGGAGGACCGTGGGCAAATACTAGATAGACCGTCTGTGCAAATCCTGGAGGCTTACTGCTCTTGGTTAACGCGTGCATATCATCCGAACAATTCAACTGGAAACGTGGATAAAATAAGTTTGTTTCTATAAAGTAAGTTAAAATTACGTTGCTCAATAATACATCTATATTAGGAGGGCTTAACTTGTAGTGACGGATTCACAACAAGTACCTACATACATAGTACGTACATTGTTATGGATAACATTTTATCTCACGAGTAACGTTCTAAGATTTGTCTAATTAAATTGCGAAAATCTACTTCATGCCCTTTTATTTGATAAACGTGGTAAAAACTACAAACTTTACCCTTATATAGAAGACACTTGACCAATAAATGAGCTGCTATAGATTCTGTGTACGAGATGGTTATCATTGTAGAATTGTTTCCTATACTTTCTGTGCTGTTATATATACTTAATTAAGGTCGGTTTCTGAAATACCCTTGAAATCTCTATAAGTTATTGTATAAGATTATTGTGGATTTTGATATTTCACTTATATTACTAACCAGTAAATGCTGAGCATGAACGCACAGCACTCCGAGAATAGCCGTGGTAATGGTTGCAAAAACTATTCCTCCGTTCCTGAATGCATCACCCATGGCTAGTAGACCTGACCCAATGTTTCCTCTGAATAAGTGAAGCATTGTGTCTGCGTACCTGTTTGAGATAATTGCTAAATAAAACTGCTAGTTATTAATCGATTGCAGTTTTAATCGTTATTAGCAATCACCTCGGTAGTCGTATCGTTATACGACCACTGAGGTGATTACTGACCAATCGGACAAGATTAATTGATTGATGTAATTAACGGAATTAAATAAATTGAACTTAATTCTTTATGCATCCGCTTCGACACTACCTTGCCTTGTTCTCAAGTGCTAACCTACAAGCATTTGAGATTTTTTAAATATTGAAGTGTCAAATAGATATTAACTTACGATGTTGGATGAGTGACATGAAAATGTCCATCAGAGTGGTCTTCCGCTACTTTTCCGTTCTCCACCTCGCCCATTTTTTCTTTTTTACTATCTGGAATTTTGACTTCAGTCTTCTCCATATTCGAAAGCGCTCCATATTTTTCTGACGCATTTCTGAAAAACACATTCGTTAATTATTGTTAACATGATCATTAATTTCCTCTCATGGTTAGTAAATCGCTACTTGTTATCTAAAGGACTTTGGAGAGGCTTGTGCTAAACAATAGTACGTATAGTCTGTCTGGGAGTTTGCAGCTAAGGTAAACTATCTTAAACAAATAAAAACTTGTCAAGAGCGAGGTAAACTCGCACATTCAGGGTTCCGTACCTACTAGACCAAAAAATAAAAATAACTGCATTCAAATAATCAGTGACTTAAACTTAAACCAACTCACCAACTTAATTTTGTAGTTGAAATATAGGGAATCACCTACATTTCAGCTACTTCATAAGTTGGTAGTATTATAAACAAAAATAATTGATTGATCATGCAATTGACAATTAACTGTGCCTTACATAACAAATCAAATTATGATGGAAAAAATTGACTGCCGCAAGCGGGACTTGAACCCACGACCTCGGAATACCGTTCCGAAGCTCTTTCCAAGTGAGCTTATTGCGGTCCTGCTAGCAACATTCAATTTAACCACCACATTTGTCACTCGACTGAGTTTATATATTTTTAAGTAAAAACGTAACGTAGTTGGAAAGAGCTTCGGAACGGTATTCCGAGGTCGTGGGTTCAAGTCCCGCTTGCGGCAGTCAATTTTTTCCACCATAATTTGATTTAAGTAAGGCATAGCATGTCAATTGCAAAATCAATAAATTACTTTAGTAATGAACGTCGCGTCATTATTTTCAACCCAATTGTATTCTGTAAAGAATGCTAGGTGGTTGGTCGAGATGTTGTAAAGCAATCTTGATAGATGGCGTTGTACGTAAAAATATATAAACTCAGTCGAGTGACAAATGTAGTGGTTAAATTGAGTGTTGCTAGCACGACCGCAATAAGCACTATTGGCTTGGTGTATGCCAAATTTCAAAACTGTATATTTGTTCTGTAACTATGCACATGTCGAAAATTTTTAAAAATGGTTGTAATTTGGTTATATCTTTTTAATACCTATGTAGATGTAAAAGGTTGATTATATTTTATGCAGAAAGGGATCATAGATAGATAGCATAGATCTAGATAGCCACTGCTGAAAAAAAGTTTGACGGACGGACAGATAGACACCGAAGTGAGACTATAAGGGTTTGTACAAAACCCTAAAAAGGCCTGATCGGAGAAGAAAGATCGATGTTTTTTCGTATCTTTGTTTAAAGGTTTTAAGTTATAACTTTTAATTTCATTTGTTCTAGCATATACAAAACTCTCGAAGAGCGAGTCCCGAGTTACATAACATACGTTTACTTATCTAAATATTTGTTTATGAATAATATAAAAGCAAATCATAAAATTACAATAAAATGTACCTTTCTGTTAAAGTTGGCCAACCGTGATATAAATTGAGCAACACGTTATTCAACATAGCCATTCTTTCATCCATGACTAAACTAACCTACAACCTTACCTATAATAAATAAATAAATAAATAAATAACAATCAACAATTTTGTATGGATGAAAAATAAAAAACAATATAGGTAATATAACAAACAGTGGGTAAAGGGTTGAAGGATAAATAATTTAAATATATATTTCATTATATCATTATTGATCGTTAATACGTAATAACACTAATAACAAAAACACAGCGCCAATTATGTATATGTAATTAAAATTCCCAAGTATTTGCTATTTCATCACAAATATTTTTAATATTCAGATTAATATTATTTCATAACAGTGTTAAGTACATATGATTAAAGTATTTTTATTAAAACTGAATAGAAATTAATTTAATATTCACGAATATCTAACTTGACGTGGTCATGAGGGTCATCAGGCGAGGTTGTCTTAAGGAAAAACATATCATCATGGAGTAATGACATACAAAACGGCATATTGAGGCGAACAGAAGTTGTCAAATGTACCTATTACATTTACGGCACTTAAGAGTTTCTAGTTCTAACTTCGTAGGACTATTTATTACTTATGTACAATTCATTGGCAAAAACAATAACAAACACCACCTATTTCGATACTCAAAATAAGAAGTACTTATTTTGAACATATTTATTTTTAGCGCCATCGCTAAGCGAAGCTTTCCAACCCGCAAAGTTCACAAAATATTAGTAGCTACTTATACAGCATGTCGAAAGAAAAGATAAAGCTGTTTACGTTTCTATTTAACGAATTAACTAAATGACAATACGTTTGCATTAAAGCACGTGACCGGCCTTCAAATCACGTTTGTTTTCTTAAATAACTTTAATGTGTCTATACATGTCTAATAACAAAACTGAAATCATTTAACTGAGGGTCTCGTCACACTTGTGTCAGTCGCGCAATATTTAGTGACCCCGATTATAGTTGATTTGAATGGCCGAGGAGAGAAAAGTATTGTGTCACTGCCCCCTCAGTGTGTGCTATGTGTGTTAATTATCCCTTTAGTTAACCCCTAAATTTTTATAAAAATAGAATGTTTAGATAGTGTCGCACCACCGATTTATTACAGATTTATTGCTAAACTGCTATTTTTAGCTAAAATGCGTGTCTGCCTTTTATTCTGCCAAGATAGGATTGTAATATTTTGATTGTACACGATACTTGGATCCATTTTGTTAGATCACCTTTAATTGACTTTACTGACAGTTCTATATGTACAGTACTTTATTATTTACAGAGGGAAGACCAATATTTATACTAACCACGTGCAAATTTTACATTTATTTACATCCGTAAATTAAACAAAGACAATTTACCGCGAGTCATTAAATAACACGTTAGGTTAGCGTGGTCGACAAACTTTTTCTTCCGACTTTGTCCGCCACTCACTCATGTCTCACTCTGTGTTCAAGTATTCACCCTCAATTGTCAACTTAAAGTTTTAATTAATTATGGCAAAAAGTGTTGACTATTAATATAGTCAATGTCAAAAATGAAATACTAGTAATTAAATAATGACCAATAGGTACAACACGTGAATTCGATGCGACGCGCAACAAATCTGGAAATGTGTATCGGCCTTAGTTGTGTCCTTGTAACGACCTTATTAGCTACCTTTTGTTGTTAGGATTTTATACGTTAACGTTTATATAAATTTATGTTTTATCTCGTGTTTTCTAAACGATGGATAAATATAATTTGAATATCGATAGATTTATCTTAAGCCCGAGTTTTGGAGTGAAATAGTTATGTGCGAAACATATTAAAAAGAGATCACATTAATGTTGTCATTATATTAAAGCAATAAGTTATAATGTTTAAGTTTAATAAACAATTATTTGAAGGTCATAGCTCATTAGAGCCACCCGGCACCCACTCCGCACCGCCTCGCCTCGTGCGATAATTGGTTATAACGCGATGTCCACCCGTGGACCGCCTGTCAACAACGAGTGGACGTCGTGCGACGAGGCGGTGCGGGGTGGGTGCCGGATGGCTTTAATGAGCTAATAAATAATAATAATAATAGCTAATACCTTAATAGGTACATTACTTTTTGCAGTTGGGCTTTTTAATTTATCAAATATGTCGTTTAGATACTTGTTAGTTCTTACACACTTTGGTCAGCTTTCTTATTATCTACTCGTATGTAAGAGAATATTTGAAAGTGGATTTCACCCCCTTTCCAATCACCGGATTATATGAAATTTTTGATAAGAGCCGATGAAATTGTCGTTTATAATAGACAAAATTTTCAAACGAATATCTTTAAAAATTGTCTGGCCAAATGATTTATACAGATGGTTTAACTTTTATTTATTAGCATGAATTTATGGTGATTAACCCTAGAATAATGAGAAAACGAAGCTATTGTTATATTATCGTAATTCTCACGGTCCTTTTTTGTGATTTTTAACATTCTTGGGTATTTCTATGACTATTCATTATCGAAAATAATAGTTATAATGTTAATGAACTTATCTAGCTGTTAGCACCCAACTTGATAGTGTCAATCCCAGATATACCAGATGTAGTGTCTATAGATACATCCCTCAGCTGGTGTGAAGACACTTAGGTACATATCTATGTGGGCGTGAAAATGTGTCTATGTGTGTTTATGATACGAGCTATACGTCATATGAAACGTCATTATTCTAAGATATACTAAGTTTATGATGAAGTATGATTTAGCCAGTCCCGTCAGACCATAGCCAGACTAAAGTTACTTGTCTTCAATTTTAAACATCAATCCACCATCTGGTATACGAGTGGAGTCTTTGCTTGTGTTATACTAGAATACGGATAGAATAGGTACATATACTACCTTTCTTTTATAAATACATACTTATAATACATAGAAACACCCAGACGCAGTACAAACATTTGTATGACAACTAGAAAAATCACACAAATGATTGTCCCGAGCGGGAATCGAACCCGCGACCTCTTGATCGGCAGGTCGTTACATGAACCACTCAACCACGAGGCTCGTCGTAATTGATGATTTGTTGTATAATTTTGTTTAAATATCACACTTTGTTCTCGATGTTATTATTCTGTTGTACTCGGCAAAATTGTGGAACCATGAAATACATATAAGTAACCTGCAAAGCCTTTGGAATTACTAGTTGCAACCTCCGACTAGAGACGTTACTGTAAATACCTCCATTTGTTAATGTTTAAATACTATCTTGTCAGTACCTGAATGTGGGGCTGTAGACATTGCTACCCTTGTCTCCGAGTTTAAGAATTAACTAGATGCCTTAGGAAATCAATAGATCTACCGTAAATAACCTAAACCATAAATATATTTTTACGTCAGATCTACGTTAGTTAGTTAGTTATACATATTTTAAACCCTTATTAAACAAAATATCTAAATACGAATATTTATAATTATAACTAGCTGACCCGGCAAACGTTGTTTTGCCATATCTACTAAAAAAAAAGGTTTTGAAAAATAGATGTTGGCCGATTCTCAGACCTAGAGGATATGTACACAAAATTTCAGGAAAATCGGTCGAGCCGTTTCGGAGGAGTACGGTAACTAACACTGTGACACGGGAATTTTATATATTAGATTTACAAATTACATTTCTATATAAATAAACTAAATTATAATGGAAAAAATGATAACCATAAGCGAGACTTGTACCCGCGACCGCGGAATGCCGTTCCGTCGCTCTCCCAACTGAGCTATTATGGTCCACGCAAATGTTTACCAAATTTTCCACTACAATCATCTCAATGCGAGTTTTAACATCGTGCGATGTTTTTTAGTACAACGCCATCTATTGAGCGGTTTGCACCAACTCCTCCAATCGATCAGTTAACGTTCTTTACAGAACACAATTGGACCGAAGTAATGGCTGTACATGTATTTCTACAAGTAGAAGTACTAGAAGAAGTACATTTTTATATGTTAAATATGCATTTAAATCAATGAATATTAGTAATAAAGTAACTAAGGCTACAAAATTAATTACGTTTACAGATGAAATGTAGACACTCAGACAGGTACCAATATTTCAGCTGTAGTAAACAACATATATTATTACTAATATATATATTCATTACACACATATTTTTGTATTAAGAGGAAATCAATCCCATGATATCAATTATGATATCATGGGATTGATTTCCTCTTTGATTTCGTTTCTCTGATTTCGTCTTCTTATTAAAGAAGACGGACTACTTGCAGGACGTCACGCTTCTTAGGATGTTAAAGACAGATAGACACATGATAAATAGCTTTGTTACATACCTTTTGTTTTGTTGAGATTAAATGACTTGGTCAAGGCCGTACAAGAGTGCGATGCAATTATTATCAGCAGCGCCTGCGCACGTGTAAGTGTCGCTTGTGAAATTTATTATGAACAATCTTTTACGAAACAAATCCAACCAGTTTTCCAGAAAAATGCGGGTATTCCCAAGTATTGAACTAAGAACAGTTGCTTAATAGCATTTATGTTTATGAAGTAATCGTTACTTTGTTAATTATTTTTCATTTGTGTATTTATTGTAGTAATACTTTGATGTTATATATTTTTTAACACCCTTGCTCGTAAAGCTGATGTAATTCCACCGGTTTTAAATATGTAAAGCGGGTCATAACAAACGCGTGTGTTATCAAATCAAATAGTTAAGTTATAGTCCATACAAATTTCATAACAGTATTATTTGCCATTTCAAATATGGAACTGACCGCCGCAGCACAACTCGAGCAGCGCACTGTTGCTATTCACATTTCGAACAGCGGGCGTATTATGAGCTTTTTAAAAATCATGCAAGTTCCAAGCAGGCCGTACACTGCCTGACTAAATTATGTATTATGGTAAACATAAAACATTTAGTTGAAAAATTTTAGTTAGTACTTAAAGTTTTAGTTGTACTTTCACTATAAACATATTAATCTATGACTGTTTTAGCGAACTGGATGGCTGGGAGTTATGTTCATATTACGAATTTGCCGGGCAGTTCCATTCACGGCGTAAACGGCCTGGGAATAAAAGCTCATAATACGGCCGCTGATCACAGATTGAGTTTATTTAAAATAAAATAAAAACAGTTTTTTCGGTAAACTTGGCAGCATGCTCTAGCGTCTTTGCCAACATTTTCACGCAGCCACGGCAGAAAGTAATCCTCGCGCCATTTTTCTCAAATTTTCTTTTCTTTGTACTTTGAACAAAATATAAAATGTTTTTTTTTCTGTTTCCTCGCAAATGTGTTAAAAAACGTCGTACGATATACGTGCGTATTGGTTATAACATGCTCGGCTGAATTACGCCCTCGCCTTCGGCTCGGGCTGAAATTCCGCCTCGCATGTTATAACCATCTTTACGCACTAATATCGTAACGGGCTTCACTGTTATGTTGTGTATGTCATGATTCCTATTTTATTATTAATTTTAATGATATAATGATACCATAATTTTAGCTTTACCTAATATAAATGTAAATAGCTATAAGAGTACTTCAATTGACTTTCTGTGTTAACTTCGTGTTGTATTCGATTCCCCACTGTGTTGGCTCTACGATTGCAAAGTCGGTCGACAATCAACAAGGAAGGGGGTGGTAGTACAAACGGCAGTTCTTAGTGAGCTACCAAGTGAAGAGGTTCTTAGCAAATAATAAGTAGTAACGTTTCTTTTATGTATAAAGTAATTGTTGCAAGTACATAAATTAATTTCGAATAAAAGTTAATATAATGAGGACAAAGTTGTTTCATTATACATATTATGTATGTGTTGTGTATGTTCTAAATTTCAAACCGCATTTACTAAGTTTGAATGTGATATTGTAACAAATTATGATTAATTAATTGATTAATTATTAATATTATTATTGACGGGACTCTTGGTCTAGTGGTCTAATGTAACGGATTTCCGTTTTCGAGGTCGCGGGTTCGATTCCCCCATGGAACAATCATTGGTGTGATATTTATAAATGTCATACAAATGTTTGTACTGCGTTTGGCTATTTCCTATGTATTATAAGTATGTATTTACAAAAGAAAAGTAGTTTATCCGTATTCTAGTACCCATAATACAAGTATATACCTAAACTTAGCTGGCAGGAAGGTTATTTAAAAGCTAAAAGCTCTAAATTAGCTTGGGACCAGAGGACATTGTGTGAAATGTCCATGAATATTTATATAATTACTATTAAACTATTTTTTCACCGCTAGGTCACAAGAGAAGTATGTGTTTGTACTTTGAAAAACAGATTAAGAAATGAAGTTATAAGAGAACGTTGTGGTCTGAAAGAGGATTAAGTGACTAAAGTGGAGAAAAGTATGCTGAGGTGGTTTGGTCATGTGAAGAGGATGGATGAGAGACGTTTAACGAAAGGCATATACACAGCGGAGGTAAGTGGAAATGCTGGGAGAGGACGTCCGAGAAAAATATACTCTCGATGTCATCGCCGGCATACTCCAAAAGGGGCAAGTGCGTAGCACTTACAACCGTCGGGCATATATGACCAGATGTACGAGTGTGGATGATGCCAAGAAAGTATGTTTGGATCGTAGCAGATGGCGCTCTATAGTCTCTGCCTACCCCCATGAATGGAAATGGATGGATGGATGATGGGAAAAAGGCGTGATGTTATGATGATGATGTTGATGATGATCATGATGATGATGATGATAGGTCATGGAGTAAGTGCGCAAGTATGAGAATAAGATACTTGCGCACTTACTCCCCCAACAACTTCGTTGTGACCTGACGGTAAAAAAATTGTTTATATCCTATTCGTATAAGCATATAAGCTTAGCTTGGGACCAGAGGACGCTGTCAAATGTCCATGAATACTTATTTATTATTTTATTTTATCCTCAGGCATACATACATAATATTATAACAATTTATTAGGAGAATAGAGACAAACACGGTGACACGATAATTTTATATGTATACTAGCTGACCCGGCAAACGTTGTTTTGCCATACTAAAAAAAAAGGTTTGAAAAATAGATGTTGGCCGATTCTCAGACCTAGAGGATAGGTACACAAAATTTCAGGAAAATCGGTCGAGCCATTTCGGAGGAGTACGGTAACTAACACTGTGACACGTGAATCTTATATATAAAATTCACGTGTCACAGTGTTAGTTACCGTACTCCTCTGAAACGGCTTGACCGATTCTTCTCAAATTTTACATACATATTCAGTAGGTCTGAGAATCGGCCAACATCTATTTTTCAAACTTTTTTTTTTGTGTATTGCAAAACAACGTTTGCCGGGTCAGCTAGTTTTGTATAAGTATAAGATTATAACATATAGACTTTGCGCTACCCAATAATGGAAAATAAGGGACATAAGTAACACTCTAGGGACACCTTTCCATATTCTGTACGGTATTCCTGAAGTCAATTGGTGTCACTATTTTTCATCAATTATGCTGAGCCCTTACTAAATAAAGAGTCGTGACATATATTCGACATAGCAGTTCGTCATCATTGCGTTATCATTATAATATTACTTGGAATCGGTAACATACTTTCACTTTTCAACATTGGGCTCCTCGGTTTGGATTCAGTTAGCTTGTGGCTACTCAGCTGAACAGCAAGCCAATATTATTATGGTGAGTATTAATACTATGTAATAATATCCTTCCTAAACTTTAAATATAGAGAGATTTTAGTTTAGATTAATGCTGTAAAAGCCACCTAATGTACGAACAATATCACTAAGCGGTTTCGTTATTTAAAAAATATTGATGTTACTAATTAACGCTTTTGCCCCATTATACCTGACTTTATCACCCAATGTACAATATCATAGGAGTTTATTTTAGGTATAACAAATTATTTTGGCTTTACATTATTTATAGTGACTTAGCAATTGACTTATGCTTTTCTTAAAGACTATTTTCTTAAGTCATCTGCATTGGCTTTACTTTTTAAAAATTACCAATGAAAGTACCAATATTTTTTTGTCTTTTTTCTCTTTTTCCTCCTCACCGGACCATGACGGTGCTTTGAGCCTTACCATGGCTGGCAAGGTGGGCCCCCTCACGGGGGGCCGCCTAGATAGGGGAGCATTAGATCCTCCCCGTTGTCCTATGGTGGCCGTCTGCCACAACCAGCGCAGCTGAAAGTACCAATATTGGCTTCAACCAGTTTCTGTGTTAAAATAGCCGTGTCAAATTTTAGTAGGCAAATATCTACTTAGAAGCTTAATATTTTCTTTTTACTAATAATGTATCAAACGTTGTTTGTTATACCTACACGATAATTTTGCTAAATGTTATTTTCTTTTGTATTCTTGTAAAAATGTGTATACATATATTATGTGCCTATACAAGAAAATCTGTGAGTATGAATGTGAATCCTAAACTGCTGCAGACTTTGATAAATATTTTAGAATCTTATAATATTGATTGATTATAGCCCAATGCAAGTGGCGTATCCGTGACGATCGATTTCAATTTCAACAGATTTGGTATTAAAATTTTGTCTTAAAGCTAATGTTATATAATAATTTAGCAACTGCAATGGCGAATTTGAATTAATAACCAATGTAATATTGTTGGTTAATAGCGGTTCGTACTATACAATTTACTACAAAATTTAATAATACCTAAATATCTGCCCATTACCTACGGTTTTTTTTCCTTTTTTCAGAAATTTACGTTACTCATATTTCTGCTTTATTGCGCGGTGGTTCTCACAACTGCTGACGAAGAAGAAACACGGGACTTGCTGTCTGATGGCGAAGATTCTGAAGATTTGGAAAGGAAACATCGCAAGAGAAAGAAACATGGCGGTCAAAACAGTCCATGTGGTTATGGTGGGTTTGGAAGAACATTCGGTTCTCACGACACCTACGTGTCAGCTCCTGTTATGAACTATTTCCTGTGTGGAGTTGCACCTGTTCCCTTAGTACCACAATATGCTCCGTTACAAGTTGGACATGGGCACGGAGGTCATCACGGGGGTCACGGAAATCACGGTAACCACGGAGGTCATGGAGGTTACGGTGTTCCCGGAGGATTTGGAGGTTATGGAGGCCCAGGTGGCCCTTTTGGTGGTCCAGTTCGACCCGGCTTTTACGGAAACCAAGATTACTACCCTCAATACAATCAATTCAATCCACAAAACGGTTACAATCAATATCAACCCGGACAGTTTAATCGACCTTTTCAAAACGCAGTGTCAGCCGCAGCGACCGGCTTTGGTAATGTTCTAGCTGATTATATAACAAGACCCAGGAAAACTCAGAAGCAGATTAATCAGTTCTTAAAACCTTTGTATAAATTATTTTGATAGCGAGTGTTTAGAATATAAAAACTTTTATTGTGAAGCTATTAAGTACTGTCCCACGGGACCTATTTAAAGAAGAAAAGATGTCAATGATGACGCTTATCGCCTGAATACCGAAGTTGAGTTCCGGGATTTTAAAGTAATTGTGCCATCATTTGTGTGAAATGTCCATTATGATTATTATGAATGTTATGTACCTATGTCCTCTCTCTCTCTCTCTCTCTCTCTCTCTCTCTCTCTCTCTCCAACTCATTAACGTCCCACTGTTGGGCACGGGCCTCCTCCACTTCGGGAGGGATTTCGTCTACTGTGCCGCGCTGACCAGGCGAGTTGGCTCAGGGTTTTATTTCGAGTTTTCCGTCTCTCACAGTAGACGTTAACTGCTTATATTATCCTTTAGCTGGCTCTTACTGGGAAAGTAAATGGGGTGGTGACACTTGTATTCCTAATCCGTCACCACACGCCGCCACACGGACAATTGTATGTTCCGTAACGTTATTTATGTTCAATTACTTCTTGCATTTTATTTAATATCTCTGATTTTGTAATTGTATTAAATTTCATCACACAAATATTTGTTCTTGTGAATTGGGAAAACCCACGATTTTGTGCACATAAGTATTTTGATATGTTTCGAAACCTTCTGGTTTTAGACTTATATTAGGTAGGGCAAGTGTATTACTTAATCTCCGGTTGTTAAGATTTTAGATACAACTAATGTTGTGAAATAAATAAGTAGCTACGTTGAGTAAGACTTGGGGAAGGAATAGAATGGTAATAAAACCGATATGTATTAGTAAGATAAAGATAAAGAAGTCCCACTTGCGGCACATTCACTTTTCCACCATAATTTGATTTATTAAGATAAAGATAATTTGCTTAGATATAAAAAATCAACATAGTCATGAAATAATATAAATATAAATAAATATTCATGGACATTTCACACAACGTCCTCTGGTCCCAAGCTAAGCTTTATATGCTTGTGTTATGGGTACCAGAATACGGATAGAATACATATACTACTTTTCTTTTGTAAATACATACTTATAATACATAGTAAACACCCAGACGCAGTACAAACATTTGTATGACGATTAAAAACATCACACAAATATTTGTCCTGACCGGGAATCGAACCCGAGACCTCGTGATCGGCAGTCCGTTATATGAACCACTAGACCACGAGGACCGTCAAAAATAATAAATGAAAATAATAAGAAATAATGAATTACTTCCAAATATTCAGTTTCATAGACTAACATAGACAAACATATAGCGTGTATCGAACAAATAAAACAAGTAGATAGTAGAGCTTCACTTATGACAAAACCTTCGAATAAGTTTTATTTAAAAAGTCTTGGAAAAAATTATTTGTGTTACCCAATCCTTTTAAATTTACCACAGAGGAGCCATCTTGGAGTTTCCTTTTGCGCACTATTAAAATTGTTTACATAATGAAAATGCATATGCATATAATAGTTTTACTATAATTTGCAATAAAATTAACTAAGTACCTACCTATGTAATATGAAAATAGATCGTTTTATTAAAGTTTTAACCTCTGATGTGTCTAGAGTAAGCAGACCAGTGTGACCTAGTGCAATCGTCACTGACTGGTACGAGTATATATGCACTTTGGTAAATATGTATATAATTAAGTTGGGCATTTTCCGTGTTGCATGATTGTGTCTTGGTCAGGTATACAATAAACTGACTATATAAGAAAAAATTAAAACCGTTCTTATTTCTATTGTAATATTGCCTTTATTTATATTTTTCACCAAAATAGAATCATATGTAGACAATTTATTTTAGATTTGACTTTAATATAAATAATCTGGTTATTAAATTATTACCTGTTTGTATCAAGCACTTACTAAAGAATGTAGCAGTGTATAACAAGGACCCATTATCTCCACATCTTTGTGTATGACTCATTCACAGAAAAAAGAAACAAACTTGGTAACATGTATTTTGTAAATTAATTTTTTTTTTTATAATTTTTAACATAGACTAGAAAACTGTTTATGTAATTAATAACCGTAGCCAAAATAAGTTTCCGTGGTGGGGATGATCGTTTCGTAGTTTTGTTAGCAAGGATTTAAAAACAAAGTGATTGCATCATAATCATGTCCAGCGGCCGTATTATGAGCTTTTATTTACAGGGAGTTTACGCCGTGAATTGAACTGTCTGGCAAATTCGTATTATGAACAAATTATTAGTCAGTCAGTTCGCTAAACCAGTCATACATTAATATGTTTAAAGAGAAGGTACAACTAAAACTTAAAGTACTAACTAAAAATTTTCAACTAAAAGTTTTATTTTTGCCATAATACCTAATTTAGCCATGCAGTTTACGGCCTACCTGGAACTTGAATGATTTTAAAAAGCTCATAATACATACGCCGTCTGATATTTGATTAGAATCGTGGTCGTCACAAGCAAACGTGGCGACCTACAGTTGTAGACGAGCGTGGTAAAGAATATTGGGAAGACGTTGTACATTTTACGTGATGTATGATGTGACAACAGACAAAAATTTCAAAAATGCTGCAAGTAGGTTCTTTTAGTGTTTTTGAAAATATATTCAAGGAACAAGAATTGTTTTTCTACAGATTTATTATAATTATGCAATAGATAACCTACTTAGTTTAAATACTAAAAATACAAGATTTAGTTTATCCATAAGCAAGCACAAGCTGTTGAAGTTGATCCTGAAATTCGTGAATATTTTTCTGAAATTCTTGCATTATCATCGCTCCTATTAAGGAGCGATGATTGGATTGAATGGATTGAAATTACTCTAACACATTAGTGTTAGAGTAATTTCAATCCATTGGAATTAGGTAAAAATTACTTTCAATGATTCCATCACACTGAATTCATGAGTACATAAATACATAGATACGGATAAAGCTAATAGAAGTGATTTCTACTTTCGAAGGTCACTCACGTTTCATCTGGTATGAATCCCAAATTAACATTGGGGCCAATGTAATTCATCTGAACTGCGTTTTGATTTTGCATCTCTGAGTTTGTATCTGTAACAAAATGTTTTTATTTAAATTTAGGATAATTAATTAGATAGATTTATTAAGGGCCTACATCAATATTATCGTCGACATGTACTTACCTATTAACACAGCTAGTAGGTATAGAAAATGAAGAATTAGGGATATTTTTTTTGTTTACTCAAAATCTACTAAATATATTTTAATTCCGGTTTACGTGTTTCTATATATAATAGTTACTTATGTTTTGAAAGTTATTTCATTAGTTAATACGCGATAATAGACCGACAAATGAAAGAATTAAAAATAAGAGAGGTTGTTTCGCTTAGATTTTCTATCGAGAAAACTTTTTTCAATCGCGTTTCTGATTTTATGCGATCCTAGATTATATATTGAAAAAACATATCTATACTTATAATAAATCTGTAGAGAGGTCAATTCTGTACATGAAATATATTTTCAAAATAACTATCAGGGGGTGATTAGTGATCGATACTGATGCCAAAAATGCAATCAGTAAAATTTTTGTCTGTCTGTCTGTCTGTCCGTCTGTATGTTCCTTATAGAAACAAAAACTACTAGACGGATTTTAACGAAACTTGGTACAATTATTCTTCATACTCCTGGGCAGGTTATAGTATACTTTTCATCACGCTACAATCAATAGGAGCAGAGTAGTGAAGGGAAATGTTGGGAAAACGGGAAAAGATGCTCCATTTTTTAAGCTTCCGTCGCGTGTGCAGCCTTAATGATTAAAGTTACATAGAAATCATGTATGACAGAAATATTCTACATAAAATTGTCTAAAAAATATCCCACAACAGCACATATCTATATTTTATGGTTGACTCACAATAACACGTGTAACTCCTGATAGCTTAGCAGTTCGTTCATTCTGATTATATTTGTTTACTCTTACGTTTATAATACTCTCACTCAAGCAGTAGTTAAAAATGTTGCAAAAACGGGGAAAATTTCCTAAATTCTACGCGGACGGAGTCGAGGGCAACAGCTAGTACTTAATAATTATAGCTCTAGCCATTGAATCTAAAGAAAAAATGAAAAAATTTTGGTATTCTCTTAACTAAGTACTTCATAAAAGGTTCTACTAGATATTTTGTCACTAATAATTGTTCTAGATTCAAAACTTTAGTAGAGAAATAATATCACTGTTTATTGTAAAATTCTGAATTATCTGCAATCAGTTCTGCATTTTCAGTGAACTAACATGAATTGGCTTCTTTTACATTCTTTACAAAAATCATTTTATTTTATTTTATTTTATAAGGAAAACTTACAGCTAAAATTACATTTGATAAGAATTTATAATAACAAAAATATGGCCAATTAAAAGTTTTCACAATTAGATATATATATATAGGTATATGATTACGCAGCGTGATATAATATGTCAATTAAGTAAAGAAATAAAATAAAAAAAAAACAAAGTCAAAACAATTTCATCAATCGCTACTATTCCCAAAGAAATTACAGCTCAAGATATTCTTCAACTTTTTTACACTGGTATTAAAAAGATCGATATCTACATCCCGGCACATCTCGTTATACATATGGCAAACTCTAATGAAATATGCATTTTGGCGATAGTTGGTACTAGCCATAGGTACGTGCAAGAGACGAGGCATACGCCGGAAAGTAGTAGGTACGCGCAGTGCTATTTTGTTCGCTATCTCTATCGCATCAATTGATCCGTTAATTATCTTAAACAAAAATGATAAGTCAGCATTTCTACGCCTTTCACACAGAGGTAGCAAATGAAATTTTTTACATCGACGTTCGTAATCTGCTAAGTAACAACCTGATCGATATTGTAAATACCTTGCGAATTTTTTTTGTATGCTTTCTATACGATTCATGTAGACATCGTATCATTTTATTTCAATTAATTTTAAAACAAAACATTTTCGAAATTTACACTTCCTTTCTTCTAAATAACGCTATTCATTGGCATAAATTTCTTAAAAAGTAATCAGCAGTTTTCGTTTCATATGACTATACAGACAGATAAAAAGGAGACCATGTTTAGAGAGATACTCTATAGTAATTTAATTCGCTACACTATTACATTTGTTAAGCCTTTTCAGCAACAAAACTTTATCTACATAGGCAGTCATTACACACGCAACGCAATATATGTACAATGGTCACAAGATGTAGTTGTCGTTATGGTACAAGCATTTGCAAACAATTAAGTATTATAATAAGCATACATTAGGTATGTATGCAAGGTCAAACATCTACACGATGTGACCTTATTGTGACCTAGTTCAATACTCGGCTGCTTTCCGCGATGAAGTTAGTGTCGATTCTCAGCTAAGACAATTTTTTGAACACTAACCATCATACTGTCTGTATATTCTATACTTACTAGCTGTTGCCCGCTTCTTCGTACGCGTAAAATTTATAAATTAAACCTTAACAAACAGAAGTTTACCATATCACTTGATAGATGGCGTTGTACAGTTCTTTTAAATCGCACTATGGTTTGGTTACACACATTAACACTTAAGCTCGTCAAGATTTTAGGTTTATAATCCCGATTTTCGCAATTATAAATTAGTAAGGATGTATATACTTAAATAGGTAAATATATATATATCTACCGTGTGTGAACTAAGAACTCTTGCAATACAGTATTCACGAAATTTATTTAAATTTCATAAAAGAGAGTCGAAAGGTCTGAAAACAGAGATGCTAAATGTACTTTAATGTACTTCTCACCTTAAAAACTTAGTGTAAACTTAGTTTACTAGCTATGAAGAACAAGCTTCACTGAGAAATAATGAGTTCAGAACACAATGTGGGCTATAACCTCCACTTAGCTGTTCCCATCTTCCTTGTAAACGTAAAAGCTATTGCTATCACAACTTGGACACAGAACGGTAACCTATCCTTTGGTATCATAGACAACTAGCTGCTATCACCATGAGGTAAGCATCTACTGGCAGAAGATCAAACTCAGACTAAGGTTTATCATATTTATGAAACAACAGTCACTTCCGTGCGATAAAAATGTCTTTATCATAATAGACTGCAAACTAAGTAATAAAAACTGTAAATAAATATTAAGAAAATATTGATAACAATTGAAGTCTGAGATAACTATAAACTTACACGAGTAAAACATTATCATGCATTAAGAAGAATCGTGGTGTTTAACGTACAGTGCATGTAGAGTATTTTTAAAGGGTGTTTGAATCGGGACAAATATTGGCGCGATAAACATAGGTGAATCCGTGTGGTGACAGATTAGGAACCAAGTATCACCACCCCATTTGTTCCCTTGAGTGTTGCAAAAACCAGCTAAGAGATACTGTTAACAGATAACATCCTCTGTGAGAGATGGATACCTCTAAAATTAATCCTGTGGCAACACACCTGGTCCGCGCGGCATACTAGATCATATTCCCTCCCAAAGCGGAGGAGGCACGTGCCCAACAGTAGGCCATTAATGGGCTGGAGAGACATAGATTGCTACATTTGGGTGTTCTTTTATGGATAATGAAAATATTATTGTAGAACAAAAACATTATATTGTCATCTAAGAAATACCAATCTAAGCCGCTAGATTGTCTAGTACCCAATAGGTATTGACGCATTGTTTTATATACTTTAGTAAAAATAATTCTAGCTATTGGTATCGATTCTACGTGCACAAATAAGCTTAACAAAAAAAATAAAATTGATAGTGGCGATAACACCATTCAGCAATGTTAATAGACCTTTTTTAATAGAAAATCTGTATTATATTGATTTATCGAGTTTAATTATTAATTAACAACAACAAAAAATTGGTCAAGTGCGAATCGGACTCGCGCACGATGGGTTCCGTACCATTATCTATGCAATATAAGGCAACGTTATTAGTATCGAGCAAGATACGGTAAAAAAATCATGTTTGTTGTATGGGAGCCCCCCTTAAATATTTATTTTATTTTTAGTATTTGTTGTTATAGCGGCAATAGAAATACATCATCTGTGAAAATTTCAACTGTCTAGCTATCACCGTTCTTGAGATACTGGGTACGGAACCCTAAAAATCATGTTTGTTGTATGGGAGCCCCCCTTAAATATTTATTTTATTTTATTTTTAGTATTTGTTGTTATAGCGGCAATAGAAATACATCATCTGTGAAAATTTCAACTGTCTAGCTATCACCGTTCTTGAGATACTGGGTACGGAACCCTAAAAATCATGTTTGTTGTATGGGAGCCCCCCTTAAATATTTATTTTATTTTATTTTTAGTATTTGTTGTTATAGCGGCAATAGAAATACATCATCTGTGAAAATTTCAACTGTCTAGCTATCACCGTTCTTGAGATACTGGGTACGGAACCCTAAAAATCATGTTTGTTGTATGGGAGCCCCCCTTAAATATTTATTTTATTTTATTTTTAGTATTTGTTGTTATAGCGGCAATAGAAATACATCATCTGTGAAAATTTCAACTGTCTAGCTATCACCGTTCTTGAGATACTGGGTACGGAACCCTAAAAATCATGTTTGTTGTATGGGAGCCCCCCTTAAATATTTATTTTATTTTATTTTTAGTATTTGTTGTTATAGCGGCAATAGAAATACATCATCTGTGAAAATTTCAACTCTCTAGCTATCACCGTTCTTGAGATACAGCCTGGTGACAGACGGACGGACGGACGGACGGACGGACGGACGGACGGACGGACGGACGGACGGACGGACGGACGGACAGCGAAGTCTCAGTAATAGGGTCCCGTTTTTACCCTTTGGGTACGGAACCCTAAAAAACAACTATGGCGTATTTTGAGTAATTGCCTATTGACAATTACTCAAAATACGCCATAGTTGTTTTAATTTTTTTGTTAAGTTTAGTTGTGCACATAGAGTTGGTACCATTGCTAACAATGCTAGATAAATTATGATGAGTGTGGAAACATCTCAAAATACAATAATTTCATCACAACGTGTGAGGGAAGTTGACAATTCGACGTTCAAAAGTGGAAAATGTGTTTTTAATGAGCTACATGTTTCATTCATTGCCTTGAGGCTTAATAACAATTGCTAACAAGGTACAACATACGATTAGGTATCTGATCACTAAAATATGTATATTTGTTCACGCGGCTGCGAGAACATTATTATTGATCAAATCATTGTGGCAGTATCTAAGCAGGTTTTGATACCAATAATGTAAATTTTGTTAGCAGTTTATCTATTATATCTAATATATAAAATTTTCGTGTCACAATGTTCGTTCCCATACTCCTCCGAAACGGCTTGACCGACTCTTATGAAATTTTATATGCACATTCAGTAGGTCAGAGAATCGGCTACAATCTATATTTCATACCCCTAAGTGATAAGGATTTTCCAACCCTGACATTTGTATGGCAAAACAACGTTTGCCTGGTCAGCCAGTATTACTATAATACACATGTTAAGGTTCCCTAATGATTAGTACAAACAACGTTTCACCAAATGATCATTTGGCAAACGATACACTTGACAAAAGTATCATCTTACAAAAACTTACTTAGCAAATGATCTATTAGCAAACACTACACTTGACAAAATTTAATGTGTTAAGTATTCAACTGTCAATTGACCTTTTTGTCATTTCACCAAATGATGTTTCGTAAATTAAGTTGTCTTAAATGTATCATTATCATCATGAATCATTATTATTAAAGGCTGAAATGCCCTAAATTCGCTTCTGGGTTTAAAGTTCTAACCTAACCTAACCCAATCTAATAAAAGAGATATATATCTCCAAAGACGAACGGGTTAATAAGTAATTATTTTGCAAATAATTTAAAATATCAATTCTTTTTAATTCCATCAATCGATATTTAATAAAATATATCGATTAATACTTATAGTATTTTCTTTTTATGAAAATTCAGAGCTGTGGCTTTGCAAAAAATATGCAAAAGATGGTCATTTTAACAAGAATACCAAATTTTTTGACCAATAGTAGATTTATCTGATAACTCTGTTGCCAAGTGTTAGTTTTGTAAAGTAATCATATAAAAAATGTAAATTTAGGTGTTGATCATTTGGCAAAATGAAACATTTGTAAAATGATCAGTAGTAAAATGATCTATAGGCGAATTCATTGTTTTGCCAAACGTTGTTTGTCAAATGTAGTTTTGCCAAATGACTTTTGGTCAAACAATCGGACGTCACATATTTACTTTGGTTTTATTTTAGCTTGAGTAAAGAAAATGTTAAATAAGTTATGTATGCCAGCAGAATTCTATTCTAGGCCATAAATAAGGACATGGCTTGTTGAAGTTATTACCTTGTGCTTACAAAATCAACTGCTTTTGGGAACACGCCGAGCACAAACAAATCAATAAAGTAGAAAGGAAACTCTGTTCGTGAACGCTTTGTTGAAGTATCCTATTTTAGTTAGCTTCTTCTTTTAATTTGCATTACGGCAGCTGAATAGTTTTGAATTAACTGGATACCTCGACAATAAGATGAACAGAAAAACGAGGGAAAGTTGCCTTATCATCTTTAAGAAATATTTTGGCGTGAAATTATTACAAGGACCAATATTTGAAAGAAACCTTTTAATTTTCAAATCCAAATATGGGTTCATAGGCAGGTACTTAATAAACTGGAGTATGTATCAAAGTATAAACTTAAGTCGCAAAAGCTTATGCGTTGACAAAATATGTCTAATATACAATTGATTACATAAGAAAAATAGGAATACAATTCGCTAAGCTCTGTGTAAACGTGACTTAATGAAACAACTTCATGAAATATGTACCTAATACCCGCAGTAATTAGCGATGACGTCACGTGCTGCGTGCGACAATCGTTGTACTTGAATTCGTGAAAACGTGTCATGTACGAGGCACGTGGGCCCTTGGCTGTCAAAATTTAATTATCTTTAGAGAAATAATATTACTTACTTTCTAGATTAAATTTACATTCAATATTCAATACTAGCTGTCTATGCAAACTTACCATCAAACATTAGTATGCGTATAGCGTATAGCAAGCTTTACTTAATAGATAATCGATAAATCCCCCCATAATGATATTATTTTATTATTATACCAAACGGATGAGGCAGCGATTTTAATGAAAGCTACACATGTTTATTTTACGCATAGCTTTAACTTTTGCGATTAAACTTGTTGAAACGTGCTATGATTAATACTCCGTTATTACAAAATACTTAAAAAATAATAATAATTAATATCTCATAATGTAGGTACTTGTTTGTTAAATTAAAGTCACATTATTTTAGTTAAAATATTGCAGCAGTATAAAAGGAGTAATACCTTGTTATTTATATTTACAAAGTAAACATCGTGTACCGCTTACATACGGATCTGCTTGTACCAATATAAGAATTAAGTATTATGTTAGTATTACTTTATAAGAATATAACGTAACAATTAATTAACGAAGGACACTTTCTGTAAATGGTTTAGGATTGTCAATAATTGTAATTTTCGCTTATCATTGAAAGCTATCATAAAAGTATGATAATAATATTTTCCATGATGTATGTACTTAGCTTTATTTTATTACCAAACAAAACTCCATTAAATAAGTGCCGGGTTATGCACGTTAGTTTAGATATGACAAGTGTTTTCTCTGTATTTGGTGACGCACCTGAAATAGGTACACGTGTCTATCTGTCACCGATACATCTGACAAGATACAGACCTGTCCTTCTTATCACAGAGGAAGTGCATGCAACTTATTGGTATACGAAAGTGTAACTTTTTTATAAAGAAACCGTTGATTGATATAGTAACGTATGCTAATAATTTTCCTCTAGTCCTAAAATTAACTATATCAATATTGTTAACTTTGAAATGATGGTATTGTTGATGATCTAAATTCTACATCTACTTTTTATAGATTTTAGCGCGATTAATAGAGTCAAGACTGCAGACATCATGACCACGGGCAGGAGGTTATAAGATATCTGGTCTCACAGATACAGTACCATTATGTCTACTAAGTCTCTAACATGTAATATTTAATAGCCTAAAAGAGCTGTCCTCTAAGTATGTCGCACGAGACATAAGTACTCGTAATAGGTAATCCCACGTTCAACTGATTAGTTAATGCACATTGTATGAATATCACAGGAACTAGGAATAAATGACTCACTTTATTTATATACTTAACGTCTAGGGAAGGAATTTAGCGGAGCCAACTAGTTGACACGAATTATACCTATTTGCCAAGAAAAAAGATAGAAAGAAACCTGAGAGATTCACAAATACTGGATAACTGTAGAAATTAATTAGTTAAAAATGCAGGCGAATGAATTGTTTGTCTACTTGTAGAGGTAGTGAATGGGTGGATTAAGAGCGATTTTAAAATATTCAGACAAGAATATTTTAATCGGGCAATGACGCATTTATTCATTGATATACGCATTGCTGCTGCTCTTTTAAATACTTTTAGCGAGCCTTTAAAAGACCATCCTCGAGCTCACGCAATAATAGAAGTGCTAAATAGGAGAATTCATATGGCTAACAGTCTAAGTGACTATGTTATCGAAAATAATATAAATCGACAGCGAGCTTCTTTTGTACTATCACCGCAGATGATAATCAATTATTGCTATTTCCAATATTAGCAGAAGAAGACCTTTTATTAATTTCATTAGGAACTTATCAAATAAAACTTGCACGGTCTTATTTGAGTGAACACATAAGAAACGGCATATACAAAATAGAAATATGCATAGGAGCTGTTCCAAACCTTGTGCGATACAATATAAACATTTTAGATGGTATTCTTTTGAAGGGGCGGATAAAATCGGGACACGTATCTGGTAGAATTTATTATTCGTACATTTTGAATAACAATAGAGCAGAAACACCGAGAGAATCAATTGCTCATTATTATTGCTCTTGTTTGACTGGGAAGAGAACAGTAGGTACTTGCGCTGACATAATGAGTATCATTTCATACCTTGGCTGGGCAAGACACCAGCCAAGCATATTGTTACCGGAGACTTTTTGGACGACATTGTTGTAGATAATGTCCATTATTAAAGGATAGGTACTACTAATATATATGTCGGCTAGGCGTAAAGGACATGGGTTTTAAAAGAATATTAAAGTGTTTATAACCAATTTGTAGGTATACGAAATTAGTTCTTGATTTTCTTATACCCAATTAGTTAGTTAAATCTCATTTAGATTAGTATCTGATTAATGTCGAGATATTAACTAAGAATATGCCCTAAAGATATTGAAGATTACATAACTCTTATCATGGCCGTAATGTTAAGATTGTATTATGTCGCAACTCCCCCACTACCCCCACTCGCAAGTTGCTTTAAATACGATAGGCGAACATGGCTGAGGTTCAGTATAATTCGAGAATTCGTGCTGTATACATCACGGCGTATTAGTGTGTGTGTAGAAGTTGGTATTGTACGAGTCGTCGCGCTGCTCAATCTCCGACGTATTGGCATTGAGCTGGTCGTTATAGGCGTCGGCGCGGCGTGTATCTGTGTGCGCGTGTGTATGTGTATTATGTAAAGTCGTCATGTACGTGTTTGCGCGTACATGTATTCCTCATTGTGTGAACGTAGTGATGATTCTTCGTTGCGAGGCTTGGGCACTGGCTATAAGGGGTTGATGTGGAGGCCAGTTATCCTTATAAGTGTGCAAGAGTATGATAGACTGAGGTGTGAATATCGGTAAGACAGTTCTTACGCTATGTGCTCGGATTCCTGTTCAGGCCTCTGGTCTATTCTCCGACATCAGAAGTGGGATAAGAACTACACGTAGCCCACATAGTGATCGCGAGGGTTTGGGAGTGTATTCGTAAAAATATAGGTTAACAGTGAACAGTGTGCGAAAATAAGTAGTCATGATTTTTTATCCATGGTCCTATCGAGGATTGGTAGTAAAATAGTGCGTAAGAAATGGTGATAGTGGCAAGGAATTTAGTGTCCGAAGCAGCAGGCACGTGAGTACTGAACGTCGTATTCGGTAAGCAATATTTTTTTACTATAAGTGAGTAAAATGTTTAAAAGTAAACGAAAGTGGGTAACACAAACCGCAAAGAGTATTTGGGCGTTATTAGCTATCTAATTTACATGCAATGTTTGTTTCAAGTAAAATGTCGAAGTTATTTATAAATAGAGATGTTAAAAAGAAAGAAACATAAAGCTATCTGAAATGTTACGATATGCCTAGTCTATAAATCTAATGCTTAGGTACAGTGAGAAATTATTAACAGAGATATTTTGATATACGTTATGAACAGATATTGTTGAATACTGAAGATATATTTCGATGCGCACTAGATATACTTTGGGGAAACATTACGTGATAGCAATCGTATTATAAAAGCAGAAGTAGGTAACTGCCTGATTAAAATTCAGTATGTGATATTTGATATGTGCAAGGAAATAGGTAACCTATAGAGTTCACTCGTTTAATGTTTGTCACTGAACGATTCATAGATCACTGCAGTTCATACATCTGTGATCAGAGTAATATTTTCATAAAGAGCAGAATAAGTTTAGTAATGGCGCCACATACTTTCAGTCGGATCGGTGCATATCAATAACCGAGTAGTTATTCAGTCAGTTCTTTTATGTAAATACTGCCAGGCAAACTTAACGTAGGTAGGTACTTGGTTTGTTCTACCGCC
The DNA here is from genome assembly GCA_916999025.1 of Orgyia antiqua. Taxonomy (NCBI): domain Eukaryota; kingdom Metazoa; phylum Arthropoda; class Insecta; order Lepidoptera; family Erebidae; genus Orgyia; species Orgyia antiqua. Next base: position 727,009 of record OU779863.1, on the reverse strand, counting down.
TTTGATATGTGAAAGGTGTTGCCAGTATAGAAATATTTGAAAAGGATTTAACATTCGTTAGAAAACCTAGTAATTGTGTGGGCGTAATCTAAAACGAGAAAGCATCTTGAGAATTATTTTATTCTTTATAAAACGGATAATCACGTTTTTTCCTGAAGTGTCCCAAAAGGATGCCAAGTAAAAAAAAAAAAAAAAAATTACAAATTGATATGAAACTATTTTTGATAAAACATTATCAATTTAGTTTGGCTGCATGAGACAATTCCTCTGCGTTACGTATTTAATAAGGGTGATGTAGTAGTTTCCTACCGTCATGGTGTTTTATAAAATACTTCTGTAAGTACCGTCAGTGTTATGAAAATACAAAGTTACTCCAATTGTGGGACCTTTAAAACCACATAATAATTACGATTGTTTTGTAATATGCGTGTGTGTGTTCAACATGTATCATACATGTACTCTTAGTAGAAAGAGCGGGACAAAAATGACTTATTTTAACACTAAATTTAAACTGGTTTATTATGATTTAAAATAATGTTGTAAACAGTAATGTGACATAGTAAAGGACATAGAGGCTGTGTCTGTCGTGAGATATTTTGTGTTTGCTTATTCTATCGTTTTATTTAATGTAGTTACTCGTGCCGAGATAAATCATTGAAAGTTTACAATTAAGTTTAAAGTGATATTGTACGCAAAATACCTACAGGTAAGTGAAAAAGAGTTTTAAAATTTTGAAGTTAGTGTGAAAAGTGCTTTGTGATAGATAAAACACCAACCTTGGTGAAGTAAGTTAATTCGAATCGATTAAGTTATTTCGTGCTTTCGTAAATAATAAACTGACACCCTAATTAACATTGACGTGACCAGAGAGTTAGTGAGGATAAATTTAGATCACGTTATCTAAAGATGTAGGGCTTATACCTGTTACTAGTTAAATGTAGGTGATATGAGTACTTAAACTGAGTGATGAGTACAACAGAGCGTTTACAATTTTAGAACTTTCAGTTTGAAACTTTAGTATTGTTGTCGTTTGTCAAATTTGTTTTTGACTCTTGTAATCTACTTAAAGGTCAGGTAAGTTCATGAAGACATATGTAATGTATGGTACCAAGTGTTAGCTTTAAACAAATTGAATATAGACTACAGTGACGGATATACGGTTTAACACCAGATAATCGTATGACCGCGGAGTTTGCTGCGTGGTGCTTTTACTAGACTATAGCTACCTGGAACCGCTTTAGATTTTAGAGAGGTTTTTTTTGGCTAACTATAATACTATGCGCCTTTAAACTTGATGATGAAAGCAATATCCAAAGCAGCCATGTGTGTAGGCTTAACACCCATTTGAGTTACACGAAGGTAAGGTTGAAAGATCTCTTGGACATTTATCTTCTACATATTAACTTTCAACAGTAATTAAAGAGGAAGGTTTCTCGATTCAACCGTGTTTATGCTTTTTCGTCGTTTGTGAATCGATATTGGTGATTAATACATTTTTTGAGGAAAGATATTTCAAAGGTGTGTCTGTGTTAAAGAAATCGGGCTATGTGAAGTCAATTTCTTTTTGTTAAAAATTACATCACAAGTAAAGTAAAGAGTAGGTACTATTTATTTCTGTTTATTTCATCATAAAGGTGGTACAGCGGAGGTCACCGACGCGACGCCTTAAAGAATTTTACTTGTGCAAGGCCTACTTAAATAGTGCTTATGGTTGGTGGTCAATGGCGTCTTTAACAGTGGATGCGACTGTGGTATTACGCGATGACCTGACGATAATTTTATGATACCCAATAATTTTGTTTGACGAATACTTTAAATCTTTGAGAGGTGCGTGTGTGGTGTGGCTTTGAGGAATAAATAAATTGATAACCATGGACGTTTCACGCAGCGTCCTCTGGTCCCAAGCCGAGCTTATTGTGCTTGTGTTGTGGGTACCAGAATACGGATGGAGTGCGTAAGTTGCTTTTCTTTTGTAAATATACACTCGTGATACACGGTAGAGGCCCGGACGCGGGACAAACGTTTGTATGACATTTGTAAAGATCACACAAATGATCGTCCGAGGCAGGAATCGAACCCGCGACCTCGCGGGCGGCGTTCCGTTGTATGAACTACCGGACGACGAAGCCCGTCGATAGATTGGGAGATGGAGTTATGAAGGGATGTTGCGGTCTGAAGGAGGGCGAGGTGGCCCAGGCAGGAGGGCGAGGTGGCCCAGACAGGAGGGTGAGGTGGCCCGAAATAGGGAGTGGAGTGGCATAGTGGCCCAAAATGTGGATGCGAGGTGTCAAAAACGGAACGGCTAGGTGGCCCAAATGTTAGTTGGCGAGGTGGCATAATGATAAAGTAGTGAAGTATGACTAAAAGGCCACAACCTAATACATGGCCGTGGTTATTTAGAAATTGTCTATTGTTATTAGTTACTTAGTACTATAGTAAGCAACAAGCTAAACACTTGTTAAACCACTTGTGAAAAGGTCACTAACTAAATTGAGGAAGTGTGCCTTATTGAATTGTCCTTTTAATTATTTTTAACACTCTTTTATATGTTCGTTGTGTGTCTGTCGGTGTATTTCATTGAGTCGCTGGAGTGGCTCGTTGCAGTGTCACTGTGAGCACACTTGTGTGTTTGGTTATGCACGTAATAATTTTGTTGTGTATGAGTGGACTCACCAGGATTGTTGTTTCTCCGGTATGCCTTTCATATACAGTCGGATAGTTTCACATAGGATCGCTTTGTTTAAAGAATCAGATGGGAATGTTCTGGTTGTTTGCTAAGATTGTGACAGCATTGTGACGGCGCAGACTTGTGTCTCTGATGGCACGGGCTTTCAGCTTTTTTTGTGGGTGGGAGGCATAGAATTATTTTGTAGCTAGAATAGCGACTCGGCACTCCGGGTCGGGCCGCTTCTTTTTAACGCACTTATATTGGTTCGGTAAGTGTCTGTTAATGTCGAATTGATCTGAAGGTTTGCACACGTTTTGGGTATCGATGGCGGTGCAGTCATTTGGAATGGTATTCAGATTTTCAAGCGTGTTTTTGAACTAAGTAGATTATTCTATGCGAAAGTGACGCGGACAGATGCAGGATGGACGAGCGGTTGTATGAATAGTTTTGTATATTCCAATCAAACCCAAGTTTATTATCGCCCGAGGACGGTCGCTGGTCAGAATGGCCGTGTCGGCTAGGCGTAAAGGACATGGGTTTTAATAGAATATTAAAGTGTTTATAACCAATTTGTAGGTATACGAAATTAGTTCTTGATTTTCTTATACCCAATTAGTTAGTTAAATCTCATTTAGATTAGTATCTGATTAATGTCGAGATATTAACTAAGAATATGCCCTAAAGATATTGAAGATTACATAACTCTTATCATGGCCGTAATGTTAAGATTGTATTATGTCGCAACTCCCCCACTACCCCCACTCGCAAGTTGCTTTAAATACGATAGGCGAACATGGCTGAGGTTCAGTATAATTCGAGAATTCGTGCTGTATACATCACGGCGTATTAGTGTGTGTGTAGAAGTTGGTATTGTACGAGTCGTCGCGCTGCTCAATCTCCGACGTATTGGCATTGAGCTGGTCGTTATAGGCGTCGGCGCGGCGTGTATCTGTGTGCGCGTGTGTATGTGTATTATGTAAAGTCGTCATGTACGTGTTTGCGCGTACATGTATTCCTCATTGTGTGAACGTAGTGATGATTCTTCGTTGCGAGGCTTGGGCACTGGCTATAAGGGGTTGATGTGGAGGCCAGTTATCCTTATAAGTGTGCAAGAGTATGATAGACTGAGGTGTGAATATCGGTAAGACAGTTCTTACGCTATGTGCTCGGATTCCTGTTCAGGCCTCTGGTCTATTCTCCGACATATATAAATATAAATACTGTGATACGATAAAGAAACTGATTGTTGTATCACAAGTACCAGTGTATAAAGTGCATTGTTTAAGTTATTGAGAATTATTCAGCCATAATTGTACGATTTTCAACTGTGTGTTTATTAATAACCAGTGATCGGAATAGGTAGAGCTATTTTATGTACTAGTCGTATTTTATATGGATATTTTATATGATATATAATATGGATATGCCCAAAATCCCGGGATTTACTTTTGAAGTAGTAAATTAATAAAAAGCTATTTACCTAATACGGATTAAGGAGAGTAACGACAGAATACACTTACTTTACGATGGATAAGTATAAGGATGGGTTTAAAGATAGTATAAGTTGAGTCAATAAACCTCAAACACAAAAATAAACACAAAAATAATAATAATAATTTTTATATTTATACAATACTCAACAATCATTTATATTTTTCTTTATTTTGCAGTTGTACAAGAACATAATATTAACATACAAACTAATTCAAACCTGTTCATCAAATAATCAAAGTATTATCTTCTGTTTCATCATAATTATTTTCATGTCTTCATTCTTTGAACTATTTTTATTTACAAGATATTTATTTAAATGCTCAGCATGTTTACTTTTAAACAATAATTAAATGAAACTGTCATTGGTCTGTTTCTAAGTGTGATTCGTCTAAAGCGTCACTAGAAGCCTGATTACGACCCAAGTTAAAATAAATGACCATTATTTTTTCTAAATTTTCTATTTTGAGCCTATTAAACCGCGATAAAATCCGTTAAAAGTAGTTTTATCCCATGGAATGTCGATATTAACATCAATGTTTGTGGTCAAGGAACCTAAATAGTTCTACCTACTCCGATCATTATAATAACTGTCTAAAATAACGATTACTGACTGTGATTACTGTACAATTATTATGAACGTAATAAGTACCTATGTGAGTATGTAACACAAAATGTAAAAAAATCAGTAAAGCATTATTTAATACAAAACTCTTTTTTTTTTTTTTACACCCCAGAACTTTTGACCTGCACACAATTATAATAAAAACTTGAATTATTCATAAAAAAAAAAAACTTAAGTGAACATGTTTAAACTTGTCGCAACATGTTACAAGGGTTGGGACGCAAACCATACAATAATGCCCATTGTTCTTTGCCATATACAGTTGATTAAACTCATAATTCGACAAAATTTCGAGTTTGAGACCATTAAATTCAAACATTTAATAGGTCTCTTTCTCTCTCTCTCTCTCTCTCTCACCAGTCATTAACTGCTGGGCACGGCCCTTCTCCATTCTGGAAGGGATTATGGTCTACCATGCCGCGGTGACCAGGCGTCTTGGCATAGGCATTAAACATATAGTTGTATTAAATTCACAATCAAATAAAGTCTCAAGTACGCGTCCTTTGTAGAGAGAAAAAACGTCAGCCAATTACACAGACTTACTTGATTGTTTGGTCAGTTGCTCTCTCACAATCGATGGCTGAGCAGTGATAGATATAATCTTATCTTCAGATACGGACATACTGTCCGTGAGTGTCAATCACATTTAAGATAACAAATCATACATATTATATTATGACGCAAGAAAATTGGCAATAATTTGACACACATTTACATTTTCAGAAGCATGTAAGATTCGACGGTAATTCGACAAAAACAACACGTTGAAAATCACAAATTTGTCAGTCATACCTAAATTCTAGTCAAAAAAAATTTCTATATGTCGTACGTTCTTAACGTAGTACCAAATTTAAATTTGTGAAATCCTATTGAAAAATTTAAGTTTATCATCACATAAGTATTTTTTTAACTAAGTTGAAATCGAAACCATTCTTTCCATCACACAAAGCACCTTTATTGCCAACAAAATACGAGGTTGACATGTAACTTAGGTTATTTAAAATATAAACGGAAATAAGTAATAAGTAGTCATATAAATACCACTACAATAATATTTAGTACTTAATTGAGTCGACAATCTTGAATTTCCATTGAATTTGTCAGTTCAGTTTCTCAGCATATTCGATATTACAGCCCATGAAATATCTCTTACAGTATCTATCTATAATGTGTGACATGACGCAATAAATAAAAATTGGTCATGTGCGAGTCGGACTCGCGCACGAAGGGTTCCGTACCATTATCTATGCAACATAAGGCAACGTTATTAGTATCGAGCAAGAAACGTTAAAAAAATCATGTTTGTTGTATGGGAGCCCCCCTTAAATATTTATTTTATTTTATTTTTAGTATTTGTTGTTATAGCGGCAATAGAAATACATCATCTGTGAACATTTCAACTGTCTAGCTGTCACCGTTCTTGAGATACAGCCTGGTGACAGACGGACGGACGGACGGACAGCGAAGTCTCAGTAATAGGGTCCCGTTTTTACCCTTTGGGTACGGAACCCTAAAAATGATTAACTATATCTTTATAAGTTGTTATCTTATAGTACTGTTGGAATATTTTCCCACTTGTAAACATATAAAAAAATTCCACACTTTTCATATTATTTTATGTACTCTTGCACAGCGATATCAACTACTGCAAATCCTAAAATATTACCTTCTAACATTCATCTGCTTAACAATTATTGTCTGTGTATACATTCATAATTCATTAAGAACCTGTGTAGTCCTTTGAGAAGAAATGAATGAAATTTTCCACATTTTATAGTATACGAATCGTATCGTAGGAGTGCTGAAGATGAATATTTGCTCTTAATGTATTAGAATTAAGATATACGAGGACTAATTGTAGGTATTCGAATTTTAACCATTGGCCACCCAGTAGTAGTTATAAGTATTTTCCATTGTTGTTTTTTTTTTCATTGTATTGAAGCACTGGACACATTTAAACCAATCTAATGTTGCTACCTTACTACCTAGGACTATGGCGAGTACAGTTCGTTAAAGTGAGTGACATTGAATATTTTAAAGTCATATACATACTCGTACCTACTTAGTAGATCATTAATCCTTTGATGAAAGCTCTAAGATATTATACGATGTACTAAGGATATACAAGTCACTATTTATTCTAGAAGGACGTTATAAAATCGGATAAACGATTATTGAAGCATGTATTGATGCCAATTCTATGTGCACAACTAAACTAAAAAATGAAAACTATTGCTGTATTTTGATTAATTGGCTATTTTGTTGCGCACATTTATATTAATTAAAATCTTTAGTCTATAATAAACAGTTTTTGTAACAATAAAGTTCAGTTAACATTGTTGAATTGTGTTATCGACACTATCAAAATTCATTTTTTAGTTTAGTTTAGAAGTGCGCGTCTAATTGGCATTGTTCATAATGTTTCACCTGCTGTTTTTATATATTTTTTAGAAAATATAGACTATTATAAGCAACTAATTTCAATATTATTGAAATATTCACTATAAAGAATTTTTAAAAAATACTTAAAGATATTATTGTAAATGTTGTGACGTCATCGTTGAACGCGATCTGTGTATTGACTTTTCCTGATAGACTTAAGACAGATTGCAATACATCTTTTCAAAGTTGCCAAGTTGATATAATAGACCAATTTCAACTCCACCACAGAGTAGTATATTCCTCAGAACGCCTTAATATTTTAAGTCCTTCATTTCAAGGGCAAATAGAGATCATTTGCTTTTTTGGAAAAATAATCGTTAATATAGCAAATTTTCCAAAAAAAAACCAATGGATCATGATCAGAAACTCTATTCCCCGAAATGGTTTTTGAATTAAGAGTTTTAAAAAAATATGAACAATGCCAATTGGTGGACCTATATTTTTTACGCTTTTTATTTCATTATTGAGTTGCTTTTAAGTAATAAAACAGGCGTTAACGGCTTATTACTAGCTGACCGTTTAACAAGATAGTTTTAGTGGAAAAAAGGATTTAGGTTGACTAAGTATAATGATATAGAAAATAAGAATATGAAAGAGAGAGGAGAAAACAAATACGTAATACACAATTTAGAAAGAAGATGGCAAGTTGCACCAAACCTAAGTAATACCTATCTTAAGAGCAGGGCAAGTGATATAGGTGATATAATTCAAGTATAATGAGTACTGTAAGTATAATAAGTATAAAAAGTATAATGAATATAGGTCTCAGTTTGATGGACCGATAACCCTAAGAAGATCGAGGAGCTTGTTTTGTAACGTGAATTGGGTGATGCCTGTGTCCAGCAGTGGCCTGCAGTAAGGTGATCTGATGATGTTCAATATACGAGGAGTAAAGTATGATCATAATTCACCGGAACTTGACCTACAATGAGATCGACATCATTACACGTATTGCATATAGAACGATGTTTAAATCAATGTAAGAGTTTCGTGCGTTATTAGGTTAAGACGTATCTGACAGGAAAACCTTGATGACTGTTTAAATTAGTCAACCAAGGTCACTCACTGTCTAATATTTGAACAACTAAGTGTAAAACTTATACAATACCTAGATTGAATAGATTTTCCCACATCATTCAGTCTCAATAACAAAACTACTTCTTAATAAATTAAATTGTAGTGGAAAAAGTGATCACCGCAAGCGGGACTTGAACCCACGACCTCGGAATACCGTTCCGTAGCTCTGCCAACTGAGCTTATTTCGGTCGTGCTAACAGTAACAAATGCGACCACCACAATGTTCCTCGATTGAGTCTACATCGCATTTTTGATGTGCAACGCCATCTATCGAGAATGTTTTGCAACAATCTCGACCAGCCACCTAGTATTCTTTACAGAATACAATTGGGCTGAAATAATGACGCTACTTTTATTTCTAAAGTAATTTACTAATTTTGCAATTGACTTGCTATGCTTTTACTTAATAATTTGTGTTGTAGGAAAAGGGAGATCCACCACCACAAATCTAGCTTTATTTAACGATTATATAGCGGAATCTGTTGAGAATGGCAAGCAGGTTGACGTAGTCTATACCGATTATAGCAGGGCATTCGATTGAATTGAACATTATTCCTTACTGAAGAATACACTGCGACCTCCTTCGCTGGTTGTCGTTCTAAACAACTACATGTACAAGCTGTAGTTCTAAACAACTACATGTCGAGGTGGGTTTCTATACCTGGGTATAGAAACCATGAAACCACCAAACACATGGTGTGCCTCAAGGTTCGCTGCTTGGTCCACTTTTGTTCATAATGTACGTTAACGACATTGAGACTTGTCTGCATTCCTACAAATTATTGTCCTTCGCCGATGACATGAAAATCTATTCATCTATAACACTCCTAATGATGCCCTAGCGTTACATGCTGATTTAATGCGTTTTGAAAACTACTGCTTGGAAAGCAAACTAAATTTAAATACATCAAAATGTTTTGTAGTCACCTACAGCAGAACTAAAAACATCGTTGATACTAAATATATCTTAGGCGGTCAAATTTTGTCCAGGTTGGACTGTGCTAGGGATCTTGGCATCTACGATCTACATGACTAATGTGACCATTTTTTCTTTGAGACAAAACGGGACATTGGTTTATAGGTACTTAAACTAAAATAAAATGAAAAAAATATCACTTTTTAAGTTATTGATTCACAAAAAGCTAGTGAAGTCATAAAATATTAGGTTCAATTATATTTATATAACTGGTGATAATTTCAAATAGGAATGATAATCTGGGCATGTTTTTTTATATTAACCTTCATTATCAACATCGCCTTTAAAACTGATACCTGTAACTGAGTTTTCTCAGACGTCAACAATTTGTTCATTACGGAAAATACTCTTTCTACTGGTTCGGTTTCTGAAAACGGGACAATTTTGCGTCCCAGAGGTAGTTTCGGGGACACCGGGACTCGTAGTTGTAAAAAGGGACAGTCCCGTTTAAAACGGGACGTCTGGTCACATTATACATGACTCAAAACTAATCTTTGATAAACCCGTAGATGCTATAATCAATAAGGCTTCCAAAGCGCTTGGATTTCTGATGCGTGTTTCAAGTTGTTTCACCTAAGTAAAAACTTGAAAAATTCCCTATTGCACTTTTGTCAGCAGCAATTTGGAATATGCGTCTTCCATATGAAACCCATGCTACAATAAATATGTCGATCGTATAGAACGAATCCGAATAAGATTTATCAAATATCTTTGCTTCCACCAGAAGGTGCGTTACAGGTCCGCTAATTATGTCAGACTTTGCAAGCGATATCATCTCTTGCCTCTAAGTACTCGTCGTGAAATCAGTGACTTTCTATTCATTTCTAAGGTAATGAATAAGGAAATTGACAGTGCCGAATTGCTAAGTAGAATATCATTCAACGTCGCGAGCAAACATACTACAACACTCTATTAAATTTAACACATGTGAGGTCAAATAGGCAGAACAGTTGTATAGTGAGGGCTATCAGAACGTACCTACAACAGGCTATGCAAACAGCGTAATATCGACCCATTTTCCGTCAGAGTTTCGTCGGCTAGAGAGGTGTATAAGCTGAGCTTTCTTACAGTAACTAATTACCTATATCAGCATATATAGGTACTGTATTTATACTTACAAAAGTGGTATGAAACAAACTTTTGACCTGTACTCTATTTATATGTCGAAACTTCTTTTTCTTCTTTTTATGTCTTTAAAATTCTATAAGTGAATGAAAACTTGTTATTGGCTTTATGCTACCTATTGTTACACTGTTATTCATGTATAGTAGCTGTAAGTTTTCCATAAATTATAATTAAATAAATAAAATGTATTGCACACATTTAAAAAATAAACGTCAAAATGGGTTATATTTTAGAAGTATGTATATTTATTATAAATAAAACTACCTACTTTTTACGGATTTAGACGCGTATATTTGTTTTAAATTTTAGCTCGACGTTGTTAAAAAATATTATATTTATTTTATTAGCAGAATCCAAGTATGTGTAGTTTACTCAGAAATACAGAAGTAAATTTGCTGTAAACGCTGTTATTAAATGAAAATTGCACTCAAAAAGTTAATGATTTACGACCACGATTGTACTTGGGTTTGTGTAAATCAATTAAGACCGTTAGTAATTTATGAATTTCTGTAATGCTACTAAATATACAAAGTCTTGGTCTTGGTGATCTGTTTAATTCGTTGCTTATTATTTATATTTGAAACCAAACCTATCATGTATATTCATAGTTTTATTAACAAGCTCGGCCCTCCTTTCTCCATCAATTATACTCCTAAGCACTGCGTAGGTAATGTGCTAAGATGTAGACTTCATTAATTACACATACACAGTCTCCCTTCATTATAAAATAGTGTCTACTAGGTGTAACTGGTCGTTAGGACCACAGTGTAGGCCTCGCCTAGAGAATATGTTCAGTATTTTTATGACTGCTAGTTTTATGGCCTTATTCATAATGACTTATCGGAGGTTTAAATGGAGATTTTATCGGAGAGATAATAAACTTATGACAATGAATGAATGACAAAAATGATGAAATTATGAATAACAAGTTTTGCCAATTTTCGCGAACCGATTTTAGCGAACTTTTAAACCTCCGATAAGTCATTATGAATGAGGCCATTAATATCTAAGTATTTATAATTTTGACTTAATAGCGATGTTCTCAAAATGGAAACATAATAAAAAAATAGTTTCTCCGTAGGAAAATTTGTTAGACCAAAAGCTACGACGAGCCTCGTGGTTGAGTGGTTCATGTAACGGACTGCCGATCATGAGGTCGCGGGTTCGATTCCCGCTGGGGACAACCATTTGTGTGATTTTTCTAATTGTCATACAAATGTTTGTACTGCGTGTGGGTGTTTCTATGTATTATAAGTATGTATTTACAAGAGAAAAGTAGTATAAGTATGTATTCTATCCGTATTCTGGTACCCATAACACAAGCATATAAGCTTAGCTTGGGACCAGAGGACGTTGTGTGAAATGTCCATGAATATTTATTTATCTTATATATAAAATTCACGTGTCACAGTGTTAGTTACCGTACTCCTCCGAAACGGCTAGACCGATTTTATGATACCGATAAATATTCACGGTCATTTACGCACACGTCACAACACAACGTCCTCTGGTCCCAAGCTAAGCATATATGCTTGTGTTATGGGTACCAGAATACAGATATACTACATAAACTACTTTTCTTTTGTAAATACATACTTATAATACATAGAAAACACCCAGACGCAGTACAAACATTTGTATGACATTTCTGGATATCACACAAATGATTGTCCCAAGCGGAAAATAATGAACGTGATAGACGATAGCAATCTGTTGCAGATATTATTATTAAAAAAATTGATCATGCAACGGTTAGTTAGCTTACTTTCAAACAAAATTTGTAATTATACATGCTAACACACTGTGCTTAGACATAATTATATTCTCATGCTGTGTTTTTCGAGACAGCTTAAGCCCGGAGTTATTAATCTTTAGTAGTAAGCAGTAAGTTGTGTCTTATCTTACTGATTGTATTATATCAGGTCAAGTATACCCAGATCCATAGGTTTACGCATAAATCTATAAAGTAACTGATTAGATGGTTGTAAAACCACTTAGGCAATCTCTGTGTGGAATAGAACATTATAAATTAATGCTTAAAGTGCTTTAAAATATCCTGTTTGGCAAAAAATCTAGAATACCATGTTTATACGAGTAAACACTAGCAATAAATTGCTTTAATTAAATGTACTCGAGCTTAGGAGCCCTAATAATTTTAATATTTGTTTTACATGAGGAATATTTCTTTATGCTAGGCGAGGACGCCCGAGAAAAGTATACTCTGATGTCATCACAGGTATACTTCAAAAGGGTCAAGTGCGTAGCACTTACAACCGTCGGGCATGTATGACCAGATGTATGAGTGTGGATGAAGCCATGGAACTTTCTTGGCTTCATCCACACTCATACATCTGCTGCGCCATCTGCTATCCAAACATACCTATGTTTGGATAGCAGATGGCGCTCTATAGTCTCTGCCCACCCCTATAGGAAAAAGGCATGATGTTTTTATGATGATGATGATTTCTTTACATATATTTTTGATGTTATTTTATTTAGTTAGACCTACGTATCTCCATCCAATGTCTTGTGCTACTACAACAATCATAAAAAAATATTGGATCTGATCCGATAAAAGTGCGTATTAAATATAGAATATTTTAGGACGTCTACAACTTTCTCTAACACTTGCGCGACTGATTTGTTTAAATAAAACTACTTTTTAAGGATTTAGACATGTATTTGACTGCAAAGTCTCCAAAACGTCGGGCCAAAATTTAAAACAAATACACGCTTCTAAATCCGTAAAAAGTAGTTTTATTTAAACGTCTACAACTTTTATAGACAAAAACGAATTAGCATTTACACATACTTCTTTTAAGGGCCTACATCAATATTAACGTCGACATGTACCTATTAACACAGCTAGTAGGTATAGAAAATGAAGAATTAGGGATATTTTTTTTGTTTACTCAAAATCTACTAAGTATATTTTAATTCCGGTTTACGTGTTTCTATATATAATAGTTACTTATGTTTTTAAAGTTATTTAATTAGTTAATACGCGATAATAGACAGACAAATGAAAAAAATTAAAAATGAGAGAGGTTTCGCTAAGATTTTCTATCGAGAAAACTTTTTTCATCGCGTTTCTGAGTTTATGCAATCCTAGATTATATATTGAAAAATCATATACAAATCAATCTAAAGAAAAAATGAAAACTTCGTACGTAGAAAAATGCACTATTTTGGTATCCTCTTAACGATAATATAAATATTGGTCTACACATTATCATTAGTATGTAAATTGTTGAGTAATAAAGATTTTCAAATTTCCCGCTATTTATTTACCAATACATGGTTCTATCTCAGAAATAACAATAATAATATTGTCTCAAAATTCTTACACAGAACCATTGTGTTCTAAAACAAATCACTGCTCCACGAAGCTAGTCAAATCTGTCTATGCAATAACCAATTCTCCAAGCAGTACTAAATAAAAAATTTTAATTGTCAAATATCACAATTCGGTTATGTAAACTAAGTTTTTTTTATTAAATAATCTATGTATAATGTATGGCTAACAACTTTATTCAATATAAATGTATGCAAGGAAATAGCAAATAATGGACATAATGACACTATCGATTTTCATTTTTTAGTCAAGTTCAGTTGTGCACGTAGAATTGGTATTAATATCAAATTTAGAGCTATTACACAATTAAAAGTAATTTTTTTTTATATAAATATTTGGCTCATAATTTTAAAAAATCTATCGAAGGTTAGTTATACGGGCCACTAGCAGCTATCTTAAGGTTAACCGCTTTCAATTGAACCGGACAGTACTTAAGGCCCTACATCAATATTATCGTATATCATCGCCGACACGTACATATTAACACAGCCAGTAGGCACAGAAAATGAAGAATTAGGGATACTTTTCCTATTTACTCAAAATCTACTAAATATATTTTAATTCTGATTTACGTGTTTCTATATATAATAGTTACTTATGTTTTTAAAGTTATTTCATTAGTTAATACGCGATAATAGACCGACAAATGAAAAAAATAAAAAATTAGAGAGGTTGTTTCGCTAAGATTTTCTATCGAGAAAACTTTTTTCAATCGTGTTTCTGAGTTTATGCGATCCTAGATCATATATTGAAAAAACATATACTTAAAAATTAGAGCTCTAGCCATTCAATCTAAAGAAACAATGAAAACTTCGTACGTAGAAAAATGCACGAAGCTATTTTGGTATCGTCTTAATAGTATCACATCGAGACCTCATTCAAACTATTTTATTATATTCTTATTAGGCCATAGACTTGACTTGTTGCTTTTAGTAGAGAGATCTAAGGATAAAAATGAAGCGCTAGTAAAAACAATATCAGGATACTTTTACTTTCATTTAAATAATATTTACGTAACTATGTAAATAATTATTGTATCAAAAGGTTAAGGTGAAGCATGCAATATGATTTACATATTGATATCGAATTTATCAAATTTATATTTTATTGAGGCAATATTGTTAATCTGTATAAATGAATGTATAAAATATTGCAAAATAAATAAAAATATAAATAAAACTACTTTTTACGGATTTAGACGCGTATATTTGTTTTAATTTTAGCCCGACGATTCGGAGACTTTGCAGTCACCATGGTCACGGTCACAGAATAGATAGAAGATACTACGTGTCACGGTGAGACTGGTGAGACTGAGCTGTAATGTGTCTTCTACGATCAGTTATTACAGGGTTTACCCACATTCGATTTTAATTTTATATTGACCATAAAGATAGACTTTTACCATAAACTATATCATACTAGCTGGCCCGGCAAACGTTGTTTTGCCATACCAAAAAAAAGTTTTAAAAAAAAATTAAAAAAAAGAACTATTAATCTCACGGAGCCCGAGACCTTTCCAACGAATGCAAAACCGTGGAAATCGGTCCGTGCGTTCTGGAGTTATAGCGTCAGGAAGGAAAACCCGACTTATTTTTATATAGTAGATTACATTGTGCTCAGACTACATAAAATCAATAACATTATTTTAGTTTCTAAAAATACATTAACAAATTGTAACAATATAAAGAAAATTTTTTAATTATAAGGTAAAACATACATAATTTTATCATAGACTAAAGTTTTAATTATTATAGAGGTAGTATACAATATAGCAAGCAAAACTAAGTTTATATACTTAAATACAATATTGTTTACATAATATAAAGAAATTTAAAAAAATTATTTTTGGTTTAAGTTTTAAATTAATTTATATAAAAAAGAAAAATTGATAATTTTTTTTGAAAAGTAGTTTTACTCGTATTTATGCAAATGAGTCGCGCAAGTGTTAGAAAATAAAAATATAATTAAATTTTATACGTAAGGCATAAAATAATTATTCGAGAAAAATGTGAATATTTAAACTATAAAAATGTTGGTTAGGTATAGAAAAACTTCTGTAATGTATTAGTAGCTACCCTTTCTATATTATTAAGACATATTATACTTAAACTCTGCTATAACAAAACGATTAAATTATTTGAGAACAAATACTTATAATCCTCAATTTTTGTGTTTTAATCAAATATAATCAGTTCGATTAGTTTCTTTAATCGAAATCTTGCCTTTGCCTAAACCATACATGTGTTCGAATCTAATATTATGAACATAAAGCGAATTTTATTACTTTTCACGTCACATGTCGCAACGATATGATAAATTTTATGTATTACTAGCTGACCCGGCAAACGTTGTTTTGCCATACTAAAAAAAAAAGTTTTAAAAATAGATGTTGGCCGATTCTCAGACCTACTGAATACGCATGTAAAATTTTATAAAAATCGGTCATGCCGTTTCGGAGGAGTACGGTAACTAACACTGTGACACGTGAATTTTATATATAAGATTTCACTTGTAAAACAGCAGTTTATTGCGAAATGTTCACATTTTAAATTTAAATATTTAGTAAAATGAATATTTGAATGAAACTTACATTAACATTTACTCTTTTATTACAAAACCAATAAAAATGCGACTATGCAAGGATAGATAAATAAAAAAAATACAATATTAAGGGCCTACATCAATATTAACGTCGACACAGCTAGTAGGTATAGAAAATGAAGAATTAGAGATATTTTTTTTGTTTACTCAAAATCTACTATATATATTTTAATTCTGGTTTACGTGTTTCTATATATGTTAATAGTTACTTATGTTTTGAAAGTTATTTCATTAGTTAATACGCGATAATAGACCGACAAATGAAAAAAATAAAAAATTAGAGAGGTTGTTTCGCTGAGATTTTCTATCGAGAAAACTTTTTTCAATCGCGTTTCTGAGTTTATGCGATCCTAGATTATATATTGAAAAAACATATACTTAAAAATTAGAGCTCTAGCCATTCAATCTAAAGAAAAAATGAAAACTTCGTACATAGAAAAATGCACGAATCTATTTTGGTATCCTCTTAACACAAGTTCATAAACAGATCAAAGTACAGTCTATACGATAGACCTCGCTGATTCGGTCCTTGGGTAATACTAATATGGCACCTCCTGTAATCCTGCCTATAAATGCTCATCGAAACACAAACATTATTTTGACAAATATTGAAAGAAAACGGATGTATGCAACTCTGTACTCGCGACAATGTAGAGCGCGGGGTAGTGACACTGCATTGTGCTCGAAGTGTAATCTCTCTATAGAGAACGATATTATTATTATATTGATTGTTACATTATTCTTCTTACTTTTATATTCCTCTCTCACAGATAACCTTCAGAATAAGAGGACCTTTTGGTCGACTACACAAAGCTGAAAAAAACGTATTGGCGTATGTTTAGTGACAAGCTGATGTCGGATTTTTCTTGAGCGGTTTGAGCACCATTGAAAGGCACCACTCGGGCAATTATTCAACTTCTACTTCCTGTCTTTGTCTCACTAGAATAGCTTATGTTGACCTTGTAAAATTTCAAATTGTAAAATCAGCTTAGTTCAAAAACTAAAAAATAAGCTTGAAAATCCTGAATATTTTTTTTATTATTGCATTGTCGTCGGTAGGTAGGTAGGTACTTAATATGTGTGCTAAATTTCAGATCGATCCGACTACTGTAAGTGGGTGAAAATCACTTTTAAAGATTCCGTTACATAGATTAACACATTGATAGATACGTTTCGAAGTAATTTATGCGTTAAGGGTGTAGATTGTTGGCCTGAGATCTCGAATTCGAGCGACCGCAGCGCCAAAGTTTAATGTAAGATCCGACGGGGCGGATGAATGACCTAGAGAGCGCGATTTTCAAAATGTTTTGCAACAAACGTTCCACGTTGAAAAATTGTTATTGAACTTGAATATTTACAGCATAACAATAACGTTGAATTTTTGGAAACTAGCTGTTGATTCTTTTTAATAGATGAGACACAATTTTTATGTTTTTCTATCATTTGACATCTGACATTTTTGTATTCTACTTACCTAAAATTCCAACTATTATTAATATTTTGCGATTGACTCGCTATGCTTTTTACTAAACATTCCGAGGTCACGGGTTCAAGTCCTGCTTTTGGTTATCATTTTTTCCATTATAATTTAGTTTGTTTAATTTATGCGTGTTAAAAACGAGACTAGTTTAGTGCTTTGATTATTTATATGAGGCGTTAAATGTGGAGTGATTAATGGAATATTATCTTAATATCATCTTATGGTCTAAATAATGATCTCCTTTTTATAAGACTAAATATAGATTGTATAGAACCCCAATAGCAATTGCAAGTTAGTAAAACCAGCATTTCTCTGATCGGCAATTTTACATATTTAGTCTACTCTACCATGCTGACCAGGTATATTGACATAGAATTTGATTTCGCATCTACCTACTCTCACACAGGATGTTATCTCCATAATGTGTTATCATTTAGCCGCATCTTACCTGGCCTGGTAATGTATTAGAGAAACTTGCATTCATACATCTTTAACATAAAAATTTTGCTTATACAAATAACATATATCTATCGCTATGATACAGCAAATAATATACTACGTAAATGCAAATTTAAACAGATGTTATAAAACAGTATTTGCAAATATAACGTATTTTTCGCACGGGCTTTGTATAAAACTATAAGTTTGAACAGTTGGATGTGGTAGGTGTCCATATTTCAAAGAAATTAATTATAAGTGTAAACACAGGAAAAATAGCGATGATACGGGCACGTGGGAAATAATAATAAAAACTGGTTGATGATGATGATATTAAGCAAACACAAGATTAAAAAGTATATATTCTCTGTGCGCCTGCATACAGTTCTCTTTCCTGAGTTCATTTTAGGGTTCCGTACCCAAAGGGTAAAAACGGGACCCTATTACTGAGACTTCGCTGTCCGTCCGTCCGTCCGTCCGTCTGTCACCAGGCTGTATCTCAAGAACGGTGATAGCTAGACAGTTGAAATTTTCACAGATGATGTATTTCTATTGCCGCTATAACAACAAATACTAAAAATAAAATAAAATAAAAATTTCCCATACAACAAACATGATTTTTTTACCGTTTCTTGCTCGATACTAATAACGATGCCTTATGTTGCATAGATAATGGTACGGAACCCCTCTTGCGCGAGTCCGACTCGCACTTGGCCAATTTTTGTTCATACATCTATTTTAGTGTTACGAATCTGATACTTTTGAAGGACTTCAGTGACTCTTTCTAAAACTAGTGGTATTTAATTAATTAACACAGAAGTGACCAAATAATTTTCACCATAGAGATAAAATTCAAATTGTTTAGTTTAGTTGTGCGTGTAGAATTGGTACCATTATTAGAATAAAAATAAATAAACTTATGAAACGAAAAGTGTGGCATAGAGCTAAAACCTAACCTTTACTAAAACGTAATAAAACATAGTTTAATTTAACAATAGGACAGTTTGTTCTGTCTTTAGTTAGATTATTGTATCAACAAAATATTATAGTATTTAGTATTATCTGTAAAGCGCAGAATGTCTGTTAGTATATCTTTGTAGCGGTATCGCTGTGACATAAACAACATTTATCTCAATCTATAAGAACCACTTCATTTCGACTACTACACAAAATGGTTTAATATACAAAGTATTTATTTTTCATATTCACAGAACAAGTTGTGAAGGAGGCTGCAGCAACTGACCTAAGCTGGGGGGAGCTGGAGGGAGCTGGAGGCTGTCGCACTGGATCGAGTGAAATGGAAACGCCTTCTTAGAGCCCTATATCCCTGATGAGGGAAAATGATTCCATCATCATTATCATCATCACAGAACAAGTTTCGCAATGCTACATAAATTAATTATGAAAATGATAAAATGTCTAACACCTCTACAAATTATTTTTATTTATAAAAGACATAATATGAGCATAATCACATATTAATTATTCGTAGAAAAAATATATGATAATATCGTGGTTAAATCGAACACAATTTATCTACGTATTCTTTTTATTTATGTAGTCGAAGACAACGTCACGACAATGGAGGCAATTAGATTTTTTATTTATTTTTAGGATCGTCAAGATTACATACACAAAAACCGTATATTATAGGTATACCTACTATATTTAATTAAATTTATGTAAATACATTTTAATTAATTTTTATCAAAATTCATTATTTCTATTTAAATTTTAATACATCATTATTCCAAGTAATTAGATTATAAAAATATTATTCCTTTAATTATTGTGCACATGATGCTCAGTTATATATTTTCTGTCGATAACAAATTAAGTTAATCATAATCAAAAAAGACACTCGATAACTACTGTATTTGATATAATCGCTGTTTATCAGAGATTTGATCTGTGCGGGGATTCGAACAGCCAACCTAGTTTCACAGAACACATTTTACTTTTGGCCACAATTTTCTCTATAAGTCACAGTTAATGGGCTTAATATCTTTAACACCTACACTACGCTAACCAAACGTACTGGTACAGGGTTTATTTCATTTATTTCTGTGACACTAGGGTGATGCATTAAGAACACACTTGTCATTACTCCATATGCTTCCACGGGTGCTGTTAAAAAAAGCTTGTAGGTAATGAAGTTTCAAGTCGGCTTGAGCTTATATAGGAGGCCTCAATAGGACTTTCTTAAGCTGAATAGCTATAAGCGTTACATAATATACATAGTTTGAGTCCTGATGTTTCTAAAATAGATATGAGCTCAAAAGAGGGCAATACTTTAAGATGTGTCATCTTTTCGAATAATTCGAATAATAAAAAACTAATAATTACCCATTGTTTATATTATATACTAGCTGTTGCCCGCAACTTCAACGTCGAATTCGAAAACCAAACCTTAACGAATTATGCCTAAAATCCATTCTCTTGAACCACTCTATCTACTAAAGATACCGCATCAAAATTTGTTGCGTAATTTTTAAGATATAAGTTCACATAGGGACATACAAAATAACGACTTTGTTTTATACTAACTAAAGATTCTGTACATGTGAGTAGGATGTGGTCTAAACTCTGTTATGTATATGAGCACATTAAACTGAAGTTTGGGTTCATTTGGTTTAACTGTCAAACAATAACTGACATTCCATAATTAAGTTTGGTCGGAAGCAATCGAGACTTTCGGTCTTAACCTTTATACAATGTCTTGAAATAAACCAGTTCGCTGTCATTGTACTATACAAAAAAATGCTTAATGACAAACGTAACATAAAAAACTTGAATCATGGTTAACATCCTTTGCTTTTGATTTATTATTTAGGACCTAATTAAAAATATATTAACGGATGCCTTTTAAAAAAATGTTCATTTGTCTCCATCAAAGTTTGTTAATAAAATTTAAATACATACTTATATATACTTTAAAACAATAACTTATCGTTCCTACGTTACATATGTAAATAAATAAAATGCTTCACTTTAAAGATAAAAATTGCATTTAATCGCTCAGCAGTATACATGATCATGCAAACGTTTAAGTGGTACTTATGTTCGAAGTACTTACTTTATGTTTATTTTGATCTCGCGAACTATTTTCTATAGTCGGTAACCGTTTATGCGCGTGAGTTTACCGCGCGTTCACAGGTGACTGGGGACAGACAGACAACCTGACGGAATGACGGCCGCACGGACATTCGCTCAACTCTGATAAAACAACCACTGTACGTCCAATCACATTAACGATTTGTCTAATAAATTAAGTCAAAACACCATTATTTTTTTGCATGTCGACTATTACACAGCTGTTAGGAAACATTACAATACCAATTATTAAATCATAATAGTTATTGTTCACATTTAAAATTAAAAATAAAAATTACAATAAAAATTTAATATAAACAATCGTAACTTGTGGTATACTATTGTGGTATATAAAGTGTATCAAATACCAAAAACATGATTCGTGTCTGGAAATCAACAACAACTTTTAAAAGAAACCCTATAAACAAATCAAGTAATTAAATACATTTTAGCAACTGTTAGGGCCTACATCAATATTATCGTCGACACGTACATATTAACACAGCTAGTAGGTATAGAAAATGAAGAATTAGAGATATTTTTTTTGTTTACTCAAAATCTACTAAATATATTTTAATTCTGATTTACGTGTTTCTATATATAATAGTTACTTATGTTTTTAAAGTTATTTCATTAGTTAATACGCGATAATAGACCGACAAATGAAAAGAATAAAAAATGAGAGAGGTTGTTTCGCTAAGATTTTCTATCGAGAAAACTTTTTTCAATCGCGTTTCTGAGTTTATGCGATCCTAGATTATATATTGAAAAAACATATACTTAAAAATTAGAGCTCTAGCCATTCAATCTAAAGAAACAATGAAAACTTCGTACATAGAAAAATGCACGAAGAATTTTGGTATCCTCTTAACTAAATGCTATTATCTAACTCTCTGAGAATATTCAAAGTGTAGAAGTAATTTTGATATGGTTTTAGAAATATATTATTACTGGCGTGGAAGTTGGTTTGATTTTGTAGTAGGAAATCCTGACGTAATGACTAGAAGAGGTATGTTCATTTCTTATGTAAAACTTTATTGACCTACTCCCCCAGTGGAGTGGAGTCTTACTGCATCCATGTGAGACAATGGAGATCACTCGATATGTCCATTCTACGAGAGACTGAAAAGTCAAAAAAACTTTAGTTTTGTCAACACAGAAGCAGTAGCAGCAGTAAGAAGATGTACAATTGTACATGTCCTATACAGGGAGGTGCAGAGGCTAGGCAGAATAATATAAATGAATAGTGAGTCAATGCTGTAAACAATAGATTGGATAAGTTAATGATCACAAAATTAATGTGAGACACAAGATGTGAATTTCGAATTGCTATTATACCTTTCAATGGTTCGCTTACGCATGAAATCAACTGACGACGTTGTACAGGGTTTGTTTGTCGATGAAATTGCGAACTCTACATTTTTGCAAATGTACGCTTAGTAGTAGGACATCATAGATCTGTGAGAGATAATCCTATTACTGATCTGTGAGAGATAATATAGAAAATCCTATTAACAATACATACCTATATATTTCGAAATCTGATTACTTTGTGATAAGCTAGTACAGGTTAATGATGCTGAGCTTAATATCTACTCTCCCTTATTATAAGAACGGCAGTTGTATATGTCATTATGTCCATAATACAAATAGGCGCAGTCAGTCAATGCGGGTTGTAAGTGAGGAATTGAGATCTCCAACATGTACCGCGCGCTCTCAATGTGTCATTTTCTATTAAAGGCCAAATGTGTATGTCCTTTGATTAAGATATGACGCAACATATTCTATAATTCTGTAATGGTGGATTAAGTACACACTTATCTCCCCTATTTCGTCTCATGGGAAGATCCTGTACGAACCAGCCAAGAAATTTTACGTAAATAGCACCTAGAAATTTTAAAGCATAACCATATATCATCACAGCTGGTTGGTGTTCTACAATAGTTAAATCTAAATACGTCCCCTAAACTACAATGTATTGAAATCCATCACGGAGAAGGCCCCTAATCAGTAACATATTATTATTTTATGAGTTGGTTGAGAAGTAAGAGTCCTAGTTGTTAATGTTGATATACTTCCATCGTCACAACTATATATACTTACCTACTGTAGATTAATCGAAACAATATCAACCCATAGACTCTTTATGCATTATTATGTTGCATAATTGTTAAAGCTGGGAATCTCTTTATCTGGCCAATAACTCCGGAATTTGACGCTCACTGTCAATTTACGAAGTTATTGTCGAGCTGATAAATTGTTCAGATTCTTCGTGACTGTCGAGACATAAAAGAAATAAAAATACATACTTTAGGTGTAAATGTCGTGTGCGTCGGTTAGAGGATAAAATGAAATACGTCCGGACTTGAATGGCGTTTATTTGCGACTCAATATATTTAATATAATATTAGTTTATATAGGTAAGGAGAACAATCGTTTCTATATCGACGCAGGAAAGCGATCTTGTCGTATCTCGAAAAAATGCGAAAATGAGCTTTATACATCATTCGATTCAGAAGAAAATACCGCATTCAATGGTCTCAGTTTCATTTTTCTACGACTATTTTTTATTTAGATACGACATTGATTTTTAGCTCAATATTTTGAAATCAAAACAATAACATGTTGTAACTAAACCAAAATTCGCTATTTTATTTTTTAGTATACATACAACAAAATTGCTGCGTATACTTCACAGATTACGACATATACCCCGGCCGAGATGCATTACTTGCAATGAGTTACGCCCTTCACAGCGCATCACAATATAAATTTTATTTAGTTACAGCAAAATTGCCGCTCGGGATTTATATGCCCATTTGAGATATTACTAAGTTCTCATTCAGCAATTTACGCAATTTCTACAATTACACCATTTTAAAGTGCATTTTTCTATTAAAATTTATACTTATCCCATCTTAAATGATATAATATTTTAGCTATTGGATTATTATTACACGGCATTCGTTCCCCCATCCCCCGCGACCACTAGCAGATGCAGCGCGTACGGCTTACTTGTCAGTCGACGCTCGACCGCCTAAGTGTGAATGCAATTACGTAGGTAGTGTAAAGACGACACAATATTTTCGTGTTTAATGTGATATTTGAAAATACTGGTGAGTACTATTTACAATTAACTCTTTTGTTTTTAATTGAGTTAAATAATAATCATACACAACAAATCGACACATCATAAGTACCTATATCAATGAGAGTTTTTTTTTATTCCAGATTATATCGGAGGCCTGATAATATTGATGTTATTACGAGTACAAGGTAACCAGAGAGTACAAGGTAACGGAACCCTTCGTGCGCGAGTCCGACTCGCACTTGACCAATTTTTTTTGATTTGTTATGTTTTTTTTTACTTAAGCTAAAATGGTTTTAAGAAGTATTATACCAATTGAGTTTTTTTTTTTATTGTTTGTATTTTAATTTTGTTTAGAGGGCAAAAATTTTGTTTTTACATTTTTGATTACATTAAATAAATAGATTGTCTAACATACTGCATTTTATTTGTGTTCCGTCAATTATGTAATACTACTTACAACAAATAGCAAAAAGATGAAAAAGAAATGTATTCATATAAAACAAACTATCTGTCTTCATATAAAACTTATATATAGATACAGCAAGTCTGATACCAGTGTTTTGAACAATTTACTGATGGTCCCAACATTTGGCTTTTGAGATACAGCATATTCAATGTTTAGGTTTTGAAAATCAAATGCTGTATCTAGTATTAAATCCAATTACACTAATCTTAGAATGACCGTCTACATTGCAAATGGAAGGTTTTATTTTAAATTGTTATCACTGAAAATATGGTAGTTTTACGTCTACTAGTTCACATATTATGAATTTTTGAAATAGTTTTTTAGCTCTGGTGCAAAGTTGCATATTTCGACATACTACAAGATCGCTTTCCTGCGTCGATATATTCCTAAAACGCTGAGTGTTGCATACAATGAATTCATACATAATATATTTGTATACAATAAATTAGGCGTCGAGCAAACAATAGGACCATACATACTGTAATAAATATATTTGTTTATTATAACTTAGGTGGCTAGTATAATGCAGCGGCGTGCACTGGAACGTAACTGAGGGTAGGCAGTCACAAAAACTTTTTCTTTTATAGATTTTTAGCATAGCCACGCGACGGATCTCTAAGTCGGAAACCATGCCAACAGAACAAATTTTAATCTGAATATCCCGAATCAGTCCACACTGTACTAGAATTACTAAACAATAACTACGTACGTACATACATACGTACATGTACGTATGTACTTAGTTATTACCTACCTTTTTGCTGGCTTAGTTGTCCTTTAGACACAATTTGAATCTTTTCAAATGACAATTGTGAGAACTTCTTATTTTTAATTTTTAACAAACACACACTATCAACACACATTTCACAATCAAATAACATTTTAAAATCAACAAACGAAAATCCATACAATTATTAAATTATAGAAACTCAATATTAAACAGTTCAATGAATCACACGAAAAAATAAAATGGCCTCCGTCGAACCAAAATATTTCTGCTATTTAAATAAATAAAACCTTACTAAACAAAAATGCATACGTGGTTTATTAGACTTCCGACTATTATATTTATTCGGATTATAATAGGTAACGAACGAACGCCGAATACTCGTTTTCGTCGAATTTCTACACACATATGAACTCATGGCAGGCGGGCGGCGCCGAGCTTGCTAGCTACGCTAATATTATTTATTTATTTATTTATTTTACAATTTTTGCACACAATAAATGATTTATGTACAATGGTGGACTTAATGCCAACGGCATTTTCTTCCAGTCAACCAGCGAGAAGTGCAGAAAAAAGTTAAAGTGGGTGCTATTTATTTTAACTTATTATTCCTTCGCCAAACGCCTGGCAAAAAGCAATTTGCAAGCACATATTGGTGCTATTTATGAATTATTAGGCGTTTTTAAGTTATACCTAATATTTTGTTTAATTAATAGTAAATAAATTAATAAAGTCATCTAAAACATACGAACGTTTTATTAAAATATCTGTGAATGGCAAGTAAAGCAGTGCTTTTGTGCCTTAATAGAGTGCACGCCCATGGTATAATGGTCTCTATAGATTCGTAGACCTGTTGACAAACGTCTACTTGCAAACAATGAATTCATACAATGTGTTCCTACACATACCATTACCACTAACTAAGAATAGTTATAAGTTCTTAATACCCGTCTGTTTAGGAATCAGCAAGGGAGTGATCATTTATTCTATGCGATTTTACCAGATTTCACTTTTTATCTACATCGTTGTTATAAATATTAGAGGTTTATAGAAAGGTGAGATTAAGATTTATGATGCTTGTGTAATGTTACTGACTGACTGACTGACTTCTGTTCACGAGGTTATGGGTTCGTATCCGATTCAGAGAAATATATTTTGTGTGATGAACGCAGATAAATTTGCTGCAACTGGGTGTGTTTTAGGTATATTTATTAAGCTCATACTTACAGAAGTATGAGCTTAACTTAGCTTAGCTTAATACAGATAAACCTGTGTACTGTGTACCTATACTATCTATACTTAAATTATAAAGCTGAAGAGTTTGTCCGTTTGTTTGAACGCGCTAATATCAGGAACCACGGGTCCGATTTAAAAAAAAATCTTTTAGTGTTCGAAAGTACATTTAGCGAGGAAGGCTACAGGCTATAGAACATCACGCTGCGACTAATAGGAGCGCAGCAGTAGTGAAAAATTTCACAAAAACGGGAAAGGTTTTCTAAATTCCACGCGTACGGAGTCGCGAGCAGCAGCTATTAATATTATAAAGCTAAAGAATTTGTTTGTTTGTTTGATCTCGCTAATCTCAGGAACTACTGGTCCGAATTCATAATTCTTTCAGTGTTGGCTAGCACATTTATCAAGGAAGGATATAGGCTATTATAACATCACGCTGCGACAAATAGGAGCGAATCTTCACTGATAAATGTTGCAAAAAAGGGGGAAAGATTTTCTAAATTCCACGCGTACGAAGACGTGTGCTACAAGTAGTATTCAATTATCTTGTACCTATTTAGCATAATATATCACGCTTAACATATTATGTGGAATGACCGTGGATATTTGTTTGTTTATTCTGCTCAATATCCTGTCTACTATCCGCCCACTCACATTCCACTTCTAGGACACTTCGATAACAGAACCTTTAAGCCAATTAATTTTACTATTAGTTTATTCCTGAGGATATCAACAAATACACAAAAAATTTATGTACACAGGATATATTAAGGCTTGGATAAATTCCGAATCAAGATCATGTAAAGTATTCAATGTTGAATATCTGATTTGCATTTAAATTTACCTTTACTCTCGTTAAATAAAACTGTCATAAATGTCAATAAAAATTAAAGAAACGTGACAAAGGTGGGTTGAATAGAGTTAAGTTAAAATTTGTCAAGGTATTAAAAATACCTCCAAAGTGATCTCATACATTTAATTTTGATACTTAAATAAAATATTTTTCCTTAAACAAAAATTCAAAGAAAACCAGCAAACAACTGACTGTATTTGTTACTTCTCTTTCTTTCTTTTCGCGTAAACATAATCAATGTAGATGTATTTCTTAAGTGTGTTATAGACATCGAAATCAAATAATTATTAAAGTATTTCTCCATAATTGTCAAAATAAAGCAATTGCACTATCAATAACACTGTGAGAATTATCAGATCAATTTATCAAATCACAACACCATGTTCTCACGAGGTAATGTTGTGAAATATTGTCATTATGCTCATGGTCAATATTTCGGAGACTCCAGTGCGTTAGCTCGGGGAATAACGATGAAATTATGTTATTTAAAACATGGAATCTTCCTGAACCAATTTTAATAAAATATATAAACAGCAACTTGCAGGCTATATAAGTTTTAATTTTGTTTTTATTATTAAATTTTAATGATCATTTCAATCTTAATTAACTAAGGAATTTTAATTGTTTTTAGAAAAATTTTAAATCATTAGACATAGGATGTGTTCGTGTATATTTCGTTTTGCATCGTAAAATTGTAATTCCTATCGGTAAAAATATGTTCAATTAACAAATTATTTAGTAAACCACAAATAAACAGGTATCAAATATGTATTGGCTCAAAGGACAAAAATTTTATCTTTGAAAACTAATTTATTACATTTACGTAATAAATTCGTATTAAGGCAAATTTCAGTATACATAATTTCATAGATACTAATAGAGTTGATTTAATACCTGTTCCGTTTAATTGCTGTGGATTAAAATTCATTATCTGATGGTGTGCCGCTTTTGCTATAAGAACCTACTTTGTTACACAGATAATGCACAATGCGGTCAAGGTAGGTCACTGACCCTTGCGTTGCGATCACTACTAAATGACCTTGTTAAGGACAAGGCCAACTTTGCGCAATGTCTACAAAATGTGTCTTTTAGGTAGCATCCTCATTAACGAGGTTTATATAAATAAATGGCGTTCATATCGAACATACATCAAAACACCAGAGGATCACTAAACAATCAAATTATTGTTAGATTGAAAACGTAGCGATAGATACACAGCTTTAAGAGGAGCGGGTAGTTATAAAAGTTGAAAAATGTATTTGAATATCATGTGTGTTAAATATACCATAAGTATGTAGTTCTATTTATTGCAAAAGAAAAACGAAATGCTGAAACAAAACCCCCTTCTGAAATGAAATACTGATTGACAAAAAATTAGTACAATTGGCGGTCTATTGTTTATAGCGATTCCTTCAAGACAACCATGACACTGCTAGATATTAAATTAACATCAATCAGTGTGATCTCCAATTTCTCCAAACCTATTGTAGAGCTTTAAGGATGGTAGGCCGTAGGCCTGGACGAGTATTAGATGCTCTAAGAAGACCGTAATCCTACGTAAGCTACGTTAATATGAGCAGCATGATGTTGTAAGGAAATATATAATTCTACAAATTAAATATAGGTCGTGTCACACTGAGTTCGTAACATTCGCGTGAGAAAAGGTGTATAGAAAACACTGGTATCAATGCTTAGTTTTTACTAAATCTATAATAATACATAAAATACGTTGATATTAAAATGTGACTTGAAATCAATTTTAGCGGAAACGGATATCTGTTTAAAGGTTAAAATAGTCATACAACATAGTTCCACATACTAAAAATATTTATTAATATCATAAAATAATATGTGTATTTTATTATTGTGACGTTGTCACTGTTGGTTCATTGGCTAACATTAATTTGCCACTATGTTTGCACAATACGCATTGTTTATGTAGGCAAAAGTATATAAATTTCGTATCACCCCTGCATAAAGAACAAAGAACCTCCCCAAGTACTCCCCTTATATATTAAATTAACCTGACAATTACTAAAGTAAATTGACGACGACTCTATTGTCTTTAAAATCTATTGTTATCTCTTATCGGCGACTCCGGTTGGCTAGACATAGAGCACCTGGTAAATGTAACAATTTAAAAGCCGACAGTATAACTTTGCAACTTTTTTTACGATAGATTTTGATGGCTTATTATCTCATAAACAGTCCTAATTAAACATTTAGAAGTCCAACTCATCTTTTTAGGGTTCCGTACCCAAAGGGTAAAAACGGAAACCCTATTACTGAGACTTCGCTGTCCGTCCGTCCGTCCGTCCGTCCGTCTGTCACCAGGCTGTATCTCAAGAACGGTGATAGCTAGACAGTTGAAATTTTCACAGATGATGTATTTCTATTGCCGCTATAACAACAAATACTAAAAATAAAATAAAATAAATATTTAAGGGGGGCTCCCATACAAAAATCTGATTTTTTTTATCGTTTCTTGCTCGATACTAATAACGTTGCCTTATGTTGCCTAGACAATGGTACGGAACCCTTCGTGCGCGAGTCCCACTCGCACTTGACCAATTTTTAAATTTTTAGGTATGCATTCTTCTTGCCAAGTCCTAAAATCTATTTCAACTTAACTTTTTAGAGTATCGGTTTTTCCACTATAGTGTGGAGGAATGGGAATAAACGCCACCTTTCCCTCCACACCCTTTTTATTCCCATTCGTCCACACTATTCCCATTCCTCCACACTGTGGACGACGGGGTGTGGATTAATAGGAATGACCCAATTATAGAGGTGTTTGATCGACGTAGGTAGGTATTTATTAAAATGAGTGATTCCTCTCTATCCCCTTAACATCCCACTGCTGGACACGGGCCTCCTCCACTTTAGAAAAGACTATGGTCTAACTGTACCGCGCTGACCAGGCGTATTGTCACAGGGTTTTGTTTCAAGTTTTCCGTCTCTCACAATAGACGTTAACTGCTTATATTGTCCCTTAGCTGGCTCTCACAGCACCCTGGGAATAAAATGGGGTGGTTACACTCGTATGCTTAATCCGTCACCACACGGACCAATAATGAGTGATTAATTATGTAAAATTAACAGGTTTTGTGACTGTATGTGTCGACTGTTGGTGCGCTGCTGAATTTAATTTTATTTTTAGTACGTTTAACTGACTCTACTTTTGTTATAATATAGTGTTTATTTAATTTCTCCCTCATCCAGGCTATTCCGTAATAAAGGGCCATTTCGTTTTTCAGGATAATAAAAAGTATTGTTCGTAAATGCACAATTAGTATTACGTAAATTAAATATTAAATTATTTTTCATATTTTCCTCTCTAGAACCAATGAATAAGTTTTGATTGTTTATAGACCAATCTCCAGTTTTCATTAGAAATATTAACGAGATCATCGTGTTAAAAATTTTCATAATCTTGCAAATAGTGAAGTGATAATACAATTTCAGCTTGTTATGATGGAAATTGTTCTTATTTACAAAGATAACCATACTAAAGGTTTTATGGATAAACTGGGATATCTTATATATGTATAGACAAATCTTAATTTTTCGTATTGTAGTGCATATTTTACTTCCTATCGTATCTATGCATTTGAAATACTTCATACATCAATGGATTTAATTAATACCTATTGCTGTTTGCCGATATTATGGCATGTTTACGGCAAATGCGAATTAATCATATTAAAGATAAAGTATTTTTATTTGATTAAGATTAAATAGATAAGCTAAGAATATAATCTAATGTTAAAACCATGCTCAGACCAGTCCAATATTTAATATCTAACCTTACAAAACAGAGCTTCTTAAACAAATATCAGTACCTACCGTATTGTCGTAATGTCCACTATGATCCTACCGAATCAATATTTAAACCGACAAATTCTGTTTATGTAAAATGTTTTATTTACGCGTCAAGTTTAGTATTTATCGTAAAATGTTGCACCAACCTGATAAAATTTTGCATTTACCTTTGATTCCAACAAAAAGTAGGTACACTATATGAACCTGTTGACTCTGTCTGTTGTCATACATAGTATATTTTACTTATTTACGAAATGGTTTCAATGATACAAAACACTATTAATGTGGTATTTATCTATTTATACGCAAGTTAATGGTGCCAATTCTATGTGCACAACTAAACTAAATAATGGAAACAACTGTTGCTGTATTTTGATTATTCGGTATTTTGTTGTGCACATAAATTTTAATTCAAATCGTTAGTCTTTAATATATTTTCAGATTTTATATTAAAAAGGCTCTGTTAACATTGCCTATCAATGACACTATCAATTTTCATTTTTTTGTTTAGTTGCGTATAATTGTTGTTGCGTTGCGTTGATATAATTCCAAAAATTTCATCCTTCCACCACCAATCTCAGATGAATCTGCGAGTCTCCGCTAGTTTGGTAATAGCGTCCTTCGTAGGTCGTAGGCACTGATAACGCCAATAGTAAAGTATTATGAGCCCGAGTATTCACTAGTTAGCGAAATATCAAACGCAGCACTTGCAAAATTTTGCTTTTAACTACAAGTTTTGCTATGGGTATTGTATTTTAATTAATGTGACTAAATTATTTTCCATGGTGATTTAAGTTTGAAATTATACCAGTTCTTTTCGTATAGAACATACTGAAAGCATTTTAATATATAGATAAACAAAGACTCCAATTGGACAACGTACAACGTATGCTAATTGTACATGTGTGACTTGGGCAATTCACATACGTCCTCTAGGCCAAACGAGCCATAATATTCGTAAAACAAAGGATTGAAAATTCATATACTTACAATTCTTACAATGTATACTTACATGAAGTCATGTTACCAACGTCTTGGACAAAGAAGAGGACTAATTTTATTGGAATACTAGATATTGCCCGGAACTTCGTTCGTGTGGAAGAATTTAGAAATTTTTCCCTTATTTTGCAATGTTATTCACTAATGTTTTGCTTTTATTGGTCGCGGCGTGCTGTTATATAGTCTTCCCCAATAAATGTACTATCCAAGAGTAAAATAATTTTCCAATTGGACCAGTAGTTCCTGAGATTAGCGCGTTCAAACAAACCAACTCTTCAGCTTTATGATATTAGTACAGATAAAATTATTGCAAAGATATAATAATATGCTCCAGTACCAAATCGCGCAGTAAAGGGACAGTTTTTTTGTAAGTCCGGTAATAAGCATTAGGCTCATCACCAATTACGTGGTGTATAACTGCAGCTACATAATTGTTGATAGCAATGATTACTTTGCGCTTATTTTGTAGTTTTACTTTTGCATGAATAAAAATTATGATTTTGAGCTTTCTGTCTCTTAGTGGTGCTTACATTCCCTTAATTGGCTCTAATAGCACCCTGAGGAGAAATAGGGTGGCGTCACTTGTTCGCAATCCACACCAATAAACCTATATAGATGGAATTTGGCACAGAGATAATAATTATATTGAAAAAGCTATTACGAATTATAAGGGAGCGAATGGACTATGTTATACCTGGTGAGTGATTCAGCTGCGATCAGATCCCGGCTAAGCAGGAAACGTGACATTAGTGGTAGCCGGTCGGTCATTAAATCACTGCAAGACTCCACACAATGCAATGCACAGAACACCCACAGATAATACATTAATTTATTTACTTAAAATATTGTAATCTCCATTGCATTGTTGCTATATAACGATATTCTGTATAGACGACAGTATTCTTAACTTATTTTAGAATATATGTATGTCCCTACATGAGCCTACGTCTTCAAAATTACGCAATGGATTTTGATGCGGATTTTTCAATAGAGTGGTTCAAGTGGCTTTTCATATGACTTATACAGGTTTATTTTCTTTAGGCGTACGAAGGTTCGGACAAGAACTAGCAATGTTATAGAATAGAAGACATTTCTGAAATTAAAAAGTTTAACTACCTCCAAAGACAGTGCCAACACAAACCTTAACACTGACACTAAAAATACTTATCGCACGTAAGACTTCAGGTTGCAGCTTGTCTCAATCTTTCTTTTCCTATTTCAGCTCAACATCCCACTTCTGTGCAAAGATCACCACGGAAATATAGTCTACAATCTACAATGGGTACTATACCCATGTGTTTTTAGGTTATATAGGGCTTACTTGCTTTGTTGCGCCAAACTAAACTAAAATGATGTATTTTGGTTTAGTGAATATGGTTTTTTTTTTATATATTTGCATGAAAATCGCTTATCTGTAAAATGGATTCTGGAACTTTAGCTAACATTACCGAATTGCGTTATTAGAATGAACCATCATGCCTTTTTTCCATGGTGGTAGGCAGACACTATAGAAAGATGAACCATAAAGAAAATAAGTAGTTATTGAAGGTACTTTTCAATTATTAAAGATTTTTTTTTTAAATTACAGCGATCATGTCAAGAAATAATTAACAGAAGTCTTTCAAAAATATGTTTATTGTTATTATAAGTGGTGATGGTGAGTTGTGATTTATTTTTACACATTATCGATCCCTTCCTCTCACCGTAAAGTTTCGTTTATTATGGCCCCTATATAGCCTCGTTAACATTAGCTAACTAAAAGTTTTTTCCTGAATATCAAACTGTAAATAAATCAGACCAAATTTAGAACCAAATATAGGTATTTACTATAAATAAAACTGATTGATACAACATAAAAATCTTATATAACACGCTATATTCTTCTCACATTCAAAAATACACAGGTTGTAGTTACATACTATGTTATTATCATCGTAGTTGAAACACAATGAACAATACAAATCATAATTGTATATAATACTTTAATGTTACAAGTAGTTAGCACTTCATGATGTACAATGTTCATAATGATCTGTATTGATATATATATAAAGAATTAAATAAACATTTAAATATACTTATTAGTTAAATCCATAAACTCGGCATCATCAGAAAAGTCCTGAAACAAAACAGATATTATTTTGTTACTTTAATACAACTAACAACTATTTAACTTAAAACAACGTAGTAGATTGTCATTGTAGACTGTCCGAATGGTAATGGACTAAGAATACAATGCCATCACACCATTTCCTTCCCAGGGAGCTACAAGAGTAAGCTAAAGGACCATGAAAAATATCTTGATAGATGGAAAATTCAAAACAAATAACAAATCTCGGTGTTTTCTATCAATTTTATATGAACGGATTTAGAAATAAAAATATTGTATACGTATTCTGTTAGTCATACTCATAACACAACTAGATAAGCTTAACTTGAGGCCAGAGGATCATGTGTGACATATCCATGAATATTTATACTCTTTTAAATAAGAGGAGGGTTATGCTTAATATTGTGACAATGATAAGTAGTGTATCTAAATGTTGTGTGTATGTTTTATACTGACCACATTATCACCGGTATTCTCTAGTATGATGTCATCTATCTCACGTTCCAGTTCAGCCATTATATCAGTGTCGTTGACAGTACTGTCCTCGGGCGATGCTGTATTCAACGGTGTATCTAACACCAAGCCACTTGCTGATAAGTTTCTACAAAAGTAACAAGAAAACAGGTCAAGTGCTTGTTGGACTAGCGCACGAAGCGTTCCGTATCGTCATCATGGAATAGCCATATTATCAAATAACGGAATAAGGGCAGGATAATTATGATCATGAGTATTTGTTGTTGTTATATCAACTGATATATGTAAACCGACATTTTCAGCTCTTTAATTCACCGTTCCAGTGATACAGCCTGGTAACAGACCGATTGGAAGTTGTTTTATTTTTTCGAAAACTAAATTTCATTGGTAGAAAAAACTTATTCTTTTCACAAATTTTGTGGGAAACCGTTCTCATGGAAAAATTCATACAATAACATTGATTGCAATATCATCCAATATTATTTTATAAAATAAATCTTATGTTACAGTGTTTGTTATGGAATTCTTTCAATACTGTGAGATATTTACGAAATATTTTGTATTTAATTTTGTGAGAGAAAAAGTCATAAGCTTTTTGGGATCCCATATTAATTATTATGGTTTCTCCTTAGATATAATATTAATACTTAACATTTCACTTATTCTCTCTATATCCTACTTATATTATAAACGAGAGGGTTTGTAGGAATACATATATTAGGGGATAGGTTTTAATGAAACTTGGAACATATAGCTTATATTTATCATCACGCTAAAATCCAAAGTATTAACTATAACGCGGGTACAAGCTAGTATATTATTAATCGCGGTGTTAGTTATGTTTGTAATATTAAATGTTCTTACTCATGTTGTGTATGGAGGGCGGATGTAACTTCTGATGACGTCACAGGTGGCTCTAGACGCGCTACCGCTGACTTCTCCTCATGTATAGCGCGCTCGGTACTCTGTGATGAGGTCACGTTACTGCTGGACGAGGACCCAAGCACATTCTGTAACCGCTCCAACTCCAACGATTCCTTCATAACACAATACAATCAATGTAGACTGAGACACGCTTTAGTAAGAATACAAGTGTCACCACCCCAATTCTCCCCAAAGTTGCTATTAACGTGGTTCGGTAGACCAAATACCTTCCTTAAGTGAAGGAAGCCCGTGCCTAACAGTGGAACATTAACTGAGATTAAGACTCGCTTTGAAAAACTTGCATTTTTAAGCAGCACAAATCGTGATATAATAATCTACTATATAAAAATAAGTCGGGTTTTCCTTCCTGACGCTATAACCCCAGAACGCACGGACCGATTTCCACGGTTTTGCATTCGTTGGAAAGGTCTCGGGCTCTGTGAGGTTTATAGTTCTTTTTTTTATTTTTTTTAACTTTTTTTTGGTATGGCAAAACAACGTTTGCCGGGCCAGCTAGTTTCTCATATAATGTTAGCAGATAATGTTGTTAGACACACGAAGGAAAGTACATAAATTGATTTAAACTATTCAAAATGAAAGGCAGAACATTTTATTGTATTTACTTTACCACTACCCGTTTACCATACAATTACAGTCGAAAGAAACAAGACAATTAATGTAAACAATATGATAATGTAAGTAATCTTATCAGTTAGTCGCCGTGATTACTGAATAATAAATAATAATAAATATTCATGGACACCTCACACAACGTCCTCTGGTCCCAAGCTAAGCTTATATGCTTGTGTTATGGGTACCAGAATACGGATATAATACATAAACTACTTTTCTTTTGTAAATACATACTTATAATACATAGTAAACACCCAGACGCAGTACAAACATTTGTATGACATTTATGGATATCACACAAATGATTGTCCTGACCGGGAATCGAACCCGAGACCTCGCGATCGGCAGTCTATTACATAAACCACTCCACCACGAAGCCCGTCAAATTCATGGTATAATAGGGAGGCTGTCCACACAGAAACTATGAAAGTTGGTCTGATGTATCATGTAATATGGAAATTTTGTTAAGTCTATGATAGATAATAATTCATATTAATTCATTCATTTATGTATTGTGTGTGCTTATCATAGGTATGTAGAATATAAATATTGTTATATTGAACACTAATATATCTCTTATGGGTTCAGATTTCATAAACGCTTCAACTTAAACTCGTTCATCCTATTAATTTCTGCTGTTATGTACAGTAGAATAGACTATATCGTAACTATCAAAATTGGTAATAATTTTAAAGAAAACAGTTAAAACTTACTTGAAATTCTGGAAATAAGTTTTCATATTGTATGGGATCTGCGAGTGATTGGCCTATTTTCTTATTAGTTCCCGCACTTAGTGATTCTCGCCATAACTTCAACACTTCTGGCATACGAGATGGCATGTAAGATCTGGGAAAGAAAATATTATTTTAAACATTATCATTAGGATTGATGAATAACTGTAATTATGTACAGCACTAAGCATTCTATATGTAATTTAGCATAAGACTCAGCAAAAATAATAGTTACCTGGCAAAGAAAGCGGCCTCAGGCAACTTGCCCCTCTTGATGAGCAACTGTAGACAAGAGTCGAGGTCACACAGTAGAAAGTGTGCAACAAACGATATATTCTCAGCACCTTCCTCGTGAGACATTTGTGCCACACTCTTTAGCAGATCTTTGTCACCTACAACAAATAAATCAATACATAGACCATGTCTTTGTACTAGGAGGGTTAGCAGATTATATAAAAAATACTACCGATATCGGTAATCTTTTTATCTACGTTAATTCTATCTTTTAAGAAAATAAGCACAGCAAATCTATGTCTAAAAAATAGATAATAATTAACTATGTTTAATACCAGTACTGCTGGCGAAGAGTAACAGTGCACTGTAGTCCTTAGCACTCTGGTAGCATATCTTGGT
This sequence comes from Orgyia antiqua, assembly GCA_916999025.1. Lineage (NCBI taxonomy): Eukaryota > Metazoa > Arthropoda > Insecta > Lepidoptera > Erebidae > Orgyia > Orgyia antiqua. Next base: position 688,942 of record OU779863.1, on the reverse strand, counting down.
AAGTTCAGTATCAGCTGCAGCAGCTGCAGCGGCACCCAGTCGTGACCACCTGGCTGAAGAGGAGCGTGAGGGTCCCTCAGCCACCGCGGCTTCTTCCGCCAGCTGCCTAGCTCTCCTCAATTCGCCCAGGGATAATGCCAACTCGAACTGGTGCTCCGGCTCAGTGGACACAGCGAGCGCTTGTTGTTTAAAGCCCTATACAGATTTATTATATAACTAGTTGAACCAGCAAGTAATTAAGTCATGTGAGTATAAGAATTATTATGTTTATAAAACGTACTTGTTTCTCTAGGAAGTGTGCGACTCTTGTCCGATGGTCGTGAGGTATTGTTGGCAGAACTCGGTCCGCCGTTTCAAAGTCACCGCGCATCACGGCCGTCTGATATTCGAGCACTGACAGTAACAACGAATACGACACTATGTTCAACTCTTTATCGTTCAGATATAACCTAAAAAAACACAATTTATATGTAGAAATGTTATAATCAATAACGCTAGGACAGTTTTAAAGAACTTTCGAGAATTTGTAATTAGCTCACCTATTCTCCTTGGCGACGTAACCTAAAATATACATAGTATGGTCCAAATGGGATATAGTAACTATCTCTCCACCAACATAGTAGTTTATTCTGTTCACGGAGTTTGTGTAGATAAAGCAGTCACCGACCCATAAGCCGGTCTTTACTGTCTCATTCACCGCGCCCACAACCTAAAAATACACACTTGATAAAAAAAAAATATATCCTAATATTACCATACTAGCTGTTGCCCTCGACTCCGTCCGCGTAAAACTACTACTTGAGTGAGAGTATTATAAACGTAAGAGTAAACAAATATAATCAGAATGAACGAACTGCTAAGCTATCAGGAGTTACACGTGTTATTGTGAGTCAACCATAAAATATAGATATGTGCTGTTTCGGGATATTTTTTAGACAATTTCATGTAGAATATTTCCGTCATACATGATTTCTATGTAACTTTAACCATTAAGGCTGCACACGCGACGGAAGCTTAAAAAATGGGGTAACTTCTCCCGTGTCCCCAACATTTCCCTTCACTACTCTGCTCCTATTGATTGTAGCGCGATGAAAAGTATACTATAACCTGCCCAGGAATATGAAGCATAATTGTACCAAGTTTCGTTAAAATCCGTCGAGTAGTTTTTGTTTCTATAAGGAACATACAGACGGACATACAGACAGACAGACAAAAATTTTACTGATTGCATTTTTGGCATCAGTATCGATCACTAATCACCCCCTGATAGTTATTTTGAAAATATATTTCATGTACAGAATTGACCTCTCTACAGATTTATTATAAGTATAGATAAACTATAGGTACTTCTTCTTTTTAACCTCCCACTATTGGAGGCGCGCCTGCAGCCAGGTTGCTTTTTGTGTACGAGTTTATGTTTCAAGTTTTCCGTCTGTCACAGCTGATGTTAGCAGCTAATAACATCCCTTAGCTTACAGTACCCTCAGGAGGCAATGGGGTGGTGACACTTGTATCTTTATTCTGACACCACACGTCATAACCATACTTAACTATATATCAAAATCAAAAATCATTTATTAATGTAGGCTTTATAATATACACTAACAAGTCTATATCGCTTTACAAAATTAAATATTTAATTTAATTTGCTGTCGCTTTTCTGTCTAATAATGAGTAACATTTCATTTGAAAGCCCACCTGATGGTAAGCTTACCATCAGATAGATCGTATGCTTATTTCTTACCGTATACGATACGCAACAACAAAATTGGAGAAGTGTGTATAATGTACCTCGAAGGCGTCTTCAATGCCATCTTCAGTGATATTAGTGTTGGTCTCCTTGGCTCTAGTGACCACGGCCGCGTTATATTTGAGCACATAATAAGAGTCGTCTGTAGCGAGACACACCAAGTTGCCACTCTCAGACCAATACACGTAACGAGGTTGGATCTCAATACTGTTGACAATAAATAATGTATACAATTAAAAGAACATACATATTTTTTAAACAAAATCACACTAGCTGGCCAGTTTTATAAATAGACATTTCATAGCATGTACAAGTACATAAAATTGTTTTACATATAGAATATAGACAGACTTTCCTATAAGGCTTTCATTTTTTGTTTAAAATTTTAATAAATGTGACGGAAGTGACTGACGACATTTTCACCCTCGTTTATAGTAACGGTCCTTTAACGTGATTATATTATACATTTATAGCCAATTATGTTATTATGATGCTATACAGCTGTAAAGTTTTGTTAAAATCCATTCTGTAACTTTTGCGTGAAAAAGTAACAAACATTTACACAAATTTTCGCGTTTATAAGATTAGTACATACATACATGTAACATAGATCAGCGGGTCAGTTGGTGCTCAATAAAACATATACCTACTTGCAGTCGCTGGTATAAGATAAATACGCGTTAAATAGTTTTAACGCGTATTTATCTTATACCAGCGACTTCCTTGTTTTAACCCTTTCATATTTTAGTAAACATGAAAGGGTTAATTTATGGAATATTAAAAATATTCAATGACCTAAACAATCCGTTACCAAGGTCTTTGGCTCGGTTATTATGATTTCCAATACATTCTTTAGAAATTATTCATAATATTATCATAGGCCTTCTTCATATTTCCCAAGTCCATCCTAACAAACCATTACATTGTACACATGTACACATTAACGCACGCGACAGCATGGCATTTTTATTACGTTAGCATAGGTATAAAACGCACAGCATATATATGTATATCGCACAATATTTTTTGGTAAATAAAATATTTCTATCACCCATGAGTCTTGTCCAGTCCACTATTGGACATAGCCCCCCCCCCCTGTATCGAATGGCTTATAGCGAGTTTAGTTATGTTTTCAAATCATCTCACAGAGAAACTTTCGAAGCACTTATATACGCCATTTATGTGTGATCAAGTTAATGGTTTCGTCTTTTATCCATATTATTGGTTTATTCATATAAAGTCAAAATATAAAATTATGAATACAGCATTTTGCATTATTTCACTATTATAAAAATACAAGATAACACAATATGATATAGTTTACAAGATACCAAGAAAGATAATTAAGTTAATACAAACATGAAAAACTTAAAATGCTAGTTACAGATCATATCAAATATAGAAGAAGACATTTACCGTCTAATCAGCTCCAAATTTTCCCAGTCATAGAATGAGAAAGCCATGCCACTGATTGACTTGACTCCAAGCATACATCCGCCAAAGATACCTGAAAATACATACATACATTATAAAGGTTTTCAATATTATACGTCACACAATTTAAAAAATTTAAGTGTATATAATACCTTCGGCGCCATATTCTGGCTTGAAACTCTTCCGCTCTTTGAAGTTTTTGAACACTTTTATAGTGCTTGAATTTTCAAGTGTTGCATATTCGGAACTGTCGAAAGCCCATACGAATTCTTGTGCAGTACCAAACGCCTTGTTTCTCAAAGCCATGGCAGTGTATATGATGTATTCACCATCACCGCATACCACCACGAATCTACCGTTGGGATTGTGAGCGATGGTTTGTGGATAAATCTCGCACGAACCCATATCCTTAGCTACCACTGGGACACGCTCACCATCTTTGATCTCAGTACCTACAAATTACAAATAATACTTTAATATATTATAATCGAATTTGTATGTAAGGTAAGCTGTTAATTTTAATTTTCACTTGTCCTAAGTCATAGGCAAGAGCTTGTCCGCATAAAACAATTTCACTACACTATAAAATAAAACAAAAGAATAATTAGGAGCGCATAGTTCTGTGTGACTAGGTATGTCATGAAAACCCAACGTGATCATGAAATGTATAAGGGACACGCCCTTGAAGGAATATCCTAACTCTAATAAAATTATCCGATACATTTACAGAAAGCAACTTTATCAACTTATCTGATGATGGTCAATTAAAAGAATAAAGCAAAGCAGAAGAGAGATTTGAGGTGAATTGCAGTCATTTTGCAATAATTCTGACTACGCCCATAGAGCACTCACTATGTCCATGACAAATAAAGGCATCTTACAGTGATCATATTGTAATGATTTAAGCTAATTTAACTTAACACCGCAAAATAAGACGTGATTAACACCATCAAAACGCAAATAATGTAAATGAAAATAAATTATTCAAGTGAAACCAAAAGAAATACAAACTATTTAATACATAACTTTTAAATTTACTTACGATGAAACATACTGGATGCCATTGCTATACAATAAACAGAACACAGTAAGCATGTTATTTATAATAACTATATTACAAGTAAATGTATAATGTTTCTATAATCACCTTCCGGTAGAGCCTTTAGGTTGACTTGTTGCATTTCAGAATGCTTGGCCCAGATGATCTTGCCACCATTCACGTCCATCGATATAGCTGGCTCCTCGCGACCAACCTTTATCATTATGGTACCCTCGTCGTAACTAGAACATAAATAACAATTATTCTATAGACCCCAGACATCTACAATGAATAAAATATTAAAACGAAATTACTGGCCAATCTTACCCAATAGCGACATTGTTAGAGCCATGCATCGATGATATAGTCCAGACTCTTTCAAAGCCATAGTTGAGTGATGACTCGAGTCTGTAGGTGCCTGCATGCCATATCCTGATGCTGCCATCCTCAGAGCCAGTCAGCAGGATCGGCAGTTCAGGGTGGAAAGACACAGCTGTCACATTCTGTGTATGGCCTGAACACAAAAGTACAAATAAGTAACTGTTCACAAAGTTCAAAAATTCAAGAGAGCTTTTTCTTCGTAAAAGTGGTAAACACTTTACTTACTTTCTAAAGTCTGAACACATGTTTTGTTCTGGTAGTCCCATATTTTGACGAGACGGTCATCCGCTCCACTAATGAGGTAGGGTTTGTCACCACCGTGGTAATAATCCACGCAATTGACTCCCTTCTCGTGACCTTCTAAGGTGAAGTTAGATGTTGAAGAACCCAACTGCCAAACCTACGCACAAAACATTAAGAAAGTATACATTTCCCTGAATGCAAAATATGTTAAGAGTTAACATGAGTAGAGAAGCCTTGCATATTTCACTATGAACAATAAGATATCTTACTTTGACAGTAGTATCGAGACTGGCACTGGCGAACGTGTTATTATCCTTAGGGTTGATGACAATCTGCATCACATAGTGTGTATGGCCCTCGAACACTTGCTGGCACGCCCAGTTGCGCTCCCAATTCCATAACTTTATCAGCAGATCGTCTGTAAAGACACAACATCAGCAGATTTTTTATTATACATTAAACAATGTAACTAAATAATAAATACACAGAAAGGTGCACTATCAGGTATTAAAATGCAGACACGTTTCTTAGAAGATATTTATTAATCCCTACTAATATTAAAAACGCAAAAGTAACTTCGTCTGTCTCTCAATCTTTCACGACATAACTACAGGATCAATTTTAATGAAATTTAGTACACACAGAGCCTGGGATTACAGAAAGGACATAAGCTAATATAAATACCAAAAATATACGATTAGAACGCATACGAACTCGAGAGCGTCATCAGCTAGCATAACTACATAAATAGGTTTTCATGTATAATATACAATACTACTAGGCCTGTTAGAATTACAAAGATAGTTATCGCGAGTACTTACCACTGCTAGTAAGGATGTATGGCTGGGTGGGATGAATAGCAATGCAGCGCACGTAGTCAGAATGTGCTTCAAATGAGTGCACCCTCTCTAAAGTGTTGTAGTTGAACACGCGGATTTGCATGTCATCTGAACCTGTGATGACCCAATTTTTCCTGGGCACAAACTTCGCGGCACGAACTGGTAGATCGCATACCTAAACAAAACATGCAACTATTACAGTCCATATATTAATCAACTAGTCGCCTGCCTTAAAATAAGTTTTCAAATGCAATAATATAGATGTTCACAAACTTATTGAAAACTCAGCAAGTAATTCCGTAATGTAATCCTTACTTATATATAAAAGTGAAAGTGAGTTTGTTTGTTTGTTTGTGACGCTTTCACGCAATATCTGCCGAATGGAATTGCACGAAAATTGGTAGATAACTTATAGTCTTGGAAATCAAATAGGCTATACCTATACCTATATAAAAACTCTGTACGAGATAATAAACGCAAATGTTTGTGAAATATGGTATAGAATAATAGTTCAGCCATATTGTTTATTTTACAGTTGTCATAGCAACACATAGAATCCGTTGACTTATAGGTATTTTTTTTTTATTTGGCCATGTAGGTTTTAATCCCAGACTGACACTTGCGATTTACGCGGTTGTTCGGAATAGAAACTCCTTGTGACCACACAAGGAGTTTACCAACGTAGGTACCAACCTACGTATGCGTGCAAAGCCGCGGGCAGAAGCTAGTAACTAAATAAAATACATTACATTGTATGTACTAATTGTCGGTCACCTAAATACAATGGAGGTGAATGACCACCACTTTCGCAATGTCTATTTAATCCCTACTAATCCCTACTAATATTATAAATGCGAAAGTAACTCTGTCTGTCTGTCTGTTACGCTTTCCCGCTTAAACCTCTCAACCGATTTTGATGAAATTTGGCACAGATAATCTTTAGACCCTGATAAAGGACATAGGCTACCTTTTATTGCGAAAAAAAATGCTAATTCCACGCGGACGGAGTCGCGGGCAACAGCTAGTGGATATATAAAGAGAGAAAGAAGCAGACTAATGTTTGAACAAAGTATTTTTATTCTGGTTCATTTAATACTGTAAGCGAACAGGAAGAGTTGTCACAGGATTATGAATGTCTTTTTAGGGTTCCGTACCCAAAGGGTAAAAACGGGACCCTATTACTGAGACTTCGCTGTCCGTCCGTCCATCCGTCCGTCCGTCTGTCACCAGGCTGTATCTCAAGAACGGTGATAGCTAGAGAGTTGAAATTTTCACAGATGATGTATTTCTATTGCCGCTATAACAACAAATACTAAAAATAAAATAAAATAAATATTTAAGGGGGGCTCCCATACAACAAACATGATTTTTTTACCGTTTCTGGCTCGATACTAATAACGTTGCCTTATGTTGCATAGATAATGGTACGGAACCCTTCGTGCGCGAGTCCGACTCGCACTTGACCAATTTATATAGATGGTAGGTACAAGAGGATGATATTTTTGTACAACTTGTCTAGATTCGGTGTTTAATTTCCGCGCGTACGGGAGTTAAGTTGCGGGCAACACTCACGTAGAAACGAAACAGCTATTAAATCAGAAGATCACCAGTTCCATATTTGTCAAATTTAATATTATAAGGGGGGTGATATTTGATATATAGTAGTTAACCTCTGAAACTTTGTAATTTTTTAACATGAGTTTTGCATAGAAGGGGCTAATGATCATATACCACTATTAGCACGAAAATGGGAAAGGTTATTCTCTTAAAGTAAAAGTTTCAGGGACTGTATTCCAAAAAATTTTAATAGAGCTACTACTACTTAGATACTTTACCAAGATTGACATAGTCTATGTAATAATAACATACAAACCAATGAAAATAGTTATTTAAATGCTCAATATAAAAACAAGCTCTCAGACATTTGTGATATTATTCTACCCACATGCAATAAAACTGAAAGATTTTAGTATTATTTATTTCCCATTTTATATACATTAAATGTTATTTAGTTTTTATTGCCAGAATAAGAAAACTAAAAATTATACTGAGTTTCGAATAGCTATCAAAAAATATTTTTAATAAATGATTCACACAAATTTATGAGAATTAACAATATGCTTAGGGGTGATACACTGAGAACTAAATATGAGATACCTATGCACGCTATTCTATGCACATAACTACAAGGGCAAAGATAAATAATATTATATTCTTTGGTGCAGACAACCTAAGAATTTGGTTACTGTAACTAGTTATAGTTTCTCTTGTCTAGAAGACTACAGCTGTCAAATAAAGATTTGCCTGTATTATTAATGTGGTCATCGGACACACAGACAGAGTCTTAATCTTATTTAAATTCCTAGATTTATGATTTACATCTTCATTCTAAGCAAAATACAGAGGTTTTGTTAACCTCTAATAAATAAAATAATAAATCTTGTAAATCATTTTAATTGTATTGTAATTCCCCAACAACTCACTGATGCTTCTATGTTTTCTCTTGTGTACAATAAAGTTCTTATTCATTCATTTACTAGACAGTAGTATTTTATAACATATAAATTAGATAAAACAGGCTATAGTGTAAGTAGATATAACTTTTACACACAATATATTATACAAAACTTTATAATCCTCCATACTTCTTTAGCTAATAGTAAGTAGTTATTTAAAACTAGGTCACATACAGATCCCCACATAGTCACAATTATGATTATATTTTATAGAAGAACTTATTACTTTTATATGCATGCATGCATTTTCTAGCAGAACTAACAAATAATAGGAGCTGCCTTGGTCTTGTATGTTAGGTAGACAATTATAAAGACTTGCTCATTTGATGTAAAATTGCATAGATTTTAATTAACATATATATTCTAATATATAAAATTCACGTGTCACAGTGTTAGTTACCGTACTCCTCCGAAACGGCTTGACCGATTCTTCTTAAATTTTGCATACATATTCAGTAGGTCTGAGAATCGGCCAACATCTATTTTTCAAACTGTTTTTTTTTGTATGGCAAAACAACGTTTGCCGGGTCAGCTAGTATGTATATATAATTCATTAATTAATTACTTATGTGAACAACAATATCAAAAAACTTTGTTATTTAATAATAAAAAAGCAACTGCAGATAAAACTTAAGTTATTTCAGAAAGCATACTGTTACACTGCATTCCAAAATATCTAATTTGTAATGTTAGCAGATAATATCATAGCAGCTATTAGATATTAATACATGTAACAACAGTAAACAAACATATTTAACAATCTTATGTATGTGTTCACGTAACTAATAATGTATGTAAATAACTCATTAATCTAACCAAATGTAATTCTTAATAGAATTAAATAAGCTGCTAGAAGTATGGTTTATACTGGTTACTGCTTTATGTTGCCTAGACAACCTGCCTAATATTGCTGTGTGATGATGATAGGTATTGGATGATTCTAAAGCAGTTTAAGGCCTAGTTGAGGGTTTTACTAACCTCGAATCTCTTGATCTGTGCATGTGTCTCAAAATTCCATATGTTCACGTCACCATTGTAGAGTGAGCACAGAAGCCATGGCTCAGTGGGGTGCTGGTCGACGCACTTCACACGATCGGACCTCGCAGTCAACTTCCTCTTGATATCCAGGCGTAACGGCTTTGAAAACATAGCAATAGTTTACGTTTATTCCTCCTCATAAAACACAACATACACGTATTACATGTGAATTACATCAACTAGAAGCCGACGTTATAAGATTGATGACACACTACCTACAATTGTACAACTACGTGGCTGAAATCTCGTTGGCAATAAGAAACGTATCTAAACACTCTGTTAATGTTAATAACATGAATTAAATTATATTCTTACCATTTTTAAATAATTAAAACATGAAAATGTATCACTCGGAATCAGCGGAACTATAGAAGTTTGACAGGGTGGGTGGACGTGTCACTATTATTTTTTTTTCACACGCAAACACTATTGCATAGACATTTATCAAATCATTTACCGATTGTTACCGGTTTTCTTGAAATTATTAGTTTCTTTTTGTCTTATCATAGACAAGGTAACGTAATAACACATTAATCTACGCTCGCAGTTGTTTTATTAGTCTATGATTTAGATTCCCATAGACTAGACCACGAAGTATAGATACTTCGTGGACTATACCAATAGATACCGCAATTATAGATGTAGAATATTTTTTTTGTTTAGATGCAATACTACATCTATAATATTATCTTAGATTAACACGTGGTATCAGTGTGACCAGATTCAGTATTTTAATACTTTTTCAGTATATTTCAGCGATTTTTCCGAACATCAGTATATTTTCAGGTATATTGCTGGCAGTCAGTATTTTTGGGTATATTTTGGTTGAAGTTATGGCAACACCGTAGTGAGTGATCGTCTTTGCGACAATGTTTGCGGAATTCCCCGAAACGCGAACATTGGGGACTTTCCCGGATTTAGTTTATACTTATACATGTTATCTATGAGCAAAGATGAGTAAGTTACAGATATGACAAGAAAGACGGCCAGTGCCGGCGTTGTAGTATTGTAATACTACATATACAATTATCAATCAATACATAGTATTAATCAGACTTGCAGAATGTATGTTCGCCTAAAACTTTACAACTGCTGGACCGATTTTAATGCGGTTTGCACTATTAGATAGAGCGTAATTTCCAGATTGCATACATTCAAATTCGTTGTGTTTCATGAATATCAGTCTACTCGGACGAATTTGGGACGGGCCGCTAGTTTATCTATAATTTTCAAAACAACGTCTAGTTTTTAAGTTTTCAGTTGCATAAATAGGTAGTAGTTAAACTTAAAAGATACTTTATTACTAGTATCAAATCGTCTAATACGGTTCAAGTGAAATGATTGTCTCTTCTGCATTCGACTTAATCTTTGAGGACTTTCTTTCGATAATTCGGGAATTTCCCCAAAATAGGTGATGTTTTTGTCATCATATAAATAGAACGCGATTATTGTTGTTTTTATTTACTTAGTTGCATTCATCCGGATAGCATGTCTAGTTTTCAGCAAAGTTATTTAGCTAAGTGGGAACAAATTCCGGAATTTTCTTCGTGGCTTTCACGTTATAAAGATGACGAATTCATCGCATTTCGCAAAGCATGCAATGCGAAACTGCAAAGTAGATTAGCGTCTATAAAACAGCATGCACATACTGAAAAGCATAAATCGAACTTGATAAAATATAAAGGACAGTCAAAGGTAAGCATAACTCGCTTTACTTACCTAGTTCAAGGAGTTTGGATATACATATTTTAATTTAAAGTTAATCATCCTAGTTTTGTTTCTCAAAATCAGTTAGGTAACAGCTATGAAATGCGGCGCTGTTATAAAAAAAACTAAGCAACCAAGTATTTTTTAAATTTTCAGGTTGACACATTTTTCAAAAAGGCCCCACTGAAAGACGAAGTCAAGAAAGCTGAGCTGCGTTTATGCAGTTTTCGGTCGGAACACAACATCTCATTTAGAGCTATGGACCATCTTAGTGATGTTCTAGTGAAGTGTTTTACCGATTCCGATATTGCGAAAGAATTTTCCTGCAAGAGAACCAAAGCAGCCGCTATAACTTATAATGTTTTAGGACCCAATTTCGAAAAAGATATGATTGAAGACATACTTGGTACTGCATCTCCTTCAGGTAAACCAGTATATTCAATTATAATCGATGAGAGTACAGATGTTGCAACAGTCAAAGTATTGGCAATAGTAGTTAAATACTTCTCTGAAACTAAATGTACTGTAGAAACCAAATTCCTTGATTTAGTTGATTTAAGTGGTGAAACCGCAGGTCATTTATTTAATTCGTTGTCATCAAAATTATCCGAATTAGGTTTAGAAATAAAAGACGTAATAGGATTCGCTGCTTATACTACGAATGTGATGTTTGGTCAACATTCTGGCATTGTTGCAAAAATTAAAGAAGTAAACCCAAAGTGCTTTTTCATAAAATGTGTTTGTCACTCTGCAGCATTAAGTGTTAGCCAGGCCTGTAAAATACTGCCTAGAAATTTAGAACAAATAATAAAAGAAATAAATGGATATTTTTCTCAAAGCAGCAAGCGTCAAAGAGAATTTGCTGAATTCCAAAATTTCACAGACACTGAAAATCACAGAATTTTGCGTCATTACGACATAAGGTGGCTTTCACTTCATGCCTGTATTAGTAGAATAATTGAGCAGTGGAGGGCATTGCAATTGTTCTTTCAAGACCAATACTTGAGTGATCGCAATATGTCATCAGAATTTTTATTTAATTCTTTTACCACTGATATAAACAAATTGTACTTTTACTTTTTAGACTACATTTTGCCGGTTGTAAACAAATTTAACATAATTTTTCAAGGCGATTATCCGTGCATTGATAGACTGTATGATGATGCATCTAGTATGTACTTGTCGATTTTGGGTTGCTTCATGAAAGCTAATTACATCAAACGTACGGACAATGTATTTACGTTAGACCCAAAGTCTAATGTAAATTATTTGCCATTGAAAGATATGTACTTAGGTATTCAAGTAGGCCAAGAATTAATCAAACACAGGGACAATGTAAACATGAAAGAACAGATTGCTGAGTTTTTCAGAAGGTGCCAATCATTTTTAATTGAGTTGAGCACGCAATTGAAATCACGTTTGCCTTTTGAAAATCCAGTTTTTCGAGAACTGAAATTTCTTGACCCACACACTGCCGTGCATAAAGAATTTCGCAGTTTACGAAATGTGATAGAAACTTTCCCATGCGAAGTACAGCCAGAACAAATGCAGTTAATTGACGAAGAATATAGAACCCTAAAGTTTGATCGCGAAGTAAGTGATTTGTTACAATCTTCCAGCACTGGCTCACCCATCTCGTGTGAACAATTTTGGGTGGAAGTTGGGAAAATTTCTAACAGTGATGGCATGTTAAAATACAAAAATATAACTAGTTTTAGTAAATCTCTTCTATGTATACCGGTGTCGAATGCTGCATGCGAGCGCATATTTTCACAGATAAATTTAATAAAAACGGACCAAAGAAACAGGTTTATAAACAAAAATGTGTCAGCTATTTTAAAAACAAAGCAAGGTGTTATGGATGAAGGAGGTTGTGTAAATTTTAATCCTTCGAAAAGGATGTTAAAATATAACTCTAACATTTATTGTGAGTATGAATAAATAAAACGTGTTAAGAAAATCAGTATTTTTATTGGTATATCTGTCCTATGTAAGTCGGTATATTTCAGTATTTTTTTGAGGTGCCTCGGTATTTTCGTAAAATTTAATCTGGTCACACTGCGTGGTATTTAATAGTATTAATAAGATGAGATAATAAGATTTTAACCGACTTCCAAAAAAGGAGGAAGTTTTCATATTGAAATTTTCGTGAGTTTGAGTCATATTAGAAATACTATATTACCGGCTAACACTTCGGACACATCGAACATCTTCGATCCCAAAACTGTGAGTGTTAGCCGGTAATATAGTAACTATTTCTAAGGAGGAAGTTCTTAATTCGTCTGTTTGCTTTTTTTTTTTTTTTTATGTTAGTTACCTTCTAACTGGGCGAAGCGATTTTAATGATTCTCTTTTTATTTGAAAGCTGGGGGTTTCTGTATGGTCCCATTATTAAGTTTATGGTGTACAATAAAGTGTAAATAAATAAAAGTTAAAACGGGACCCTATTATTGAGACTTTGCTGCCCGTCCATTCGTACGTTCCCCTGTCACCAGGCTGTATCTTCTTAAGTTTCCTGCCCTTAACCCATATCGTTATTTCAATGATAAGAACGATACGGAACCCAACTCGTCAGTACTTGTGCGGTTTCATTTTTGATTTCAGAAATATTTTTTAGGTAACTCAATGGGGTAAATGGGTCATTCCCGTTCGTACACACCCCGTCGTCCACAGTGTGAACGAACGAGAATAGGGTGGACCAATGGGAATAAAAAGGGTGCGGAGGAGAGGTGCCGTTTATTTCCGTTCGTCCACACTATAGTGCAGGGGCCGACACTCGAAAAAGTTTACTTTTAAAAAAGATGAGTTGTACTTCTAAATGTTTAATTAGGACTTTCTATGACAAATGAAGCCAACAAAGACTATAGTACACAAAAAAATGTGCAAAGGTATTTGCACATTTTTTTACTTTTACTTTGATTGTGTGGATACATGCGTCCGCATATATGGTATCTATCAAATCCATCAAATTATAACCTTTCTTGCCTACGATACTGTTTAATAGGTATATGATGCCAAGACTCCAAGCAATTTGATGTCCTGCGCATTTCACCTAGAGTGTTCCATAAGGGCATTTTGGGCTTTATCCACTGTTTTAACATGTAGCTCTCAAATTTGTTTACAGCAACGTCTTTTTTATTATTTTGGCGTGTAATGTAATTAGTGACTCCGTTAGTAACTTCGTGAGGAGGTAACAGAGGGAGAACTGCATTGAGTGCTACTAAAGGTCGCTTTCTTATGTATTTTGAATTCGTAAGGCTTAACTCGTGACCTTTAGCCCAAATGGCTTTATTATAGTGACATAATTTATCGACCCAAGGTAATGGGTATATATTTCATTCATGGTAATGGTGCACTATAGTGTGGACGAACGAGAATAAACGTCACCTCTCCTCCACACCCTTTTTATTCCTATTCGTTCACACTGTGGAGGGTGTAGATGAACGGGAATGACCCCTAAAAGATGGTGTCCAATGGTACTTTTAGTAATGTTCTTTTTTTTGTCTTCCTTTGCGTGTTAATAGGTACCTACCCAATAGGTACCATTCCATTTAAAAACCCTTGATGCATTAAATTTATCGGGATACATACTGGACTTTAGTATTGAAAACATGATATGATGAATGTGGCGAGCTATAAAGCTTAGACCAGTGTGACGAGTTAAAAAACTTAGACCAGTGTGACGAGTTAAAAACCTTAGACCTGTGTGACGAGTTAAAAACCCAGTGTGACGAGTTAAAAAACTTAGTCACAATTTTCATATTAAACTGGCTGCAAACGTACTTTTTTTGTTCTATATAAACTTTATACTGAGTTATCTTATTTAATGTACTTGCTCGGAAATTATTTTAATTATATTTAACTAGCTGTTGCCTACGACTCCGTACGCGTGGGATTTAGAACATTTTCCCCGTTGTTAAAACATTATTCGCTGATGATGCTTCGCTCCTAGTGCACAGTATGATTTATAGCCTGTAGCCTTCCTCGATAAATGTACTATTCAACACTGAAAGTGTCTCTCTCCTCTCCAGCTCATTAGCGTCCCATTGTTGAGCTCGGGTCTCCTGCACTTTGGGACGGATTGTTGACGCGTTGACCCAGTCGCAGGCAACAGTTTATAATAAATGTATGCCGTCGCGTGTTTATCCCGATGACCTTACTTTTATCCCAAGTTCTAATGTAAGCTGCTCCTTGCAATTTATGAAGTGATAGAGAGCAATAACTAAGCCGAGTTTGTGATGCGCGACCAAAAAATAATACCTACGATAATTCGAATTTCTAAAAGATAAGGCTACGCTAGATCGTGACTATAACCTGGATACTAAATTCCGTAAATTTCCTGTGTAAATTAATTCAAGTTTCAGAGATTTTGAATATTATATGAGTTAGACAAGGATATCTTACCGTAAATTAGCCATTTACATCTATATTATTATACTCTTTGATTTACATTACAGATGGCTTATTAAAGATGTTCAGAAAACCTCAAACGATAACTGGTACAACATTACCAGCATAGTAATTATCTAATAGACATAGAATTCCTTATCAAAAGATTATTGATCTTTACAACCATATTTAATTAGGGATAGTGATAAAAAAACGACATGTTATCTTTTATTTTTATTGTATAATTCAAAATAAAAGAAATAAAATTGTACATTACATTGGCTACATATTTACATTTTAACTAATATATTAACTAAAACATAATTAATGATTTAACGTAGCTATACATAATTAGATACTTTATGTTATAAAACTAATATTTAGGTGTCACTCAAAAAATATTTTTTCCTTCTTAAATTATGGAATATGTGAGCAATACAATGCCGGATTGACATTAAAATATGGTGGAAGTAATAATGTGTGATTAGAACTTCTCAGAGTGATGCCAATGAACAATATTCTCCGACATATAACTGACACTTAATAATATAATCAAATGTTTAAAATAATGTACAAAATGTTTTGTATACGAGAATGTATACAAATGATAGGAAACAAGTAAGCAAATATTTAGAGCAAATTATACTCTTGTTTTAGATAAGCACCAACACAACAGACACTTACAAACTTACAATTTGTTAACTTTACCTGGACTTTATACACGTAAATTATTATTTAAAAGGCACAATACTTTCACTCCCGACGTTTCGACCGAGTTCCATCTATCGTTGTTGATTGGCGCTCAGAGTCGAATCGATTTTAAATAATTATTAACGTGATTATAGTCCCGGTAAAATTAACAAATTTTAAGTTCAAATCGCGTAGGTTTAAAATCCATAACTACAGACACTATTTCATGACATTACTCTAGTATTTTAATTTTTATATAGTGCATCGTTTTTTTTTATATTTTAATCAAAATCAATTCGAATAATAATATATAACGTGTAACATGGACCTTTAGTTTTATTTAGTTCTCTCTTCTAACCTAATAACGTTCAAAAATTTCTTTGGTGTAATGTTGTTGCTAGTTTGTAGTGATAACATCATTTGTTTTAGCCACACTTTTAAATTACGTATTTTGAATCCAATGTCTATTTTTTACTTCATATACAATAATGCAACGCAATAAATACTTCCATTTACTTAAATATTCAGTGAAAAATTAAATTTTGATTGAAGCTAGTAAAAATTCTTAACAATAACTCTCATAAACAATGGGCATTGTTCATATTTTTTTAAAACTCTTACTTCGAAAACCATTTCGGGGAATAGAGTTTCTGATCATGATCCATTAGTTTTTTCGGAAAATTTGCTATATTAACGATTATTTTTCCAAAAAAGCAATGATCTCTATTTGCCCTTGAAATGAAAGACTTAAAATATTAAGGCATTTTTAGGGATATACTACTCTGAAGTGGAGTTGAAATTGGTCTATTATATCAACTTGTCAACTTTGAAAAGATAAAGTGCAATCTGTATTAAGTCTATCAAGAAAAGTATTTACACAGATTGCGTAAAACGATGACGTCACAACATTTAAAGTAATATCTTCAAGAATTTTTTAAAATTCTGTATATTGAATATTTCAATAATATTGAAATTGGTTGCTTAAAATAGTCTATATTTTCTTAAAAGAATATAAAAACAGTAGGTCAATAATTATGAACAATCCCAATTATGCATTATGATAGATATTGTTATAAAATGATATAAATAAACCATATAGAGATAGCCTTAAAGAAATCAAATCACAAATATGATAAACTAATAATTCATTATTAAACATTGTGATGAAACGAAACAAAAGGGATATGTTTTAAATAATAGGTCCATATTATAGGCCATGCGACTATCATATTACCATAAAGCCTGCAAGTTATTAACAAAAAATAACTAACTTAATAAAAATTTATATTATTCAGTAATTGATCGCTAAGTACATTGATAAAACCGCGCGGAGTATTTAACTTAAGCCTGGATATCGAACCACGCCGTAATAAACTATTTATTCTATTTATTATTTGTTAATTGTTGTTGATGAAGATGTTCAAAATACCCCGAGAAACGAGATAGATATACAGCATTGTAACTGTTTGAATTGGGATACTCGTGTTTTTACCCATTTTGAAACACCATGGTTTTTTTTTAATTATGGAAATATACAATTAGTATGTATGTGCACAAAATACTAGAATAATAATAATTGCTATAATACTTAAATAAGAATATTTCCCAATCAACAGGAATGTGTCAACAATTTAAATATACATATCTGTTTAATAGAAGCATTGGAGTCAAACTTTAATAATTAACTAGTAAATTAATTATATATAATATTATATTAACTAAACTTTAAAATAATACCTGTTAACATTTATACACAATTTCAATTAATAACTCTGTATCGGTACTTTATGTACCTTACCTAATATAAGTTTACTTAATGCTATGTGAGTTACTACAATCTCTTAGAACAATTATAAAACATTATAACTATGGTGAAGTATACCCTCTGTCTTGAAGCTTCTTAGCATTGTGATTGTTTTAATATGAGAATTAGTTAAAGTCTTAAATTGAACACATAGAAGTAACACACACACACACACTAATGGTAATCACAAAGCTAGCTGACATTTAATTGCTCAAGTATATGGCCAATTAGGGGTAGCTACATGTTCTATGAAATCAATTCTATCTTCTTCTAGACATCTAGTACTAACCTGCAGACCTCCAATCACCAATCAACTGTAGACTACAAGCAAGTAACAATGCTCTAAGAAATTGCAGTAACATCGCCCGGTTATCTACTTTGTCATACAAAAATATAGTCTTACAATAAAGATGTGTATTTATTAATGTGTTTTAAAAACTAAACCATTTATTACCAGAAAACAGAATTCCAACCAATTATAACAAGATGAAAGCTTAAAAATGTTAGAACTATAACACTGAACAGTTGAATGTACGATAGCTGATCACAAATATTTAAATTCTGCAGAAATAGAAAGAAGAAGAAAGAGCAGCAAGTAATATCTAGTTAGCCGTTATACTATAAAAGCAAACTTTTGTAAAAAGCTATTAAAAATCAAAGTTAAAAAGTTAAGAACTTCCTATTCAAAAGGCCTAACATTTTCAATAAGCTTCTGATTAAGTATATACATGTCATAGGACGGAATTTTTGTTTTACGTCTTCATTTCAAATGAAAACTTATCATTTGAGTAACAGTATCACTTGGTCCACGTTCTTACTTGATACTTAACAAAATACAAATAGAGCAATATTTATTTATGGAAAGAACACTGACCCAATCAGTTAGGAGTGGATTTAAATCTAAAATTTCAGTGAGTTCCTAATTAGATACTAAGACTATTTTAGGGCGATATAGTCGCAAAGCGACCATGCCCTTTAAATAAAAAAATAATAATTAAAAAAATAAGACTATTTACTTACTTGGCTTTTGAATTTCTCTCTTCTGGTAATAATGGGAATTCACCCTTCTTACAAAATAGAAGTCAATTTGTAAAATGGATGATAAAGCGCAGCTGTTTAGCATTAATTAATCAAAGTAATAAAAACATTTGTTATCACTTATCTATATTTACAAAAACAATACTAAGATAAACTAACCAACATTTGCCTGTCAGCAATATTATAAACATTAAGTAATATTTACACATCGCTTTGCCATTATTTTATATACAACTTATGAATCTATCACAAAGACATACGATCAATAAGACAATGTCACATAGATCTTTAAAATCACTTGTTAAAAATACACAAAAATGGTTCATGAATATTTAATATGTCATACACTATTTAAAATATTAAATAGTGGCTGGCAATCCGCTAAACGCAGGTAATGACCTGGCGGACGGTTTGTTCTGCCAGCGTTGCCATCAAGTGCCATATTATTAATGGAAATCATGGAGCCAGTAACATTTGCGCAGCAACTTCAATTATTTGAGATAACTTCGGTATAGCAACATGGAGTGGGATGTGTCTCGTTCTTGTTCCAGTAAGAACACCATATCGCGTTGGTTTATACGTTTCAGGCGAGTCCTTAGCGCCAACTGACTGCGTCCCGTCTAAAAATAAACACATTAATGGACGTTATAACCTGGTACAAACTCATTATTATAAAATTCATGTAGTCGAAATTGTAATGAAAAGATATACTCACAAATCCAGAGGCTGTATGCTGCGTAGTGTTGGAAATAGTATCACCAGCACCACCTGGTCCTTCAAGCCTGGCCTTCTTCCTGGGTCCGATGGCTTGCAAAGCTGTCAAGTTGGCTTCTCTCTGTCTCATCTCTTCTAGTTCAGCACGTTGCATCTCTTTAGCCTTAGCCTTCAGCTTGGCCTGTTCAGGGTCTTCATTTTTAGAGCGTGATTTAGCGGCCCTCAACAACATCTCTCTTTCAGAATCCTCACGACGTTTCTTGTCAACTTTATCCAATTCTTCAAGAAACTTCAGTTGGACTTTGACATCTTGAGTAATCTCATACCGATTGTCAGTCTAAAATATGAAATACCAATGGTAAGTTTAAGTTTCTACAGTCTCCTAGATGCGATAGAACAAAACACACTGCACATGGCAATAGACAATCGTGACACCTGTCGACGGTTATAAACTCTGTTTTTAAGAAATATGAACATTAGGATATTTTTTAAAAAAGTGCACATAAATGTACCTTGATGAGATCAATTCTGTGCTGGGCGATAACTGCAAGCTTTTCAATCAAATTCTTCAGTCTTTCTTGCATTGCATGACTAAGTAATCCAGCCACCTCCGGCGATGGCTCCTCCAAGTTATGCTTAGCGACTACCGACTTGATACGCGCCTGCATCAAATGCATCGGTACCAAGTACTCCTCCTTACACGATCTAAATAAAATATCAACATATCAGATATTTGAAAATTAATAAAATAAACATTTTTTAGTTTTAGCTAGCTAGCGTTTTTATGTCGACTAAAGAAATATATAAAATAAGACGAGTGATATTGTCCATTACCTGATTTGTGTCCCAATCATTTCAGTTGAGCCCAGGATTCTTTGCGTCTCTTCAGCTAAGTTGACTCCACCCATGGCAGCTACATCGTTGATGTCGTCATCGCCAGCCATCTTATCGTCTCCAAAGGGGTGCGAGAATGTTGAGGATCTCTTTTCCTTCTCTTTGAGCAACGACTTGCCGGGAGTTAAGACGGTGGACAGCGCGTTGGTGGTGACACTTGATCTTGCATAATTCGCTTTGTTATTTATAGTCATGGGTTTATTGACGCCGGTGCCCACTTTGCCCATGTTTATTTTGGAAGCGGTGTGTAGCGGGATATTCTGCAGAACGGCTATGGAACCTCCAGGTTTTTGTGGCGGCGGCTTCTGGTACAAAGGACGCATTGTTTAAATTTGTTCGGGTAAAATTACCATTTAAGTATATTAGAGAGAGCTACAACTTAAATAAAACAGTTTTACGGAAATAGTTGTTCAACGTAATATAAAAATATATAACGTTACTCCATGCTAATTTATAAATACAATAGGAAAAATTTCAAGTATGTGTTAATGCATGAACGAAACCATCCTTTGTTTGTTAAAGTTGGTTTCTAAATTTCACGCGTACTTTATTATAAGTATGTGAATGCTTGACAAGACAAATACATTGCATTGCAAGACAAATATTCTTTAATCAAGTCAGAGAATCATAATTAAACTTACCAAGGGCGACATATATACAATTGCCGTAAAACATATTTTACTTCACCAATATCTTTAAAATATTAGCAGTTTATTTATAATTATAATTACTTTGAAACTAATATACTCTTAATATACTACTTGATAAATTTTCCGTATCACCATTTCAAAAGTGAGTAAACAACTAAGATTTAATATTGAACTCGTACAGGGCAGTGCTCTGAATGATTTAATATTAAACATTCATATATTTACATATATCATACTGTACCAAGGGAATAGTTACTATCGTCAGCAATGTTATTGCTCATTTTTGTGTTTCTACTTAAATTTCATCCCAAACAAACCAGCGGCAATTTCTGCCTAAAAAATAATACCTCCTATCTCTTAGTTCATCCTTACAACCACCATGGGAAGAAATGAGGTGGTGACACGTACCCTAAGTTCACCACTACATTAGTATCCACATTGGAAGTATAATAATCGGTAAGTCGGTAAGTAAGTAAGTAATAAGTCAGCGAGTTCAACTGACATAAAATTTAAAGTATAAATGCTATTACTGCTCAAAACTCTGAATATATGACATTAAAGTATTGCAACAATCATGCACATATACGGGACGTTTTCATGCGCAGAAACATAAAAATCTTATGAGCATCAGCAACTAAATATTTCAGTTTTAATCCTAACAAGGAAAATAAACAAAATATTGATAAATAAGCGAGCCGTTTGGTGAATATCAACCATAAGTGTCTAATTCTGTTGGGTCTAAAACCTAAACCAACTATGTATTTAGGAACCCAAGAACTATCTGAAGAGTTTGTTTGTTTACGCGCTAATCTCAAGAACTACTGGTTCGAATAAAAAAATATGTTTGTGTTGGATAGTACATTTATCGAGGAAGGCTATAAGGCTATATAACATCACGCTACGACTAATAGGAGCGACGCATCAGTGAAAAATTTGAAAAACGGAGAATATATTCCGAATTACGATGTCCCGGCCAACAGCTAGTTATGTAAATAACTTAAAACCAAGTTTTCCACACATAGTTTAAGAACGTTCGTAATTGATGAATCAAACAGAAAAAAACAAAATGAAGAGAAGCTATACAATAAAACGCAAATAAACGAAGCTGAAAAAGGCTAACAACAATTTGGTACAATCGTACTTCTGTAGGAAACAATATATTGCTAAGAGACCGCCATCTTTACTTCAGTTATGTAAACTGACCGAGTGAATAAATAAGATGCTTTGTTTGAGACAAAACGTAACAAAAACATTTTAAGTTATGATAACACGTTATAACGTCATAATTCTTTACAAAATACTTCTCTACTGTAAGTAGATCGTAGAAATTCGGTAAGCCACATTTTTAAATAAAAAATCCAAATATAAATATTTATTTATTTATTTATAAATAGATAAATAAATAAAAGTGTGTAAGATAGGAATATAATATGAATGTATATAACATAATATGAATCTAATAAATGCCACAAAAAATATACTACAGCTTATCAGACATGTTCTCATGTAAAGGCTTAACAACAACCTCAGAAAGGAACAGTCGGCGTATTATGAGCTTTTTAAAATCATTCAAGTTCCAGGCAGGCCGTAAACTGCATGGCTAAATTAGGTATTATGGCAGAAATAAAACTTAAAATTTTTAGTTAGTACTTTAACTTTTAGTTGTACCTTCTCCTTAAACATATTAATGTATGACTGGTTTAGCGAACTGACTGACTAATAATTTTGTTCATAATACGAATTTGCCAGACTGTTCAATTCACGGCGTAAACTGCCTGTAAATAAAATAAGGCTCATAATACGGCCGCAGGAGGACACACACACTTCTTATATATTTTTATTTATTATAGACATACATAGCAAATATAGAATATATTAATTCTATTGTTCACAATGAAATGAAATACTTTATATTCTGATTTCCCAAATAACTGGTGTAGGACAGAAATATGTGAAGCACTTGTTATACTAAGAAATACTAGTAATACTCAGAATATTTCAAAGTGGGTTTGTGACTTTGACTTTACATATATGATAGTTCTTATGTACGAGATGGCGGCCCTTGGCAATATATAAAACAAACCTGCGCGACCGCGGGCGGCGACGGACACGCATTAATCCCCTTAGTGAATGGGGTAGGCAGAGAGCTCGCCAGTGTCAATGGCAACACCGGCGGCAACAGAGGCGTCAGTGTTGTGTTGTGACTTGAATTAGAGTCATCATCATCCTCGATCAGCTACATCCAATACTACAATTAATACCTCAAATATCCTAAGATAATACAACATACGAGTCATGGGATTCCCTACTAGCCTAGTAAACATTTCAGTTGCATTATAGACAATATGTTGAATCAAATGAATAGCTTTAACTAATGTTGTATTTAGTTTTCTTCCGGTACAAAGTAAGTGTTGATTGCAAAGCTTAGTCATTTATCAGTTTATGATATAGCTTTCATCCTGGTTAATATACTTGATTAAATTTGACCAATTTGACATTGAATAACTTCAAAATATTAAACAAATGTTAACTATGACACTAATTTTGTATTTAAAACAGCAAAAACCTATATTAAAACTGCGCACGCTAAAAATGTACTAATTAGGTACATATAACAAATAATTTCAATTTAACTTTTAACTGAGCTCCTACACTATTTTGTAAGTGTGTCGTAATTTAACACAAGGTATTTCATCAACTAAGAATCATTGTAATATTTGTAATAATAAACAAAACACATGACACACGCTTGTTTAAATTATTAACTATCGAAATACCCATTTGGTGAATAGATAGATGGTGGTCACGAAAATATCCTATCCTAGACCCGTTATCTAAGAATCTTGATGACTACTTAATATAATATAAAGAAAAGCTTAGAAAACTTATTGTGAAAAAGTATTGTGAGAAAATTATAATACCAAAATGAATCTAATTCTGTCATAATCAAATATTAACCGATAGTGGTAGACCGCAAAGAGCTATAAAAAAGATAATTTCGACTAATTTGAAAAAAAGAATTTAAGCACGCCAATGTAAAAAATAACACGTGGGGCCATTCGTCACTTGTTACTTGAATATGACGTGACAAACTACTACAAGTCTAGATGGAGGAATTTACAATTTAATTTGCTTGAAATATTTTTATGTATTTAGCCAAGTAAGATCTATGCAACCTGGATGTGTTGAAAAGAAATTTCAAGTCAATTTCTTCAAATGCTCCTAATTCAATATCTGCTCATACTAGCTATTAAAATATATTCAAAGATGCTCGAAATAGCATATTTTTGAACTTTTATCAGAACCTAAAGGAATAAAATTGTTTTATAACTTACAATTTGTACGTTGGAGTTTGTGGGTACGGGAGGTGCCGGAGCCAATGATGATATGTTCGTAAAGGCCACGTGAACAGCTGGTGGATTGATCCCTTCTATCACCAACTCTTTGGTCACTAACGATTGACGAAGTAATGGCAGACTTTTCTGTAAACAAAAACATCATTAATATTATCAATGTACGTTTTGTATTTTGCTGTACTCTGGCAAAAAAACAAAAGGAGCAAGCTTCTTGTGCTTATAGAATATACTCTATACTTCTCTATCACACTTCATCCATCTTCTTCATATCCTCTTTCACACAATCCATCCATATTTTGCTTGATCTGATCTGATAGCTTGACATCCATATTCTATCATATTTAAAACTTTCATGGCAATCCTGTTCTCATTATGTCTTATCACATGTTCATACCAAGACATACAAGGATATCGTCTTTCATAGAGGATGTTATATCCATGTACAATGTCGTTAACTAACTTTTACAGTATCCAGGGATGTGATGACACTGACATACTCATTCCTAACTTATGCTTGAGATTATCTGTCATCAAAATTTTAGCTAAGTTGTTTGGGTGATCCGTATTTCGTATGTATCGATTCTAATTGTAACATAGTTATAGTTTTATCAAAGTCCAAACACAAACTTAGCAGTTATAGTGAGATATAACAACAGTTTGCATACATCAGCAGGATGTATGCAAATATTAATCTTGCTGTTGTTTATCAATTTTATTAGTTATTATGACTGTAGATGATTTGTTAGGAAATAGTTTTAAAATAAATTTGGACATTTTAAATACACTAATCAAAATTTTGATACTATATGTAGATAACTTTCTCTTCACTTTACAGCACAGAAATAAAGACCAATATTCAATAGGTATTATACCCCCAAAATGTTCAAAATGTTGTGATTGAAAATATTAAAAAACAATATTGATTCAATATTTACAAAAATGTGTATCTTTTTAGGGAAACATAATATCAATACTTGCTTGCCGGGGCAGCTAGTAATAGTAATGAAACATACCTTAAGGAAACCGATGAGGCAGGGTTGTGGACTCGCGTTTAGCAGCCTTTCTAATCTATCGCAAAATTCCTCTGGCTCCACCAGTGCGTCAATCAACTCCTGGATGAGGTTCCTTACATTTCTTTCCACCGAAGGCGGCTCTTTACTCGAGAGATCCAGCAAGTTAGCGAGAAAATTCCGACACTTTTCTTTCGTGTTGTCAGAGGGCTTCTAAAGAGAAAAACAGAATAATATTAATATAATAATACAATATACTCGAGATTATCTTTATAATGTGATTACAACATGTTAGTTCAAGCACATTGTTGTAACTATGCAGTTGCATTCAAACTTCAAGACACTTGGTCAGCCTGGGTTTTAAATTTCAAATAAATGTAATAAGAAACCTGGAAACTTCTTGTTAAATAAAGTGTGTGCTCCATTGTTATAAACAGACCGTTGTTATGATAAAACACTGCCATTTGAAATATTGCGTTACATTTATTAGCTGACTGAGCAGAATGGGAGCCAACTGAATCTTGGTACATAACAACAACATGGCTCCACTTGTATGCAATGTTAAATGTGCTTAGCTTACTATAAAATAGACATCGTCGTACTGTGACCACTTATGGAGCTAAAACTGTATTGGTATGTATCTATATTGTTAATTTCATTTTAATACCTACAATTTGAGTCGGTGTGTTAGTTGGCATTTGTTGTTGTGTCTGCAGTGGCATAGAAGTAGTCCCATTTTGAACTGCGGGTGCAGAAACGACCACAGGCGCCGCCATTGGCGCAGCAGGCATTTGGCCGGGAATGTGGCCCGGTGGTGCTACGCTCGTCGACACTGTTGCCACGCCAGGATGCTATGGAAAGACGTAAGTCCACTTACTACACACTTATGCACTATCTATTCATGCAGGGCTATCACAAATGCACCAAGCGTACAATTATAAGCAGGCATAGGGTTAAGGAATATAAAGCAGTATTACACAAGGTATTTACAGTTTTAATGTTCAGCGCAAACTAATATTAATTTTTATATGGTATTTGAACTCGTATTAAATCAAATATAAAAATTACTAGATACAATCAGTATTAGATTCAAATAAGGCATTATCTTTAAAATAATTTGGCAAAAAGCATCAAGAGATTACAGAAATTTGGAAGCCATTTTATGAGAGAAGAATATCATAAGAAGATATTTGGTTAACACATTTGCGCAAAACATTTCAACCAAAACTCTATGGAAAGACGTGAATATTATTAGTAGTTGATTATAGACCACCATCCAGCCAGAGTCTCCTGATGAGCTTTATACCTTGTTAATGAACTTAGAACATGCACCATCACCTCATTCTACATGCATGATGGAGGCTGAAATTGGACAAAAAATAGAGGCACATGTCCACCACGGAGAGTAAACCGAGTGGGTGCTGAACAATGTCCAAGTTGTAGCAAACGCGATTAGCAGAGTGGCGGTGCCTACTTACTGCCGGCACTGACGACAGCCGGATGGTCTGAGCCTGCGGCGCCGCGAGAGTGTTGGGCGCGGGCGCGGGGCCCACCCTCAGCAACTGGTATTGACCATTCTCAGTCTTTAACAACAAATGACCCTGCTGCCCTGGTTGAAGACTCTGTAGAGTTTGCAGCGTAATCTAAAAACGAATTTTCAATGTCTATTGATCTTACTTATGATGGGTCGACTTGTGAGATTAATAAAAAAAATATGTTTGAATTAATAAATTTTAAGAGTATCATTTAAAAGCAGGTCATTTGTTAGATATATCATTTAACTAGTTTGAATAATTTTGTAAATATTTAATGTTTATGCAACATCGATAACATACAATATCTTGAACTAAAATGCCGAGTAGGAGAGTTATTGGATTTGTAGGTTAGCATGGTGTAAGCTGCTGTTTACCATTTTATATTAACTATATTATATTTAAAGCCCATATAGCATAGACAAATTGCATTCTTGTGCAACATAAAGACAATCAGCCCATCAATCCATTTCTCCATAACTAGACTTTTTATTAATATTTTTATATAGCCTTAACTCGCAGTACTAGAGGAGAATTGGTTGTACAGATACAGTTCAATAGTGTGATGAGTTTCAAACATACTTGCTTGAGCTATTTTTAAACATTGTGCTGGCTCTGTGGCACAAACACATATCATTTTAGGCCAATTTTTATACATATACACTTTAATTTAGAATAACTTAAATTAATCCCAAGCTTAGTTATTTGCTCATACTGAAACAACATTTATTAATGCTATGCAAATATGCTCCCCAGGAAGAGTGTGGGAATTTACTGATGAGCAAATCTGCACACATTACATTAAATTGCAGTATTACTAATTACAATGAGACAACTTGCATACATTTATATAAATTGACCAGACATGCAACATAAAGTGTATATATTAAACTCTAATGATTATTAATGATAAATGATAACAAAATAAGTGACACAGTGAAATCTAAGAATTGTTGAAACAAGGTCATGGTGATTTTTAGAGGCTATGTAACAGTCTTGTGTAAGTTAAAAGATTGATATGAAATGAAGCCCAACTGATATATTAATATGTTCACCTTCCAGCCAAATCATTTACAAAGCATGGTATTTTTTTACAAAAGAACAGATTAGATCATTGTGCAAATTGAGACTGAAAGAACATGAACATTGATTGAGGGGAGACATGAAACAAACCTGGTAATGCAGATCATTATTATATTATATGACAACAACAATAAAGTATGTGATTGCACATGGACTAGGTCCACATGCCATCACATAAATCAGCCAACATTTATATTCTAACAGCCTCAAGTGGTATTTGTACAAGAGTATTTTCATTTATCATTTATAGTAAATATACTGAGCAAAAAGTCTGTACAAATAATACAGACTGCCAACTTACAGGAGCAGTTGCTCTCGTACCAACAACTTGAGGCGTCCCAATCACCACTCTCGGTGATACAGTCGCAACCGACTTCTGAGCAGCAACTGTCGGTGTTCCCGGCCTCATGTTCAATATCTGAACATTAGGCAGAATACCAGGCTGAGCAGAACCTAAATTCTGTGTTGTAACAACAACATTCTGCCCTCCAGGCTTGTTCAGTGTCATCACATTAGGAATTGAAGCAGGCATGCTAGAGTTTACAGTCATTGGGACAGTCACCATTCCAGGCTGTATACCCACTTGGCCGGTATTGGCGCCCTGTTTTATGACGAGCGGCTGCTGCATACTAAGAGCTTTGGTGCCCTGCTGAGGTAAAACACCACCACTAACTGCGTGAAACAAATGGCCCTGCGGCGGTCCGATGCAACCGTTCGCCAACGATTGAGAAGAAAATGTGACACTGTTTGGATTACTTAGAGGTTGTGCCTGTGAGTATAACACCTTTAATGTTTCATTGGAATTATGTACATCACCCGTCAATGAGAAGGATGTAAACGTTGAAGGATTTGAGGTATGCACATTATTATAAGACACGTTAGGATTTGGTCCAAAATTTGAATGAACACTGTTCACTAAACCACCACAATTAATTTGGTCCACGATATATTTTTGATTGCTTTTAATAGAACCCGAATTTGAAGATAAATTACAAGTTTGAGACGGCACAACATTCACAATATTATTTTGAGATGACACTGATGAAACCGATGTAACTAACTGATTTTCTAAAGAACCAACGATCGCATTCACAACGTTCTCGTCGACGTTTGTAGATAACACTTGTTCTAAAAACTCGGCTGACGCCATTTTATACAAATCATCGGCTATAGATATCGTGCAAAATAAACCGGTAGAAATCGTAAAAGTACGGTTTTCATAAACCTGTAAATAAATAAACACAATTTACGGATACCAATGTTCATGTGTACATGTATTTTCACGCTAAATTGACTAAATCGATATATTTCTCTATAATTCTAAAAGATTTTAAATTTTATTTCTGTAAATATTAATTTTCCGTACTTGTGCTTGTGTACATTGCATCGTGCATTGTGTGCATTGCGTCGTGCATTGTGTGCAAAGCATCGTGCATTGGGCTGTGCAATAATTTCCTAGTTGGTGCTGCTAGTCTAGTCAACGTAAGTTCTCTAAGTAATCTGTGGTCTAGTCTATAGCTTAATTTGTGGTTTAGTCTGTGAATGGAATGCAAAAATACAAAATGTCAAAATTGTAATTTCAGATTTTCATAATTTGGCATAAATCTCTAATTAAAAGATTATTTTTGAGATTTTCGATGAGAATTTACATTCACGAGCGATTGACGTTAAGAATACAATTTTAAACAAGAAATTTTCTCATCTCGTAAGTTACATTGTCAGTATTACTGCCCCAGGTATTATTAATTGTTATGTATTTTTGTCATGTACCTATTTATTTGTTTAGTCCTGTGAGCTTTAGAAACTGAAATAACTACAAAAAGCATTTAATTCTATAATTTTATTGTAAATAACGATACACAATGTATTTGTTGACCTATAGAAATTATAATAATTTAGATATGCATTGTTACTCAACAATTAGTACCTATATTGCACTGTGATATTCATGTACGTTGTAAGAAAGCATTTCATTACAATATGTAATTAACTATAAAAAATCAACTCTGTATGTTCTTGTAAAATAATAATAAGCATAACCTAGAAAAACAGAATTTTTGCAACATCTCTGACAATTTTTACAAGTTAAACAGAAAATTAGGAGTTCAGCTGATAAAATTTATCAGATACCTGCATGTTAATTTTACTTGTAAATTAGTTTCATGAATCATTTAATATTGTAACCTCATATGTACAATAAATGTGCATTCAACATTAATGCTGTTAACTTTTTTAGATGAGCTGTGAAATTTATTGAAGATAAAACATTTCATATTCCTCTTTCAAATGGTTGGTGAGAATTGCTAGCATTTGAATATTTTTTATGCTTATTTTACACTGTTATGTATAATTTAATTATGAATTGAAGAACAGAAAACTAAGTTTGTTTAAAAGCTAGCTCTATTATGACAGTAAGAGATCAGCAAAAGCAATGGTTTTGTATCTAATAGTTTTACTGTAAATGAGTAACATACTAGTGAGTCACACAGCATGCATCACACTTTAGATTTAGTCTAAACCTTTTGGCAATGGTAATCACTCTATTGGCACAAATTGCCTATCTACCATTACTGTGAAGCAAATGAGAAAATCTTAATAAAGTAGATATACACAACCCATCACATACTCCTCACACTTTATGCCTAATACAGATTGTCATGGAGTTTTATTTTAAGTTTGCTG
This sequence comes from Orgyia antiqua, assembly GCA_916999025.1. Taxonomy (NCBI): domain Eukaryota; kingdom Metazoa; phylum Arthropoda; class Insecta; order Lepidoptera; family Erebidae; genus Orgyia; species Orgyia antiqua. The sequence goes on along the minus strand of OU779863.1, from coordinate 658,153 downwards.
GCCTTGCGGTCATATTGTTTGTTGTAGAAAGAAGCAGTCTATTTAAAAATGTACATTAAAACTTGATAGAATAACAACCAACCAGGTATCACCACAAGTCCCGAAGTGATGTAAAAGGAAGCCATGGCATTAAGTGAATTTCTAACATCTGTGAAACAGGGAATCTTAAAACTGAATTTTATAGAAAGTTATGTCAGTAATATAACCTTTATCCATTAGTAGAATATTTATGGCACAATAATGAATAGATACAGGATGATTCATTTTCGATTATCACTTTGATTTCTACAACAAATATTGTGACAGTTGTGTGATATCTTTTTATTTCTAGCTTTAATTATTATTTTATTTGCTAAGTTGTTGCTGTGTTAGATGTAATTTTTTTAGTTCATTATGCTTATTTTGTTTATGTCTATTTTTTTTGGTTAAATACAATTCCACCAGTTAGGGTCATATTTCATGGATGAATAGGATAAATCATATCTATTAATTTTTATACATATGGCTGTTTTAATTGTATTTTTTTTTCTACTATCTTTTTTTGTGTGCTGTGTGTTTTAAATATTTATGTATTTTTGTGCTTTCAATGTGACTTATATGTTAAAGCTTAGTTTCTGTACTAAATAAAAACAAATTACAGAACAAATGTTCATCTTGCTGAACATGTTAGAATAATAATTATTCTAATGAAGTAACATAATAATATCAGTTAATATCATATATGACGGGCTTCGTGGTGGAGTGGTTTATGTAATGGACTGCCGATCACGAAGTCTCGGGTTCGATTCCCGGTTGGGACAATCATTTGTGTGATATCCATAAATCCATAAATGTCTGTACTGCGTCTGGGTGTTTACTATGTATTATATGTATGTATTTACAAAAGAAAAGTAGTTTATGTATTATATCCGTATTCTGGTACCCATAACACAAGCATATAAGCTTAGCTTGGGACCAGAGGACGTTGTGTGAAATGTCCATGATTATTTATTTATATAATAAGAGGGTTATAGTAGCAGTTTGTAATGCAGTCCAATTCTGAACTTAATCCTATCAGAATCATAAAATAATGCAAAACTACTGAATGGACTTTGATGGAATCTGCCAGTTATGTAGCTTGTGTACAATATAATTATCATTGACACTGTTAAATGGGGTAATGGACATGAAACTGAAAAAAACAAACTGGTTTTCAAAGCACATTATCATACATTGTGTTTGGGTTCGACACAGGTCAAGCCTTATGCGGGATGACACAAAGACTTACTGTAGATCTACATGGCGCTGCGTCGAGTTTCATATCATCTTAACAATTTACGTTGCGAAAATTTGTATTTGGCACTTTTTAATGTTCAAATTACTGTACAGATTTTGGAGAAACGTAATGGCTATGTAATTATACACTAAAATAACATTCTCTTCCATCATAACTTATAATAAAATAAAATCGTTATTTTGGTATGTATGTCCCTATGTGTGCTTATATCTTCTAAAATACACAATGGATTTTAATGCTTTCTTTTTTAAAAAGTAGAATAATTTAAGAGGATGGTCTTTTTCCATAATTCGTATGTTTTAAATACAATTTATATGTGGAATCAAGGGCCAACATGGGCTTAAAAAATACCACGCACACGAAGTTGCGAGCAACAGCTCAGAAAGTAACTCTGTCTGTCTGTCTATCGCTGTTTTACGCCAAAACTAATGAACCGATCTAAATAAAATTTGATTCACTGATAAGCCTCAGAAAAACACAGTCTACTTTTGGATGAGGAAAAAAAGTGATTCCAAATTAAATGGATACAAAATCTTGGGCAACAGCTAACTTCACTTATATATATCACACAGGACAGTAATTACAAACTTAAAATAAATGGCAGGTGTAGCTAGTATTTTACAAATTGCTGTTTCGCTAATGTTGGCTGTTTTGTGTCTTGTGTTGTTGTGCTTCTGCGTTTATGTGCATTGCGTTTGTTTACTGCCAGTAAATCAATGATATCTGGAAGTAAGCTTTATCAATATGATTCATTATGATTTTATTGTACGACTAGCTGTGCCCCGCCGTGTTACTCGCGGTAATAAGGATAAAAAATAAGTAAAAGGTGCTATTTACACTAATTCTTATCCCACGGGAACATTGCATTCTTTCGGGATAAAAAGTAGCTTATATGTTATTCTGATGTATAAGCTACATTATCTTAAAGTTTCATTAATATCCATTCAGTAGTTTTTGTGTAAGGGGTAACAAACATCTATACTCACAAACTCACTTTTATAATATTAGTTATGATTGACACATGAGAAATGTGTATGATGAATTATATTGACATATTATACATTTGTTATGATTGTGTTGGCACATTGTGCATTATTGCTTTGCGATATTAGTTTCTTACAGCCGTCTGTTTCCTGTTGACGATATTACTGTTTCACTACGGACTGTGATCGCGCAATGAATATTGTACATGTCTCGGGTTCGACTCCCCGCATGTTGGTTACGTACAACAAACATTATTTGTAATAGCTACAAATTTGGAAATGTATATAAAAAGTGACAAAGTGTAAAAATAATTATATTTTCAATTCCAAGTTGTAAGTGGTGTATATGATTATCCAATAGCTACCTACTAGGTACAATCTATCATGGGAGAGAAAAAGTTTGTTACATCATACCGTCACGCCCTTTTATCATGGGGGTACGCATATTAATTTTTACCACTTTAAAAACGGCAAAAAAGTGTCAAACTCTCAAACTAGTCTAAACTGACTAAAGATACAACAGTATTTAAGTATTTTTGTTTTAGGAGAAGAAGCAAGATGGGAGCCACCAGGGAACCCATTGAAGGTGATATATTTTTAGTTATTAATGTTATTATTAAAACTTAACAAAATTTGTTTGTATAACTTTGTGAAAAGAAGAAAAATCTCATATTTGTCGGAACTAAATAAAAAATGATTTTATTTTAATTAAATATAATGTTTTATGTTTTATTTCAGTTTTATAATAAAAAATAGGAAATATTCTAATGATGTTGTCAGAGGAATCCGACTCGATAAGTACAGTCCCATCAGATGGACATCCAGAAGATATGTCAGGTAAGTCTAGTTGTTTTATTATAGTATTATTGTAAATGTTACCTATGTGTAACCAAACTGTAACCCGCGGTTAAAAAAATTCCCCGTTGCAACATTTTTCACTAATGCTTTGTCCCTCTTGGTCGCAGCGTGATGTTATATAGTCTATAGCCTTCCGCGATAAATGGACTAGCCAACACAAAAAGAATTTTTCAATTCGAACTAGTAGTGCCTGAGATTAACGCGTTCAAAGACCAACAAACACTTCAGCTTTTTAATATTAGTATCGTTACTCGTTTTTGGATGATAATGCAAGGTTAACTATCTGACATCATTCTAAATCCTACATGACTGTCTTGCAAAATTAACAACAACTAGTCCGACAATGATGTCCAAGATGTCGGACATATTTGTTTGAATATTGTCATACATACTTATGCCAATATATTCACTACATATATTTGGTGATATATTTCAGCTTCAGGTGCAGAAGAAGCGCCATCATCAATGGTGTCAAGTGAGGCGGAGTCGGAGGGTAGCGTAGTATCGGAGGCTAGACAGGAGGCCGACCATGTTGCCACTCACAGTGAAGGGTCTTCAACAGAACATACCAACACTCAGCATGAACGACCTCACACAACTGTCTCCAATGATTGGAGAACAGCTGGCTCTAACCTTAATACTTATGTTTCTACTAGAGGTATGCAATTGTGCTATTTTTCATATGCTCTATAGTGGTTTACGTATTAAGGATACAAGTTATACCTACACATTTAATTCAATGCTGTAAGTGATAAAGTTCCTGTAAGACCTTGTGACGGACGTTTTTACTTTTATTGTGTACACAACACATAATTATGTGTAATCCTCGCTATAGTATCTTTGGGTATATAGTCAGAATCAGCATTGTTTTTAGAATTTTTTTTGATTTAAATAATTTTAATTTATTCCAAAATTCCTCTTATAAGTTTTAAGTGGTCAAGTGGGTAGTCATTCCATAGCTTCGAAGATTATGCACTTTTTTATGTCACTTAACTATATTGACGTTTCAACTATAGGCTCAATGCTGCCTTGGGGTGCCCACAAGGGGCCCGTGTTGGCCTCTCAAGATTCAGATCTACGTCCTGGCGAGTTTGTTATGCGACTCCTCTTTACTGAGTTTACTGTACAGGCTGAGCGGAAAATGGAAGCAGTTATGGCTGAGCCTATGGTAACAACACGAATAAGTTATTATTTATATATCATATTTGTAAATAACCATTTAATAAAATGTTTTTTTTTTCTTGGAGAGATAATATAAAATGTCTTTGCAGCGTAATCGGTAATGACTCACCAGATTTAGGGTCATTCGTCCGTCATCCACACTTCGTCCTCCACAGTGTGGACGAACGGAAATAGTGTGGACGAATGGGAATAAAACGGGTGTGGAGGAGAGGCGCCGAAACTGTTACTTTAAAAAAAATGAGTTGTGCTTCTAAATATTTAATTACCTATTATTTACGACTCTATTGTCTTTAAACTCTATTGTATCTCTTATCTGCGACTCCGGTTAGGTAGACACAAAGCAGCTGGTAAATCTAACAATTTAAAACTCGAAACTTGCAACTTTTTTATGATGGCTCAATTTGTCATTGACAGTCGTAATTAAATTTTTAGAAGTCCAACTCATCATTTTTAAAAGTTAACATTTTCGCCACTTCTCCTCTACACCCCTTTTATTCCCGTTCGTCCACACTGTGGAGGACGGAGTGTGGACAAACGGGAATGACCCGAAATTTATAAGTGATACAATTATTTGTGTAGTTGTACTGTATCTTATAAATTAATGTATATATTATATGATTTATTCACAGGAAAAACCTTTAGCTAAAACATTGCAACGTGGTGAAGATCCGCAACTGGATCAGATCCTCCAAGCATTTGGTACGGTAGCTGAACATTGTCTGCCTTCACTGTTGAAAGCTCTGTTTGGTTGGCTCGAGAGACAAATGGCTGACTCGCCTCAATTAAATGAACAGGCTAAGAAACCACATCAGGACCTGAGAAACAAAAGGTACGTGAATATTCAAGTGTAAAAAAAAGTATATATAAGTATATAGTTCATATGTATAGAGTTGTCTGTTACAGATAGCTTTTAGTGATAAGACCGCCCTTTGTACTAATTAAATGTTGATATTGCAGCATTAAATATAACATTATTTACATTAAATACAGCATTAATATAAACATCACTCGCTACAAACTCGATAACTTCTTGCTATTTTTTTATGAGATTTTCAGTACATAGTAATTGTAAATTGATAATTTTTCTTGCAGTATTATTTACATAGTATCGGGCAGTGGTGCTGGTACTGAAACTGTAGAACGTAGTTGTGAGGAACTTCAAGCAGAGAGGCGAGATTTGGCTGTGGAGTTCCTCTTCTGTCTGGCTCTAATTGAGGTCCTCAAACAGCTGCCCTTCCACCCAGGACATGAGGACTTAGTGCAGTATATAGAGAATGTAGCATTCAAACGATTTAATTATAAAGAAGGGTAAGTATTTACACTCAAACGAAATAATAACATATTGATAGATACGCATGTGCAGGTTGCTGTGTTTGTTGTTCATATAATTTTTTTATAATAAGTTTTATAATTTGTTAATTCTGTATGTCAGGTTACAATCGAACCCGAATGCAGCGAACGTCCATTTGATAGCGGATCTGTACGCCGAGGTGATCGCTGTATTAGCGCAGTCACGTTTCGCTTCAGTCAAGAAGCGATTTACTGCTGACCTAAAGGTATTTAACCTAGTAATTTTTGCACTTAATACATTCAGTGCTGCTAACGCTTATGCGCGTTTTTCTGATCTTCACCAAGTGCGACCTGGACAGGCGCGTATATGCGTCCATACAAAAAAAAAAATACTTTGTACGAGCGCGGTGCGCCGTACGTGTGCGTTTAGAGCCTGTATTCTGGGTGTCTATTGTTTCGAAGACATCGTAAAATATGGAATTGTAAAGGAGACTACATACTTGCTAGATTTCTGCCAAGAATCTTGCGGTAGGGGGGCCGGCGGCGGTGGCGTCAAGAATAACCTAATTTAGTAAAATAGATTACTGGGTTTCTATTGTTTCGAAGATATCGTAAAATATGGAATTGTAAAGGAGACTACATACTTGCCAGGTTTCAGCTAAGAATCTTGCGGGCCGGCGGCGGCGCCGACAACAATAACCTAATTGAGTACGATGGATTATTCAAATGTTTTAATAACAATCTTTCCTCGCATCTTTATTCATCATATTATAAAAGGGTTGGTTATCACGATATGAGTAATATTCGTAAAACTCACCAACTTTTGACACAATTTTATACTTCAAATATAAAATAAACCATAAGTAATGATTATAATATAAGATAATATTTATTCACTCGTTAAACTCTCAAGCAATGCGCAAAAATACATACATACATACATACATACACACATCACACAGATTTATTGTCGATGGTCTAGTTTATTTATTAATGGTGTCTATTATGAGTATTATGACGCGGACGAAAAGTCGTAAATTAAAAAAATTAGATAAAAAGGGCTTCCGGGAGAAGGCACCTGTACTATCAATGTTCCGTTTTCCCATTCCATCCACCACCTTTAAGTGACATAAACATAAAACGCGAAAGTTACCGAATACAAATAAGCGTCGACCGCACTTTAACAAGGTAAAAGGCGTCGCGTTTTTGCGTCCAGCCGCACTGCGTGAGTTTTATATGAGCGCAAATACGCGCCCATGGCACCACGCGAAATTTTTTCTGGACGCACATAAGCGTTTACCGCACTGGGCTAATGCGTTTTTTGTTAGCATTGGGTATAAATTCGCAAATTTCTCATCAGTGAATGCGTATCTTGTTTTTTATAAAAATAACTATTGTCTTTTGAGAGTATCCACATGATAGTATAAAATTTTCATTTGGTTTGTGTCCAGAAGTGGAACATTTATGGCCTAAAAATAATGTTCTAGTTTTAGTTTTGTATGTCAAATTAATTATTCTATGTAAATGCTGTTGTTTAGGAATTAAAAAGTCGCGAGCCATCGCCACACACGACACAGAGTATAATATCTCTGCTGATGGGTATGAAGTTCTTCCGCGTGAAGATGGTGCCCATAGAGGAGTTCGAGGCATCGTTCCAGTTCCTCCAGGAGTGCGCGCAGTACTTTCTAGAAGTCAAAGATAAAGATATAAGACACGCACTTGCTGGACTATTCGTTGAGATTCTAGTGCCTGTAGCTGCTGTGAGTATAAAATATATATAATTATCCTGTATGCTCTTGCAATGAGATTGAGCCTGTTGACACAATCAAATATCTAGGAATCATCGTAGACAAAAACTTAAATTTTAATAGTCACATACAACTTTTAACCAGTAGAATCAGAAAATTAATCTTTATATTTAAAAATTTGCGTCATGTCACCGATAAACAAGTCCTAAAAATGACATACTACGCATTGTGTCAATCTATTTTAACATACGGGATTTCTTCATGGGGAGGCGCCGCGAAAACCATTCTGTTAAAACTTGAACGCGCCCAAAGGGCAGTTCTAAAAGTAGCTCTGTTTCTCCCTTTTTTTCATCCTACGACTGACTTGTATAAAAGGTTTGATGCCCTAACAGTACGTCAGCTTTTTGTTCTTCGTCTGGTCCTAAGAGCTCATAAACTGTCTCAATACAATCCTCATTACAATGCTGAAAAACGACGTAAGGATAAAATCTTTCAACTCGACACGTTGTATAGAACAGCTCTTTCGCATCGATTCTATTGTTTTCTGGGTCCTTACCTTTATAATAAAATTAACGCTCTGCTGTTCATATATCATATGAACAAAACTAAACTTAAAACTGTAATCGTACCGTGGTTAAAAAATTTAACATATAATGATACCGAAGACTTACTTGTTCCTTTGTCTTGATTATTTGGTGGGCTGATTGTGACTATATAATAAAAACACACACACACACACACACACACAAACACACAAGACACATACTCACACACACTAGCACGTACTCATTCAAATAATAATAGGCTTAAATAATTAGTTAATTGTAAACTACAAGTAGTTAATTGAGTAAGTTAATTTAATTTAGATTAGTCCCAGAGGTGAGAGCCTGGTGATCTGTAACACAGGTTTTACCTACCACGGACACCAGTCTCTCACAAAGGTATCTGAAAGTGTAATATTATATATTGCCTCTGTATTTGTTTATGTCTGCTGCCTTTGTGAAAGAAATCAATAAAGAATTTATTTATTATTATTATCCCCAAAATAAAAAAAAAGATCATATTAATGTATAATTGTTAATATTGCAGACTGTGAAGAACGAAGTGAACGTGCCTTGTTTGAAGAACTTTGTAGAGATGTTATACAGTCACACTCTAGACGCGAGCACTAAATCGAAGCATAGACTAGCTCTGTTTCCACTAGTCACCTGCCTGTTGTGTGTGTCACAGAAGCAGTTCTTCTTGGCTAACTGGCACTGTTTCTTAGCTATGTGCTTGTCACATCTGAAGAATAGAGATCCTAAGATGTGCAGGGTCGCCTTAGGTTAGTGCTTATTTATTATGATACTAATAACGTGTTAAAGTGAAGTGTAAGAGTAAAGATTGAGTTCTTTACTTGTAGTAGTAGTAGTGAGACTTTTAGTAATGAGTGATTGTCTTTCTACAGAATCTCTGTACCGTCTGCTCTGGGTGTACATGATAAGAATCAAATGTGAAAGTAATTCAGCAACACAGTCTCGTTTACAAAGTATAGTCAACTCTCTGTTCCCAAAGGGCTCTAAAGGCGTGGTTCCGCGCGACATGCCGCTCAATATATTCGTCAAAATCATACAGTTTATAGCCCAAGAGAGATTAGATTTTGCAATGCGTGAGATTGTCTTTGATCTACTGATGGTAGGACGTCCGATCAAGATTATATTGACTCCAGAAAGGATGTCTATAGGCCTCCGTGCGTTCTTGGTAGTAGCTGATAGTTTGCAGCAAAAGGAAGGTGAACCACCTATGCCTCGGACTTCAGGAACATTACCTTCAGGAAACACTCTTAGAGTAAAAAAGACTTTCTTGAATAAAATGTTGACTGATGAGACGGCGAGGTCGATAGGAATGAGTGCTTACTTCCCGTACGTGAGGCGAGTTCTAGTCGAGATTCTGAGAGCGTTAGATGCACACTATGGTAGACCCCTCATGTTAACTAATACGCAAAATGTGACCAAAGAACAAGAAATAAATACAGGGGAAAGGAAACCAAGAATTGACTTGTTCAGAACCTGTGTAGCGGCGATACCAAGGTAAACATTAAATTATTAGTCACGTATCTCTAAGAGTAGTCTATAGTGATAGTTTGATGCCTATTCGTGGCATTATTTGTGGATAAACCCGAATGTTTTATACTGCTGTGTATGTTTTTTATGTATTGTATCTGCTATCTTATATCAATACAAAAATATCGATTTGTGTAAGAACAGATGATGCCACTTGGGATTTTTGTGTAACTTACGTATCAAGAGTATCAGCGGTCGATGATATTTTATGAGCTATTTAGTTGCGACATTAGTAGCAGGCGTGGCTTAATGATAAATAATATTAATTATAGTTTAATTCATTCGAATTCACATGTTGTTACTTAAAATTAACTAAGACTGTTCGGTGAATGAATTAAGTCCTTAGATTGCCTGCTACCTTCGAGCTTCAGAGGGCAACTGTCTCCTCCTCTAGCTGTTCCTGGCGACTTCCATGCATTGTTTATCGTTTACAGATTGATCCCAGAAGGCATGGCTTCCAGTGAGTTAGTAGAGCTACTCTGTCGTCTAACTGTACACATGGACGAGGAGTTGCGCGGACTCTCCTTCCAAAGTCTCCAGACTCTCATTGTAGACTTCCCCGAGTGGAGACAGGATGTACTCGCGGGATTCACACAGTTCCTAGCCAAAGAAGTTCAGGTAATGTATTAATTTTATTAATGTTTTTGGTTATGTGGGACCTTTTTTGTAGATGGTTAAATTTAATAAGCATCCAAGCTTGACCAAAACCCTTTAAATATATTTGCTGTTATTTAATAATGCAATGTTTTCAGGATACGTCACCCCAGTTAGTAGAGAATGGTCTTCGTATGCTCCTGCAACTGCTTACGAGTTGGAAGAATGGTGAGCCCGTCGCCAGCAGCGTCCCCACTAAACAAGAACCCTTGGCCTCAGTGATTAGAGGAGCTGAAGCACTCGGGCTTGTGATGCTGTGTCAGTGTAAGGCGTATCCTAGAAGACTTGCGGTACATGTGCTGAGGTAATATACATACATACCTACATTCATACCGTGACGCGTCTACTTGTTGGCGCGATCTGCTACGATCTAAACAACAACACTTCTGTTTATTTGACTCAATACATGTATTTATGTCTCCTTAGGGAAGCGAAATATCTATTAGAGAAGCTTCAAGTTAGTCGCGACGAGCCAGCTTTGATCGATGCGGCGGACGTGCACGTGCCTCTCTTAGCCGAGCGTTGTCTGCCGCTGCTTCCACCCGCTGAGAAACAAGCCATACTCGCCGCCGGACAACCAGACCTCGTCTGGATAGCTGAGAGAAGTCACGCAGTTTGGACTGCCGGTAAATATACATCGCCATTAATAATACATTCATTCAAAAGTAACCCTGTCTGTTTGTTTGTCGCTCTTTCATGGAAAATTAAAAATATTAAATTTCCATTATTTAACCTCATATAAAGTACAGACTTGCATTATCAATATTCCTAATGTGTTTACATAAAATAGTGCATCCAATCTAAGAAGTAACGTTTGACAGTTTTGATAGATTGTCAGTAGGGATGGAGTCTTAAGATATTGGTTTCATATCTTGGTATTTACTAAAAGATACGTATTAATAGTATTTTAACAGCAGTGAATTAATTGGAACATTTATCATGAATGTTGTAGAAAACTAGCATATGTTTACAAATAATGAAAGTTTATGAGATTACATTAAATAGGGGTTTTTTCAGATGTTAACAACGCGTATTGGTTTATTAAAAATTGGTCAAGTGCGAGTGGGACTCGCGCACGAAGGGTTCCGTACCATTATCTATGCAACATAAGGCAACGTTATTAGTATCGAGCAAGAAACGGTAAAAAAAATCCGTTTTTTGTATGGGAGCCCCCCTTAAATATTTATTTTATTTTATTTTTAGTATTTGTTGTTATAGCGGCAATAGAAATACATCATCTGTGAAAATTTCAACTGTCTAGCTATCACCGTTCTTGAGATACAGCCTGGTGACAGACGGACGGACGGACGGACGGACGGACGGACGGACGGACGGACGGACGGACGGACGGACGGACGGACAGCGAAGTCTCAGTAATAGGGTTTCCGTTTTTACCCTTTGGGTACGGAACCCTAAAAACGACGTTTTATCGACGTTAAAAAAAGTCACAGCCCTACGGTACATCTAACCTTACTACGTGACTTTAGGATGCGGTCAAGACAAAAAATTTTCGCTTGTAAATGTTGGTTATTTTGCTTTATTTTTGGGATTTCAATTTAACCTTAGTAATTAAGAATATAGCGTATTTGTAAAATTAGGATATCAATACAATTATATACCTTTTAGTAAATGGATATAAAAAAATATGCATATTACGTCTCTGCAAAGTTATTTCGACTTGAACAGTATGCAACGTTAAACGGCACCTATAAAATTAGAGTTAAGTTAGTGCAGTCATGCGTGACGTGTTGACGTCTAGTAGTATGTTACCTATAACAGTTTTTTTTACTAAAGTACGTAAGTAAGTGTGAGTGATTGTTATTCAATTATTTTCCTAGGCGTTCAATATGATGAAACATCAAGCAAGAATAGTTGGAGTGGCAGTGCTTCCAACGGTGCAGATCCCTGGGAGGTAATAATGTAGAATTTTTTAAAAAGTAATTCTCAAAAATAAAGAATTTATTCATAAACTTTTATGTTATTTATGTGACTTTTTTAAAATTTAACTTTTTTTATGATAGTTTGACTATGTAATTCTCGTTTTTATTCCTGGAAGTTTAGGTAATTGTTTTTTATTAGCCCCTACAAAGATATAAGTACTTAACTACTTAATTTTTAATTTTTCACAGGTAGTGTTATTTGGTTTGTTAGAACGTACTCGAGTGTCAGCACGTTGTCCGTCAACCATAGCTCAGGCCTGGCCTATCCTTCATGCCAGAATACACGCACTCTTTACCATCATTGAACCAGCGTAAGTATCTTGTATTTAACTATCATATCTTTTACAAACTGAGGCAATTAAATTTATTTACTCTGTCAACTGAGCTATCGTGATACAAGTAAATTTCTTCGTTATGTAGTTTCAATTCAACATTGCAGTAATGTATCACAAAGTCGAACCATATAGCATTTGTATTTTTGGCTATAACCAAATATTCCTTAGCTATTGATAAGCTTTATTTCGTTATTAGAGCCATTACTGCCAGATGAAAGTACAATGAAATAAAATACGAAAGTAAATGTGCTAGATGTATAAGATTCGATTCACGTTCAATACTTTTTATGAACTCAATATATATTCGGTACAAAAGTTTATGAAATAGTTTATTAAATGTTACTTCTTAAAGTCGCCTCTTACGATATCTATAATTAGAAACCTTTACAGGCCAGTGAATGACAACCGTGCATCACTTTTATCTCGGTCACCAGCTCTACCTAGGAAACCAGAGAAAGAAAGAGATGGATATATGCAAGTAAGTGTTCTTTATACTTTATTATTGGTTATTTCTTTTTAAATGAGTGTTTTTTTATCAACTTTTCTTAATTATAGGTGTGGAAATATTATATGACTATGGCGTATTTGGTAGTGCCAGCTGTACCAAGTCCAGTCATACGATGTGCGAGCCCTGATCTAAGTCTAAGGTATGATATATATAACATTTGGTTATAACAAACATACAACACATATATACACACAAATTTAAAGTTAAATATAGTTATATCTACAAAATATTTGCTTAATATGTATAACTACTTTTATGTGACAGTTTCAAAAATTATATTTTCAATTTAAAAGAAATAAAGGTCTTCACAATCATTCTCGTAGTTAAGTCGTTAAAAGTAGTTTCATATCAATATTGTTTGCTCACGGAATTATTTAATCTTTATTATTATTTTATCTAGTAGATAATCTTAGTGTCTGTATAATAGAAATCATTGTTGTGGGTACCTGGCTATTTTTTAAATATGCATATTTACAATACACAGAAAACATACAGACACTGTAAAATATCTGTGTTCATTGCGATTATAATATATATATTGATATACAGTTTTAACCAGCCGAAAATATGTAATAATGGTTTAAATGACGAGCCTCGTGGTTGAGTGGTTCATGTAACGGACTGCCGATCAAGGGGTCGCGGGTTCGATTCCCGCTCGGGACAAACATTTGTGTGATTTTTCTAATTGTCATACAAATGTTTGTACTGCGTCTGGGTGTTTCTATGTATTATAAGTATGTATTTACAAACAAAAAGTAGTATATGTATTCTATCCGTATTCTGGTACCCATAACACAAGCATATAAGCTTAGCTTGGGACCAGAGGACGTTGTGTGAAATGTCCATGAATATTTATTATTTATTTATATTTAATGAAAATCTAGAATCTGTAGAAAATCTACATTTCCTTTACAGCAGTTATCTAGCGTGTTATTAGTACCTATGTTGTTTACTAAGTGAGACACGACAGAAACTAGATTTAATTTCAAATCGTAGTTAATAATAGGCTTAATGTGGAATTTAATTTCAACATTTCTTATTAATTGGCATTCAATTGTGTTTACGTATGTATGTAATTAGTAATTTATTAGCAGATGTTCAATGTATTTAATTTGGCTGCATTATTTCAATATACATAAATAATAGTCGTAATTCCAAATGTTTATGCATTTTATATCTAATAGGTATAGTAATATCTAAAAGGAGACACAACAGCATTTGGTGTTGTAATAATTATGCTGAGGAAATATTATGTTACATTAATTTATGTACAATAAATTTGTGTTTTTGTTGAAATGAAATGAAAAATCACTTAATGAAGTAGACATAATCTTTTTTCAGAAAATTATGTGCTTATGACAGGTCCAAAAAATTTTTCTCGCTACTACGATTTAAACATTTCTTTTATGCATGTCTTTGTAAAGTGTTACAATGGATTTTGTGTTTTATTTTATTTGGTTCCGTGTATATGAGGAAGTATAGCTGTGTAGAAAATAATATAACAATGCTAACAAATACATAAATTATTGGTATGTTATTTAGGGATATGGCATAATGTACAGTACACGTAATAGTTACGTGTTAGAAAGTGCAATACATCTATTTTATGTAGTAACCACATTCTTGCTTGGATTACGGTTACTTTTGATAGACATTAACGCTTTATAGGCATTATTACTTTCACAAAAAAATGGTTTTTCAATGTTCAGTAATGAAATAAAATAACAACTTCTTAATCCTAAAACGGCACGCATCTTTGTGGGGCATGGGGTGCCACTATAACGGGGAGGAGGATTTGGTCTAAAACCTGGTCTATAAAATAATGCCGACCAAGTAGAGACAATTGAAAATGGTAAATATCTATATATGCATGGTCTGTTAAGTATGTACTACGAGTACTTTTATACGAGTATTTCTAGATGTAAATGTTTAAAAATACGTTAGTGTAGGTAGGGTATGTGATGTTTGTTGGTGTGGTTCGCATAATGTAATGAGCGTCAGTATGATGTGTCCAGTAGCGCTGAGGGAGGTCTGGCTGAGGGGTGGGGCCAGGCGCTGAGCTCGTCGAGTGAGAGCCTGAACGCGCCGGGTGGTTTCTTCACGCTGCCGTTGAGCTATGCGCGCGCTCACAGACAACACAAACGAACGAGGTGGACATTATAGCTCGCTATGTGCACCTCGCGCTATCAAACAAACATTACATCAACATTGTATCGGTTCCGTACATGGCTTGTTGTATATACGCCCGCCACCACACACCACAAGCTATACACTTCATTGTAAACAACGGTGTTTTGAGGAATCATCCGTTTGTCCCTTTGTCTGTTCTTGTCTTATTGTTGCTCCAACTCAACCTATTATGATTCTGGTACAATTTTAACCTCATCAAGGTTATCATTAGCTAGGTTATAAAATTGTGCAGGTGGTTTTATAGTTAAACATTATAACTATTATTTTATTGTTTAATACTCAAATCCTTTCTTAAAAGTCCATGATGGAATTGATACAAATACGAGACATGTGACTTACAGTCGTGGGTGGCCTCGTCGATTCTCCTTTAGCTCATGATCACGTCATTCAAACGCACATCTAGCGCATTCAATTAGTGTAGGGTTACCAGCTATTAAAAACATGTACCAAGTATTATAGAAACTATCACAAGACACAAATATTATGTTAGATACTTGTGCAACTATTGACTAATAGTGTATCATCTTATTTAAATTTACAAACAAAATGTGTGCCAATATAACTCTCACTTTATCGCAGAGGTATGTCTAGAGAAAACAAGAGTTCTGTCTTAAGATTATCGTCTATATGATTATTCTCATACAAGTTACTGTAATACAATCATAATAATTTATAGATTTCATTTATATCTGACGATTTAATGCTGTTGATTCTTTGGTTTTAGTTACAAAATGGGGAAATTAGTAACACGAAAACCTGGTAACCCTATAGATTGAGTTGTAAATGCGTTGTTAAACTTGTTGTGGTCGTTTTAAAGGGTACTCTCTGTTTGTGTTGTTTATAACTCCTTTTTACTATACCAAAGAAAACACGTGACACATCACCATACATGTGCATTAAACATAACATTAGACTCATATTTTTGTATGATTAAACAATATAGACCATCATTTCTATAGTAGATGTAGACGCTATATATAAAATTCTGTATGTGAAGCAAATGTGCTCGCGTTATCTCGGAGCATGCCTAATATATTACCATTATTTTCAAACAATTAATAGAATAGATTTAGTTTATATTTGTGTTAATATAAGATTTAATAAACTTTGTGTTACAAAAGGTTGCCGCTTCTGGGACATTGGAGCAATCTGTTAAATTTATTTTAAATCAAATAAAATTATATGTTTAGTTACATCTCTCAAGGTTCCGCAGTTTTATGTTAGTAGTTTATGCATTGACAGTAGGAAAACCTATCTACTATATTCTATTCTAATAAAAACACAGTTAATGATTACCAGTACCTTGCTACTCAATAACTGTTTTAATTAAAAAGTTGACAAATCTATTCCATAAATGCCCAGTATACTTACTACGCGGTATCCCCACACCCATATAGTTTCCGTAACATGATATTTTTGAGCTTTCATACTACACATGACAATATGATGTGATAAACTGTACATTTCTTTGTAATATTTTATTCCTGCAGTGTGCTCTTTCTATCGGCCTGTCCTGATACGCTTTGGGGGTAAAGGTTTACAATAGTTCTTCGTGTCGTGATGTCCTAGATATATGCTCTTATATATATGCTCATTTTTGTTAAATGTAATATTGTTAAAAGACTTGTGTAGGTAGGTCATCATGATATACGTATAGTTTACGTAGACAGCATAAAATGTATTTGCTCTTTATAAATATATGGCCCATTATTCGACACAGGCTTGTTTAATATCAAATTATTTGATCTATGACATGATGCTGGCGAGGCGGGTTGGTATATTGTATAGCGTATGTCTTAGCTGACTCTTACCGTATCTATTAGTAGAATCATGTATCTAAACTTATACAACGGAAATCAAATTTCGTGCAATAAAAATCACACTAAAACATCGTGTTTTTCGAAAAATCTGAGCTGAACCTGGCCTTCAAACGAAATTACTTGGTCTTCAAAATTAAACAATATATAGGTCACCTTTTGTAAGGAATCACAGCGTTCTTTCATATTGTACAGACTCTCTGTCAACGTTAAATGTTTCCAGTATATAATTGTATGTGTTAACATTATAGTTACGTGTATTATGTATATAACGTAGGTTAACTCATTGTTTTGTTAGCATTCGCTGTGAGCTTTTTAATACTAGTGTTAATTTATGTTTTAACGACATGTTCTAAGTTGTCCTGGTGTTATTTACCCTCGCCTTTTTTAGTAAGGTAGGCAGTAGGTTGTAAGCTTTTTATCTAGTTTTAGATTTGTATGGTTTCATTCAACCAAAAGTATGATTTGAAATTTAATGATTTTTCTTTTTCTTTCATTAAGGGATTGATCAAACAAATGTATAGATTCAAAATCGTACTTATTTAGTTCGAAAAAAGGTATAGCCTTATAATTTTAAATTGTACTGATCTGATGAGAACACATTTTTTAAAACAAACTTTTAAACAGCGAATATTAGGAGCTAATAATCAGTTTTATATCATGCAAGTCAACTACCAGGTCCTATATGTTTTTATGTAAAACAATGGGTATTCAAGATGATTAATATATATTGTGTTATAATATGTCAGTTCATCGCCCGACTCGCTCAGTGAGCGGAGCGGTGGTGAAGCGCGCGGTACACTAGCGTCGCCCGGCTCCCTGCACAAGCTGGCCGTGCCGCTCGCTCGCTGTGAGGTGCCGGAGGTACGAGACGCGGCGGTCGCAGCTTGCGGGAATATTAATCCCGATGCACTCAAGTAAGATATCACTAACAACAATTCATTTCTTTCCTTTCGAACGTATTAAGATCTTCTAAAAGTTGAAGGTTTCTGGTATTTACATCGTGTACAGATCTAATTGATTAAGTTGCATTTACATGAAAAGTGGGTGTCAACGGCAGACGGTATCAGTTAAAAGTTAGTGTTTGTATGAATTTTTTACATCATGATATTTTCGCGACAGGTACATGTAGAAAGTCAGGAATAAATGTTCTTTCGAGACCACCAAATATGGATTAAATCTTGTCCGCACGTAAATAAACAAATATTAATGGATATATGTTTGTTACACAGAGATCTGATGGAAGAACTTTTACCACTGCTACGTGAGGCTGTGGACCGCAAACAAGAGAATATGCGCAGACGACGTCGTCGCGACGCGCTGAGATTACATCTCAACAAATTGCTTCTACTCATTGCGCAGAAGAAGACGTTCTCTAGCAGGTATACACTTATGCCAGTATTATTTTTTGCTCGTCACAGAAACACTTTTGACCAAGTATTGTATGTTGACAGTGCGTTCGCTCTAGAAGGTGGTAGTCTCCATCCTACACTGACCGAGTACTTGGACGGCGCTCGTCAATGTCTCGAGGTTGAGATAGAAAAGGACGCGCCCGCCGCAAGGGAACAACGGATCACGTTCGCTGATTTTGTCACAGAGCTTATCAAAAGTTTTCCATGTAAGTTTAAACTTTTACTTTATACTATTTTATAGTAGATAATGACGATAAACAGGCACGAAGAAGTATATAGTGAATTGTGAAGAACTAACATAAGTTATTCTCTACAGTGGAGATGTACGGCTCTCTGTTGAAGAAAGAGTTGTGTCGCAGTTTGTTCTCTCTATTCTCCGGGTGGTGTGGACCTCTGGCCAAACATCTTGGTACTCTGGTCACGCAGCCAACACAAGTTGAAAATGATGACCGACTCAACCTGTCAGCACTTAAGGTATGTATTACTTAATTAATAATGCTATCATTACTTATATTTGACTATTTAACTGTTTGTTATTTTAAAACAATTAGATCAATATCTAATAATTAGTGTTTTTTAAAACATCGAACGTATTTTACATTTATGTACTGTACTTTCTTTTGTATTTGTAAATCACATGATTATATATTTTTATATTTTGTTGTTATATTATTATTATTATATTATTAGGCAATGAGTGCGCTCGTATGCTGCGGTCCATGTTTCGCTCCGTCTGCACTAGCTGAAGATGGCTCCCTCTATCCGTGGCTCAGTGAAATGCTTTCCTCCACTAACGATAAGGTAAGTCTTTCATAATAATATCGATCACTAGAGGGTGTTTATAAAACAGGGTATGTGTACAAATAGGTCTATTAACAGCATAAGAATTCTGGTCATTAATTCCAATAATACCGGGCGTGACCAAGTATAATATTACTATGTTGGTTGTAAGTACCGCGCCCGCGTTCAGTCAACATTATGCAAATGGGCTATTCCAATTGACTGAACAGATTGATAAATATTGCCTTGAAATAAGTTCCCAAAATACCTGAAATTATTTACCTGAAACCTTTATTTAACTTAGATGCAAGCCTATTTGCTTGACATAAGTAACGCAAAACAATTGATAACATTGTATGTATGTATATTGTCATAGATATACGAGTTGGCCCGTGAGACGATAGTGTTATTGCTGGACTGTAACCCAGACATCGGTCCACTGCTGGACTGGACGGTAGATAAATGTTTCACTGGAGCCCCGCGTGTCGCAGACGGCTGCTTCATGGCACTTGCAACTATATTTAGTGCACGGTGAGTTTATATTTAATATATTCATAATTATTGGAAATGGCACATGTTTTTAGGTTTAGTCACTCTACTCGTCAGTGACTTCTGACTATAAAATCACTTTAAAATAACATATTCCATGATATCACCATTGATATGTCTTTTTGTATGTTGTCTGACTTGCTAAGCCAATCAGATATGTTTTTCTTATGTTTACTGGTATAAAGCAGTATAAACAAAATAAAAACCTCATAATGTTTTACTTTTATGAGACTTACAATATTAAATAGGATACATTGTACAAGTCTCCGAAACCACAGCTTGTTGACTGAATGTGTTTCATGTGGCGCCATCATGTTCTCTGTTAAGAGCTCGGTGGTGCAGGTGGTGCTATAATGTTTGTAGTTGACGAGTGGTTCATACAATTTTCGTTAGTTGGCGTTTCTTTACATGGTTTGAAAATAAAAGTCAGAAATACTTGATTTTATTGTTATACATATTATCAATCTTTGGTAATGCGATAATTAATATAAAATTAATATTGTGTTTAATATTAATTAAAAATGATATTGATTTTATTGCACAAATTTTAACCCACATAATGTTATACACAATAAAATTTACTAGTAGTGTCCTCTAGTGTCTGTGTTTTAAGTATTTTATAATAAGATGAAGCTCGGATTCGAAATGAGTTGCGTTGCTTTAAAGTAGTTTACAGAGGGCGCGAATGGTCTCGGGTCCTATAATAAAGCGCTCTCTATTTGTTAAATGTTGATTTACTAGAAGGCATAAGCTACAATATGATTCCCATTTTGCTGTATTACTGGTCCTTGTGTATAACCATCATAAAAGCGTAAAAAGCACTAGATGCCGCTAGTGGTATATTTAATTGTAGTTTCTTTAAATGATAGATGTTGTTGCATAAATAAAACTACTTTTTATGGATTTGGACGCGTATATTTGTTTTAGTTTTAGCCCGACGTTTCGGAGACTAGACTTTGCAAATGAGTCGCGCAAGTGTTAGAAAATAAGATGTTGTTACTTCATTATTTCGTAAGGCGGGTAAAAACCCGACGTTTTATCTGTTTCCGGTGTCATACCATGAAAAATAATTCAAAACATGGCCGCTCTTGTGACATAGGGGCATAAAGCTTTCCTTAAATATGGATAAACCATTTCGGAAGATTACGTTATAATATTTACGCGTACGCGCTTGGTATTTAGAAACCAAACCTTAACAAATATAAAAAAAAGCTATTCTCTTGAGTCATTCTACCTTTAAAAAACCACATCAAAATCCGTTCCGTGGTTTTGAAGATATAACCTTACATAGAGATATACTTACAAAAATAACCACTTTGTTTTATATAATCCATCCATCCACCATCGGCTTGTCTTCGTCCGTTGTTGGACATAGGCCTCCCCCATAGAACGCCATTACGCGCGCTCCACCTCGTCGGGGGCCGCCCAACGCTGCGTCCGCCGGTTAGTGGTCGCCACTCCAAGATTTTTCTTTCCCAACGATCAATAGTCCTACGAGCGATGTGGCCCGCCTATCGTAGGGATAGCACGCTGTGCAACCTTGAGCATAGATACGAGTTATGATAAGTTAAGATATCTAATACATACTCTTTTATAGTTAGCTGACTCTATCAAACACCAAACCTTAACAAATTATACAAAAAAAAATCCATCCTGTTAAACCATCTTGCTTCTACAATAAGTAAGGATGTAATATAGGGATGTGTTTTTAACATTAATAATAAAAATTTTACTTTCTGCAATATCCTGTAATTGACAAATTTAATTCGTCTCCGACCGCATAACTGTCATATAAGGGGATGAGATATTCCCCTTCTGTTTTCAAATAAAGATATTAACGAATTCGAAAAAATTGCCATACCAATGTCTAGATGACTTCCGACATAACTGCGCTGTTTGTGTCGGGAAGTGAATTAGACTCGGTTCTTCAAATTGATTTAATAAACGCACTTCAGTCTTACTGTACCAACCAATATTTTCGAATCGTTTTGCTAATTTTAGGCCTAGGGCATCCTATAGGGGATAGTATTTTTTCTTGTCTATTTCAATGTTTTTTAACAGGCGTCTCAATCAACTAGCTTACTAGGCAATCCAAAAGCAATATTTAGGTTGAAAAATATTCAGTGTTTTCGTTAATATCAATGATAAAATGTAATACAAAAAATCTATTGTCTCCTTCGAAACGGTTACATCGATATTACTGAAATTTTGCGTGCATATCGGTTAGGTCCGATAATCTATTTTTTATACCACTAAGCTTAAGGGGGAGAGAGTTTTCCATTAAGTATATTATGTAAATAAATTATAAATTTAATACTAGTTTAAATATTTTTGCCTACACTATTGCATTTGGTTAATCTTGTAATAATAGTTGTACTGTGTAAATATATAATAGTTATTAAATATTGCCAATATGCGACCGGAAATATCAATATTTAATGTGTGAAAAGTGTTTAGGTAAAGGTGCCAATAACTTTTCCTTTGCTTATGTAATAAATAAGTATCTAGTGTAACAATGATGGTAGTTAAAAAATGATAAACGTTTCTGTGTTGAGCATGTCTTCCTTCATAAGTGGAGACCAGTTAGTGCGCTATACTTGTCAGTAAAGGGTTATGTTTCCATTTTTCATAATTCTCTTATAGAGATCGGATTACATTTTGGAATAAGCACCCTTGGGGTGGTAATTGAAAACACGGATAAAGGACATAATGTATTCTTAATCCGACACCATACCGACGGGAAACATATTACTTGTATTAGCGAATACAGAATTTTTTGGAATTTTTTTTGTATGCTAAGACTTAATCTTCCATTTTAATATGCTTAATTAGTAGGTAGTGTAAAGTAATCCTTTGATGTAAATAAACGCTTTCTATAAAATATACAATAGCACGTCTCAGTACTTAGTGGTCTCTGTCTTTTGTATGCAAACTGAGATACGATAACTCTTTAAGCAAGTTTTGTATCCGCTACAGTTTGTACCTATCGGCTGTCTTCGAGCTTATTGTTACTAAAATATTAATTTATAGCTTACTAGCTGTGTCACGCGGTGTTACCCGCGGTAAAAAGGATAAAAGATCTCTTCGTTCTTATTATCCCACGGGAACGTTGTATTCTTTCGGGATAAAAAGTACCCTATAATTTATTCTGATGTATAAGCTACATTATTGTAAAGTTTCATTAAAATCCACTCAGTAGGTTTTGCATGAAAGAGTAACAAACATCGAAACATCCTCACAAACTTTCACATTACTAGCTGATGCCCGCGACTTCGTATGCATGGGGTTTGGAAAATTTTCCCCATTACATAACACTACTGCTTCGCTCCTATTAGACGCAGTGTGATGTTACATATATATAGCCTATAGCCTTCCTCGATAAATGTACAATCCCACACTGAAAAAATTTTCTAAATCAGACCAGTGGTTCCTGAGATTAGCGCGTTCAAACTCTCTCTCTCCAGCCCATTTACCTGTTGGGCACAGGCCTCCTCCAGTTTGGGAGGGATTATGGTCTACTGTACCGCGCTGGCGTGTTGAAACAGGGTTTATTTTCGAGTTTTCTGTCTCTCACAGAGGATGTTATCTGTTAATAATATCCCTTAGCTGACTTTTACAGCACCCTTGGGAGGAGATGGGGTGGTGACACCTGTATTCTTAATCCGTTACCACACGCGTTCAAACAAACAAACATAATATTAATATAGATTAGGATACACAGTTTATTTTATACATGATCTAGTGGATCGTGCAACGGTTTGCCGTTCACCAGGTCATTGGTTCGATTCCCGCTCAGGATAAATATTTGTGTTATTTTTAGACAACTATTTGTACTGCGTCTGTGTGTTTTGTATGTATTCTGCTACCTATAATCAAAGCAAATAAGCTTAGCTTGGGACCAGAGGACGTTGTGTGAAATTCGATAATATTAAAAAAAATAGCTAATTCATGATGTTTACTTTAAGTCTTATGATTAAAAGTACTATGAACACTGACGTTTATAATTAAGTGGAGGGCTGAAAGTTCGTGGAATGAAAGATTTTTAAAAGAAGTCTGTGAATAAAATGAAGCTATAAAACATTTTTTCTTTTTCCGTTGAATGTCTTTATTAGATCTATGAATTAATATTCTCATCTTTTACTTTGAATATCAACCTGCCGTAGACAAACGTCAAACGTATAGAATTGAATGTAAATGTGTTTCATAGGTTTTTAAATTATTTTAAATCATAGGTATATAGCATGGCATTTCCATTAGTGATATTCTAACGTACCTATGTTGCTTACAATCCTCTATTACTGTTAACTGGTGAGGGGATCGAGTTAGTTATGTGCCGGTGAGATTTAGCACGATATTAAATTGGCAGTGATACGAGATGTTTGTGAGGGTACGTGGCACACACACATCATTATACTTTAACTAACATAACTTTACCTAACCAGAATCGTTTCGATTCCGAATGCAATATAATGTTTCTGATACTATAATATACTACCTCTTTGTCCTCTGTGTCCGTTTGTTCATAGTATTAAAATGATGGACTTCCATGTAATGTCAACTAATACCTTTTTTACACCTTAAAGTATTGATTTTAAAAACTCGTGGAATAGATATTTTTCTTTAATTTTCGTAATTCTATTTTAAACTAGTCATAAATATTATAAAACAAAGTCCGCCGCAGTGTTTTCCCGTTTTGTCGCGATAAAAGTAATAAGCTCTAACGGGTTTTTTCCAGTATATATATCTCCTCCTTTTACCGATAATATATGTAACCGTAGAAAAGATACTCGTGCAGCTACTAATCGCTAATTAATTACTAAATATAAAAAAATGTACCTGACAAATGTTTGCTCTCGCTATTACCGAATATAACTATTAGAAATTAAATTTTTGTGTGATATAGTCAATATTTCGCGAAATGTTTAACATCACGCTACGAACTTTAGAAGCGGGACGCATACACAAATATTACCCAAGGTCGGTATACCACGCGAATAAAGTCCCGGGCACAGCTAGTCAACATTATAAATGATGCATTTATATAATATTGTTTGTTGTGGTGTGAGAGTTGTTGCAGAGGGAACGCGTTTATTGGCTTGATTAGTGTCGAAGTGCGCTGTAGGTTGTTAATGTATATATAAATATATAATTACTCGTATATAATAATTACTCGTTTACACTGTGTAAGCTAGTAGCTAGCTAGTTGTACTGTACTCGTGTTAGCAGTTTACATAATCAAATGTGTATACTTGTTTCAAACTAAAAACATATTTTTTCTGAAACCTTTCCGGAAGTTTTAATCCTATTATCCCAACACACCTAGTCAGCAGTAGTCTTTATGGGCTGCGGCAAGAAGCTTTTGATAAATATATTATTTGGATGTCCGTCTTTCCCTATATGAATTAGTTTCAAGTTGTGTTCAAGCAGCGCATTACTACAGTATATTTACCAGGCGAGTATACTCGTACGCTACCACGCATCCACATGGCTATGGATAAGTTTCGTGTGGATGTGCGGACACTACTAATATTTCATACTGATATCTCCATCGGTATATAATCAAATGTAGCTGCGATTTACAATATTATAAACAAATAGACATCTGTATATATAAAAGAAAGTCGTGTTAGTTAGGCCGAAAATTGGTGTGAAGCTAGCTTAGAAAAAAGAATAGGATAAAAACTTAATGTTATATTAGACTCTGTAACATTAACGCGATTCATTCACTAAAAACAAAACCACTTTTAATTTTATTTTTCATTCAACTTGCTGGCTATTAAAATCTAACGTTATCTAGTTTATAGAATTATTGTGTATTAAATATAAAGTTGTGTTTCTATTAATGTTTTATAATATACCTTATTGCCACCTGAATTATTTGAAAAGGATATCTTATACTAAACTTTCGTTGCACAAAGAGACGCTTCTTGAGCGACTCCGCTTGCAATGTAATAAAGCAGCAGACGGCAGACTACTTGTATTTTCAACTTATGTATAACTACCAAGACAATATCCTCAAGTATCGTTATTTATTATATATGACTTTATTTGAGTCCTTATTGAGTCTGACGGGCCTCGTGGTGCACTGGTTAGTGTAACGGACTGCCGCGCTCGCTAGGTCAGGGTTCTATTCGCCTACAGGACAATCATTTGTATGATGTTTGTATTTTAAACACAGATACTGCAACTGGGTGTTGCCTGGCTAAAGTACATAATCACAAAAAATAACAGTAAATGTAGTAGAGACCTGTATCTGTACGCTGGCACCGCCGTACTCAGATCCGATGGCAGCATGTTAATCTTTTGCTTATGTATTGACAAGCAAAAGCTTAGCTTGCTGCCGTCGAATCTTGTGAATTTAAGTCTATTACAGTAGAGATACGCCTTTCAAAATATTTACCTTTTCGGTTTTCTGTATAATATAATGATGCGTAAATAGGACTGCAAACACTCTAAGCCAAATATAACACATGTGCGTGTTTTAAATAAGTAACTAAACTTTGTCTGTGTGTGTGTCTTCATGTCACGACATGTGATCTATGTATGTAATGGTGATGGTGATAACGATTTGTACTGAAATCTTACGATAGATTTTATTTGTCAGGGAGTACCCGTGTGACCACTACACGGCTATCATCAACGTGACACTGATGTGTACGGGGTGCCCGAGAGCCCCCGTACATGAGAGTGCCCTACAACTGCTTCAACTACTTGACAAACGATTCTTCGGTACTGTAGGACCATTACCCGCCGACGACGAGCCAGGTCAGTTAATAAAGCAATTACGAAACGCTATCGCTTTCTTATTCATCAATTATTTTATTATTTTACTGAGTTCTCACCCTAGTTTTATTTTACTTACTAACAGATGTTTAAAACAGGTTGTCTACTAAAATCTGTTTACAGATTAAAGAATATCTAATAACAGGTTTAAAAAGAAAACAAATATCTAGATACACGACGTTCAAAGGACAGGCACAAAGCGATTGGTTTTTAAAAGGAAGTTTTGGAAGTTTGGTATATTTAATACCAATCGCTTTGTGCCTGTCCTTTGAACGTCGTTTATCTAGATATTTGTTGCCAATTCATAAAAAGCTATTAGTGCTATGTTTGATAGAAACAGATAAATGTATAATAAGTTAGGTTGCAACTTGTTACGTTGTATTAGTTCTTGTAAATAGCTCTCAAAGCAAGAGCACAGCATCTATGTAGTTAGTTACTAAGCGACGGCGACTATAGGTACATCACATTCAATGGCTTGCAAACTTTATTATGAGCTTCACAGGTATTAAGCTTAGTGGCAGACTTATACATTTATATATAAAAGGAACCAAGTTCGTATCAATTAATAAATAAACTGAAACCTGTTCCCTATATTTGCCTCTAAATATTTGTAATTATTCTATTTCTCCTGGACTCCGTTATTGGACGTTATTTTAAGTGTTAGTTTACGTTATTTTAAGTGTTAGTTATTTTAGTGTTCCTGGACGTTATTTTAAGTGGTAAATATCTAGGAGAAGATTTTCAGACAATATAGATTTTTTCTGTCGAAGTGAGAAATCAGGTCTAATTTGAATCAAATCTTCCGATGAAATAAGTACCTCCTCCTTTCATCATTGAAAAAGCCTTTCGCCAGAAGGATAACAACATCTTTATGTTGTGACGAAAAGTGACACGATTTAACTTTCTCATATAGGTAACAGCCACTGTTTATTCTATCAAACATATTACAATAAATAATTCATTTATTAGGCATTATTATATAAATACGTTCATCACAATATTAAAGAAAACATCAACATATTACTGCACTATAACATTTAGAGCACAAAATACTTGCAATTTCGTAAACCGCGAAAGTTTATTTTCGAAACAGCTTCAATAGAATTATTTCTTTGGCTTCACTTCTGTGAATTACGTTTAGTACGTAACAAAATGGGGAGATCGATAGAACACTGGTAAGTAACTTGGTGACATCGTCTTAAAGCAGGAATATAAATTACAAAATATGTGACGCAAGGTAAGTCTATATTTATGGTAAGTACGCTATGCAATACATACATCTATTTTCCGTTAAAAGTTCATTAAAGTCTCACTATTGAATACTTGTTCTTCATTTTGGGATGGTACACAGACTGCGTACCATCCCAAAATGAATTACACGCTGGTCAGACATGTTAGCATAGGGTTTAATTTGAAGATTTTCATCTCTCACAGCAAAAGCTATCTGCTTAAAATAATACTACAATTGAGAGATGGGGTGATGACCCCCCAAAAAACAATACCGAGCTAAGTTTATAATTATGTGATAGGACCACTTTTTACGAATTTAGACGCGTATTTATTTGTTTTTCTTTTGGCCCGACGTTTCGGAGACTTTGCAGTCACCATGGTCACGGGTGAGACTGATCTTAAACCAAAGATTCTTCTTATAATTCTTGTTATTATGTAAATAATATTGTATTTAAGTATATAAACTTATTTTGCTTGTATACCTCTACAAAATTAAAAACTTTAGTCTAACATAAAATAAACTAAAGTGGTTTTATTTAAACGAATGAGTCGCGCAAGTGTTAGAAAATATTATATGTGATAGAAGTGAAAATATTACGGATAAAGATAAATGTGATAGCTAGATGGCGACGGCCTTTCATGTCATAAGCAGCGCTTTAAAAAATGTTCTAAGATCGACCGTGACATTGACCGTAACTGGTTAGGGTTGGTTATGTCTTCTGAGATATTATTTGTTGGTTGTTTATTCAAGCAACGAATAATAACAATGTTGACCGTAACCAAATAAATAGGCAATCGAAAAAACAAAATCACCAATATCAATCACAAATAAACCTAAGTCTATTGCCTACGAATATCTCACGTATTCATTCACAAGCTGGTTGTTTCTTTTGCCTATTCTCATTATTAGGCTTGCTTTCGTTTCTGACATAATTATTTGTCGCAAATTATACATATTAAAATAGCTTTTAATAAGAGTCTAGTAGTGAAAATAAGTTTGGTCTCCCAAAAGCCTTCGGCACCGTGTTGGAATGGCCAAGTTATTAATCTATCACGTCTGAATTTAAAAGCTAAGAGATTGTTATTTGAATGATGGGTAGATATAAAGTCTTGTAGGGCTCTCTTAGTACTTTTCTTAATATTGTAAATAGGTGATGAGTATACGGCCCGCTTGAAGGTTAGCGGTAACAGTAACTTAGGACGGTTGTAGAACCAGGCGTGTCGCTTCCGCGTCGCCGCCGCTGAACGAATATTTGGACACCCTTTTTTAAGAGATAAGATATTCTTCTTCTCAGCTCATTAACGTCCCACTGTTGGACTTGGGACTCGGAAGTGTATTTAGTCTACTATGCCACCTTGACAAGGCTTTTTATTTTAGCGTATGGTTTATTTTCGTAATTTCTATCTCACTAATGATTTTATTTGCCTACAATATCCATTAACTGGCTTTTACAGCACTTTTGAAAAAAAATGCGGTGGTGACACTTGTATTCTTAATTTGTCACCATACGGACAACTTTCAGTGATTTTAGGATTATTATTTCGACAGATTTTATTTTATGTACTGCAAATATGTATCTGTGCGTAGGTACGTTGTTGTTCATTCTAATAGCTATGAGCATTTTCCTGAAATTATGGTAACGACAAATCATATAGGGGATTACAATTAAATAAAACAATTTTTGAGTCATGTTTAGTGTATTTTTGGATTACAATGATTATGTTAAAGATAAATATGTACGTGTACAGTGTGTGTACACATTAAATTAATACAATATTGACATGTGTAGGAAAGTCTTAATAAATAAATATACATATGTACGTATAACACGTGTTTTCCTTAGATTATACGAGATCTATTGATATGGTATCCGTACTCCGTACTAAGACTTAGCTCAGACGTAACTACATACCCCGCGACAGCTACATACCTCTTTCCTCTTGTTTTTATTTTCCTTATTCCTTATTCACGCTTTTGCACGATGCGCGATTTATATTTTTCGTCAATGATTTCTTCTCGAGTGAAACTTTGTAAAATGCATAGGGGACTTATACTATGAATACTCGCAACCGTCAGCTGCGACTCCGTGGGTGGGTTGGGCAATGGCAGAACATGGAGAAAAAAAATTTTTTTTCAGTCTTTTCCTCTCCATTGAAAATTTGTCAGGTTATAGTTTATCGAGCGCTTTGATAGAAAAACCAAGTCTGCTGACCATAACACGGTGGATTATACGTCAGCTGGCTACTTGAACATGAAAAAATAATTTATATTTTCAATGATTTCCTCTCAACTAAAAATTTACCTGGTGATTGTTTATATATAACTATCTATTCTGATCGGACTTTTAGTTTAATATCACGGTCTGATTAAATAGCAAAAATATGATTTGCTATTTAATCCGACCGAATCAACAATTTTACCTGTAATAATTCTAGGAATCCTCCCTCTTCCAGAAAAATATAATAATGAACACAGCTAATGCCATTTGCAATAAAAATAAAGCAATTTCTTGCAATTTGTGGTTTTATTTCTTATTATTTATGAATATCAAATAATGTTAAGTGAGTGGGTACTACTGGGTACCTAGTAGGTACCTACTATGACTAATGAGGAATTATTTATTTTAAAACAATTTATCTATTAGCCTATGAACAAGAACTCTCATACTCGCTTAGTAGTACTTAAGAGGGCTCGATACCAAATTATGCTCCATACAAAAATATGGGTATCGTACTCCTCATTTTTCTTTGCGATAAACCGATTTTATTTGTTTTTACGCTAGTAGGTTTTTTTCTCCATGTTTGGGAGGCTGCCACTGCCCAACCCACCCACGGAGTCGCAGCTGACGGTCGCGAGTGTTCATAGTATTAGTCCCTCATGCATTTCTCGAATTTTTGATTGGGCCCTCCCAATTCACGACCAAGTCCCTACTTGGTCGTGAATATCTGTCACTGGCTCCCGGACCATTTGATAAACAATTGAAACTATATAATAACGCAGTTATTCATTAATTGCGTATATATTAGTTATATTTTTTTAGACGCGTGTCCTGTAATTAGCTGTTTGATCATAGACGAAGTCGTGAGAGCGATAGAATTGTATTAAAAGCTATTTTTTATCTTTACCAATATTTTGAGATATTTTTGCCTTGCCCTTGATTAATGCAAAAGCTAATTCGATCCATCTTACTCATCATCATCATACCGTCACTAGTTTTTCCCATAGGCCTAGGCAGAGGCTATTGAACGTCATCTGCTACGAGTCATATTTTAAATTTAAAACGTATAACTACACTAACATAGTTTCATTTATATTTGAATATTTAAATGCGAAAATATTGTTAAGACGGCATTTAGTTTGTATTCAATATACCTACATGGTTTAATTTATTGTATTGTATTTCTAAGAAAGTCTCCGCTAAAAGTAAGTATGCATTAAAACCTGCAATATATTTGTCAAAAATTCATAATGTACCGGGTAACACACAAGTGTTAGTAATATAGTTCGTGTAGATACACATCATTGGATGTTAGGAAACCGTTTGGTTTTCAGAACTCATTACAGTACTTTAGAATCTGTTGTATTCAGCAGTAATACTTAAATGGTCTTATTCATAATGACTTATAGGAGGTTTAAAAGTTCGCTAAAATCGTTTCGCGAAAAATGTCAAAAATTGTTATTCATAATAGTCTTTTTACGATTAAACGTTTATTATCTCTCCGATAAAATCTCCGTTTAAACGTTCGATAAGTCATTATAAATAAGACCAAAAATGTAGACAAGGCATGACGAAATAAATAAGATTGGAGTGTATACAAGTAATGATAACTGTGCTGATACGTTAACTACATTAACATTTTATACAATACTAAATGATACACGTTGATCGAGTCTTAATTAGGTGATAATTTTGGCACAACTTTCGACAAACACTTTATCAAATGAACCAATCATTTATTCTTATTTAACGACTACATATTTTTATTATATTCTGATTAGCTTTTCATTATAACTAGTTGTATAACTCGGCACTTGACGGAAATCCATTTTAATCTGTTTTATTGAAAACACTAATTGGAAAACAGAAAATAAATAAATAAAATAAATAAATAAATATCCATGGACATCTCACGCATTGTCAATTAAGTACTAATTATTGTGTGAATTGTAGGGCTTGTTTGCAATTCGTGGAATAAATAGTAGTAATTCCGTCCTCAAACGTTCTCGCCAAAGTGGGAGGCCCGTGCCCAACAGTGGGACATTAATGAGATAAGAGAAATTTTATCATCATATGAGAATAAGACATTAGATTTTAGGATGTCGACAATGTAACGCGAGTAAGAAGTTAGATTTTTAAGAAAATAAGATCTTTATGGACTCTCTCTAAGTGTTGTTTATGTTGTGTAACAAAATATTAATTATAAATATTTTGGAAATTGGTAATTCCCTACTAGTTGCTCGCCGAGTGGTTTAAATATAAAGAATATTTCCTTAATTTAGAAGATTAAATATTGACTTATTACTAAAATACAATTACATACACATAAAGTACACAATTACTGTCTAAAGAGTACAATGTGGTTATACATATCTTATCGCTACAATATTAAATATATTAGACATATATGAATACCTGTCCGAATAAAATCGTCATTCCTCATTGTTCTTTTTTATTTTACAATTACTTGCTACTTAATATACCTATATACTTTCTCGTTTAAGAGAAACAATGAACATGAATATCAAAAATAAAAATGTTGGTATTCAATCACACATTCCGTGAACTGGGGGGCACCCAAATATTCATTGTTATTATATTTATTGCTTTTCGTAATAATAAAATAATACCGAAAAATTTTAATGTCTATTATTATTAAAAATCTCGAAATACCTTTACCGAAAGTCGTAAATCCGATTTTCATATGTCCGAAAAGTCAAATACTCGAAGAGTTCGCCTTCCAAAAGACAACATACCGATTTTCAATATTTCGAATAAACTAAAGGTCAACATGGCGTGCTACAAACTTTTTTACTAAAACCAATCGATGCAAAACTGTAACTGTAGTCTCGTTTGCCCTATCCTAGAGTACAATTTTTGCTGTCGGAGTGGTGACGGATTAAGAATACAAGTGGCACCACCCCTTTTCGTTCCTTGTGCAATTGTTGTTAATATTGTGCAAAGAAAGCATGCTCTGTATGAAACGGAAAATTCGAAAATAAACCCTGTGCTAATTCGCCTGGTCAGCGCGACTCAGTCGACCGTAATCCCTCCCAAAGTGGAGGAAGCACGTGCCCAGCAGTGGAACGTTGATGGGCTGGGGAGAGAGAGAGTGCAATTTAATAATCAAGAGGGCCTGTGTGCCCGTGGGGTGAGGAGCAGGTGGTATAAAGGCCCATAGCTGAAGCTGAAATAGCAACAGTGAGCCTTCAAATCATCTGCGACGAGATAAGCTAGCGTGGGGCCACCCAAACACCACAGCGCCGAAACCATGACAGAAACAATGCTTGCTGCCTGCATGCTTGTTTGCAATGCTGCAAATCCCCTGTATTATTGATGAATCACTTTGGTCAGATTTAGGGAAACGAAATATTTTATTCTAAACAAAATATTTTGTTGATGTTTCGAATTATCAATAAGTAGAACTTTTTGTTATTTGGTCTATTGAATCTCGGTATTTCGAGATTAGTAATTATAAACGTTAGTAATATTGAAAATTCGGAATTATGAAAATTAGGGTAATGAATGATACATCGGACTTCTTATATTCGGAATTATGAAAATAGGTTAATTTATTAATTTTTGCAATTGACTTGCTATGCTTTTACTAAATGAACTTAATTATAGTGGAAAAAATGATAAACATGAGCGGGACCCACGACCTCGGAATATCGTTCCGTTGCTCTCCCATCTGAGCTATCATGGTTCCCGCATATGTTTACCAAATCTATAATTTAGTTCATTTACGAAAATGTGACTTTCGGAATGAAGTTTTTCGTGTTTATGTATAGTGTACCCTCCGTGAACTGCATACTGTCACAAACATAATTTTAAGATAGGCTGTCATTATTCTAGGAATACGGCAATTTTTTTATACCTATACATTTTTATACCAGACGACTATAATATATTCACTATATACCTACATATAAAATATAATGAAATCCCAACTCACAATGTTGATATTAGAGTATTAAGTCTTTAATAATATCCTAGATAAATAGATTGTAACATGGAATTATGGGGATGTGGAGAATGTGTAAAAATGTATTATCTAAGCTGGAAATTGACTAATGTATGAAATAGGTGAATTTTAATACTATAAAATATGTGATTATGATATGATTATGTAGTCCGCTATTTTCTTCGTTGTATACCCGATGATAGATGAATGTACATGAATTAATGAGTAGGTACACAGCGAATATAAATGTGATTTGTCAGATCATAGCATTCATAGATATGTATTATTACACCATTATATCTACTGGTTATAAGCAATAGGTTATTTTTGTAGTGTAGTAGTGTAGTGTTGTGTATTAAATATTTTTAAATAATACGTAGAAGCTACTTATATTACTTACACTAGCAATATAATTAAAATATCACCTAATAAGGTATTCTCTTATAGATTCCCGTGATAACCTATTCAGTGGTCTGTGTCAATGCACACGCACAGACATACACTGTATATAAATCTAGTTTGAGTTGAGATTTTATAAATATTATTATTTTTGATTATCTAATATATAAAATTCACGTGTCACAGTGTTAGTTACCGTACTCCTCCAAAACGGCTTGACCGATTCTTCTCAAATTTTATATACATATTCAGTAAGTCTGAGAATCGGCCAACATCTATTTTTCAAACTTTTTTTTTGTATGGCAAAACAACCTTTGCCGGGTCAGCTAGTCTTCTTATATATAAAATTCACGTGTCACAGTGTTAGTTACCGTACTCCTCCGTAACGGCTTGACCGATTTTTATAAAATTTTACATGCATATTCAGTAGGTCTGAGAATCGGCCAACATCTATTTTTCAAACCCTTCTTTTTAGTATGGCAAAACAATATATAAAATTCACGTGTCACAGTGTTAGTTACCGTACTCCTCCGAAACGGCTTGACCGATTCTTCTCAATTTTTGCATACATATTCAGTAGGTCTGAGAATCGGCCAACATCTATTTTTCAAACATATTTTTTTTTTTTAGTATGGCAAAACAACGTTTGCCGGGACAGCTAGTATTTACTATAAAGCGTATGTCTAATCGATAAAAGAGATCTTCTATACAAGTATACACACAACGTGTGAAAGGTAGTAATATGTTATACTATATTAAGATTAAGCAGAAAATGTTTTTCGTCCTTATTTAATAAAATAATGGTAACCATTACGTTGATGATAAAGTCACCCAGGATTACTATTTTATTAGCTAGCAGGAAACCACAGGTGCAACTAAAGCCATTGCAAATATCACAGTACTAAATTAAATAACTGCCTTTGACTGGAGACGTCAAAGGATTAATTCTGAATAGAAAAGTTGTTTGAAATTAAATACCAACTTTTAGCAACTGCAACTGCACGTTATGGCGTGTTTTATTTAAAAGGTATTCGTGCTTTCAGAATTAACGTTACGGTATTTACACGAGTAGGTAACTAGTTTATTTTATAAATAAGTAGGGGCTCGTCTCGGCTTTGCACAAGTAGCGTCTTTTGATATTTGTTTTTCTTTTTCTACATTTGTTATTTCTAAAATGTAAATGTAAATGTGCTCATAAAATTTATATTTCTCGTTATCTGAACCAATTTAAAACGTTTGTTATATTTTTTATTTGTTTATTTATTTCTTTAATATTAAATTAAAATAAAACCAGTTATAGTTTGTTATAGAAAAACTGGTAGATATAACTAACTTGTGATTGCTGATACCATCAATAACAATGAATTAGATTAGTTTCAAAAGAGCCACTAACTAACAAGAAGTTATATGTTACAAATTGATGTACACGACGCTATATTTACCTTAGCTGTAACAGTCACATTGCTGCTAATATTTATTGTAATTCAAAAATATCGATATAAATATGATGATGATGATGAACAATCATATTTTTTTTGTAGGGATTTGTAACAAAGCGTAAACCGGACCCTATTACTAAGACTCCACTGTTTGTCTGTCCGTCCATCTGTTCGCCTGTTTGTCACAAGGCTTTCTCTCTCTTCCACGCTCATTTTCACGCTCCCAACAATATAATGCGATGTTTTTACGTGTTTTTTGTGTCTGACATCACTTTTAGACTTTGACCACAATCAAACTTTGTCCGCTACAGGCACTCATCCATCCTCGTACATGCATCTCTGTAACATGATATTTATCTTTCATCCACCACCTTTGTAAGCATTTTTGCAGGCGACATAATGGGCTTTCTGACTTCTTCTTGATGTGTAAAAATATAAATGTCATCCGAAAAATGCTGTAGGTCCCGGCACGAATCTTGAGCACTCGGTGGTAGAGTGGGGATCAAAAAATGGAGATGATTTACTTGAATATTTTTATATTATGAATTTTTTTTTTTACATAAATCATGTTGTTGCTTGACTACATTCCACCTGATGGTAAGCGCTAAATAAATTAAATTAAAATACTTGTATTATTGTCTATTATTTATATTATGTTAGGGATAATAATTGTTTCTAATTGAGAGTAAATAAATATTTACGGACATTTCACACAACGTCCGCTGGTTCCAAACTAAGCGTATATACTATGATACTTGTGATATGGATACCAGATTACAGATAAAATACATATATATACTACTTTTTTTGTAATTATATACTTATAATAGATAGAAAACACCCAGACGCAGTACAAATATCTGTGTTCATCACACAAATAATTGTCCTATGCGGGAATCGAACCCGTGACCTCGCGATCGTAAGTCAGCTACATAGCCGCTACGCCACGAGGCCCGTCAATAAAAACAAACAAATATAAAAATTTAAATTTTAAAAGCTTCAGTTCAAAAATTTGTATGTATCAATATAATTGTCTTGAAGTGTACTCGTAGTCGTAAGGAAAGTGCATCTAGCACAGAGAACGAATCACGAGTGGCAGATATGACGTGACGCGCAGCAGGCCAATCACATACGATAATTTGATTCAGCCGCTTCCGCGCATCACCTCCTACCTCCAAATAGACCCAATAATTCACTTCTGCGCAGGTAAAGACCAGCGCTCAAGATTCGTGCCGATACCTATACCCTAATGTAACTTTTCAATTGAGTAAAGAGCCTTTGACAAGGAACGTGCTATCTAAGGAAAGAATGAAAAACCTTATTTGCTGAAAAATCACTGATACAAGGTATTAGATTATTATATATGATAAAATCTATTGAAATATTTAGACGCTGTTTTCTACCTATTACAGATGGAAAATCTTGAGTATTTTTCATTTCAATCAGTTAATATAATCTTAGAACAGAACCATAGCATATTATCCAATCGTATAGTAACTTTTTAGGGTTCCATACCAAATGGTGACCCATATTCTGCGTATAAATAACTCATACCTTGTAATTTGTGTTTCCTGAAGTTTTCGTGTTATTTGAATCGACTAACTTACTTGATCGACCTAAAATGAAAGCTATATTATTCACATTTATGTCTGTGGGTTTGTGCGTTGTTACCTCCTAAAGCGGCTGACTTGCCTCAAATTTAAAGATAAACCCTTACTAAGTCAATATTTATTATGAGAACCTTTGCAGTGAAAAAACAATAATAAAGACAGAGGCTCAAGCGAAAGGAAAAATGAAAAGAGTAGGTCATCCCTTGAAAGATTCTTTTGTCATGTAATTAATTTACAGACTACAAGTTAATACGACGAACATCGTATTTCAAATCGTTTTATAGAATGGGGATGTCTTACAAAAGTATTTTAATAGATTCAAAGTGGAATAGCGAAAACAATTATGTATAATAAATATACATGTAAATAATATTAAATATAGGTAGACCAAACCCTAACAAATTATACAAAAAAGCCAATCTCGTAAACCACTCTATAATTAAAAAAAAAACATATCCAAATCGATTGCGTAGTTTTTAAGATATAAGCTCACATAGATACATAAAAATTAACCACTTTGTTTTATAATAAGTAACTCAATATTCAAGGAATATAATGCTTCCCTAGGTACTAATCTAATCATTATTCTCTGGAATACTCTTCCGCCGGAAATCAGGATGTGCACCTCCCGTAAAGCGTTTAAGCGTAAGATACGTGAGCACTATCTCCGTATATCGACACAACCTCACGTTTAGCTGCATCCACATCTGAGTCTATGAAGCTACTATACTACTATCTATCTGTACTTAAGTACCTGTATTATATGTATTTATGGTATGTGTAATGTACGTATATATCTGTGTATGTATGTATGTATCTGTTTAATTGTATTGATTTACGTGTATCTCTATGTATGTGTATGTAATGTACTCTTTATAGGATTTATCTATGTCAATAAGTCTTTAACAACTATAATCTTTGATAATCTAGCTTTATTTGTTACACTTCTACCTTCCCTTTTTCTGCACCACCCTATGGTTGACTGGTAGAATATGCCTTAGGCATTCAGGCCGCCTTTGCATAGTTTAAGCATAAAGTGTAAATAAATAAATAAATAATCTAACCTAATTGCTTGCGATATAAATACTAAATAATGATTATCCTGTTTAGAAGCTATTCGGAACTATGTTTACTGATTTAGTGATTACATGGGTAACCACTGTCTTAAATACCTATAAAAATATTACCATGCATTTAGCCATAATTATTAACCTTTGTTACCATGCTCGATTGTGTCATAAATCCCCCCGTTTTTCTACATAGGGCTGATTCATGACAATCTACGCCCAATATTTCTAAAAGATTTGCTACGTTAAATAATAATTGACTTCCTATTTTATAAGTTGCAAATAAAACTTTATTATATTTATGTGGGATTATAGCAGTGTTGTATTTTAATTACACTATTGATAATAATTTTTTTTAATTTAAATTTACTATTACTTTCTATATGCTTGTACTTTAGTTATTCACAAAAGTTTCGATGAACCCTAAACTTGTATTAAATTGACTATTGAACTCGCAAGTTTAGTAGGGGTGCTCAAGATGACACTCGTAGTCAAAGGTTTAAGTATATGAGTTAATGATAGTATTAATACTGATATCTTTTTTCTAACATATCCGTTATAGTTGGTTAATCTGTTGTCATAAATTAGAAATATTGCTTGACTCCTGCTTGCTGATAAAATTATTCCTGCTTTAAATTTTTACTAACAGAAAAATGCTAATAACACATAATAACATATTGCATTGAAAAGTTACATAAGGGTTGCATCCATCAATAGCCACAATTTTAATAACCATGTGGGAGTCTGTGTGAAATTTAAATCTGATTTTTGGGGTTGCAGCCCTTCTCTGACGGCACAATCAGTGTGATACTATTGGCTTATAGTACAGTTTACCTGACTTTACAATTAATTAAATAATTATACTTAATTTGAAACATAACCTTAGTAGTGCTCTTAATGACTAGGGTTGCAAAGGATTACACTCCACTTAATGTAAAGTGGTAGTGTAATTTAAATGCGAGAACAGTTAGTACAGTACTCTACTAGCCTAGCCGTCCAAATAAAAATATATATACACAACTAATACATAATGCATATGTACAACATAATAAATTAGTTGTACATTATGCCCGCTCCACAGCTGCGTGCGTATCTCACCGCCAATGGTTGTGTAAACTATACTATGCAATGCAAATGTATATGCATTCGTGTTCGCACGCCGTGAACCATCCCTTTGACGCGGGACAAAAAACCGATACCGAACGGGAACAGAGCGAAGCGCGAACGCGAGTACTTGTTCACGTTGAAAATCGCGGGCGCGGTGGCGGGTGCGGGCGCGGAGACGTGGCTATTTCGTGTTCACGTTGACCGCTAGGCGTTTGCGCGATTTTGACGTGTTGTCAGAGATTGTAAACATGAAAGGCGATCTTATATTTTTAACCGAAAATTCATATCTAAAGTGGGAGATGACAAAAATTAGAATTGGTGTGCATGAAATTAATAAATAAGAGAACGATATGGTCTTTTTTATACTTTATATAGTAATTGGAGAGAACATCCTTCAAGATTTTTTTGGTTATACCAGAATGACTGTCAACTGCTTTGATTACATATTGGATTCAATAATAATCAATATTTTTATTTATCTTATTTCGCATTCGACTAGTGTTTTGTTCATCATCGTCGCTCTCTAAAAATTCAAACACCTCCAATTCATCACCCATCGTTAAAATGTAGCTAATAGTTACTTTTAATTCTAAATAAACCGAAACAATTTATTATAAGTAACGATGTAGCAACTTCTATTGAATGGATTCTATTGAACTTATCACTTTTAGATAGCTAAAACGGCCAAGCAAGTGTTCGGCCGCTCGCTGGTTGAACTTACCTGACGTCGCGAGTGAATCTCGCGCTTCGCCGCTAGTTCGACGTGAACACACACAAACATCTCACGCGTTTGATATTAGCCGCTAGCTAGCCCGCTACTTACACCGCACGTGCGTTTCGTATGTGAACACTTGGATATGACGCTATATGTTTGATATTTCGCGACCGCGCCCGCCACCGCGCCCGCGAGTTAACGTGTTTGAGCACTGAGGCGCGATGATGCGCGAAACCGATATACTCGCGTTTCATAGCTTTGGCGCCGTTCGTGCGAGATTGTAGAGCGGGCTTTACTAACATCAGCACTCGTAGTAGGATAATTGACTTAAGCTTCTTTAATATAACTTACCTATTTACACTTTACAATATAACAGAATATTACATAATTATTATTTGTCGATTTTAATAGTTGTGTTCTTTACATAAGCCTAATTTATGTTTTTTTTTTATTTTCGTAATATTTATTTTTATATTTTTAATTTAATTTTGTTGCTTTTATAATTATTAAATTGTACTTATTTTTATTTCTATAAAATAAATTATTTAAAATTAAAGCTGTGTTACATTTATTAAAATATTTTAAATCTCTTTTTATTTATACCTGTTTTTCAGCGCGACTTTGTCCGCATGTAAGTTAACTAAACAGTTGTGTCCTTGATCCCTAGTTGTTTCAAAATAGAATATAACATTTCTTGTTTTGTCTTGTTAACATTCAGATGTATTTAGAAAAGCTTTGATATTTGGATATTACAAACAGACATTACAATTTTATTTATTTGTATAGATATCTTGTATTATAACCGCCTCCAAAGTATATAATAACTCAGATATTCTTTATAATGTGAGTTTAATCATCAGTTATTTCACTGAAAAGGTGAATGAACTTACACGCCTAAAGGCATACGATTAACATCGTTGAAAAAATATACAAAGAGATATACAAATATGTACCTATATGAGATTGACATACTCGTAAGTCCTCGTTAAGTGAAGTGCCTTTATAATTTACTATTTAACTAATAACCTATTCTATTTCTCTTTATTATTCTTTTTGTACAATCCTCAACAGTTCTATTTGAGTAATATTCCCGATTTGGATACAATTCCGTTATGGCGGTAGTGTGTTATTTAATTCTACGTTATTCTATACTTACCTGCTATTAATAGATACCATAAAATACCTTAAAGTATGTATGTAACTAAAGAACGCGGGTATTCAAGTAAAACAGTAAGTACAAGTGAGAACAATACATTGTCCTATTCTAGCGAAACGTACAGATGATATAACGGATCAAGAGGTATATTTTGAGGGATTCAACCTCTCATTCTAGTGTTTGTTAAAATATACAATATAAATATTCTATTTTTTCTTTGTGTTTATAGTGCATCGAAATAATTAACAAAATTGATACGGCTGATGTCTTTTGTTCTATTGTAAATTTGTATCTAGGAAAGTCGGACTCAAGGTGTAGTGATACGACTTTCTTAATAATGGCCGACGAACCCTATTATTGAAACCCTTACCTAACACAACAGCATTTGATTAAGGGTGGGTCTCGAAACTGCTGTCATAGACCTCGTGATTAATAAAACAAAAATAAAGTAATACACGAATGGATAATTCCCTTCTCTTGAACAATTGGCAAAATATTTTCTTGGTAATTATTTAAATGCACTACAATGTATACATACGAGTACATACATGTATACATATATTTGTGAAAAGTCATGGTTTACTTCATCAGGTGCTCTAGTCCCATGTGATGGAGTGATATGAGTTATGGGATTAAATTGTTTGTTGTTAAGTAATCTGTTCGGTTAATAACTGCTCAGATTTCTTAACAAAGTTGTTTGATTTTTAACTTAATATTTATATAATCCTTAATAAATCTTAATTTAAAAATCTAACAATCCTTTACTTAAGACTTTCTTTAACTATTAATAAAAGTTAAA
Source organism: Orgyia antiqua (assembly GCA_916999025.1). NCBI lineage: Eukaryota > Metazoa > Arthropoda > Insecta > Lepidoptera > Erebidae > Orgyia > Orgyia antiqua. The sequence goes on along the minus strand of OU779863.1, from coordinate 616,041 downwards.
TAAAATCACCTCTGGGACGCCCAGCACGCCAACGAGGATTTGTCGCTCTCGGCCATGGACGGAACGATGGCCGAGAACGGTGCTGGGCCGCCGTCGCCATCTTTGCTCGGAAGGTGATGGCGGCAAAGAGGCCTTGCGGGAGCGTGAAAGCGCTGGCGAGACTTTGCCACCCCGCAGGGTCCCGGGCGGGGGTCGTCGACGGGTAAGAGCCGGCGGGCCCTCTCGAAGAGGTGGTCGCGCGCGGTGGGTCGGTATTCAGAGACCCGCTGCGGCAAATGTTGCACTCGGCCACGCGACGGGGGGACCTATTGTTCCCCCCGCCGGGTCATGGTAAAGCTCAAGGCACCATCATGGCCCGGCAGGGCAGAGAGGAGAGAAAAAAAATAGGTAGTATCGAACACAGAGGTCCGTTAGATTTTAATATATAATTACCTATCTAATAAGCGCACAACCCCATGGACTAGATTTAATTTTTAAACTATCGGTAGCTATACATCTAGCATGCATTTAATGTAAGCTCGAAATAGAGTTCTCGTTAGGTATCTCATTTAATTTTACACTATTATTCTCAAAAGGTTTATATTAATTCTCCTCCTTCATTTATATAATATGTACTCCATCTGATACACGTCCCTATGTGGAATATAGACATGAAAGAGGTAATTAGACATATAGGTCTCAATGTTAACATAGGCTACCTCCTCTTCCATGAGTAAGTAATACATGTCTCAATGTTAAAGAAAGAAAGAAAGAAAAGTTTTTTATTTCTCGAAAACACCGGGAACACAATAAATAACAAAACATGCATTAAAAAAAAACAAAAGAAACAACTTAATACAAAAAAATGTTGTTGTTATACTGCGACTTCCGTCTTAGAAGGGCAATAGGATACGCCCCTTTGTTAGACATAGGCTGCCTCCTCCACAACTAAATACATTCAAATACGATTTTCGGCTACCTCCGTTATAGGAAAGTAGTTGGGTATGTGTGTCCCAATGTTACACATAGGCTGCCTCCTCCTCCACAATTTATATACATACATCCAAATCTGGTTTTCGGCTACCTCCGTTATAGGAGAGTAGTTAAGATTGTGTGTCCCATTGTTACACATAGGCTGCCTCCTCCTCCACAATTTATATACATCGAAATCTGGTTTTCGGCTACCTCCGTTATAGGAGAGTAGTTGGGTATGTGTGTCTCAATGTTACACATAGGCTGCTCCTCCTTCACAAGTTACATACATTCAAATCTGGTTTTCGACTACTTCCGTTATAGGAAAGTAGTTGGGTATGAGTGTCCTAATGCTAGACTTAGGCTGCCTCCTCCCCCACAAGGTATATCAGTCCCAATGTTGTATACCTACTCCTATTCCCGTATTAAAAGGACAATTAGATGTCTACGTCTCAATGTTAATCATGGGCTACCTCCTACCCATAAGGTATGTTCGTCAAAGTATAGTTTAATGAACTAATCTATATGAGACTACTTTTTACGGATTTAGACGCGTATATTTGTTTTAAATTTTGGTCTCACCCGTGATACTCTCCTATAACGGAGGTAGTCGAAAACCAGATTTCGATGTAAAAATTAGTTTTATTTAAACAAATGAGTCGCGCAAGTGTTAGAAAATATTATAATCTATATGAGATTTTGTAAACATAATATATTACTAGAATTTGAAAAAGAATTCAAACGTTCGTAGATGTAGGCAACGGTTAGTATTATTAATATATAAATCTACACCTGCTATGTTAACAGTTTGTAATTGATTGATGGCCTTATTCATAATGACTTATCGGAGGTTTAAAAGTTAGCTAAAATCGCTTCGCAAAAATTGTCAAAACTTGTTATTCATAATAGTCTTTTTACGATAAAACGTTTATTATCTCTCGGATAAAATCTCCGTTTATACCTTCGATAAGTCATTATGAATAAGGCCATTAGTCTTTAAAACTGTCATAATTAAAAATAAGGAATAAGCTATACGAATCAGTTCAACTTTCACGCATCGTCATAGACATATTAGTAATTAAACATCACAATGATTAGTGTTAGGTTAAAAGCTAATATTTTAAGATCCTATAATAAAATTAGACTTTCACAATCAGTTCAACTATCACACACCACCATCTCCCACTCTCAATTTTAATTTATCAAAAACGTTCTGATTGTAGCTAGAACGTTTTTGATAAATTAAGATTAATAATGGTGATAATTTTAATTATCACAATTATTAGTCTTAGATTAATAGTTAAAATAAATAAATAAATAATAATAAATATTCATGAACATTTCACATAACTTCCTCTAATCCCAAAGTAAGCTATACTTATATGCTTGTGTTATGGGTACCAGAATACGGATAGACTACATATACTACTTTTCTTTTGTAAATACATACTCTTAATGCATAGTAAACACCCAGATGCAGTACGAACGTTTGTATGACAATTATAAAGATCCCACAAATGATTGTCCCGAGCGGGAATCGAAACCGCGACCTCGTGAACGGCAGTCCGTTACATGAACCACGAGGCCCGTCAATAAAAACAAACTATGTTCTTTAAACTTGTATCTTAACTGATTCTGAATGTCTATTTTCAATACATACCTTATGTATTGAAAATAGACATTCAGAATCAGTTAAACTGTCACAGATTACAATCTGTTACTATAAGTCTTAGTTTTTTGAAGATGTCTTAATTATTAATTATCATTAGATAATAGTTTTAGAACTAAACTGACTTAGTTTTCATACATTACAACTTAACTATTAATTATTTATGACGAACTGATCTAATTCTTATATTTTAAAAGGTATATGAAAAATATACTCTTGGAATCAGTTTAACTGTCTCACATTATAATCTTGTAAAAAATCTTCTTTTATGAAAACGGTCCTAACTATTAATTAACACGATTGTGTTACGTTTAAATGCTTGAAAAATACATTTACCTACTTATTAAATTATTATATTAAAAGTTATATTGAAAATAGACACTCTGAACTAGTTTAACAGTCGCACATCACATCACAATCTCTTAAATATAGAGTTAAATACTAACATTTTCTAATTAATCTCATATTATTTAAAAAATTTATTAAAAATAGACTTTCAGCATTACATCAACTGTTCACACAACCTTTTTATCGTTTTTATCAAAAAGTTTTCATCGTTATTTATCACTTTTTCAGTGTTAGGTTAAAAACTTTTTTTTTGTGTTTAACTGACCTAGATCTCTAAACTTACAATCATTATTAAATTTATATTTAAAATATACTTTTTGTTATATTATTACTATTTTGTCATTTATTTTGGTAATAGTATTTGTGTTATCCCAAACCAACTGTTGTCCAGAGGTATATTTTATATTTTAAATAAGCGAACCTTGTTTCAAAATCTTGCATCATAATTGGGTTTGTTTCTCATTTTATCATCACTTCCATATATATTAATAATTTAATTTAATTAGTGTTTAAAGCTATAATTTTAAGTTCAAGTATCTGCAATTGAACTAACATTTTAAACGTTAGTTTAATTGTTAAAATCTGTTTCCGCTGTTAATTTTATAATTTAAATTTTTATTATTAATTAATAAATACTTAACTAAGGAATTATTTATATAAATAAATTAATGATTTTAACAAGACTTAGACATATTCAATAAAACAAATCCTGTATTTTCGTGTGGGACTACCTTACTTACCTATGTCGCAATATTGTTCACAAAAAACATTTAAATAGAAATCCTACAACGAGACAATCATTTACAATTTCATATAACACGAGGAGAGCTCACAAAGAGCCTACAAGATATTCTCGAGTACGTGAGATTACGATAAGGAAAAATATCTTTTATAATGTTGAGTATCCCCACCATAATTATATTCATTATAGGCACATGATTAGGGAACTCTAGATATACAAGAGATCAGCTGACATTCAAGTGCGTCTGACAGATATTTTGTATTATTTGTAGTTAATTTGATTAGATAATGTGATAATTTCTCATACACAGGGAATTACTCGTAAGACTAACATTCAGTACTAAAATACTCCTTCAGATTTTAGTTATTATGACTAAAAAATTAAGCAGAAACCTGTCATTATCATTATATTTGGTGTCAGAGATCAATTCGATCGTCACTATCCATCCAAAGGAACCATTCCATAAATTGTTGTCAAATCTGTAAGATATGATAGGTTCCTATGTCTTGAATCATCATACATATATAAAAAACAACATTTTCACTGTAATGAACAATTTCACAAACTATGTGACTAGATTATGTTTAACAAATTCAGTCATAAGCGGCTTGCATAGCATCAATAGATTCTTGATTGCGTCGTAATAACAGTCGATTGCATGGAAAGCATAGATTCCTTGCTTCTCTTATCTGTGGGTACGGGTTCCTCCTTTCCTTGTGTCTTTGATGTCAGGTGGTCTCTTGTGTTTCTGTTGAAGTGTTACGCATTTTGTAGGTTGCCATCTCTATTTGTTGTTGTTGCATTCCGTTGCGCTGACGACTGTTGTCAAATTTCCACCTTTTGATCACGGAGCCGGTGCGCTGATGGCGCACTCCGGCTGGCTCCTCAACATTTATTGATGCTAAAGACATCCCACCTGTTGCAGCGCTGGCATATGAAGCTGTTGACAACATAATCACTTTAATATTTCTACATGTCTACCGCCATAGTCAACTAAATCACGATATTAATACAGATTGTTCAAGTCCCCGCTTTTATTTCATAGCAGAGTGTGGCGGTGTTCTTGTTAATTTATAAGTTGGTGAATATGGTTGTTTACCCGCCGACATGCCCACTAAAATAGCTCTAGTATTGTCTTGTCTTATGTTTGTATGATTTTAATTTGACTGTGAATAATTAAAATCATCTACTTTTTATTTTATGTTTCTTTTATAAACTACAACCACTATAATTATGATTAAAAAGGGCACAATACCTTCGCTTCCGACGTAGTAACCTAGTTGCATCGGTCGTGGTCACGGGTTGACTAGACGGAAGTTTTGTTAGATTGTTGTTTTTTTAATAATAATCAACGTGACTGTAGTCCTGGTACAATCAAACTTACGAGTTCAAATCGCCTGAATTTAAAATCAATAAATAATCCTCCGTGTGGTGACGGATTAAGAATACAAGTATCACCATCCCATCTCCTCCCAAGGGTGCTGTAAAAGTCAGCTAAGGGATATTGCACACAGATAATATCCTCTGTGAGAGACGGAAAACTTGAAAATAAACCCTGTGCCAACACGCCTGGTCAGCGCGGCATAGTAGACCATAATCCCTCCAAAGTGGAGGAGGCCCGTGCCCAACAGTGGGACGTAAATGGACTGGAGAGGAAATAATCCTGCATTTTGAGTTATATCTATCGTAGTAGGTATAGTCTGTATAAAAAACGATTTTGTGATGTTTTCTCATAAATATGCACTAAATAGAATATTAGAAATACTATATTACCGGCTAACACTCACAGTTTTGGGATCGAAGATGTCGACCCAGGTTTCGAGCATATCCGATGCTCATCTTCAGGACGAGTGCGCAGCGGTGTCTGCGACCTTCCGGCGTGCTTCCGGTGGGTCGACATCTTCGATCCCAAAACTGTGAGTGTTAGCCGGTAATATAGTATTTCTAATATGACTCAAACTCACGAAAATTTCAAGACGAAAATAGAATATTGTATAAAAGGCCATATAAAACCGCCGCATAATAAACGTTGCAATATTTATTCGAAACACGAGGAGAGCTTCTTTTGATATTGTGTTACATTCAATTCTGAGTAACGTGATATTTAAGTTTGCATAGTAGTGAACTATCCGTGCAATATAAACTAATTTATCTTCGCAGTTATAGAAATCCAAACAATTGTATGAATCCTTTTAAAGTCTTGGATAACTTGCTCTGCGGTATTTATTTTCTCATTCTTTTCAGTTTCAATATCAATGTGATATATAGGTATACACTTTTATTTAAGTTGAATATAGATCTGATCTATCTATATACTATTATGAAGCTGAAAAGTTTGTTTGTTTGTCTGTTTAAACGCGCTAATCTCAGGAATCACTGATCTGATTAGAAAAATTCTTTCAGTAAAGTTCATAGTACGTTTATCGAGGTTTATAGGCTAGATGACATCACGCTGCGACTAATAGGAGCGAAGCATCACTAACTTTTCAGGGTAACTTTTCTAAATTCCAATTGTACGGCAGCAGCTAGTTTAGTATAATGGTTAATTATTGGTTATTAATGTTAAAAAAATGCTAAATATAGGTCCTCTCTAATTAGCGATCTTTAAAAGGGGACGGTAGTGTTAATATGTCCGTTCACTAAATTAGTCTGAATATAAGCACTCTCTGGCCGGAAGCTCCTGTCGAAGTACCAATATTCATGAGTCTATAGAACTTACAAGTAACTTTGCGTACGTCTTATTGTCTCTGGTAAACGTGATGATTGTTAGTAAACTATTGAAACGTACAGGATGCCTGATCTAGTAAAAGTACTCAACTCCTTAATTATTTATTACAACGTTATGAAACCTTGCGTTTTGTTTAAGTGTTAATACTTTGCAAAATTGTAACCATGGCCATATAGTACCTTTTATTTTATCCACACGTAAGGAGGTTTTCCGTTGTATTTATCGCGGATGAAATTCTCACTCTCACAATAGGAATTCGACGGGTCATTTATAGTTTTTTTTTAATATTTAAACTGTTTGTAGTTTCGTATTGGAACTGTACTGGAACTTTTTTCATGTCGGGTAAAGGTTCTTGAGTGGCGGCCACGGCCCGGACTACGAAAAGTGTGACATCCCCCTACTAGATGGAACAATGATTTAATTAAGGTCGTTTGATGCAAACAGCCTTTAACCGTTCTTTTGGCTCCTTAAGTCCAGCAGTCTGTCGGATTCCTACTAATTTAAAATGCAACTGATGCATGCATTTTATTGCCTTTTAACTTTATGTTTCAGTTAACAACTACTCATAAAATACATGACACATTCTTCATAAGAAAGCGGTAAAATTATGTATCGTAATTATTTTTGTGGTTGATCGAATCACCGCTACATTTGTGTATATGAATAGTTGTGACGCTGAGCCATTATTTATAGTATTCTCTTATTTTTATGTTTGATATAATACTAAGTTATACGTACCTAAAATAAATATTTATGTTTAACATTTTAAGCGAGGGGCGAGAGTTTCCAATTTAATAGTTGTGTGTTATTGCAGTAGGGTGCCCTAGGCACTGTAGTGTAACGTCAATAGTGCTTTGATACATATAGGCTATGAAACGAGCGCTGTGATGTTAATTAAGCGGATTCAGGAGCGTAGGGCTACATTTTGTCACAAAGGCATGTTGACATTTGCACCGGACGAAGTGCAACACAAAATGTGTGGACCCTCTGTTTAGCATACGTGATAGTTTCACTGAATATACTGACAATGATACAGGGTCAACATGATTCGGTAAAACAAAATCCTTCGTAAAATAACTCCAATGTTTATTTGCGATCATGTCCATACCTAATAAAAGATTCAAAAATAAATAATCGCTTGACTCGGTTATTTAAACAAAGAGCTTATGAGGGTGAGTACGAAAATATACACACCGGCACAATTAGCGGAACAGAAAAAAAAGTGAGACTATGAGATAATAACGCATATATTTGACGAAAATGTAATTAGACACAAAATAACAAATTGATTAACATCTAAATAAACTAAATTATAGTGGAAAAAATGATAACCATGAGCGGGACTTGAACCCACGACCTCGGAATACCGTTCCGTTGCTCTCCCATCTGAGCTATCATGGTTCCCGCATATGTTTACCAAATCTTCCACTACAACCTTCTCAATGTGAGTTAAACATCGTGCGATGTTTTGTGTACAACGCCATCTATTGAGCGGTTTGCACCAACTCGATCAATCGATCACTTGGTGTTCTTTACAGAACACAATTGGACCGAAAATAATGACTGTACATGTATTTCTACATTAATTTATGAATTTTTGCAATTGACTTGCTATGCTTTTACTAAATAAACTAAATTATAGTGGAAAAAATGATAACCATGAGCGGGACTTGAACCCACGACCTCGGAATACCGTTCCGTTGCTCTCCCATCTGAGCTATGATGGTTCCCGCATATGTTTACCAAATCTTCCACTACAACCTTCTCAATGTGAGTTAAACATCGTGCGATGTTTTGTGTACAACGCCATCTATTGAGCGGTTTGCACCAACTCGATCAATCGATCACTTAGTGTTCTTTACAGAACACAATATTGCTTTTTAGTATATTCTTTTCTACCTGTAGTCGACAACCATTTATCTGGTTAGTGTGTACTACACAAGGGCAAATTGATTATGTTGTAATAACGTAATAGTTATATTTTATTAATTTACTCATGTACCGACTGTTGCCCGCGAGTAGCTTTATACCCTTTTTAACAAAAAAAAGTTGCATACGTCCTTTCTCAGGCTCTAGACTAGACTATCTGTGTACGTCTATATTGCATTCATTTCGTAAGCGTCACACTATCTTATTTTAATTTGTGGTTCGATAGGACTTACATGTTCTATCCAGCAAGTTGTAAAAATATTTTAATATTTTTTTGAAAAAAATATTTTTATATTAATATAAAAATTTGTACACGCAAATAGATTTATGGTAATCATCATGTTAGGAAATCAATTTTGTATAAAAATAAATAATTAGCTTAAGTTAAAGTGCATTCGTTTGTTTCGTCAAATAAGTAACGCCAAACTCTGCTATGGTATAGTGTAAGCTTATCTGTGACGAGAAACTTTAAATGTGTAAAAGAAGTAGACAACGTGAGAGTTGCCATTCGTCTAAAATGATGACGTAATCATCATCTAGACTCCTCTACCCCCCATGTCATCCAAAATAAGTAATACATAGACCCCCCGCCCCCACATAGTGCTTACGTAATACTTGAACGGCCCCTATGGAGCCTCGGGCACGGCATATATCTATTATCTAACTGCTTGTAATTGACCGTACTTACTTGAAACGCTGCGGCCTCGAGCCGGGTTGGTAGTGGTTTGTCGCTCAATAATAGCAGCGCGCTGTGCTCGCCGTCGTAGACAAGGGATCGCTTGCCAGAGTGCTCGCCTGAAGTTTTGTCCCGACAAACAGTACAGCATAAAGTTTATACCAAAGTTTGTATTGAAGAATGCCATGGCTAACTGCTGATATGCTGCCCACCGATCACCCAGTAGTTCTCTGTTCTGCATTAACATAAAACACATTACTATGTATAAACTATTCACTAGTTAAGTAGTTATGTTTAGATTAAAGCTGCTCCTAACTACTCGTGCAAACATAATAAAAATACTTTTATTTTTTTATTCTGATCTTATTTTGGATTAATTGCTAACTAATAAGATTTGTGTCAATATAATGTAATTACATTCGTTACGACTGACTGCTTTAGATGTTAAATATTATTTCTTATAACGTATATTGTTACGTATAAGGGAATTAATGTTAAACATAGTAACATTCAAATATGTATGGAAGTACAAGTAGGTTTATATTTAAGCGTGTATTACATGTAGAGATGCAAAGATAAAAAATGAAGCAAAAATAAGAAGAAACGATATTCATTACAGGGGAGCTTTTTTTGTTCATGCTATTAAGAAGTACGAGGCGTCTCGTATAATATTTTATATCATTATAGCTCGGTCTATTAGCTCAAACTTACCGGGCCAACTGTGCATATATTCCGAGCAAGTAGAAGAGATACATGAATATTTGGATTAACGTTAAATAAACTAACTTAACTAATTATTCGCTGTTAAATTTTCTGTTTGCGAATTTTACCTTAGTGTCATTTTGTTTTTCTCAAATTGGAGTGACGAGCCTTTTTTACATTCTTTAGAGATATATCGTAGATACGTAGACACGTGTCAATAGTTAGCTTTCTGGGAATTTATGCAAAAATGTGTAAATAAACCTAAGATTTACTTAAAGTTTAACGTTTTGGAATAGCATATTAAAATTGGAAACTCTTTAATATGCGTCATGCTTTAGGAATGATACCACAAATCTATATTTTTAACCGTTTCTGATCCAGTAGTCAAAATTAACATTAACATTTACAGACTACAACTCTGTGGCCTGGTGCTAATAGGGCCAATATCAATTAATAGAAAAATAATAATAATTTATCGCCTTATGTATACTGCAGCCCATTTAACATTTTTTTTTTACTTAACTGTATGTAAGCGCACACTACGTTGGCCTTTCTTACATCATACTTTACAATAAACTGGCATTACAATTTCGTTTCTTACAAAAACGTACTTTGGCCCTTTTAGCACCCGGCCACAGAACTAATTTAACGACGGTGAAGTACATACTAATCTCTCCATACACCCAGTGACAAATTATGATGTTGCAACTAAAAGCATTCAAAAATCGTCAATAAATATGCAAATAGCTCTTAAGTAAATACAATAAAAAAAGTTAACTTCCAGAAAATGTTAAAAACTATTAGTACGTTATCGTGGAGAAACTATAAGCCAGCGGAAGCAATCAATAGTCATTGTGATTTGAACGAATGGCAGCAGGTTCTCTTTACTGATGAGTGCAGAGTTCTTTTAAAACAGATCGATGGGAGACAGCGAATATGGAGACCCAAAGGAGAACGCCACATACAGTCTAATTTTGAACACACAGTGGCTTATGGTGGCGGCTCGTTTATGGTTTGGGGAGGGATATGTTTGGGAGCTCGCACGGAGTTAGTGATAGTCACAGGAGGGACCATGACAGCAGATCGATACATCAGAGACATTTTAGAAGAACTTGTTGTACCATTTGCCTCATTTATTGGTGACGACTTTATTCTAATACAAGATAATGCTCGTGCTCATAGTGCACAATCGGTACAGGCATATCTGAGCCACGTAGGTATACCGGTGATGCAGTGGCCAGCAAATTCCCCCGATATGAATCCGATAGAGCATGTCTGGGACTTGCTAAAAAGAAGGGTTAAATCCATCTGTAAAATCTGTAGCATGCCCAGAAGAATGGAAACCGTAATCAGAGCAAGAGGGGGAAACACTCGTTATTAATTTTTCTTTAATTTTATTGTTAATTCATTTAATGCTTACTTTTTTTATTTATTGTGATGGTTCATAATCATCTAAAAATTTCACTTATTTCAAATTTCTTTATTTTTCAATAAAAAATAACGAAGACTTTTCAAAGTCGTTGTTAAAAGATGTTAATCAATTTGTTATTTTGTGTCTAATTACATTTTCGTCAAATATATGCGTTATTATCTCATAGTCTCACTTTATTTTCTGTTCCGCTAATTGTGCCGGTGTGTATATAACCCATAAATGTAGATGTTAGTTAATTAGTTTTAAACATCAGCAAAGATTCATCCTGGTTAAATAAATAACTAAAAATCATCACGTGATTGCTTGACTTATACAATATATGTACATATATTGTATAAGTCAAGCAATCACGTAATGATTATAATAAATCTGTAGAAATATATTAATAACTAATCAAAATTAATTATATTATAAATATATATAATATTATAAATAAATATAATAATAATAATTAATAATTAATAACAAATACTAACATGCTTTCTAATGGCGTTGTCTAATAATAAAGTTAAATATGGTAACTAGTACTACTAAAAACGGTCTACGTATTGTTTAACTACAGATCCGTATTAGTTGTAACCTTACAGTATAACGCTCATCAGCTATCACCACTCTCGCCCATGTTGATTCAACATATTGTGTGGTCTGTCATAAGCACAAAAATATATATATCAATATTTTGTATAATATAAATGTGTGTTACGTCTACCATTAGCATTACTAATTATACTCCTGTACCAAATAAATGTTGGTGAATATCACGCTAATATTTTAAAGGTTTACATTAATACGAAGAAAAAAATCTAACTCTTTTATGGATCATGATTAAAGTTTCTATAACAAACTCTATAATGAGGTCACAGAATTAAATACTTCTAATTTCAAGAACTTAATAAATTAAATTATAGTGGAAAATGTGATCACCGCAAGTGGGACTTGATCCCACAACCTCGGAATACCGTTCCGTCTCTCTGCCATCTGAGCTATTGCGGCCGTGCTAACAGTAACCAATTTCTCCTCTACAGTGTTGCACAGAATATTTTATTTAGCTGTTGCCCGCATCTTGGGAATTAAAAATAAACCTTAACAAGTTATACAAAAAAACCGGTCAAGTGCGATTCACACGTTATTAATAAATGAGCAAACAACACACACAATACTTAAATAATCACGTTTATTGTATGAGAGCAAGAAACGGTAAAAAAATCATGTTTGTTGTATGGGAGCCCCCCTTAAATATTTATTTTATTTTTAGTATTTGTTGTTATAGCGGCAATAGAAATACATCATCTGTGAAAAACGGATTGCAGATGCCGCGGATGATGATGAGAGTGTGCGTGTAAGTACCTATACGTGTGTGTCGGCTTACGATAAACAGTATGTCCCAGGGACCCGTCCTGTCTGGACGTCAATCGTACATCTAGGAAGGCCAATGATGTTTGTTGATGTTTGGGTGAATTGAATTTAGATGTTTCATGAAATTTTCATGATGAAAATATCAACATCTGTTTTGCTCCCTTTCATGATGCAAAAGATATCATCAACATACCTATTCCATAGCTTAACGTGGAACGCTTGCATGTCAATTGCGTTTTCAAAGTGCTCCATCCAAGTGGTCGAAACGTCGGGAGCAAAGGTATTGTGCCTTTTTAAATTATTAACGTGATTAGTCCCGGTAATATTAACAAATTATGAGTTCAAGTCGCGTAAGTTTAAAATCAATAATATCATCCTTGTTAACATCCCCGCGGGGCAACGCTAATAATAAAATAAATATCGTTGCTCAACTACTCACGTTACACCTGATTTAGGAAACTGTTTATTTTAGTGAAACCTTATTTTTTTGATAATATGACAAGGATATTACCCAATAATAAACAAAGTATTGTTTTATCTATAAATAACATTGATTACAAGTAAATGTTATTCTTAGCTCATTAATGTCCTACAGTTGGGCACGGCCGCGGTCCTCCTTCACTTCACGAAGGTATTTGATCTATTATGCTACACTGACCAGACGTGGTTGAGGATTTAGTTTCGGGGATTTTTGTATAATTTGTCAAGGATTGTGTTCTATATTTCATGCGTACGATACGAGCAACTGCTAGTTCTTCATAATTGGAAATAATTTATATGTTCGGCTTATAGTATTAAATTTGATGTATACTGTATAAGTAAATAATTAATATCTATATTAATATTCTAAAACTGAAGAGTTGTTTTGAACGCGCTAATCTCAGGAATCTGAAAAATTATTTCAGTATTGTTTAGCGCATTTGTCGAGGACTTTAGGCGGTATAACATCACGCTGCGACTTATTGGAGCAAAGCATCAGTGAAATAGGTTGCAAAAGCGAGAAAATTTTTGTAAATTCCACGCGTACTATGTCGCGGGCAACAGCTTTTCAAGTGGCTGAAATATGTATATTTGAGGTTTTGTATAATGATAATAAGTATACATAAAAATATGAGGACCGCGAAGGTAGCTACTCAAGCTAAATAGCTTTACAGACGTTCTTATGTTTCTTTCTTGTCCTTGCTTTAGGGAAATACTCTGGCGGACTCATAAACTACATCAAAGTAAAAAAATGGTCAAGTGCGAGTCGGACTCGCGCTCGAAGGGTTCCGTACCATTATCTATGCAACATAAGGCAACGTTATTAGTATCGAGCAAGAAACGGTAAAAAAATCATGTTTGTTGTATGGGAGCCCCCCTTAAATATTTATTTTATTTTATTTTTAGTATTTGTTGTTATAGCGGCAATAGAAATACATCATCTGTGAAAATTTCAACTCTCTAGCTATCACCGTTCTTGAGATACAGCCTGGTGACAGACGGACGGACGGACAGCGAAGTCTCAGTAATAGGGTCCCGTTTTTACCCTTTGGGTACGGAACCCTAAAAACGACTTTGAAAGAAATATTTTAACCAAGCATGCAAACTTTCTACACAGATTTAAATTGAAACGTCTAGATTGGTTCGTTAACTTTAAAACAGCGTAGGGTCATATCCTTAAGTCTAAGTTTGTGTACTGGAAAGGACCTTAAAATTTTCAAGCTATTGCATAGCTTCTATCGCGGGCCTTGAGCGTGGAGACTAAATCCACAAAATTCGAAATTTAAATTCCGTAGGTAACGAAAAAACCTTACAGTATCGGCGTTACTGCGCATGCGTAATCCCCTCTTCGCTCCGCATTTATTTCATACTGTTGATATCAAGGGTAAACGCCTTCCTCAAATTAAACAACGTTTTAAAATAAGGATTTTGAATCGACAACAAATATCCTAAATGTTCAGATAACAGCGTATTTTAGATTTTAATAATGTAAAATAATGTCAAAACTAAAATTATATACCAACAGATTGACATTTGACATTTAATTTAAAACAGATTGACATTAATTGATTGACAATCGCTATTTTATCATAATTACCATAAACAATGGACAGATGTAAGCAACAGATGTATGTAAATAAGGATTATTAATCTTATTTTAGTTTATGGTATGTAGATTCTTGCATAAATAAAATAAATAAATAATTATAAATACATAAGTTGATAAAAAAATGCTATGCAATAGCTTTACCGCGGCAGTCCCCGAGTGCCACACATCTTTTTTTTTTTTGAAGAAAAAACAGATATTTAAAGAAAATTGGTTTAATTAAAAAATTGGTTTTAACAATAGACACAAACTTTATGCAAGGGTTTTTTATGTTTTTATAAGGTGTATTACCTCTACGTGCCCTTATTACGGATTCTAATAGGTTCCGCATAGATTTGATTAGGGTTATTAAAAGATCTTGAAGAATATTGTCCCATTCTTCTGAAAGTGCTGTTCTTAGTTGTGCCACTGTCGTAGGCACAGGATTTATCGCA
Organism: Orgyia antiqua; assembly: GCA_916999025.1. Lineage (NCBI taxonomy): Eukaryota > Metazoa > Arthropoda > Insecta > Lepidoptera > Erebidae > Orgyia > Orgyia antiqua. The sequence continues at coordinate 600,988 of OU779863.1, read as the reverse complement.
TATGCAGCTCTTTTTAAATTGTCCCAAAGATGCTCAATGGGATTAAGATCCGGGCTGCGTGCTGGCCAATTCATTGTACGTATTCCAACCTCTTCATCAACCTACATTAAAGTAAAATTTTCGCCTATAAATCCCATGTAAGGCACCACGTGATCTTCTAAGATCTCTGTTATGTAGCGATGTGCAGTCAAACCCCCTCTACTACTGTTTTGACGGACCATGTCTATGAACACAAGTTCTGTTCGCCCGTTCCTCGATATGCCACCCCAGACCATGCTCGAACCGCCTCCAAAAGGAATACGCTCCTCAATGCAACTTTGAGCATATCGCTCCGCACGTCGACGATAGTCTCTTCTGCGACCATCTGCACCATATAAACATATCCTACACTCGTCTGTGAAGAATACGGACGACTATTGCTCATCTGTCCAATTTATGGTCTAGGAGCCAGGTACATTTTTGGTTAATTATTTCATCTCGAGAGAAACTTCGCAAAATGCATAAGGGACTTATACTATGAATACTCGCGACCGTCAGCTGCGACTCCGTGGGTGGTGTGAGCAGTGGCAGCCTCCCACGCATGGAGAAAAATTTTTTTTTCAGTCATTTCCTCTTATTTAAAAATTTGTCAGATTATAGTTTATCGAGTACTTTGATAGAAAAACAAAGTCAGCTGGACATAACACGGTGGATTATACGTCAGCTGGCTACTTGAACTTGGAAAAAAAAATATATTTTCAATAATTTCCTCTCAACTAAAAATTTACCTAGTGATTGTTTATATACTACTATGACAGGTACTATGTTTATATACTACTATGTAAGGAATCTAGTTGTATCTATTGAATAAACGTTTATCTGCCGGTCCAAGAGGTAGATAGATTCATTCCTCAGTTAGGGCTGTTATTGACCAGATCGTGCTTATCTGACGATTGAAAAATGCAATATTTTGTTATCTGTCTAATAAGTACTACCTGACTGTTTATCTGGGGATTGAAAAATCGGTCCTTAATCTAATAAGTATGCATACTTATTAAAAAAATCATTTCAAAGTAATCCTGAAGTTTGATGCAGTTTATGTGTCCGTCAGTTTATATAAAATACTAGCTGACCCGGCAAACGTAGTTTTTTCATACAAATGTTTAACGACAATTTTATACATATACTAGCTGGCCCGGCAAACGTTGTTTTGCCATACCAAAAAAAAGTTAAAAAAAAACATAACTATAAACCTCACGGAGCCCGAGATCTTTCCAACGAATGCAAAACCGTGGAAATCGGTTCGTGCGTTCTGGAGTTATAGCGTCAGGAAGGAAAATCCGACTTATTTTTATATAGTAGATTAGATTTGTGTATGGTGACACGTCAGCGTAATTATTGTACAGTGTTAGCTATATTAGACAGGATTGCCTCCGAAGCGACACCCAGGATAATCCGTGTACTAAGAAATACGTACCTACTAATATTATATTATTTTTATATACATTTTTGCTAAACAGTATACCACTTACAATTCAAAATTGCTCTGCAACAAACGTACTATCACAAATGTCATTGAATACCTTAAATGCCGAACAGCATCTGCTAGGCGTCAATACAATTTTATCTCTCGGCATCTTTACAACAACATTAACAAAATCCTAAATATTTATCCTCTAACTTTGCACAAATGTCAAAATAAGTTAAAGAATTGGCTATTAACATTAGATTACGACGAAATAGAAAAGATAATGAACTGAATTTAATTGAATCTGTTAATTTGAAATTATAGTTACCCAGATTTATTTCCATGTACTTGAATTGTAATTGTGAATTGAAATTTGATTAATTATTAAATGACTGCAGAAGATGGTACCCACACACACATACACACTCACACACACACATACACACTCACACACACACACATACACACTCACACACACACACACATTTCAATTAGATACACATTTTCTTTGTAATAAATGGCATGTACTATATTTTTAAGATAACTAAGAAACATGTATTAGTGAGAAAAGGCGCTGACTTTCATCACACAGGTTTACTTAGTTTGAAGGTCAGCGGTTTTTCTAAAGTTCTGATGTAACTCGATTTGTGAATAAATATTTCATTTCATTTCATTTCATAGGAGATCAGAAAATGATATAAAATGACTAATATATTTCTAAACTCAATCGAATTTTAACACGGTCATTCAGTGTGTTGTCGTGATAATAAACTCAAAAACTAGCCGTTATCCGCCGACTTTGTACGTGGAATGTAAAACCGTAACTCAACAAATCATACATCTCTTGATCTATTATTATCTATTTTAAATCGCAACAAGATTCGTTGCTGAGTTTTATAGATTTAAGCTCACATAGGGAATTACAGAAAATACGACTTTGTTTAATTATAAGTAACAACAATACTGTCGGCGTTTTAAAAACGTTAGAAAGGTAATTCGTTTATGAATTGTTACATTATTCACATCATTTAAATAATACTCTCGATGACAGTATCTGTTTGTAAATGAGGCATCAAATCACAGCGCTTAAGAGGACACATCGCAAACATTTGGAGCCGTACACCGACGCAAATGTATTCAGCGTGGGTACAGTATAGAACTTAGTTTAAAAAATATATTATTTAGGAAAATTCAGAAAATGAGTTTATATTGAACTCACTAATTTCATTATTTACTAACTGAATTACTAAAATATAAATGACGCTATAGGAATAACCATGTTACCATTTTAAGTAGTTTTGTAGTGGGCGAGTGACAAATGCTACATAGGTAGAGAACCAAGCATCCATATATTGTACGAATGGCAATACCTTATGGTACGCTGAATAAAATTGTTAGAAATATGAAAAACATATTGCATTCTAAGCGAGTGCGGCTTGTGTAAGCTAGACGTAGGGATGCTATCCGTTTCAGTTAGTTTCACAGGATTAGTTCTAGTTTGAAGGGTGTCCCAGACACTTGATGTCAAAAACTTCTGTCAAAACAGAAAAATTTTAACCGAAACCGATATATCCGGAGAGAAATCCGTATTTTGCGGGGGTTACGGCTTGGAATATTGCACCTCCCCATCTCTTCCCGTGGGTGTCGTAAAAGGCGGATAAGGGAGCACCAGGAGAACGAGGCATTCTCCTGAGTATCATAACATCTACTGCAATCGCATTCGATCTATTATGGCAAATACCTTCCAAGATGGTGCACAACATATCAGTGGCCCCCAGTCACAGCAGCCCCGCTATTCCGTTGGCTCACGGTGGCGGGCCTGGTAACGGCGGTGTAGGGGGTGCGAAGAATCTCCGGCAGAGATCCGGCCACCAACCTAAACAGACCCTGGCCCTGGTAACACACAACATCCGCACACTCAGGACTGACGAGAAGATCGCCGAGCTGGAAGAGGAATTGAGCAAGATTCGGTGGGACATTGTAGGGTTATCAGAAGTCCGAAGAGAGGGAGAGGACACGATAACCCTCTGGTCTAGAACTTGCTCTACGGCCGGGAAGGCGACGACTTGTCGCAGGGTGGTGTCGGGTTTTTCGTCTGCAAGTATCTCGTAGCCAACGTGAAGAGGATTGAGAGCGTGTCGAGTCGGGTAACGTATCTGATACTCAGAATAACCAAACGGTATTCGTTGAAGGTTCTCCAGGTCACGCACAGACCTTGACCCTGACGATGAGGTGGAGGCTCTCTACGAGGACATCTCGAAAGCCATCCGCTCGTCGAAAACTCACTTCACTGTGGTTTTGGGAGACTTTAACGCAAAACTAGGCAAAGGAAAAGGCGGTGAGCTAAGAGTGGGGCAATTCGGATTTGGGCAGAGAAACCAGAGGGGGCAGAAGTTGGCTGATTTTTTGGAGAAGGAATATCTCTTCATGATGATTTCCTCCTTCAAAAAAACAACAACAAAGCAAATGGACTTGGATAACCCCTAATGGTTCAACACGGAACGAAATAGACTTCATCTTGTCAGATAAACGGCAAATATTCAATGTCTCAGTGATCTATATGGTGAAAACCGGGAGCGATCACCGATGAATATTCGTGTCAAAGCCAAAGTCTACAGTACGTCTTACACCTGCCAAGTACAAAAACCCCGAAAGCTTTCAGCTCGAACTTCAAAATCGCTTCCAATGCCTAGACGAGTGCGAAACAGCGGACGATATGAACAATAGTTCGATCCGGCGTGCTCCTAGAACCTGTAAACTCTCTGACCATATTCTTGAGCTCATGGAACGGAGGAGAGAAATGACGGTCCAGTCTCCAGCCTCCTAGCCTAGGCTCAAATTAGTAGTAGTCACAAATCAGAAGAAATAGTCCAGAATCACAGCCCAGTCGAGAAAAAGAGCAAAACGATATCACATCTACTGTGTACTAAGCACAAAAGCAGACTGACAACCAAAACAATACCCCACGTTGTATTCCCAGCCCTAACCGGTCTCTTCACATTTTTTCTTTCATTCACTCCTACATAAATCGTCATTTGTCTCGCTCTCTTAAATAAAACCCTACATTGTTATACCTCGTTAGATAGCTGATGAAACGTAGATATTTTAAAACACATCTGCTGAACAACTGCCATACCATTTTTTTTAGATATCCCTTAAAGAAAAATAAACTTTTAATATTTTTTTAAATTTCTTAACTTTCACTTGTCTACTGCGGCCTATTCAATTAACTTATGCACTATTTTAATGATTGACGTCCTAAAGCATCTTATTACACATGTAAAAATGCAATAATAATAATAGTAAGACACACAAAATATACAAAATTAGTATTATTAGTCTAAACTTCGGCAATTTTAAATAAAAAAATTAAATGTTAAATATCTCGAAAAGGGTTAAGTTTAGGGTAGGGTGTTTCATAGTGAAATAAGTCAGAAATGATGGGTACTCCACGCCCTTAACGGATCTAGCACGACTTTTCCTGTATACACCAGCTAGCATAAGGAATAAATCAATGCATCACTTTATTGCAAAGCTTTCGTAGCAACAAATTAAATTTTATCATTGATCTCGGTGACATGACACCGCGCTGTCTCCACGCTATTCCTCTAACATCTTATAGGCCATTGAAATGTTACATGAGCTTTGCATTTCTTAGAGGACGCAATTTTATTTTTGGAACCTGTGGGGGTGGGTCTATAGAAGCTTAACTTGAATTTTGTGGGGTCGCCACCCTTGTCATTCGGCCGCCATCTTGAAAAAAGGGGTGAAAACACTTTTTTTGCGATATCTCGGAAACTGTGCGGCTTACAAAAAATTTGTTTGGACATAATTGTAGTAAATTATCTTGCCTACAAATATGCTTATATAACTTTTAGCCCGAAATTGAAAATCAAAGAAGTTATGAGCGAATAAGTGAGAAATTTTTTATAAAAATTTTCTCATCTATACATCGTGTTGCAGAAAGGTGTAGTCACAATTTAAAGTTGCATCAGATAGGCCATAAATATTATAAATATTACAGTTACACATAGAAAAGTTGGTAAGTTTTTTTTTGTTTATTGTCTACTATTAAATAACTACCAGAAACGCATCAATTATGAGATGTTTACGGTTTATTGAATGCGATTAAACATAAAAGATGACCTCATAGTTGTGTTGTATTTAAAGAAGATCGATTAATTTAATAAATTATTTAAACTTTTATGAACACATAAAAGTCATAATATAACTAGTATTTGTAATTTCATCCATGCCAGGTGCCTAGTCACCGGCCATGTGTAACGATGGTCAAATATGACTACACCTTTCTGAAACACGTTATATATAGTAAAGTTATACGAATTTAACAAAAATTTTGTAAGAATATATTTACAATAAAAAGAACATCAAAAATAAGTTCAGAATTTCGTTTTGATCGGATTCTCATGAACATCTATGAACCCTGACAACTTTGGAGCGCTGTAACAGCGTTTTAAATGGATGAAATTAAAAAAAATTAAAGGGAAAAATTTTTGTCCAAAAATCCTTTATAAGATTGGTCTGAGGTGTTTTTTTTTGTAAAACGTATAAAAATAATTGGTCAAGTGCGAGTCGGACTCGCGCACGAAGGGTTCCGTACCATTATCTATGCAACATAAGGCAACGTTATTAGTATCGAGCAAGAAACGGTAAAAAAATCATGTTTGTTGTATGGGAGCCCCCCTTAAATATTTATTTTATTTTATTTTTAGTATTTGTTGTTATAGCGGCAATAGAAATACATCATCTGTGAAAATTTCAACTGTCTAGCTATCACCGTTCTTGAGATACTGCGTACCGAACCCTAAAAATCATGTTTGTTGTATGGGAGCCCCCCTTAAATATTTATTTTATTTTATTTTTAGTATTTGTTGTTATAGCGGCAATAGAAATACATCATCTGTGAAAATTTCAACTGTCTAGCTATTACCGTTCTTGAGATACTGCGTACGGAACCCTAAAAATCATGTTTGTTGTATGGGAGCCCCCCTTAAATATTTATTTTATTTTATTTTTAGTATTTGTTGTTATAGCGGCAATAGAAATACATCATCTGTGAAAATTTCAACTCTCTAGCTATCACCGTTCTTGAGATACAGCCTGGTGACAGACGGACGGACGGACGGACGGACAGCGAAGTCTCAGTAATAGGGTCCCGTTTTTACCCTTTGGGTACGGAACCCTAAAAAGTTACAAAGTTATGAAGGAAATTTTTATAAAATTTTCTCACTTATTCGCTTATAACTTCTTTGATTTTCAATTTCGGACAAAAAGTTATATAAGCTTATTTGTAGGCAAGATAATTTGCTACAATTATGTCCATGTTATACGAAGGAAATTTTTATAAAAAAAATCTCACTTTTTCGCTTAAAACTTCTTTGATTTTCAATTTAAGGCAAAAAGTTATACAGGGTGTGGCGTAATTAATGGATAAGCCTGTGCCTGTGGATAAGCCTCCTACTGCGCTATACGAATATGTATATTTTTAATTAATCCTATATATGGTCTTGAAAAAAATGGCATAAGTCATGTTTTTCATAAAATGACTACTTTCACTAACCAATTATGCTACTGTTGCCACAATTTTCAAAAATTTTGCATTCTGTTTTTTTTATAAAACAGCTTAAGAGGTGAGCTATTGAAAGCAATAAAGAATTCCCTATTCGTAATACAAATTTTGGGAAAAAATACATGAGATATCAAAAAAGTGTTATTGATTATTCAATTTGTTGACTTTGTACATCGTCTAGCTTAAAAAATCTTTATGGGAGTTGATTTGCCCAATATCTTAAAAACATGCTTGTTTTATGCAGTTTCCGAAATGGTATAATACTTATTACATTTCACGAGGTTTTAAAAAAAAACGACAGTTGTAAAAAAATACCCTAATTTTCTTTAACAGAATTATTAATTTATCTTAAACATGTCTTTGTAAACAGTTTGAATGGACCCTTTTTTGTGTGCTCCGGAGCAGGTAGTCATTCACAATGGACCCTTTTTTGGGTGCTCGGGAGCAGGTAGTCATCCACCATGAATAGGGTAAGCAGATAACGACTCTAAGTCAACTACTTGTGGTTGTTTATCGCACGGCAAATCCAGACGGTTAGTCTTATCATAAGACAGAGACAAAGCATTTTGATGTCAGGTAAATAACAGTTGTGCGACAGAGATAGATTTTTATTATTCTCACAAACAACAAAACAGCTTTTGAACTTGTTTAACAAAGTTAGTGCTCTTTTGACTATCGTCTCTTGCGCACATATCGTTTGCTCTATCGTGTTTGTTATTGTGACGTGAATTTGGCTTATGTACTACGGACTCTGTTTTTGCTATACGAATTGGACAATTGTGATATTATCGACGACTTCTACATATCCCTGGACTACTGATCATGCCGCGTCATACGTACACTCCTCAAGAGTATGCAAATATGCATCTTATTTACGGCCTGTGTAACTGCAATGCAAATGAAGCTGCACGCGAATATCGTCGAAGATACCCCGATTTGCGACACCCAGACTACCGGGTGTTTACACGTGTGCACATCGCTTTTAGCGAAGGGCGAATGCCTGGTACCGGTGTTGGTGGTGCTTCGGAAGGCAGACCTCGACGACATCGTGATGACGAAGTTCTAGAAGCTGTGCGTGCTAATCCAGAGTTATCAATTCGTGAGTTAAGTAGAGGAACCGGTGTAGATACGCGTACTGTGGGCAGAATTCTGCACAGGCATGAGCTTCACCCGTATCACTATCAAAGGGTGCAAACACTAATGACACGAGACTATGAGCCTAGAGTCCAATTTTGTCGCGTCATGTTGCGAAAAATACGCGAAGATTCGGCGTTTTTTGACAAAATACTGTGGAGCGATGAGTCATCATGTAAAAGAAATGGCTACGTCAACATGCACAATCTTCATAGTTGGCAGGCAACCAATCCGAGAAACATAAGGCAAGACCGAGCTCAAGTCCAGTTTAAAGTGAACCTTTGGACAGGAATTTTAAATGGACAAATAGTTGGGCCCGTCGAACTATCCGAGACACTAACAGGTCCCAATTATTTAAATTTTCTGCAAAATACGTTGCCGGAACTATTACAAAGTTTAAATGTGCCAGAAAACTACTGGTTACAAAATGATGGTTGTCCCGCTCACTACGCACGAATTGTACGGAACTACCTCAATGATGAGTACAATGAGAGGTGGATAGGTCGTTTGGGTCCCATTTTGTGGCCACCAAGGTCCCCTGATTTGAACTCTCTAGACTTTTTTTACTGGGGGTGTTTAAAAGAAAAAGTGTATAAAAAAGAAATAGCATCCCTGGAACAACTAAAGGCCCTGATTTTTGAAGCCGCTGATGAAATCAAGAGCTCCGGCTTCATCCGACGCCTAAAGCGGTCATTTATCCGTCGATGCAGGGCCTGCATAGCCGCAGGTGGCCGCCATTTCGAACATTTTTTGTAAAATAAAATTTATGTAGTGTTTGCATCTTTAGAATAAAAAAAATAAAATAAGTTGTTATTTTTTTTCAACGACTAACATTCCCACTGGTAAACTCAGACAGATAAGTTAAAATACCACTGACAGTTTGTTTAAGTTAACAGTATTAATTTGATTAATTAAATCACAATAAGAACATTTTTTTACGAGTGTCATTTGGTTCTTTAATATCACATCAAACTTAATAAGTATTATAATAAGTATTATACCATTTCGGAAACTGCATAAAACAAGCATGTTTTTAAGATATTGGGCAAATCAACTCCCATAAAGATTTTTTAAGCTAGACGATGTACAAAGTCAACAAATTGAATAATCAATAACCCTTTTTTGATATTTCATGCATAATTTTCAAAAAATTTGTATTACGAATAGGGAATTCTTTATTGCTTGCAATAATTCAACTCTTAAGCTGTATTATAAAAAAAACAGAAAACAAAACTTTTGAAAATTGTGGCAACAGTAGCAGAATTGGTTAGTGAAAGTAGTCATTTTATGAAAAACATGACTTATGCCATTTTTTTCAAGACCATACATAGGATTAATTAAAAATATACATATTCGTATAGCGCAGTAGGAGGCTTATCCACAGGCACAGGCTTATCCATTAATTACGCCACACCCTGTATAAGCATATTTGTAGGCAAAATAATTTGTTACAATTATGTCCAAACAAATTTTTTGTAAGACGCATAGTGTCCGAGATATCGCGATAAAAGTTTTTTCACCCCTTTTTTCAAGATGGCGGCCGAATGACATGGGGACCCACAAAATTCAAGTTAAGCATCTATTTACCCCTCGCACATGTTCCAAAAATAAAATTGCGTCCTCTAAGAAATGCAATACTCGGTCCTAAAATTGTAAGATTTCAAAGAAAGGATGTTTGAAACGACTGTCAAAGTTGTATTAAGTACGTTATTATAATTTAACGAACATGTCTAATTGCTACAGCAAGCACAGACTGCAGTCTCTCAGTAAATAGCGTATGCTTATTGGTTGCCTCGACATGACGAGAATCTCAGTCTAAATCACAAAATGCTATTTTCGTTTAGTCATGACATCAGTTAGATAATTTTTTTCCCTTTAATTTACAAAGAAACCACCGTTCTGATAATTGTAACTCATTAAATATGGGATTGAGTGCTGTTTGCTTTTTATCGTGCATCGACAAAAGCTACTAGTACAAGGAGCGTGATCGTGCATGGTGGTTTTGATGAAGTTATGCCAAGAATGTATGACTCTTCATGATAGACTAGGTATTGAAGCAAGATGCTTGAGAAGTCACACCAGGCGGGAAAACTTAAGACTACCGTTAGGATGAATAACATTTTGATCCATTTGGTTTACTTGGAGAAGAATATAATGATCACAGGACTATGGGTACTTTGCTGTATTATAAGGCCGATTTAACGAAGAATTAAGTCATCAATCGGGCCATTTTTAGGGTCTGATTGATGACTATTGATAGAAGTGCACAAAAGTCAAATCACTGGCAATAATAAATTACCAATATTGTAAGGATTACGTCTTCGTAACCAAACAGCGGGAATACATTTAATACAGGCGCTGCGTAGCAACAGGTGAATTACCCCACAATAGAATACGAATTCGCCCAAAAATGAGGTCAACGAGGTCACGCAACTTGTACAAACAGCTGCTCGTACAAAAACAGCAACAAGTGTCTAAGATCTTACGAAGATCCTCATCGTTATGTCATACAACATAACGAGTGAGTTATATATCTTATGTTTATATTTATTGCTGTTAATACTTTAGTTCAAATAGACAAGTTATACGTTAACTTTTAGCTTTACTACCTCAGGGTATAGTCACTAATTAGCATAACGCCCAGATTGATGGAACGTAATCCTTTGTGAATATTTTTTACTACTTAGTCGCTACTACGAGGAACAGCAAATTAAATTTGCACAATATTAGTTTAATGGACCAATCTTGTGTGACATTATCATATTTTATTTGTAGAAATAAATAATTTTTATATTATCATATTGAAAATATCTTTATTTAGCTTTTGTATATTCGTCGCGTAAAATTTTATTAAATAATCTTAAATCTATAAATTTATAGACACGTTGAGCTAAACTAAATTTAATTATAGAAAGTGCACATCGAAAATCGTGTTTTAGTCAAAGTCGCTTTCGGTGGGATATTGAATTTGTGATTTTGTCGAGGTGTCTCATACTAATATAATAATATTAGAAATATATCTAAATATCAAGTAACTGAAATAGAAGCGTTCTGAGTAATCCTCTTCACTTGCTCCCAAACACGACTATTGAATATGAGCGCTGTATTATTTGCGAATATTCTACAAGATCACTTATTAATACTTCTAGTTGTTGCGCCGACTTCGTACGCGTGGAATTTAAAAAAAATTCCTCGTTTATGCATCATTTTTCACTGATGCTTCGCTCCTATGATCGCAGCGTGATTTTATATAGCATATTGCTTTCCTCTGAGATTTGCTCGTTCCAACAAACAGACTCTTAAGGTCAGGTTACACCAGTAGGAATAATGTGTCAAATGTCCCCGATGATCCCATGGGTGCCAAAAAGTTATTCAAGTTCAAACTTCAAATTTTTGAGCTTTTTGACGAATTTTCTTAAAAATGGTAAGTTTTACGCCGCTGAAATACGGACCGTCGGCATCGTCACAGTCGATGCCTCCGGATGCGTGGAGTACCGATCCCAGATATCTAAATTGGTCCGTACGCTCAACTATGCCGTCGCTCATGCGTATGGATGCGGGTTGGTAGTATTGCAGGCCATATACTTCGTCTTCGCCGCATTTAATTTCAGATCACCTTTCCATCATTTAATCTCAACCGTCACCGTCAACGTATCCAGCTCACCTGATTCCTGGCATCTGAATCCACCAGCGCGACGTTGTCTACATACATGAGCAGTCACGGAGGTTGCTCATGAACATCTCTGATACTGGTAGAGACTTCGTCTAATATTGCGCTGAACAGGTACGGACTGATCCCGGGTAGACTCTGACAGTAATATATAAGGATGGGTTTAATGTCACCAACGGCAGTCCTAACCACGGTGTTTGAGTTACGGTACTTATCCCGAATTATGTCAATATAAGTCTCTGAAACCCCTTTTGAACTCAGTGCGCACTAGATCATCACGCAAGGAACACAGTCGAAGGCCTTCTACATATCCTAAAAGAGAAAATATAGAGGCGTATTCTTCGTTCTTTATTTTTCAATGAAAACAGGGTCAACTGGATGATGACCGGTGCGAAACCCGTATTGACACTCCGAGACTGTAATCTCGGGGTTGTAACTCACTTAATAAGTGCCTGCGGTGAGCAGGCACTTATTAAGTGAGTTACAACCCCTTCGATAAGCACCACATAAACGGCCAATCACAGAAGCGTTTCACTTCCAAGACACCACCGACACCACGTTCTCACCACCAGATGCACCAGTATAGATCAGCTTGTAGCCATTCCCAATAAACTGGGATCTGTTGCCTTTCCATCGCGTCATCTGTAGGAACGCTATTACCTATATTATGCTATAACCACCATCCGTCTGGAAAGTACGTCTGCCAACTCCCTAGCGCGTTATTTTGCGTGCCAATGGTCCATGTGTGAAACGGAGCTCTCTAATATTGGTTTGTGTTCACCCATGCCAGGGCTCCTGCGCACCGTTTTACGGCGGCGCCCTATCCTTGGCCCAATTCTAAAAGGTGAAAAACTTGCAATTTATAGGATTTGCACATTTTTCACAAAAAATTGGTTTGTGTGTATGTTTGTAACACGCAATCGTGAATAGCCAGTCGAGCCTTTTTAGAAGTGGTTAACCACAACTCTGTGCATGGCACCATTCATCTTTTCTCAATTTATTTAACAAAACTTTTTATGTACTAGCTGATGGCCGCACCTTCGCGCGCCTGAAATATTGACTTAATATACGAGTTTCACTCTCGCAGGCCTATTAGTGATTTTTCTTATGATCCCGTTTCTTTCAGAGCTTTACCCTACATACCGACGTATATAGATTTGCTTGCCTATGAAATAAATAGAGAAAGCTCAACCGCAATTAAGATTATCCCTATTAGAAATTTGTATAAAATTTTCCGATGGCATTGCATCATACGCTTACAATATTGTAAACGTCTGATGCAATGTCCTGTTGTGGCTGTTGAATATAATAGATAGTAGATCAATAGCAACTAACACCCTATCTAATATATAAGATTCTCCTGTCACGGTGTTTGTAATTATACTCCTCCGAAATGGCCCGACCGATTTTCGTGAAATTTTGTGTACATATCCGTTAGGTCTGAGAATCGGACTCATCCGCCCCCCTGACATTTGTATGGCAAAACAGCATTTGCCGGGTCAGCTAGTATGTTATACTATTATAATGGATTTGCATGAATCAATAGTATTATTTCTATATTTTAGCATTTCAATATTTAAAACACATCACAACGTCATATTTGTACTCACGCAAAACATTTTACTAGATGTGTTGTGAAATAAAGCTTTCATGATGAATTAGTCCTCTTAGAATTCTACCGTACGATGTCGAGGCAGCCTCCTACGAAATCAAGTAAAATAATATAAAACTGAAATCGTCGACTGCTACGACACAGTTCCCGTCGACGTAATTAGTTTCTAAGAAATGTTATATCAAAAGTGAGTTATTTTCCGAATGTAACTTACTATAGCTATTTGTATCTTTATTCCACTGTTCGGAATGCAAATATAAAAAATAGAGTAGCAAGAAAGTTATTTCTAATTATTGTTCATCTAATCTGAAGAGTCTCGTCTATCAGTTTTGTTATCTTTATAAATAAATAAAATATTCATGGACATTTCACACAACGTCGTCTGGTCCCAAGCTAAGCTTATATGCTTGTGTTATGGGTACCAGAATACGGATATAATATATATACTACTTTTCTTTTGTAAATACATACTTATAATACATAGAAACACCCAGACGCAGTACAAACATTTGTATGACAATTAAAATCATCACACAAATGATTGTCCTGACCGGGAATCGAACCCGAGACCTCATGATCGGCAGTCCGTTATGTGAACCACTCCACCACGAGGCCCGTCATCTTTGAAACGAGCCATAGTCATATTTAAATATCTGTTACTTGAAATCCGCCCCAGTTTCACACGGCAATTAGGTAATTATAGTCTATGATCTCCAGGGTAGCCTTACTACCCAACACTAAAAGATTTTTTTAATCAGTCTTGACTGATTAAAAAAATCTTTTAATGTTGGGTTAACTACTTGTAGTTAGAGAGCATTTTAATATTAAACAATCCAACAATCGAAATCTTTCGTCTTTATAACATTAATATATTTATGAGTAAATATATTTTTATACTTAGACGATGAATACTTAGGAAGAATTTCGTGATATAATTAAAATAGCGTAACATGATTTCGCGGAAACATTTATTAAATTTGTATGATTCAGCTTAGTTATATCAGCTTGGAAATTACAAAACGGTAACGGAAAAATTAAATTACTGTAACTAATAAGACATCTTTTCATACGTAGCACTGCTACGTCGATGTAATCGCTATGTTCTACGCAAATTCTATTAAGAAAAATAAGTCGCTACGTTGTCGTTGCCATGTTGTATTGATATTATTAAGGGATCAAGGGAAATTTTACACAGATGACATCCTCTGTGAGAGATGGAAACCTCGAAAGTAAACCCTGTGCCGACACACCTGGTCGGCGCGCACATTAGAACATAATCCCTCTCAAAGTGGAGGAGTGCCGTGCCGAACGTGGACGTTAATGGGCTGGAGAGAGAGAGATATCATTAAGAGTATTTACCAGTATCTAAAACCTACCAAGTACGATTTAGACTCGCGCACGTAGGGTTCCGTTTCATTATACTTTCATTATCGCTTCGTCGTATCATCGAGTTAAGAACAGTTCGTACAACGATAACAGAAATACATCATCAATTAACTAAATAGCATATTTACATAAGCATTTTTGTTTGTGCGACTGATTTATTATTCTACATGATGAGTGCTGTGGATATTTATTTTTGAGTGTTCTACATGAAAAATTATTTACATTAATGTTTTCTTGCTAAGTTTTCACCAACAGTAATTAGCACTGAAGTATAATTTTGGCTAGATGGCTGATCTAGTTAGTCTAGTACACGGTTTGTAATTACAAATGTTTTGATGCTTGTTTATGCAAAACTGTAAGGAAAGATAATAAAAAGAAATCCGTTGCATGAGAAGTGAACTCGAGTCTTTCCTGTGTCCATTTACAATGTAAGAGCAGTGCAGTTGGACACGGACGAGATATAGTTTATAGAAAGATAAACTGAATAAATAGAAAAAAAATGTATTATTGTAGTACTTACCATGTCGTATGTGTAGGCCATGATGCGCATCGTGTAGGCTGGTAGGTTCAGAACCACGAATACCGAGGACACCAGCAGGAGCATCTTAGTGACGCGAGTTTGGGATCGAGTTCCGGACGAGCGAGTGACACGCGCGATTGTCCGACCTGGCGGCTCTTCAGCTTTCACTAACTGATGGCGAGCACGTTCTACCTTGCACACACCCATCATGATTCGAGTGTTCAACACAACTATAGCACCTAGTGGCACCGAGAATGAGATAATAGTGTCCACCAAATTGAATCTTGCTGCATCGTTCAAGTACTCGCGATTAACATTACACTCGTTGACAGAAGGCGTTGTGAACCTCAGCACTGGTATATTGAGAGTGAGAGCCACCACTAATACAGTGAGCACTGTGTATTTAGCTCTTCGGACACTGCACACCGTACCTCTTTGTAGCGGATACAAGACGGCCACGAATCTCTCGACGGTGAAGGCAACCACTGTCCAGGTACTACAGAAGCAGCTCACGTACGATATGTATACGACAACTTGGCAGACCCCGTGTTCATAGAACACGTTGCTAAGTTGCGTACTGTTTAGCAACGGGGGGAACAACTGTAGCAAGAATAATGTGTCCGATAATGCCAGGGCCGATAGATACACGCTTGTCGATTGTAGTCGTAGTTTACTCGTATAAAAAACAAAAATTGAAATTAAATTGCCTAAACATCCAAAAAGGATTAAAATAGGCGTATAATATACATTTAAAACGGTGGCGAGTAACTCGAATAGGGTTCCATTTTGTACGCAGGTCGTATAGAAGTCATTGTTCGAGCAGTTATCTGCCAGGTCGTTACACGTAAAGTTTGCGTCGTCGTCCGGATCCATCGCGACGTGCGTTTACGACTCCATCCCAAACGAGACTGTGGACGCCGGGGAAATGGGACGCTTTATAAGGTGGCCAGCCACTGTGTTCTTGAACTGCGTCCCGCCCCCTTCAGATAACGCCTTCCCACTTTACCCCACTCCACCATACTTGTTGAATACGCCAAGACTGTAGCTACCTTAAGAATAAGGCCATATCCCATATGCTCTAACTAAATGGTCAAATACTTGGTAGAAATTATACACTATATTATTAAGCAAAAAAAAAAATAGGTTATTGACTAAGGTTTTGTAATGTTGCACAATAAACACATGTCTTAAGTACAACATTAAAGTGATGGTCTTTTCTGATAAGTCCAAGATTCACAACATTTGTGGTGTATTTATCAGACATACTTCATTTCTATGTAAAGGATGATGAGCTACAGGTGAAAATATTTATGAAACCGAAGGCAAACAAAATCGCACACTAACTCTTTCATTATTTGAAATGCATTGTAATAACTATTAATTAAATAGAGTCATGTAAATAGTATTACGTACTACGTACTATTAACTGATCACGGCAGAGATGCTTTCTAACAAAGAGCTCTACAGAAGAAGAAAAGAAGACTCTACGGCGCGGCGGCGCTACGGTCGTAGACGTGCTACGATGTTTTAACGAACTTGCTTATATCGCTTATAGACCAGGTAAAAGCCTTTAAAAATAATAAAAAGTGAAAAAAGTAATAATAGTACGATGAAACCTATTAGAAAAGGAGGAGAATATTATAAAAATTAAAGGAAAAATAATTTACGGGTGATCTGAGGTCGGGAAGAGAAATCAATCGAACCAATAATCGGAATAGAGATAAATTAATCAACTCAAACATAATAATTTACTTAGTTTAAAAACAAAAAATTGGTCAAGTGCGAGTCGGACTCGCGCACGAAGGGTTCCGTACCATTATCTATGCAACATAAGGCAACGTTATTAGTATCGAGCAAGAAACGGTAAAAAAATCATGTTTGTTGTATGGGATAAAATTAAATATTTATTTTATTTTATTTTTAGTATTTGTTGTTATAGCGGCAATAGAAATACATCATCTGTGAAAATTTCAACTGTCTAGCTATCACCGTTCTTGAGATACAGCCTGGTGACGGACGGACAGCGAAATCTCAGTAATAGGGTCCCGTTTTTACCCTTTGGGTACGGAACCCTAAAAAACACATGCATTGCATTGTCATCAATACTCAATTCTATGCTACCTACTTACAAAACGTTGACAGTTTATGTTGTCAGAGACATAAGTTTCTGTTGTCACATGTTGTCTCAATCTTAGTAAACACAAGTAAACAATTATGATATTTTTACCTGATTCTATAAACAGAGCGTTTTTATGTGAAATTATCTGATTGTATATGAAAGGCATACGTAGAAACACAATAATCTTGGTGAGTCTACTCATATACAATTAAACTATTACGTGTATAATTAAAAATACAAGCGTGGTCATACTGATACTTCAACATGCTATTCTAGTAATTCTGCTTAAGGAATTGGGATCTTTTAAATTATTGCATTGTCATCGGTCCTTGTTAGGTGTACAAAATTTCCAGATCAATCCGTCTACCGCAAGTGGCTGAAAATCACTTTCAAAGATTCCGTTACACAGATTAATACATTGATAGTCACATACCAAACTTATAAAAGCGTGTTAAAAATGTGGTTAAAAATAGTAATATTTTCTTTTCGATATTAATTCAAAATAAGGTGAAAACATAAATATTTCTAATCAAATAAATTACAGCGTATTTGGGACATAAAGAGGTAAGTTTTCTAAAACTTGGTTTTTTGAATTTTTTACATAAATTTTGAGGTTATGTGAAAAGAATTTATATTACCTACAACTTTGCCATCTGACTTTTTTCCATAGGACTTTCAGTTTTGCCGGAAATCGAGAAAAACCGTTTTTTACCCTTAAACTATTATATCTGTTATATTAATATTATTATGTAGTACTAGTCTGCAAAAAGATCTTAAGGCTAATAAAACTTTGAAAGAATTATTGATTCAATACAAGTGCATGTCATTGCATTCTAGCTGTAAGTGGATTTAGCAGATCGGAATTATGAAAATAAACGATGTAACTTTATATCTGTTAGGTTTAAATCCAACATAGAATATGTAAATCATTACACAGCGGGACATGGCTCCTATATTATCGTTCTTGAATAATCCCATGAACTTTTACAGAATACTTTCTGCGAACATTACTCCCAATGTCTTTTGAATTCAAACTATAATATATTTCTACATTAATATTCCATTCCGAGAATTGGCATTCCGAGGACGCGGGTTCAAGTCCCGCTTATGGTTATCATTTTTTCCATTATAATTTAGTTAATTTAGTTTATTTATAATATATTTTTATACTACTAGCTGTTGCCAGTGACTTTGTACTTTGTACGCCTGTATATATTAAATACATATATTCTCCGTGTGGTGACGGATTAAGAATACAAGTGTCACCAACCCATCTCCTCCCAAGGGTGCTGTAAAAGTCAGCTAAGGGATATTGTACACAAATAACATCCTCTGTGAGAGACGGAAAACTCGAAAATAATCCCTGTGCCAACTCGCCTGGTCATTGCGGCACAGTAGACCCTCCCAAAATGGAGGAGGCCCGTTCCCGTTGGGACGTAAATAGGATGGAGAGAGATACATAATATATAGCCTATATATAGTAATTATTATTAACTATTAATGATGATTTTTTTGGAATCGGAATAATATTTTGTGAGCTAATTCTCTATATACCTATTACATACTATTAACAGTATAAATAGAATTCACACATATGTAATAGGTCCATACGATGTTGAAATAATTATACACATAACGCTTCTTCCTATAGGTGTGGTCAGCTAAAGGAAAATTGAAACAGATAATATTTACAAGACGGGACAAGACCCGTATACCTCCGTTTATAAGAAATGAAATATCAACATTAAATATTTATTCTGTTTTGTTGTAGGTTCAGAGAAAGGTCGCGGTACCCTGGATGCGCTGCTGTGTACCACGTACTGCAGATCTCAGTTGTACCTATCGCGACAACTATCACAACTACACCCTGAACTCACCATGCCAATGTTCTCAGGTAAGCATTGGTACCTCCGCTTTTTTCGGAATTTATCGCCCACATTGGTTTATATTTAGCTTTTTATGTAGAATCAGTCTTTTGATCATTTCTTCACATAATGTAGCTGTATTTACTTCAATCGCGTATTCGAGGCTGGATACAAAAAGGTACTGAAAATAAGTACAAGGTATTAAAAAGAATAAGTTTGTCTTATTTCTCCTTTAAGAGTTGTACAAAAATAATACTTGCAAGTAGTAAGTTATACATGTTTTATCTCAATTTATATAAATATTTTCTCCGTCTTTGAATCAAGTCTATTATTGATCCTATGCTGATTGCGTTCCACAACTTCCATCCACATAAATTAGATCGGCGAGCTATGCAGTCAGGACAAATCAAAAGTTGGTTTTTATATTTGTAGTTATGTGTACAGAAAATGTAAATAGATTTTTACTATTTGATAAGGAATTCCGTCACAATGTTTGTCATTTTCTGGTTTAGATACAATTACTTGTAATAAATAGGTTGGTGTATTTAAGCCTAGAACAATTTAGGCTAACTCTACTATTATTTTCTGTATAAACACCTGTGTATAAAAGTATAATCATTCATAATTGATGTTAATATAATATTGCTAAGCTGTTTTTGTAAAATTACTATTCACTATGGATATATTGTTCAATTCTGCTTGTAATCATGATGGCTGAAAAAAATCCTAAAAGATACAAGAAGTATACTTAGATAGTAGCAGATGGCACTCTGTAGTCTCTGGCTACCCACTCGCTCGGGAATCAGATGTGATGGTGTTAGTTCAATAATGTTGTGTAATATTGTACAGAGATCACAGCTCGGTTCCAAACAGCCCGTACTGAGGTGCGTCAGCTGTTGTTGCAGTACTTGCTGCCGTGGCTCGTCAACATTGAACTGGTCGATCCTAACGTGCCGCCAGCCAATCCGCTCTCATACATACAGGTACACAACTTACACATACATTGAAAATAAACTCACATACAAACGGAGATTTGAAAAAAGAAATATTTGTCTTCTTTTACTCGAATAAAGACATCCCCGACACAAAAGATAACACAAACCTGCTATTATTTTTCTTCAAAATACTAATATCGATTTGTTACTACGGAATATCTGTATTCATCACAAAACTATAATGATCCTGTGCGGGGATCGAACCTATGTCTTCACGCGCGTATGTGAGTCGTCCTAAAGTCCCTCGAATGTGACTTGTGTTAGCTTTTAATGTTAATTGTACGGTAATTGGTTTAAATTTTGTCAGTATTATGCATCGGAAGCAGTGCGCAGTGGCCGCAGGGAAGGACTCGGCTCTGCTGAGGCAACAGAAATGGTGCTTAATAACCTCTTCTACATCACCGCTAAGGTAAATAGTTTCTATTTTCATAAACCATTAGGGATATTTCACGCAACGTCCGCTGGTCCCACACTAAGCTGATGCTTGTGGTATCACTAATTTTGTCAGACATCAATAAAGCCCGTGGAGGAAGCAACTTAATTGTTTATTATTACTAATATCTAGTCGACTAGCTCGGGATGGATTTATGGGAAATTATTAATATTAAGGGAAGTCTCATCAGTAAGTAGGGGTTTTACATTTTAGTACGGAACCCTAAAAAACCGAAAAAGAAACCGTCCAAGTACGAGTTAGACACGCACACGCAGGGTTCTTTACCGTATGTATTAAGGTTTTAAAATTAAAATCCCAAAAATGTACCTTCAAGAAATATTAGAGAGAACTTAGAATGCAATAATACATTTCCTGAAATTTTCCGTGTACAGGAGCTATTAAGCACTTCAGAGTAAGTAGATAATAATTCACAAAAACTAGTCATGTTGTAGAAAGATATAATAAATTTTAAATATCACCAGCACTCTTATAATTCCCATGTAAAGAAATGAGTCAACTGTATGTGCACTCATGAGTGCATGATTCAACCATTTGTTTAGTTTCATAATATTATTAAAATATTTATCAACCGGGTTTTTAAGTAACTGCTCGTAAAAACTAACCAACAGACGCAACTGGACAGAACAGTGAAAATGAAAATAAGAAATAAATTATGTTTCTTATTTATGAATGGCCCGACAGATCATTGCTAAATAGGATCCTGGAAAATATCTAAAAAAGATGTAGTTGTTTGAGTGTTGCAATAACACAGATAGACCTATAAAACACATACAGTACTAGTCTAGAAGTTAAAATTGTGTCCGTGTAAAATACGTAGGTACTGTGAAACGTTGAATGGTTCTCGTCAATGAAAGTGTAGTGTTATTTTCTACATACACTTGGGTATTACGCGTGCAACTGTGTACTTCAAGGGCACGCGGCAATGATTTCATTCAATGGCGTCCATCGGGATTGCGGAAGGCACGCCTTTGTTTACACCATCGGTCATGGTGGAGGGTGCGACCTTGCTGAGGGACCCTCACCGTAACCGTTATGCGTTCGATAAACTATTAGAATAAGTAACTCGGCCTATGTGTACACAACTAGTACATATTACATTATTAGCTTTTATATGCCTATAACTCGATAGGAAGTGTCGATCAACAAGATTACTTCTGGTTACACAAGTCCAACCTTTATTTACTATTTTTATATATATGTATGTACTCGTATATGTATTACTGAATTGGTCGTCGTGTATGTCGTTGGTGTAGCATTGAACAACTGAATCTTGAAATAAATATTGACTTAAATGATATTTATACTTCCGGTAAATATAAAATGTATTTGCTTCTTTAAAAAAATAATTAACGTCATTCCTTTAGGCTAGATTTTCGCATCGCGTTTCTTTAAAATAAACTGCTGTAACTGGAACTCTTATTAAGTTTTATTTTCTACATCTGGTGTATTACTATGTACTAGTATCTACGTGTATTAAGTTATTTAACAGCTCTATCAATAATAGTTGTAGTAAGTACAAGTACATACGAAATATTTAAATATTACATGAAAAACTTTTGTACAGTTTTCCGACAAGCACCCGAAGGAGATCGAGGAGCTGTGGTCTACTTTGTGCGCGTGCTGGCCCAACAACTTGAAGGTCATCATTAGGTACCTGATCATCGTGTCTGGTATGGCGCCCAACGAATTACTGCCCTATGTAAGTATATTAAAACACAGATTTACAACTTACAAATTGATGATATATTGACATATGCCATGCCTTGCGAATACTTGCTGTAAATAATTTACAGAAATGTGTAAGTTAACGAAGATATGTTGCGGAAAGTTAGAATTAACAAAATTAATCGTACCTATAGACACGCTTCGCTCCCTTAGACGTGAGAGTATACGAGCTCGAGAATTGTCTTAACCATTATTACATTGTAGCTTGCTTATACACCGAAAATTTGTAGTAGGTTTTGTACAAAAACTAGTTTTTGTAGTTATGCTCAGCGTATATCAAAATACTGTTTCAAGTAATTCAGTACACATATATTTACTTTTTTTGTTTATAATTCTTTTTACTATTATTCCTAAGTTCATAAAAATGTATGTTGTTCATCGCGAGATGTTTATCATGAAAGGTGCGAAAATTGTTTTACAATGTATTTTACACGAGCTTGAAAGTACCACGGGGTAAAAATTCAATTTACGAGCTGCAAACCTTCTACCTAGATTGAAATTTAAGCATGTATTTTCATGGTTTAAAATGTGATTGAATTTTAATGCATGTCATTATCATCCTCTCTCTTGTGGCTGGTTGATGCAATATTGTGAATAAATTGGGAGTAAATATTTACGACTATGTCTTTAGAACACGTATTCGTAAATATTTACTCATAACTAACACTAAGCCTAACTCAAGTGATAAAGTAACCAAGTTATAGTGACAATATTTTATGTGTGTTTTTTTTTTCTATATGAAGTATGAAACACCAACAGACATATCACATACGCAAATACAAAATATTTTGCGCTACCATCATGCTATGGAAATGCAATCTTCAATGTCTACGCAATTAAAAATGGCGACCTACGGCAAGCTACGGGATTAAATTTGTTGATTAACTTTTATTTTTGTGTATAAAATTTGAGTGAGTTTCTCTCGTTGATCCTTTTGGATTTATAGTTTTATATTTATGTATCATAAAAATCTTTCTCCAACTGCAGAAGTTTCACTCTGAGTTCTAAATATTGTAATAACAAGTGTTACTATTTTTATTTCTTCCCCATGATGCAATAAGAGCTTTTTAACGGGTGCCATAAGCTGTAACACCCAACTGACTGTTAAGTACTTGAAAGTAAAACCTGTGTTAAGCACAGGTTTTACTTTCAAGTACTTAACAGTGCCTGGTCAGCGCGCCATTGTAGGAAAATCCTGCTGAAGGAACAGAACAAATGCCTGATAATGGGACGTTATTGGACTGAAGAGATCATGCAGCTGCATGATGCACTGTCTGTCCGTCCAAGAAAGGTCAAGTCTATTAAAATTATGATAATAGTCTTACTTGTTGCATTCAGCTATATCGGCTCTCTCCATTATGACGTCACTACTTCGTAGAAGCCACCTTACACTGCGATGTACGGTTCGTGGTTGCCGCGCAAACATCATCCTCAATAGTCTTTGATAGAAATTGATATAAATAGCAAATAGTAATAATAGTACCACCAGCTTTTGGCAATGTAGAAACTAATATACTTAGGAATGAGACGTCATCAGTTTTCTTGTGTTCTCCGTATTGGGCCATTGTATAGGTTTTGGGTTTAGTTGAATAGATGTGGGCTGTTCCACAAATTATTAGTGAAATGAAAAACTGTTTAGCTGTTCAAAATATCTCCTTTCAAACCAATGTATTCACGTCTTGCGTATTGAGGTAAACTAGTTTTCGAAACGTTTGAAATATGTACCTGTCTAGGTGGTTCTATTTTTAACTACATAATATTTCCACATAAAATTGTTACAGTTAATATAAATTTTGTTGAAGAAAATGTAACGTATTTAATATTGTTGTTAATTCAGTAAGTCATACATATTATTTATTGACAATACTCTCAGATATCAATTAATTAATCTCGGTATTGGTTGCTCTTTACTCATCCGCATTTGTAATTATATTATTGTTATTATTGTTTATATATTTAGCCTCTGTCAGGGCTGGAACGAATAAATCCGTACTATTACCATCATAATATATTCATCATCCTATCATGCAGTAATAATCATATCCTCAAACATGTCATCAAGATACACAACTAATTATTTATTGTATTCTGATTTTTAGTATTTGTCATTATTTTGTTGTTACAGATGCAACAGAAAACATGATCCTTAAATATTTCAACTCTAGTTATCACCAAAGTAATATATTAATTTTGCAATTGACTTGCTATGCTTTTAATTTATCTAGTTATCACCGTTTATAAGTGCCGTTTTACCCTTTGGTACGGAACCCTGAAAAGATATAGATATACCAGATGTATAGGCTATGGCTACGTTACTCAATCGGCTTGAAGCCACTTACATATATATGTGTGCATGAAAATGTATCTATGTGTGTCACTATATATGTATACGTCATATGAAATGTCACTATGAAGTACGATTTAACCAGGCTAAAGTTACTTGTCCTCAAATTTAAACGTCTATCCACCATATGTTATAACTGTGTGAAAAGACTTACACCGAGTTTATATTTTCATGCACATTTCCTTTAATAAAAAAGGATTCTCCCAGTCCGTTATAATGACATAGGATCGATGAAAGAAGTTTTAATACGATAACGCTATGCACCCGCTTCGATACATACAGGATAATAATTTTCTCAACATTACATGTAAGGTTTCTGGGTACTGGTTGTCTGTGTCTTTATTATATTATAGTTCAATTTTTGTTGATGCCTTTGCCATACTAAGTTAAAGTCTCCTGTGACCATTTGTCGTTTAAGCAGTACTCTTTGCAGAATGGTTTTAAAGATTTAACTTGTACGTAGTGAATCGTGCCGGGACCATTTGGCTTTTGACTATGTTTATGTCAAAACTTTTAGTTCTGTTACTTGTAAATACTATCTTCATTTTATTTCTGTAACTATTCTTTGTCAAGGTATATGGTATCTAAAATGTGTCTTCATGCTAAGTTGCAGTATTCCATTATTTTGACAAAAGCCGGCAAAAGTGTGTGGATAATACAAAAGTATTATCATGTCGCTATTGTGCACAGGCGAAGCGTGTGGTGCTTTACTTGGCACGCTCGAGACCGGAGCGGTTGTTGGACGAGATGATGACCGAGTTGCAGACAGTGGAGACACTCAACTGTCTGATCGAACGTACTGAGACACCGCCCTTCTACCGGCTCACCTCCATGAGGAAGGCTACCTCGGGACACAGCGACGGACCAGGCACTGGATCACAGGTAACAAGCACTCTACAAAACAGAAATATGCGGCGAGAATTGTCTTAATACATTTTGCTTTGAGATAAAATATTTTAACCCGGATTGAAAGATTCCTCCATTTTACAAAAAAATGCCATTATAGCTACTGTCCCTGAAGCACCTTTATACGACCTTATTATATTTGTCTCTTTAATTACTTTGTAAATATTGTATAAGTGTGATTGTTTGTGACAAATATGAGTAATTGTCTCAGGATGCTACTGGCAGAACTGGTGAGTTAGCTCCCGTTGAGAAAGGAACCATACACACAAAGAGACACAGCGGTGAAGACCCTGCTAAGGCCAGGTGAGTTGCATCATATTGTTATTCACATTATATATTACATAGATATGTTTATAAATTTTAAATATCGGTCTTGTAATCCGTGACGTTATAAATTGATATCCAGCACTGCACCAGCATAACACAATACCTTTACAGCGTGAGTTAATCCACCTACCTATCTTTTATATAAACACCGAGCTAGATTTCTTTCGAAACTCACTGCACAGTAAACTTTGAAACTATTACAGACTTTCCCGAAATTCCGTATTCAATAAAAGTTTTACCAACTAAAAATATGTGACGGCACTAAAGAGAGAGTGTTTTATAAATTAGCTTGTATGAGGATTCAAATTAGACTAAAATGTGTTTTGAATCGTAATTTATATTACTTATGTTATTTAATCTTAGTTATGAGGCAATTAATAGCTGTGTGCGGCATCGTCGCAAACTTGTGCACGGATCTCAGTTACACCATCGATTGGTGACGAAGCTCCTCTTTGAAATAAACTTTTTAGTTATTATATCTTTTTCACAGCATCCTCTGGTTCTTGACTAACTTTATTGCTTGTGTTATAAGTAACAGGATACGGCCATGATGCACATAATATATTTTTAGTAAATATATATTTATATTATAAACACTAAGACGCAGTAAAATGTCTGTGTGGTAAATACAAACATCACGCAAATAATTGTCCTGTGTGGGAATCGAACCCACAATCACATGAGAAACAAACTATTACACTAACCAAGAGGCTCGTTAAGTTTATAGATAGCTTTGAGTTAAGTCTATTCTTTGAATAGATAAAACAATATGTATATGCTGTGTTTGTTGTTCTACTGTCAAAGGCGACCTGAATCATTCATTGGTTGTTAAGAACAAGTCTTCTTAATTGAGTGGTCGAGACGCCAATTACAATATGCACATTGCACAGACAAGACGGCCTAATTGTAAACAATAAACCATTGTATTGATTTACAATTGTATTGTACAGTTTGCGTGTTACCATGTTTATTTCTCCTTTCTTGGAATGGATGGAATTAGAAAGAAATTATTTATTCCTCTAAGAAAGACCAAACATACAACCGTTCATAACTGCAAAGAAAGGATATTACAAAAATAGACAAATTAAAAATACATCTTATACAAGAACAAAGT
The DNA here is from genome assembly GCA_916999025.1 of Orgyia antiqua. Taxonomy (NCBI): domain Eukaryota; kingdom Metazoa; phylum Arthropoda; class Insecta; order Lepidoptera; family Erebidae; genus Orgyia; species Orgyia antiqua. Next base: position 573,780 of record OU779863.1, on the reverse strand, counting down.
TTCGGCGACAAGTTTTTTCTAAAAATGAAACACGGCTTCTTCACTGAGTTTTAGTATAATATTTAAAATACTCCAGTGTGTCACATGTTTAATCGCACTAAATGATAATAAATCACCTACATTGAGGAATATTGTTAATCTGACAATTTAAAGATGATACAGTACAAACAATATTTTGTTGATTTATTGGTCTGAACTGTACTTATCTGATATCGTAACACAAGAAACTAAGTATTCTTCTAGACTACGTCACGAGACCTATCGATTTACTTAACTTGTTTAAAAAACAAATACGAGCTGCAGGAAAAAATGAAGTCTTAAAATGTTCGAATCGATATTAACTTTTTTTTTAAATTATTGTTTTGTTGTTTCTTATTTAGGGTTGATAGGGGTTAAAATCACGTCCGATTATTCCATAAGTAGATACATATACAACAAAGTTAATGAAATCGTGTTCGTAATCCTTGTTTTAAATCAAAGTGCATTGTAGTTCGTGGAGGTCCTGTTAACGACATATGAGAAATTAAAACGAGAAGATGTTAGAGCTATCTTCGTTTGCTGCTTTTATTGTGTACGTGGTGATCGAATTACATCGTGTGATGTACGGACCACTGCGTATTCATAATTAGCTTTCTGTCTCTCTCTCTACACCTCGTTAACATCCCACTCGCACAAGCGTCCTCCACTTTGGGAGGAATATTAAGCGTGTACATAATAGGGTTTACTTTCGACGTTTTCGACTATCACAGAAGATGTACACACAGACAGTGTACATATTTAGCTGGCTTTTACAGCACCTGGGAAGGAAATGGGGTGATGACACTTATCTTCTAAATCCAGAACCACAAGGAAAATTTTCTTTATAATGTCCTATCCCCCGCGAATAGTGAGCTGCAGATACTGTCACCGTTATTAGTCTTTATAGTGAAATGCAAATCAAAATCAGGGGTGCATAGAACTTAAGGCTAAATAAAAACGCCTAGACGCGTGTATTTATTTTAAATATTTTAAACCGACGTATCGGAGACTATGCAGTCACCATGGTCACATCTGTTAAGTTTAAAGGTTGTTCGCTCATAACGTGCTTGTGGCGGTTGTAGATTACAATCTGTCTGTGTAATATTTCATGTCAATATGTAATATTTACAACGTTAGTTGTTTACCTATTAAAGGCAACCTTGGTGAAATTTAAAAAGAAGATACCTATGGGTTTTCTTGCAAAAAAAAAACCTTATCTAAAGGAAGGATATGTAACGATATACGCAGTATTTTTTCGTATTAATTTTATTTATGTACAAAAGAATCGAGCCGATATTCATAGAAACTTCGGTATCAAAGTACATAAATGCTTTCAAACACTTCGCGTGTTCAGATGTTATCGAATACAATGCACTAATCTTTTTTTTGATGTGATGTCTTTTGACGGTTGATAGCAAAACCATCTGTAAACATTTGGAAAATGAAAGAAAGATGGGATCAAAGAAACAAGGACAACTGTCTACCAACTAAGGTTATCGAAGGTGAACCTTAAATTTGGTGTTCACTCTCAGTATACTCTCAGTATTATTATTTATATATCGGATGGTGTATTGGCCTTATCAAACGAAATTATAGATAATCTTGATCAAAATAAAAAAACTATAGGTATATTTCTCGATCTTAAAAAGGCCTTTGATACCGTTTCTGTCCCTATCTTGATACAAAAATTACAGCAGGTTGGTATTCGAGGAATTAGTTTAAAAATATTTGAGAGCTATCTCTCAGACCGTTTTCAGTGTGTCAAGGTAGATTCATATATTAGTGAACTAGACGAAGTAACATTTGGTATACCACAGGGATCAATACTTGGCCCTACACTATTTTTGATCTACATCAACGAACTTTGTACCTTAAACATACCGAATTGTAAAATCTATACCTATGCTGATGATACGGCTTTAGTTATAAATGGTATTAATTGGGAGGACGCGCACCGAAGCGCGGAGGCAGCTATGCGAGTGATCATGAAATGGTTATGTTTAAACAAACTTTCCCTTAATATCAGTAAGACCAATTATGTCCCGTTCGCTCTAAAGACCAACGCGCTACCTTCTACGGGTAACTATTCTATTAAAGCCCATACCTGTTCTTCTTCGCTTCTTTGTTCGTGTCCACCAATTGAGAGAAGAAATAATGTCAAATACTTAGGTATCTTAATTAATGAAACTTTGAACTGGTCCTCTCATGTCAATGTACTAACAACCCGTGTAAGAAAGTTAATTTACGTATTTAAAAAACTTAGGTCTGTTACTAATTTTTCCACAGTTAAAATGGTTTACTTTTCATTATGTCAATCCCTCATAACTTATTGCATTGGTGTTTGGGGTAGTTGCCCTAAGACCTTAATGATTTCTTTGGAAAGATCATAAAGAGCTGTCCTGAAGGTCATGACGTCTAAACCAATAAGATATCCCACAAACTCGTTATATGCCGATACTAATGTTCTTTCAGTCAGAAAGCTTTTCATCTTGCATACAATTTTACGTAAGCATAAGAATAAGTTTACTTCGCAAGATCTTACTTCTAGTAGACGAAAATCTGCTAATGTCCTCAGTGTGAAAAAACATAGGACTACCTTGGCTAGTAGGCACTATAGTGTAATAAGCATACATTTATATAACCTATGTCATAAAAAACTTAATATTTATAAAGTAACAAAGCATAAGTGCAAGGAATTGTTAATGAAGTGGCTATTGTCATTAAATTATGATGATACGGAGAACATCCTTAAGTCGCATAATTAAAATAGACGCATATCTATATATACATTTTCCATACACTCATACACTCACAAGTACACAAAACACTCATCAGCATCACATAAACTATACAATTGATTTCTACTATTTTTTTCTTGTTTTTTGTTTTGTAGTTCTCTTTTTGCTGACCTTTTATTTAAAATTTGAGAGTAAACTCCTTGACTTCCATATTACAAGCTGCATTACTTAGTTTGGAGGTCAGGAAACCAAAATTGTAATAGTAATATTAAGGTCCAATAAAGGTTTTTATTTTTTTTTATTTTTTTTTATTTTTTTTTAGTACCATCGCATAGACTATCGTTCAAATTAAAGGCCTTTAGAACTATTGTAAGACAAAAAAAAAATTCCAGATGTTGGAACGACTTTATGACAACATCGATCATTAAAAAAATGTTAATATGATAGTGATTTGACCAGATACTGTATGTATGAAATACTTGATAAACGTCCCTCTGTTAGGCACAGTTCTCCTCCACTGCTTTAACTTTTTCAGTCCTATGATAGTGTATAACTTACTCGCACATGGCTATGGTAATTGGTAGTCGAGTTTACCATCTCTTGCAGATATTAACTACTTAATTTTAATCAAATTATGGTGGAAAAGTGAATGTGCCGCAAGTGGGACTTGAACCCACGACCTCGGAATACCGTTCCGAAGCTCTTCCAACTGAGCTTATTGCGGTCTACTTGCAACACCTTCAAATTAGCCACCATTTATATATTTTTTACGTACACCGCCATCTATCAAGATTGGTTTACACCATTTGATTTATTAAGTAAAAGGCATAGCATGTCAAATGCAAAAATCAATAAATTAATACTTAATTTTATTTCGCTGACTTTCTCGTTACCCGAAGGAAGTAATCATAGAAAGTTTACATATTACCAATGTGTATTTATGATTATAGGTACTCGTACTTTGTACCAGTCCTTACAAATCGTAAAGGTGTAATGTGTCAATTTGTTTACGAACCTTAGTCGGTAACATTAATACATTCTGACTACTACGACTGTCGGCTATATGAATACTTGGAAGTATCGGTCGCTGTCCTAACTCCCACAGGTCTAGGTAACATAAACTGAATTGATTGTCTAATTACACCTAAACCTAGAATGAGCTATCCAATTTGTAACTATCTCACCGATAATTACAGATTTCTGATTGAATTGATCGCCCGGCAATCAATGTATGTATCAATATACACACGAATTTACACACATTTACGTAATAGAGCACTCTGTTAACTAATGTATTACACTGTACATAACAATACGTTCACATGCTATTAAATGGAAATAAAATAAAACTTCATATTGCATGAATCTGAACTTAATTTCTAAATTGGTCCGTGTAATAACGGTGTAAGAGCTAGAGATATCATAAGCAGATACCAGCTTCTGTGAGATAAGATAAACTCGATATTAAACGCTATGCCAAAACGCCTGGTCGGTTCCTGCCCAAAAGTGGGACATCACTGGGCTGAGGAGGGAAGTAGTACCTATAATGGAGCACACTTAACATAAATCCGTCAATCTCCACTATTGTGCATAAGGTCCATTTGCAAATGAATATTTGTGCTATCACATTAGATAAATATTGAATACAGGATGCAATGAATATCCCTCTATTGTCATTTGGCGTGAAATCGGTACACAACTATGGTCTTAATCATAATGAGTTATCGGAGGTTTAAACGGAGATTTTATCGCAGAGATAATAAACGTTTTATCGTAAAAAGACTATTATGAATAACAAGTTTTGACAATTTTCGCGAACCTATTTTAGCGAACTTTTAAACCTCCGATAAGTCATTATAAATAAGACCGTAAGTCTTTAGATATGTTTATAAATTGTCAGTCTGATATTACAAAAAAAAATAGTCGTATTTGTGTTTAAGAATCTATTTATACAATGTATGAAATAATTAAGAGGCGGTAGACAGTTAAAAGGCCATTTTAGAAAAGAAATTTGAAATAATTCTACATAATAATATACCACAGCGATAGAATTGTTTTTTGAAAATATGCTGTTTTTACCTTTTCAATTCGATAGTTATAGAATGAGTTAAGGAATGCGAATATCAAACTTACGTTATTAAATAGATAATCGAAAAATCTTTCTTTTTACTTGTTATAATTTTTATTAGATTCGTGTAGAATTTTTAATAAATTTATTTTAGGTTAGTTTTCCATACTTCGGCCGCATTTCTTTGCGATTTGTATGTCCAAAGAGTAAGATAATATACTATGCCGTTCAAATGAGAATAGGATTGACCCCGCGTCATTTTGAGACGTCATAGTTGTCATTTTGAACAATTTTGGTAGGATCAACAAAACAAGATATTTTTTACATTAATATATTAATATTTTGCGATTGACTCGCTATGCTTTTGCTAAATAAACTAAATTATAATGGAAAAAATAATAACCAAATTTTTTCCATTATAATTTAGTTTATTTAGTAAAAGCATAGCGAGTCAATCGCAAAATATTAATATATTAATGTAGAAATACATGTACAGCCATTACTTCGGTCCAATTGTGTTCTGTAAAGAACGCTAACTGAACGATTGATGGAGTTGGTGCAAACCGCTCAATAGATGGCGTTGTACGAAAAAACATCGCACGATGTTAAAACTCGCATTGAGATGATTGTAGTGGAAAATTTGGTAAATATTTGCGTGGACCATAATAGCTCAGATGGGAGAGCGACGGAACGGCATTCCGAGGTCGCGGGTTCAAGTCCCGCTTATGGTTATCATTTTTTTCCATTATAATTTAGTTTATTAAGATATTTTTTATATAATAATTTATCTTCGGCTCGAGAGCAGGCGAGAACGGCTCAGGGTGACTAGTGCATCGAAGCCTCAGACTAAGAAAAGTGTAATAGACGAAAGACCTTGGAACCTAGCTGCTGCTAACATGACTGGAATTCCTACCCCAACAGATAATGTCCAAGATCAAACTACTGCTGACATGCTGGCTATTCTAATGACTATTAAATCCCTTAAAAGTCAGTTCCTTAGCTGTAACAACATGATGGATAAAGTTATCCTTATTTTGACACATTTAGGTCAATATGTCTAGCTCACAAGGTTTGCGTATACTTTATTGGAATGCCGGTGGTGTTCGCTCGAAAATATCAGAGTTACTACATTTAGTAAGTGAATATTCGATAGATGTTATTGCCTTGTCTGAAACGAGAATATGTCCCCATCATAAGCTCCTAACGCCTGGGTATACCTGCTATCGCCAAGATAAGAAGTCTGATGGATCTGGTCAAGGGGTTTCTATATTGATCAAGTCTGACATAGTTCATATACCAATTTCGCTACCGACGGTTCAGAACTTAGAATGCGTGAGAATCCAATTGTCTATATCCTGCTGTAACGTAGCCTTCATATCAGCATATCAATCACCCAATCTGCCTCTATTGCGTAAGGATCTGGACACGATTTTAAATGTCTGTCCAAGGTCTTCGGTGATGGGTGATCTTAATACGAAACACTCGTATTGGTATTGTCTGACAAGCAACAAGCACGGAGAAGTCTTATTCAACCACGTGGTAAATAATGACCATGAAGTCATCGCTCCGCGTGATCCTACGCTGATTCACTATCATAGCTCACATATTCTCTCTACTCCGGATGTTGTTCTTGTTAATAATGTACACAGCTTAACTGAGCCTCAGGTTATGGTCGACCTCTCGTCGAATCATTTGCCTGTATACTTTACCTTAGGAGGTGAATACGTCAGAATTGACAAGACTATTTATAACTTTTCTAAGGCTAACTGGAAAGGCTATCGGTCCTGTCTTGACCAAAATATCACTATAAACGCAAATAATTTTCATTCTGTTGCTGAGATCGACCTAGCTACTGAGGTTTTAACCAAATCAATCTTAAAATCACGTGATTTAAATATTCCTGAATCGTCTGTTCATAAGCTATCAAAACTGCCAAGACGTATAGCTAACCTCATTAAGTATAAGAATTCTCTTAAAAGAAAAGCCTTAAAGGAACATGACTACTATCTACGTCGACAACTATACGCTAAATTTAATTTAATACAATCCGAAATAAAAGATGCTATAAAAGTATTCAATGACAACAGCTGGGATATTAAATTATCTAAAGTCAACAATCCGTCCTCTGACCTCTAGCGCATTATTAAATCCATAAATTACACCCCAACCACGGTACCCCCCCCCCCCCCTTAAACTACAAGATGGGCGTTACACAACTTGTGTTCTTGATCAATGCGAAAGTTTAGCTGGAGTGTTTGCTAATAACATGTGTCTTACACATAACTGGACAAGTGATTCAGATACAGAGATTACAGTTAACATGTCCATGAACTTTCTGCAAAACTATGAGGCTGAAGATCATCCTCCGCTAATCAGACCCTGCGAAATACGGACCAAACTAAGAAAACTAAAACTCCGAAAAGCATTTGGTTTTGACGATCTTCAAAACATTTTACTTTTAAATCTGTCCCAAAAAGCTGTAGTCTTCCTTACTAAAATATTAAATGGCTATCTTCAGCTTGGCTATTTTCTTAACGCTTGGAAGCATGCTAAAGTTGTTGCAATTAAAAAATCTGGCAAAGATGGAGCTCTTACATCTAGTTATCGCCCTATCAGTCTATTACCTAACCTGGGCAAAATTGTTTGAATCCTTAATTCTATCGCGTTTATCCAAATCTACTGATCACAGCTTAATGCCTGAACAATTCGGGTTTCGTAGTACTCATTCTACTACACAACAAGTAACTCGCATTGCACAACACGTGGCTGATAATCTAAATCTAAATAAATCCACTGGTATGATATTGCTAGATATAGAAAAAGCTTTTGATACCGTATGGCACCACGGTCTGCTACATAAGCTTCTCGACAATCACGTCCCCTTCTATCTTGTTAAACTTATTCAAAATTACCTAGCTGATCGTTCTTTCTCTGTACACATAGGGAGCACATTTTCTGAATCGAAATCTATCGTTGCCGGCGTACCTCAAGGCTCTATTCTTGGTCCATACTTGTTTATTCAGTATCTAAATGATATGCCCAAGCAATCCCATACTCATTTAGCTGTCTACGCCGACGATACTGCTACTTTTACGTGTGACAAAGACCCTGATATAATTATTGGTCGTTTACAAATTTCTTAGAACTCTTGAGTGAATTCTTCACGAAATGGAAATTAAAATTGAATTCTAATAAGACCGAAGCTATATTCTTTACGAGAAAGAGGTCTTTCCCTAACCGTCTTGTAAAACTAGACAATTACGAAATTTCATGGGGCAAATCAGTAAAATATCTAGGAGTTCTGCTTGACACAAAACTTAACTGGAATTATAATATTACCGTTCTTCGAGACAAGGGGCTCAAAGCATTAAACTCGTTAAGACCAGTTCTGAATCGAAAGTCCAAATTAAGTTCTCCTACCAAATTACGTATATATACCACATTAGTCAGACCGTGTCTCACCTATGCTGCACCTGCCTGGTGTAGTATAACTGACACCAACTACAAAAAATTGCAAGTTATTCAAAACAAAGGGTTAAAAATAGTATATAATACGAAATTTAGAACCAACCTTACGAAATTGCAGTTACAAATCAAATATCCTCCTATAGAAAACTTTATTTTAAAGCTTTCACGTAAATTTTATATAGATAGAAACCCTACTCATCGTAATGTTATTGTCTCAGACATAGGCAGAAGTCGTACTGTCAACTTGCCATACACTCGAACATATTGTCGATATCGCTTACCACATCACAATTTTCTTCACGAGCCGTATACCTAGCGAATGTTTACTTACCTGCTTGATCGGTCGGCAGTAGCCGATCGAACTATTTATTTTATTGTATCCACAAAAATAAAAGTTATTACTAAACGTATAATGTTTTAAACTCTTAACTTGCAATGTTTTTAAGCATTTCTTTAATTAAATCTGTGATGTACTAATAATGCTGAACTCGCTAAGTTTGCCATTAAATAAACTGTTATGTTATAACTTTTGGTAAGTTTTGAGACATTTCACTATATTAATGTACATTGTTCACGTTAAGAGGATACCAAAATAGCTTCGTGCATTTTTCTATGTACGAAGTTTTCATTGTTTCTTTAGATTGAATGGCTAGAGCTCTAATTTTTAACTATATGTTTTTTCAATATATGATCTAGGATCGCATAAACTCAGAAACGCGATTGAAAAAAGTTTTCTCGATAGAAAATCTTAGCGAAACAACCTCTCTAATTTTTTATTTTTTTCATTTGTCGGTCTATTATCGCGTATTAACTAATGAAATAACTTTAAAAACATAAGTAACTATTATATATAGAAACACGTAAATCAGAATTAAAATATATTTAGTAGATTTTGAGTAAATAGGAAAAGTTTCCCTAATTCTTCATTTTCTGTGCCTACTGGCTGTGTTAATATGTACGTGTCGGCGATGATATTGATGTTGGCCCTTAATAAGTTTATATAGACGCGCTTAGTCTAAGGAACATTATTATATATTATGATAAGAAACAATTATAATAAGATCAGTTGTATGCTATTTTTGTAACAATCTTTGGATAATAAAGACATTTTAAAATCAATCAATTAATATCATTGTTTCCAGCAACGAAATTATTGAAAGAAAGTATTATTTATTTTTAAATAATAATAATATAACTATTATTACTAAATAATTTAAGACGTTTTTCACTTCAAATTACGGAGATTACGTAAAAGAAAAATATATTAATGATACGCAAATAAAGCTACGTTGCTGACAGTACTTTTCCAATCATTTTTAACAACTAAAGGTCATTGCCAATCCTATTCTATATAGTATATATAAAGTATGTGAAGTATGTCTGTGGCCACTGCCAAGGTCGGACCTGTGCACTTCTTTTCGTACGCCAATCTCATTTTTTTTACACTTTTCCTAATAAATTACTCGAGAAATAATAGTATTAGAAAAGTTTAACGAAAAAATTAAAGGTTAGCTAACATAAAAGAATGATTTCGCTCGTACAAATCATACGAATTAATTATTTTATAAATAAAATACCTAACAGATAATGTTGCCAAGAACTCAGATATCGAATTCGTAGACTAGATAGAGGACTACATAATATATCTACTGCGAGCACATTGCACACAATTATTTTATAAATTAGTTTCGTTTCAGGGTTCCGTTTCAAAATGAAAAATGGGACTCTATCACTGACCACTTCGCTGAATAGGTATGAATAATTTCCCAAAAATACATCTCCAGATACGCTCGGTCAACCAGATATTGTTTATTTACAAAAACAATCATTGTATCTGCACCATTAGATCTATGGTATTATTTTAATCGTAAAAGTTTAGAGGATCTTTTGTAAAGACTTGGATTGTCCTGGATAGATATAAACAAAAATATTTTGAAGAAAATGTCGAAGGTCTTTGGTGTATAAAATTCTGTTTACAACATTCAAAGTGAATAAATCTATATTATATAGGTGGTCACCGTTGTCCAATTATTTATCTCGAATATTCGCTCGGTGTTTATTGAGGCGTAGGTACTAGGGGTGGATCGAACGCTCCCTTCGCGCGTACACACCGAGTTATCGATGATTGTATTACCGTTGCCGCTCACTGTAAACTTCACTCACTGCACTTTAATTAAGTTGGTGAAGCGGTAGTTGACAGCGGTTGGAAATCCGATAATTATTCTGCACCGATATTATAAAATTTCGTTTAGGAATTGTCTTTAATGCAATATTCTTGTTTATTGACGGGCTTCGTGGTGGAGTGGTTTATGTAATGGACTGCCGATCACGAGATCTCGGGTTCGATTCCCGGTTGGGACAATCATTTGTGTGATATCCATAAATGTCATACAAATGTTTGTACTGCGTCTGGGTGTTTACTATGTATTATATGTATGTATTTACAAAAGAAAAGTAGTTTATGTATTATATCCGTATTCTGGTACCCATAACACAAGCATATAAGCTTAGCTTGGGACCAGAGGACGTTGTGTGAAATGTCCATGAATATTTATTATTTATTATTATTATTTTCTGTGTTCGTAAAAGCACCAGTGTTGGACACAGTCGAGTACGAGTATTAGACTAGGCTACCTAGGAGAACATTGGCTGTTTAATTTCGACGTTACTGTCGCTTATATTCATTACTAGCTGTTGCCCGCGACTCCGTACGCGTGGTATTTAGGAAAGTTTCATGAAAATCCATCCAGTAGTCTTTACGTGAAAGACGTTCGCGTTGCTCGGCCAACAGTTTAAGTACCTATTTTATTTTGTCGCGCGTAATTCTTTTTTCGTCATATCTCCTAAGATATTCATTTAAATTTTTTTTTTTTTTTTTTTTTTTAATTTTATTTAAAAGGCTTGGTCGCTTTGCGACTATATCGCCCTATCAGTACAAATCCTTAGAGTACCTTAACTAAGTGAATAATGTGTAGTTACATTAAAATACAAATAAAAACAAAATCGATCTTAGCATAATAAGTCCGCTAAGTTACATAACAATTTGGTTTTATCAGTTGAGGTGTCAGAAAGAATAGCATTACTAAGGTTAGAATTATTGAAGTAATTAGTCATTATTAAGGTTGATATTGAAAAGAGAACAATTGGTAATGCTACTCACCAACTTACATATCAACCAGTCAGTACAAATGGATAAAACTTGTTTAATTTTTGTTTCTATGGGTGAAATGCTGAAAACAATAGATTTTAGTTTATCAAATAAGCTACTATAACTCGATTCTGGTTTACTATGTCTGTTATTGTTTGATGACTCCTTTGAAGATGAAAATTGTGACGAACTAGCGGGAACCTTATCTGACGCAGACTTATTGCTATGTTCTGGTTGTATTGGTGTTGCCTTCTCAAATTGTGTGGTAGGTATTATAGGAGGAATATGTTGCTTCTTTTGATTTTTACGTACTCTGTTTCTATGAGATTTAACAACCTCAGAAAATAATGCCGGCCTATTATCTTCCTTCAAATCGTCCTTACTCGTCAACTCAACCGGTTCTGGTTGGAATTCGTTTGGTGATTCTTCTGTTAACGATTGTTCAGCTATTACTGGTGCAGAGTTAGAGTCATTTAAATTGCATGCTGTAAAAAGCAGTTATAATCCATATTAAACGTGTAAGCTAAATAAGTTATTTAATTTGATAAAAAAGATTACTATATACACATAAATAGCTTTTGAAAACACCTTATTGAATTTGGTAATTTTTGCGACATTATTATGGGTACAGCCGGTTTCGCTTAAAAGATAGACATATGCCCTCGCGGACTTTTCAACAATTCCTCCATACATTAGTTTGTTGTACTTCACATAGATAAGGCAGCGTTTTCATTTATAGCTCGCACGAGTGCGAGTTTCTCGGCAAATTTTATCATATCTCATCCAATATACAGCAAACTCCAACAAATTATGCAAAAAAGCCATCCTCTTGAACCATTCTATGTATTAAAAAAACCGCATCAAGATCCGTTGCGTATTTTTGAAGATATAAGCTCACATAGGGACATACATACAAAAATTACGACGGTGTTTTATAAGAAGTAAAGATCAATAGATTATCTCCGAGACGAGTTTCGGAGGTCAATCATTTGTGTGATATTAATAATTTATTGTCATACAAATATTTATACTGCGTCTCTACATAGAAGCACCCCTATGTATTATAAGTATGTATTTACAAAAGAAATGTAATATAATGTATTCTATACGCAATATGGTACCTACCCATAACGTAAGCATACAAGCTTAGCTTGGGATCAGAGGACGTTGCGTGACATGTTCATGTTATTATTTTATTATTATTTATTTTGTGAATTGTTTGTGGACAAGGTAGTCAGATTGTGATTAGTCAAATTCTCCATAATATACATAAAATCGAAATAAATAAGTAATCATTGTAGTGAGAAAGCCGTTTTAAGAACGACCTACACTTTTACTATCAGAGAATTTTGCTTAGGCAAGTACCGCTAGTACTTGTGTTGTAAATAATATGACGGGCCTTATAGGTTTCCTGTTATTATCTAAAAATATAAATCGTTCTTAGAGCGGCTCTCTCACTATTATTTCGTGACTGTGTCATGAATTCGTGCTATCCTTTTTGTTAGTAAGCAGCGTACGGTGAAGTGGAGCGCTTTGTTTTCTAAATGTACATGTGGCCCAGTAATTTGGTTGAGAAATACGAGGCTCTTTTTACCACCGTGCTAATGTTGAAAGTATTTCTTTTTTAAATTCGAATTTATTCCATGAAAAAGCTACAGTCGAAACATAAAATCGATCTAGCTTGTTTTAACCGTCGGAAAGCGTGGGATATTTTTGTGTATCTTAACTAATAAGTCGTTCCAGTTTCCACTCAGTGACTTTATAGTTCGTGCTCTGAACTGGAAAGTAAAAAAATCTAAAAGTAAAACTGGAAAAAAAATTGTATGAATACCTATGTGCTATATTCGTAATCTAGAACCAAACGACGTCCTTTTAAATGTGCTAAAATCAAAAACATCAATAACACCTTCGTAACACAATTAATATTATTGTGTGTAGATATTTAAGTATTTTATAATAATGTTGTAAAGAATACGTAGGTACATATCTTTTTTCCGATAGTGCTTTATAGTCTCTGCCCATCCCTACTGGTAAAGGACGTAAAATATATTATACATAATTATGTACCTATAAACGCCGTTGGTTCGTTGGTAGGTACATATGAATTATATTTTAATGTATTAATGTCAATTACCAGCGGGAACAAAGCTCCAGAGACTCCAGGTCTTCGTGTACAAGACAAACGTGCATCAGCGCCGGCATGTTCCACGCCTCCAGCTGACGAGGAACCGTCACCACCCTCTGATGGCGACGCAACTCCGGTAATGCCTAGGAATATTCATTACTAAAGAAAATATTGTTGCACTATAAATAGTAATTTTTAATAAGATTTAGTTGTATATAATTAGATTTGGTACCATTCCATATCCATCCATAATCCATGTACATTTCACACGACGTCCTTTCTTCCTAATCTAAGCTTTTATGCCACTGTGGTGTTATATTTTACAAACGATGTTTTTCAAAAACATAATTTTCATAAGTTATTTATATTCAATTAAAGTAAACACGTAAGCACGTTTAATATAAATCTGTTACATTTAAATGTGATATGTATTTTGTTGTAGAATACGGTATGTGTCATCAGTGTCATACACAAGTGTATTTTATAGCGAACAGTTTTCGCCGGAGAGAACTCAATTTGTTAGCTATCACAACACGTTGCAAAATGTTGTCGGTTTATATGTTCACTTTGAAGCTTACCTTTACAGATTCAGTTTATAACATACTACTTTAATATTTTCTATCGTCTCATGATGAAATACAAACACAGTAAAGCATGAAATGTACAAACTTTTTATATACTGCTGTGTCCCTAGTTTTGTTATAAACTCAGAAACTGCTTACCTCGTTTTGTGCGGAATGAATAAGGAGGAAGCTTAAGGGCCTACATCAATATTATCGTATATCATCGCCGACACGTACATATTAACACAGCCAGTAGGCACAGAAAATCAAGAATTAGGGATACTTTTCCTATTTACTCAAAATCTACTAAATATATTTTAATTCTGATTTACGTGTTCCTATATATAATAGTTACTTATGTTTTTAAAGTTATTTCATTAGTTAATACGCGACAATAGACCGACAAATGAAAAAAATTAAAAATTAACGAGGTTGTTTCGCCAAGATTTTCTATCGAGAAAACTTTTTTCAATCGCGTTTCTGAGTTTATGCGATCCTAGATCATATATTGAAAAAACATATACTTAAAAATTAGAGCTCTAGCCATTCAATCTAAAGAAACAATGAAAACTTCGTACGTAGAAAAATGCACGAAGCTATTTTGGTATCGTCTTAAGTTAAGTAAATTACTGCTGAAAGTATTTCATCGTAAAATTTTAATATATGCGTGTATCTGTTTTACCCACACGGACTAGTGGATGGCTTGTAATAATTAAATACTTATTCGCTTCTAATAAAGAAGGATGCTAATAGGTTTTTGTTGAGAATTTTAATTTAGATAATGATATTCGTAATGATACTGTTACAATTACCGCCATATTCCTTTTGTCGTGTTCAAGTGAATTAATTGTTTGTTGTTAATAGACTGGTGTATGTCCGGACACCGGTATAATTCCACTAGTGGGCAGTGCACCACAAACACCACATGATCATCGTATAGATGTACCACAACCGAGGCCACTGCCGATGCCGGAGTACGGAGGTTTCTTCGCGTTACTCACAGAATATCTACCAGACACCAGCCAACCCATCTCTGGTTTCCATCGGTAATGTTCACACTATGTGTTTAACCTTAAAATAAAAACGAACTTGGTAAATACGGTTAGTTATTAATATAAATATTAAATGTAGATGCAACGTGGCTGTGATGCTCCTATGTGATGTGGTGTTGGATGGTGTTGAGCTGGACTGGTCTATACATGTACCGCTCATGCTGCACATTGTGTTCCTTGGAATGGATCATACCAGGTAACATGTTAGCTTTTAACTAATCAAATAAAGTTGACATTTTTATTGAACTTTAACGTTTTGTGCTCTAGCTTAGTAGTAACCATATTTAGATTTGTTTGCACAACGTCCTCTGATCCCAAGCCAAGCTTATATCCTTGTGTTATGGGGTACCAGAATACGGATATACTACATAAAAAATACTTTTCTTTTGTAAATACATACTTACAACTAATACATAGATAGAAACATTCATATGTAGTACAAACATTTGTATGAGATTTATAAATATCACACAAATGATTGTTCCGTGCGGGAATGGAAACCGTGACCTAGTAACGGCAGTCCGTTACATGAACCACTAGACCACGAGGCCCGTCAATAAAAAAATAAAATAAATAAAAAATAAAAAAGCCTTTATTATTTCATGCATTTCTCAATTATTACAATTCATTTTTATATATATATTTATGTATTATTTAAAAGATCAACAATTCATTAAAATTTATTATATTACTATTATTTATTACATTTAATTAGTATGTAGTCAAAAAATAATTACGTCATCATTAGTCATTACCGAAAAATTTTTTCATAGCTTACATATGTGATGGAATTTAAAATATGATTGTGCATGCATGAACCCTCTTTAGGTGAAGGCCTCCTCCAGTGATTTCCATTTTTGTCTGTCTTTTGCTGTTGTTAACCATTTTGTTCCTGCTATCTTCTTTATATCATCTTCCCACCTCGTATACGGTCTGCCTATGCTTCTTATACCTTTAGGGCCACTCCAAGTGGTCACCGTAGATGTCCATCTCTTGTCCTCAAGAGGCCCGTCAATATTATATATTAATTATGATATCGTGGTCATGGCAGAATCCCTGGAGGACCTTGGCACAATGCTCAATGACCTCAGCAGTGTTTCCCAACGGGTCGGTTTAAGGATGACCATGGATAAAACCAAGGTTATGTGCAATGTCCATGTCACTCCGGCACCAGTATCTGTTAGAAATGCGATTCTCGAAGTTGTCGACCAATACGTCTATCTAGGACAAACAGTCCAGTTAGGCAAATCCAACTTCGAGAAAGAGGTCAACCGACGAATCCAACTCGGCTGGGCTTCCCTACGGGATAAAATCCGAAACACGGAGATCCGTAGGAGAACTGGCGTGTCCGACATAGCCCGAAAGGTTAGCACGGTGAAGTGGCAATGGGCAGGACACATCGCTCGTAGGACTGATGATCGTTGGGGAAGGAAGGTCCTAGAGTGGTGACCGCGTACCGGACGACGCTGCGTTGGGCGGCCCCCGACAAGGTGGAGCGACGATATCGACAAGTTCGCGGGGAGACATTGGATGCAGGTGGCACAGGACCGCGCATTGTGGCGTTCTATGGGGGAGGCCTATGTCCAACAGTGGACGGAGAGAGGCTGAAGAGGAAGAGGAAGTACATTGTTACCATAAATTAAAATTACATATCAGTAGTTAGTCTAGTTCTTCTAGGACAAGGCATAACAGGCCAATATCGTCGAAACTTTTTTCGCATTTTCCAAATCGATAGCCCTGTTGACACTTAAGTTTGTAAATTGCGTTATCTCAATTTTCTCAAAAGTTCCACGGATTTGGCATCTAGTTTTTTTTTGTGTGCATAGAATGATTGTTTACCTTCATTTTAAAGTAAAAAATTTGATGCCAAAATCTGATAAACTAAAATTAACTTTTTATTAGCCCTAATATTGACATTATTGCGTAGGAAAAGTCTTCAAATATACATTATTAAATATGCTATCAGATGGTTCCCTAATGATTGACCAAAAAATTTTTGACAAATGATCATTTGACAAACAACATTTCACCAAATGATCATTTGGCAAACAATACTGTCATTTCACCAAATGATATGTTTCGTAAATTAAGTTATTTTAAATGTATCATTATCATCATGAATCATTATTAAAGGCTGAAATGCCCTAAAGTCACGTTTGGGGTTAAAATTCTAACCTAACCTAACCTAATCTAATAAAAGAGATATATATCTCAAAAGACAAACGGGTAAATAAGTAATTATTTTGCAAATAATGTAAAATATCTTTTTTCTAATCTATCTTTAATCTCTCTCCAGCTCATTTACGTCCCACTGTTGGGCTCAGGCCTCCTCCACTTTGGGAGGGATTATGATCTACTGTACCGCGCTGACCAGGCGTGTTGGCACAGATCTTTAATCTATCTATATTTAATAAAATATATCGGTTAATACTAATAATGTTTTCTTTTAGGAAAATCCAGAGCAGTAGCTTTGCAAAAAAATGTGCAAAATGTGGTCAATTTAACAAGAATACCAAATTTTTAGACCAATAGTAGATTTATCTGAAAACTCAGTTGCCAAATGTTAGTTTTGTAAAGTAATCATTTATAAAATGTCAATTTAAGTGTTGATCATTTGGCAAAATGAAGCATTTGTAAAATTATCAGTAGTAAAATGATCAATAGGCGAATTCATTGTTTTGCCAAACGTTTTTTGTCAAGTGTAGTTTTGCCAAATGACTTTTGGTCAAAAAATCGAACACCTATCAGATACTATCAATTATTTAATTATTAGAAAAATAATTTAAAAGAAATATCATTTATTCGTTTTCGAATCGCAAAAAAACAGCAAACTTTGGTATCACTTAGTACCAAAACTAGACGGAATTGGCATCTGGGTGTTCTACTCTCGCATTTTACATCTTTATGCCAGTCCATAATTGAGCAGAATAAAAAAATTCCGTTTTTAGCACCCGTCCGTACATAGTGCACCCGTATTTATGTAATTATGGCGCTCTGCTTCTTTGAATAAATTTATTTATGATGTGTTATAGATGGATAGTTCACCAGCACTGTCGTCAGTTGTTGTTGAACCTGCTGATAGCAGTGGCAGCACATCACGACCACCTGACTGTCGCGAGGGTACTGCTCGCTAGTCGATCAGCACAACTCGGACTTGGCATCACACCACCAACACTGCCACTCATGCCGCATAACTTTACTGGTAAACATACAATAATATTACAAACACTATTAAGAACAGCCATTTTTCAGATGTTATAGCATTGTTATAAGTATGAAATAATATGTATGTTTTTTAAGAAACACCACTTGTCGACTTTATTTATCTTTTGATCTTCCAGTAAAAATCATAGTTCAAAAAGAAAAGAGCTTTTGACTTCATTTTTATATCGACAAACTAACTTTGAAATAGGAACGTGATAATGAAATAACGTATTCATATTGTTAAATAACGTGTTTTTTGTTGTTGTGTATTTTAGAAGCGGAAGCGATGTTTGAACAGTATCCACCATGTGTACACTCTCCTCGCTCTCATACGCGCTGTCTCAGCTCCGAGCCTCAAGTGACACCTGAAGGTATACCTGTGCTTATACATATAACTACATTGTTTACTGCAGGATAATACTGACAAAAGTTTTTAACAATAATAAGAAAAAATTTAGTTACCAACTTTTTAAACTAGATTTTACAATCAATTTTAATACGTGAAAATAATAACTTATCAATACTAACGTTAGTATTGATACAAAGAAATCTATTGAATATCTATCTTTTTATTTATATTTTTGTGTTAGGTCACTTTAATTATAAGTATGTTGTAGGTGAATGCGACAACTATCCATCACTACCGGTGATAGTGACTGGTGACGTAGAGCCTGAAGTTGTGAGCACGGAGGTTGCAGCCCCAGAGTCGGAGCCGGCCGAGTTGCCTATAGCTGACGTCATCAAGTCACTGGTGCACTTCCTGGCTAACAGACCGTCACATATGCCGCTCTGGCAATATGAAGATATTACTGCTAAAGGTAGCATTTTTTATGTGTTTAATAAGGTTCCCTAATGATTGACCAAAAAATTTTTGACAAATGATCATTTTACAAACAACGTTTCACCAAATGATCATTTGGCAAACAACACACTTGACAAAAGTATCATTTTACAAAAACTTACTTAGCAAATGATCCATTAGCAAACACTACACTTGACAAATGTGTCAAGTATTCAAATTCAATTTAAATATCAATTGACCTTTTAGTCATTTCACCAAATGATATGTTTCGTAAATTAAGTTATTTGAAATGTATCATTACCATCATGAATCATTATTAAAGGCTAAAATGCCCTAAAGTCACTTCTGGCACTCGCCGGCCGCTGTCTTGGCACGCTCGCTTTGCTCGCTCGGCTCGTGCGTTTGGGGTTAAGTTTCTAACCTAACCTAACCCAATCTAATAAAAGAGATATATATCTTCAAAGACGAACGGGTAAATTAGTAATTATTTTGCAAATAATGTAAAATATCTTTTTTTCATTCAATCTTATAATGTATTAAATATATTAATTTAATAAAATATATCGATTAATACTTATAATGTTTTCTTTTAGGAAAATCCAGAGCAGTAGCTTTGCAAAAAAATGTCCAAAATGTGGTCAATTTAACAAGAATACCAAATTTTTAGATCAATAGTAGATTTAACAGATAACTCAGTTGCCAAATGTTAGTTTTGTAAAGTAATCATTTATAAAATGTCAATTTAAGTGTTGATCATTTGGCAAAATGAAGCATTTATAAAATGATCAGTAGTAAAATGATCAATAGGCGAATTCATTGTTTTGCCAAACGTTTTTTGTCAAGTGTAGTTTTGAAAAAATGACTTTTGGTAAAACTATCGGATACCGTTTAATAAACTTTCTTCATTTTTTAAATATTCAATTCATTTTAGTTTAATACAAGCGTTATGCCATTTGCTATTGTTTTCTCTTTCGTGTATTATTTACATAGAAAATTAAGTTGATTTTAATGATTTACGACGTAACTACAACCTTTAGAGAAAGAAAGAAAGAAAAAAAACATTTATTGCTGTGAAATCAGACACTAAATACATAAAACAGGTTTATACATCCCAGATCCCTTCAGCAGCAATAGGTCTCATTTCAGCATAATGTCAAGTCTCAAAGACTTGACACTGATTTTCAAATGGGACCTTCGAGTGATGGCACGGATGCCCAACAGCGACAAGCACAATAATTTGTATTGTTGGCTAGTTTGCTAAGAAAACTTGAACTAACTAGGCTTAGTGACATAAAATTACGACATTAATAACATTAGCAGTTTGCTTATGTAGAATTTGCTTATGCTTTACGCCGTAATTAAACAATTTACTAATATTAAAGTGCATTAACTTATCCAACACATTTTTTCTCGCGGTATAATAGATACTATAGATGCAATGGCAACGTGGAAGTAATGTTATATAGTAGATTAAAATTTGTGTGTACCGTGATAGCTCAGTTGGTACAAAGTAATAATGTATGTTGTATGTATGTGTAGTATGGACGCTACGCAGCTGCGGTCAGATGTCGAGCCTAGTGCGTCACGTGTTACGCGTGTTCCGAGAGTCGTTACCACTTGCACTGATCTCGGAGCGCTGGGCACAGACCGCGCTGCAACTCGGACTCTCCTGCCCTTCCAGACACTACGCCGGCAGGTCCCTGCAGGTATATACCACCTGAATACGACATTGTCCTGTCATTATAAATTAACTATAGAGCGTGCCTTTCCAGTAAAAACCGCCATGACATCAGTAGTAGGGAGAACCTCGCATTGTTCTTCTGCCCAAGCGAATGACACAGAAAAAAATACAAGCCTGGTGGCGTGTTTTGTGAGGTTTGACCTCTTCTCACTTCCCGAAATTAGACAAATTTCTTGATTTACTTTTGATACTGCTGAAACTGGTTGCTGGAAAATAAAATATTCCCTATAATCAGGAGTTGAATCCTAAACCTTTATACAAAGCGAATGTCTTAGAGCAAACATACCGCTAGGTAATAAATATAGTAATATATAAGTATATAAATATTGATGTATAGGTATTCCGTTTCATCGGCGTGGCGATGACGGGACGCATGGTGTCAGACATCCTGTCCCGGCTGGTGGAGACAGTGGCTGAACAAGGAGAGGACATGCAAGGTTATGTCACAGAACTTTTGCTCACACTCGAAGCCGCAGTTGATTCACTGGAATCAAACTTTAGACCTTTGGACTACATGAGAGATATATTCAAGTCTACACCGAACTTGAATAACAAAGATGGTGGACCACCTGTCAACGGGAGTCCTTTTGCAGCCGGTGAGATATATACTTCTAAGATAATATTTAGTGTATAAACTTATTAGTACAAAAATGTAATCTCTTGCTATTATTTTTCCTACCTTTTACATGAAATGTTATCTTCGTCGTTGCCAAATTCCTACGTATTCTAGTCCTTCCTATCACATCCCTAATAGTTAAAAGCTAGGCGACTAGTTACTGCTTTATAAATGCCTAAAAAATAACTTACCTTATGACTTAAATACCTTATAGCATTAATTAGCCGAATAATTAGATTGCGGTGCGCAAAAGAGCTTATTTTAATCCTAGTCTTGTGTAGTTACCATTTTTGTTATACGCCAGTGTAATATTAAGCGTGCGATATGAATTTATTGTTATGTTTTATTTATTTAAATGTTGTATGTTTAAAGGTAAACGTTCTCCGGGTGTATGTGTCGGTTGTGTTACTAATCACACGCGCAGCACTAGTTTCACAGTACCTTGTATACGTAAGAACAACGCGGTCAATAATAACAACGAACCACAGAAACAACAACACGGTGAGTACTTGTCTCTCTCCATCCATCTTCGCTTCACCGTCTAAGTGTGAGCTCTCTCTCTCCAGCCCATTTACGTCCCACTGTTGAGCACGGGCCTCCTCCACTTTGGGAGGTTATGGTCTACTGTGCCGCGCTGACCAGGCGTATTGACACAGGGTTTACTTTCGAGTTTTCCGTTTCGCCCAGAGGATGTCATCTATGTAAAATGTCCCTTAGCTGACTTTTCAGCACCCTGAGGGTGAGATGGGGTGGTCACACTTGTATTCTTAGTCTGTCACCACACGGACAACAGTGTGAGCTACAAATCGAAAATGCCACGAAACGTCAATAAATTCAAAATACCAGATAGAATACGTACAGAATCTGGGAGGTATATTGTGGTCCTACACTCCGTTTCAATCGTCTGTTTTACATTTAGTCAATTTATTACTAAAAATTTTGGCGCGTTGTGGCGTTCTATGGGGGAGGCCTATGTCCAACAGTGGACGGAGAGAGGCTGATAGATGGATGGAATACTAAAATAACGAAAGTTAATAGTAGGAATTCAGTATTTTTTGTTTTTAATCTGAAATGAAATAAACGTGTGCACTTGATGTTCATAGAACGTGCACGTCCATGTCCCGAGGCGAGTAAGGGTGCCTGTTCGAATCTGTGTCGGTCGCGATCCGCGCAGTCATTGAAACTACTAGGCGATACTGCTACACAGGTATGGTATATACAAACATATATTAATAAAAGTTAATTTTGTTGCTAAGCGCATAAATCTAAACTGAGCAGAACTAAGAAATACAATTTTTCAGCCTATGCATATATCTTTAAAATTTGCTGATTATAACGCGACAGTATACAAAGAAAATATGATTAATTTTCGATATCAATTTATTTATAGGCTTGTTGTTCAGTTCTTAAAAAGAGTCGCTATGTTGTTTCCTTTTTTTTAGACGCACATCGTATTCTAGTGCTTCATGCAACGTACTACCGTTCCCGAGGTCGCAGGTTCGCTACCTGTACAGGAGAACTTTTAGTGTGATATTTATATTTGTCACGTAAATATTTCTACCGCGTCTAGGTGTTTTCTATATTTGTGTTTACTAAAACAAATTAACGTATATAGTATATCCATGTTCTGGTACCTATAACAAATAAGCTTAGTTTGTGACGAGATGATGTTGTATAAAATGTCCGTGGATTTTAAATACCTAACTGTTTCTGTATGTATTTGCAGGACGACAAATTAACCATCCTAGCAACGTTGTTCTGGGTGGGCGCATCTCTGCTGGAGTCCGACTATGAGCATGAGTTCCTACTGGGAGTGCGTCTGCTAGCTCGAGTGATGGCGCGTCTGCCACTAGACAGACCTGACGCGAGGGAGAGACTTGACCGAACACAGGCACATACATCACCGTCGCTACATGCACTCTTACTCAAGGTATTAACAATTACTAGTGCTATTCTATATGCATTCGCAAATAAAACGTACGAACATAATCAAACAAATATTGAGCGTTGTACTGTTTTTTTGTAAGAAGCCTAATTGACCCAAGCGGTCACGGAAAACTTGAAACTAAATACCTAAATGTAACTCTGAATATTGTAACACTTAGAGATTGTAAAGAGTTTTTTTATAAGCCACGCAAATTGGTAATGCGCTGGAACCTTGTCAAATTAACGCCCCTGTGACATCATCAGCAAAGAAAAAATACAGCTAACAAAATGTAATATTCTCATCTATACGTCACTATGACGTCACCAACATGGCCGCCAGGCGCATTACCAATTTGTGTGGCTTATACAGACTTTTCTGTATCCGTTTTATTTATGTTCATGAGCTCACTTTAAACAAACACACACCATATCCTCAACGGGATAAATGATATCTAGTTTGAGCAAGAAATAATACAAGTCTTGTCTTTATACTTAACTTTTGTAATGTATATTTATATTGTCCAGGGTTGCACACATCCGAACACATATGAGCCAGTTGTGGGCGTGTTAGTGGACATGATACCACTGCTGGAGCTGCCAGTCATAGACCCCACACAATCTGTTGCCTTCCCGATGACTGTAGTGGCTCTCCTCCCCTACATGCTACTTCACTACGAAGACGCGAACGAGCTTTGTGTGCGAGCCGCGTGTCATATAGCACAGGTTCCATATAATATACTTTTTATACAATTTAATTATTAAGAAAATTAAAATCTGTACTAATATAGCAGAAAAAATGTTATTGTTTGCTTGTTTCAAATAAGCTTTAAAACTATACAGGACCCGAAATTCCCGGTGAATGTAAGCTAGTAAACTAAAGTTTACATACACATACATCTTCCTTCTTTGAGGTCGGTTAAATAATAATTCCAATGGCGTTACCCGTGCGACGCGCCGAGGTCTGTTTTCTATTTTGATATAGTAAAAATTGGTAAAGTGTGAGTCGGACTCGCGCACGAAGGGTTCCGTACCATTATCTATGCAACATAAGGCAACGTTATTAGTATCGAGCAAGAAACGGTAAAAAAATCATGTTTGTTGTATGGGAGCCCCCCTTAAATATTTATTTTATTTTATTTTTAGTATTTGTTGTTATAGCGGCAATAGAAATACATCATCTGTGAAAATTTCAACTCTCTAGCTATCACCGTTCTTGAGATACAGCCTGGTGACAGACGGACGGACGGACGGACGGACGGACAGCGAAGTCTCAGTAATAGGGTCCCGTTTTTACCCTTTGGGTACGGAACCCTAAAAAATTAAATATAAACACGCTTTATTTAATCGAATTATTGCATTGTCATCGGTCTTTGACAGGTGTGCAAAATTTGAATAGAATCTGACCGTTTAAAGTGGGTCAAAATAGCGTCCAAAGGAGGCGGTTACAAACACAAACAAACATACAAGTGAAGTTAATATAAAGCGTGTAAAAATTAAGTCACATCCATGAAAACTGTTATATTAGAAAAAAAACAGGATATAAACATGTTACCCATGTTACATACGTTTATATCTATCAAACTGAATTGTATCACTCATCTTATAAACTGGGAACATACCAGATATTGTGAAGATATCACACGTAGATACTATATTAGCATAATATAATGCAAATGTGTATTGATCGCGGTCATTTGTCGCGTATTGTTTAGTCTCTATTATTGAATAATACTAGTGCGTCAGTACCGGATGGGGCGGATCAATTGCATTATATGGAAGCGGGTCGCAATGTTCACAACAATTGTATTATAAAAGATTTGTAATAAAAACTATATTCCTTGGAATTATAGTTTTAAACTTACATTGAGGCCGGATAGGTGGTTAACATGTCGCCTTTTACACATGCCACTATTAAGATATTAAAACAACACTAACAGCAGCACATATTTATTGTGATTGAAATACGGATTTTATTTTTCTTTCCTACAATAAATAAGTTGAAAAAAATCATTTTAAAATATGAAAAATCATTTAATCACGTAGACACAATTTTTCAGAAAAATTATGTGCTTATGACATGTCCAATTTTTTTTCCCTACCACTTTTTTTAAACTTTTGGTACATAATATAATGTAGGTACCTACTATGAATTCCCAATCCATTAATGTCCCACTAGTGAGCACAGCCCTCAAACCACAGGATTATTTGGTCAACTAACCACATTGGCATACGATTTGTATTCAAGTTTTACGTCTCTCATAGAAAACATGTACATTTACAATCAAAGATTCCATTGTCGCTTACCATCAGGTGGCGTGGGATCAAGTGCCAACATGTGTTAAAAGAAACATACATCTGTTAATAATGTCCCTTAACTGACTTTATAGCTCCCTGAAGAGATGGGGTGGTGACCTTCGTATGGTTTTTCCGTCACCACGGAGAGTATGTTTGTTTAATTAGTGCCATGTTTATTTCCATTTTGTTATAAGGTTTTGTGTTTGCGCAATAGTTCACAGCCGAGAAGAGTAAGAAGTTAGAGAATCTGGGCACAGTGATGACTCTGTACTCTCGACGTACATTCAGCAAGGAGAGCTTCCAGTGGACCAAGTGTGTGGTCAAGTACTTGTGGGACACGTACTCACATCTATCACAACAGATGTTGGCATTCCTCGTTGAAGTACTTGAAAAAGTGAGTATATTAACGACTAATAATATTGTAAACAGGGAAAGTTGGTAAGATATAATGTGGCTTTTAATGTATCAATGCAAATATGTTTGTTCCTCTTTCACTTAGAAACACAGATTTTAACGAAACATTAGATATGTAGCTTTTAGATTAACACTTGCGATCGTCATGTCATCACGGTAAAAGCCAGAATTACGACCAATACGTTGAAGGAAATAAATCAATCGCACAACTTTTATCTCAATAACTTAATATAATCAATTTCATTTGTATGATCTTCAACTTATGGCGTCGTGTTTAAAACTGAAAATCTACTATATAAAAATAAGTTGGGTTTTCCTTCCTGACGCTATAACTCCAGAACGCACGAACCGATTTCCACGGTTTTGCATTCGTTGAAAAGGTCTCGGGCTCCGTGAGGTCTATAGTTCTTTTTTTTTTAATATTTTTTTTTTTTACTTAATTTTGGTATGGCAAAACAACGTTTGCCGGGCCAGATAGTTGGTTATATTAATGTCCCTCAACCAAATATGGTCATTGTTAACATAGATTCTATATTTAAGAAAATGCTGCCTGTTTATGAGGGGAAGGCAAGTAAATATGCAATGCATAAAGATAAAATAGTAACAACCAACTATTATTATTTATAAACACTTAAAATGTGTAGTGCATTAAAGTTTGAGAAACTGAGACATATACTAAAGGGGTGGTCAGTAACAATGAAATCAGTCTTAGGTAATTGATGTCCGGCCCCCGTATAATCATGATCTCCTATTGAGACAGGGGGAGTCGGTATAATGTTATTAGTCTTAGTTAATTGACGACTGTACCGTAATAAGTGTGATATTATGCAGTTCTCGTCCGTACAGTAGCCGCTAAACATAGGGGGAATCAGAAATAATGCGATCAGTGTTACTGTACAAAGTTATTTACCCTTCGAGAATAAAACCTACAGGAGTCGTTACACACGCTGTTTTGTTTGTCACATAGGCGGGGGGTCTAATTTCCTAAGTCTCTACACACAACATCGTCACAGGCATACTAAGAGCCAATATTGAGCGAGTATACGTATTTCTTTCGTAACTTTTCATCGGGGTTGTCTGATCATATCAACTGTTGTTGCATTAATCCTCTAAGACTGTACACAATTTTGCAGCGCTGAAGACGGGTTGAAAAAAATACGTTATGTACCTACTTTCTTTTTTATTTATGTGGACATTTCATACAACGTTCTCTGATATCTTATTGTGCAATATTATAAGCTTGTGTTGTGGGTATTACGGATATGATACATGATACGTACTTTTGTAAAATACTTACAACTTACTGTGTAACAAATATCACACCAAAAAATAATGTTTCTATGTGAAGCAAAACCAGCGACCGTGTGAAAAGATAAATGCACGTATATTTCATTCATGGACACTTTACACAACGTCTGTTGGTCCCAGATTATTGTATATGAGTATATGGATATATAGTTATAATAGATGTTTGTCGATGTATGTCTGTCACCTTACAATATATGTGTGAATACATGACAGGGTTCCTCCAACCTGCAGCTGCCGGTGTTGTCCATCTTACATTGTATGTTGTATTACGTGGACCTGAATGCGCCCGCAGCACAGCCCGTCAATGCTGATCTACTGAGAGCCGTCGCAAAGTTCATTGATGTCACGGTATATTAATTTTTCTTTAAATGTTTACAATCTTATATTTTACATTTTTAATATGATTAAATATAAATCATTCATACAAAATAACAAATAACAAAAAATTTATAATTAATGAAATAAATGTGGGTGAACCACACACAATACAAAACACATACATACAGTAAACCTTTTAAAAATATAAAAAAATACACCACCAGCATCGAGTACAAAGACCACTATTCATTATTATTACCTATAATATTTACAAATTCTCAATTAATTTTATGTATATAACAATATAAAAAGCTTTTGTAGTAGCCAGTAAAAAGCTGCAATTTCTGATAGGTACTGTGGTCATTAAGTCAGGATGTTTTAGCGGATGTATTATTCTGAAGAATTCTTCTAATTACCTATATAAATAATAAAAAATATTATTCACTAAAAATCAATTAAAATTACTATTGAGCTATTTTGGCAACTGCTTTCTTGAGCTTTAGTGAAAAAGACAACTTTACTGTTTACTATGAAAAGGAACGAATTCTCAAAAATTTATATTTTTAGAATTTTTTTATTTTTTATTTAAAGGGCTTGCTCGCTTTGCGACTATATCGCCCTATTTTTAGAATTTAGTATTCACTTTCCACCTATTAACCTTTTTCTATCTACTGCTAGACATAGCCCTGCCCCATAGTAAGTACGCCACAATCGTAAATAATCTAGCGTCATATTCTAGAAATATATTGGATCTGTCAAAAGCATTGCATTTAACAAATAAACTGTGTGAGTGAGTGACTCTAAAAATGAAGATTAGTAATTTAGTAAGTGAAATTGATTGCAAAAAAATAAAATCTATGGGATGTGTCTTGTCATATTAAAACCTTATTTACGACTAGTTAATAAATGAAAACAATATCATGTGTAATAATGCCGTCGTATTTACTTTGCTATCTATTATTCTCTATAGATCTTGCTATTGTTTTATTCTATTACTTTGCTCTTTATTTTAGTAAAATCGTGTCGTCTTTTAGTAACAACTTTTCGGAAATAATCCGATTTACAAATGTATGAATGTTAATTTGGTTTTTTATCGGTGATATTACTGGCCTCCCTAGTTAGCGCTCAATCGTCATTAAAACAATTATAAAGTAATCCCATAATAGTAACGATTCTACGTGTATTGTACCATTATCGTTATGTAAAAAGAAATTGAAGCCAACTAACGCCATCTTTATCTTTTAGAATATCAAAAGTATTCAACATCTGATTTGAGCATGCTACCATCTATTGAGCGATGTATGCCAACATTAGAACCATTCACAGGGTGCTGATACACAGGGTCAAGATACTCGATAGATATGCTATATGGAAATGAAAGGGAGGCAATTATAGACAGTTACGCAGTTTGAGCGAGATAAAAATTTCGCAATATCGTGATTTCCCTGTATTTTGCTATACGATACTTTTAGTGTAGTGAGGTGTTTAGATAATTGTGGTGCAGTGACCTTGAAAGAGTAACCTGTTAACACAGTTCTTTGGGCCAAGTTTGATGCTGATCGATATTAGTACGTTAGGTTAGGGAGATCGCTGATTGAAACAATATTTAACTTTTTTAACCATTTATTTGAAATGGACATAAATTATGATTAGAAATATATACGTACCTAAAATGCGTTTGGATTAATATGTTCTTCGATAAAATTAAATTTGGATTAGGATTACATTTCCTTTTTATAAAACGAAACTTAAAAATTGAGAACCTGTTTGCCTGGTTTTTTTTTTCACAACAATGGAACAAGAGTGATGGGAGTTTGTTTGTACAGTTCTCCATTTTTCAAATATGGAACTATGATAATAATGTAACAGCATAGTTGAAAATCAAATTATTCTGTCGTGGCATGTCAATTATAATACGAGTAGGTATAATACAAACCTAATAAAAACCACCGCACAGTTGAAACGTTAAAGTGAGAACGAGCACTTAGTTATGATTTTAGTAAATTCTTATAAATAAATAAATATTCATGGACATTTCACACAACGTCCTCTGGTCCCAAGCTAAGCTTATATGCTTGTGTTATGGGTACCAGAATACGGATAGAATACATATACTACTTTTCTTTTGTAAATACATACTTATAATACATAGAAACACCCAGATGCAGTACAAACATTTGTATGACAATTAG
Organism: Orgyia antiqua; assembly: GCA_916999025.1. NCBI lineage: Eukaryota > Metazoa > Arthropoda > Insecta > Lepidoptera > Erebidae > Orgyia > Orgyia antiqua. The sequence continues at coordinate 543,784 of OU779863.1, read as the reverse complement.
AAAAATCACACAAATGATTGTCCCGAGCGGGAATCGAACCCGCGACCTCTTGATCGGCAGTCCGTTACCAGAACCACTACACCGCGAGGCCCGAAATTCTCTCTTTAAGTTGAAAAAACAAAACAAATCTGAATGTTTGTATGAAAATTCATCATTTTAACATACATGAAAATCGATACTTCGCAGCTATAATGTGAAAAGTAAACAAAAGTTAAATTTTTCTGTTTTATAACTGTTACAAATTGATGACTAAGTATTAGTTTAGAACACTCGAGTTGATCTAAAATTTTAAACACATATTTAGGACTGTTGATAATGCTATAGTTTTAAAAAAATGGAAATTATTTTTATGTATGTTTATTTAGTTTAGAAATTGAGCACATAATTTGAGAATAATGCAGGTGTGTTGTATACAGGTCCAAGACAGTAATAATTACAAAGAAGCTATGAAGATACTGAAGCTGGTGGTGACCAGATGTTCAACACTAGTGGTGCCCCCCTACTGGGATAACCATGCATCCTCCATACTAGATAATGAACTACACGGAAAAAAGGTATATACGTATACTCTTATGTACCTATCCGTAATCTACTACCTACATATAACAGAAGTGCTTAATTTGGAGCCAAAGAAAGGGGCTCGAATAGTTCGAACAACACCCAGTAACTGTATGTAGCGAGAATTCATGAACCAAAAATCATGAATAATTCTGATATGTATTGAAATCATTTCAACATAGATAGTAGCGGCATTGTGCTTGACCGTTCAGGAATTTTCCATGAAGATATATTAGCACTGTTCTTTTGTATTGTGTATCACCCATGCGTGAGTTTTACGCGTGGGCTGTAGTACAGTCGCGTTCACTTAGAGCTTTCTTTTCTACTTCTGATTCCATACTTTCGACACTATATTTGCGTAGAGTAAAGACCATTATGAGGTCTTCTGTTAATACAAATTAAATAATAATTAATTATTTTTTATGCGGCTCAGCGCTATACTAGTGATCCTGACTGTACAATAAAACTTCCTGCTAGTGTAAGATGTAATATAATATGTGTTTATTTTAGGAATTACCGGGGCGCACTATGGACTTCACATTTGACCTATCACAGACCCCTGTTATAGGGAGGAAGTACCTCCCAAAGGGAGGCAGCCAGCCGGCGACGGGACCCAGTTCCCTTTCCAACGCATCCACGGTCACTCCAGAGAAAGGTGAAATGCTTGATATTTGATTTAATCCACAGATCACCCCCTATGGATTTCACACCGAAGGCGATTAACGCACATCGAACCTATGCTTTAACATGCAAATGCATAAAAACTGAATGTATAGTATCTGATTTGGCTACGACCAGTAGAAATAACTCGCTACTTCCTCCAAGTTTGTTCTGTTTAGCCGTTAACAAAAATCTTGTAACGCAATATCTATTGTAGGTGATCTGTTATTTAAACCCATCCCTAATGATGAGTGGTGCAACAATATAGTGCATCTCTGTCGCACTTAACGTACTTGGATGCATTATTGATCAGGTCAGCCCTTAATGTCCTAAGAACTGCGCAGATTATATTTATTGCGTCATAGCTTCATCAAAATAAACTTTCAATATCTTATATATAAAATTCACGTGTCACAGTGTTAGTTACCGTACTCCTCCGAAACGGCTTGACCGATTTTTATGAAATTTTACATGCATATTCAGTAAGTCTGAGAATCGGCCAACATCTATTTTTCAAACTTTTTTTTTTGGTACCTATGGCAAAACAACGTTTGCCGGGACAGCTAGTTATTATATAAATTTAATTTGGTAATTTCATATTAAATACAGGAAACTGTAATAAGACCTTAATTAAGTCTACTACAAGACTTCATTAAGGTCTTATTAGAGTTTCCTGAGTTTCTCACTCATATACATTGCTAGCTGTTGAATTTGAAAAAAATTCCTCGTTTTGAAACATTTTTCATAGATGCTTCACTATCTAACACTGAAAGAATTTTTCAAATCGGACCAGTGGTTCCTGAGATTAGCGCGTTCAAACAAACAAACAAACTCTTCAGCTTTACAATAGTACCTATTGATTATTAAAACAATACTACAAATAAGATTTCAAGTACATTAAAATGACGATATTTACAAATACATTATAATGAGTAGTACCAAAATAATGAAATATTAATAGTACCGTAATGGTCAAGTAGTTGGGTTCGAATCACAAATCAAATAACGTTGGTGTATTTCCGCGCACAAGTACATAATTCTCAGCTGCCTGTATATACTTGTATTGGCGTCTATACGATATCTGTCATGAGGTTATAGATATGTTGGTGGTTCAAAAATAAGAGATTTTCAAAAAACATGCTCCCCCACCAAACATATGAAGCATTTATACAGCAAATATTTATGTTCGTGTTCAGTTCGTGGGTTCGATTCCCACTCAGAACTTCACTTGTTTAGTGTTGTATGCAGACAAAGTCGTAGGTTACAGTTAGTAATATACAAAAGCAAATATAAAGTATAACTCATTATTTATCTGTGTGGACGGATTAAGAATACAATTGTCACCATCCCATTTCTTCCCTAGGATGCTATAAACGCAGTATACTATAAACTATGAGGAAACGGAAGGAAAAGTTGAAGTACTTATGTATGTCCTTAACCAACTAGTCAAGGTCAAATCAGTGCGTAAACCAAAAATACTCCTGAAGTGGAGGAAGCGTGTGTCCAAAGTAATGTTTGTATATATCTGTTCAGGTTCATCGACATCGCAATCAGGTTCAGCGTCGACAGTGATAGGACACGAGACAGCAGCCGGCAACAACAGCGCCTCTCAGCCACAGAGTGCTACATCGCCGCGACGATCTCTCTCATTGTCACCCGCGGACGCGCTCGCATCCGGCTGGAAGAGACCATGGATGTCGCAAGTAATTACCTACTACCTATTTACACAGGAAAACCCAGCCACGTATAGATGACTGAAACCATTAACTTACAATGAAAGTTTAAAGCAGTAAAGTTGAACTTTATCAGAAGATTATGGAAGCAATCATTTGCTTAGTTAAAATAATAGAATATATATCTATATATTCTATTATTTTAACTTTATTTTACAACTATTATTTTAACTATTATTTTAAATGCGCTCTCGACGTATAAGGGCTATCATCTGATAGCCCTTATACGTCGAGAGCGCATTTGGTTTATTTTCTATCTCTAGTTTTTAGGTCTTTAGAGAAGAAGGAAATTGATATACATACATGAATAAATAGCCAATGTAAGGACTCAATAATTAAATAATTCTAACTTGTGAACCTCTGGCATATACATATTTACTATTTTTATAATTCATAGCATAATTAGTTCTACCTTACTTTCATTTAATAATAGCTAAAGTATGTAGAAGTATATAGATCTATTTATTATATTGTATCATAATTATCATAAAATCACGCCTTTTTCCCATGGGTAGGCAGAGACTATAGAGCGCCATCTGCTACGATCCAAACATAATTCCTTGGTTTCATCCACACTCATACATCTGGTCATACATGCTCGACGGTTGTAAGTGCTACGGTTATATCGTATTCATTATTTATTGCAGAGTCGAGTTCGCGAATGTCTTGTGAATCTGTTGACGACGTGCGGACAAAGAGTTGGACTACCGAAGAGCCCTTCTGTAAGTATAACGCAAATATTATAAGTTCATTAACAATATTATTGTATATAATGTATAAATAAATCCGTAGTGAGGTTTATTAATGTTATAGTGACCACACACTTTGATATCGACTTGAGGAGTTCTAGTTAATGAACTAACCTAATAAAAATGCATTTAATATGAGATGTCAACTCACCGACATACGCAATAAATCAGAATACGGTAGCGCTGTTTACATTTATATAAACAAACAACTGGTTTAAATAAAATGTTGTTAATTCTGAGCATTTATATTGAACTTATAGCGTTATAATATAGTTGGACAAAGAAATCTAAATAATTTGTGATTATATCACGCGTTAAAGACCTTTGTTCACGAATTATTGCAAAACAGTAAGAGGGGTCATTTCGTCGCCTTATCTACCCTAAAAATACTTTTAAAAATGTTGTAATGAATCTAACATATTTTGTATAATATATTATGTATACATCAGTATTACTTAGTGGAACATTGAAAACAACGTTGGCTTTATTATTGCGAAATAACAACAATATGCAACATATTGATCTTAGTACATAATATTATACCACGTCGACCAGGATAACAATCTATTTTGACCATACTAATTATCCTAATTATATGTCATAATGTTATTAGGTGCACAACATTTTGAACAACAAGTTAGCGCGCCACTTGACGCGCAAATTTTCCAATAATTATATTAAAAGTCAAAGGTTTGACGTTTCATTACGATCCTGTCATAACTAAATTAACATTTTATATTACAAGATAAATATGAAAATATCTTACTAAAAGCTTTGAAATACAACCCAACTATTACAAATATATATATCGTCGATATTTTTCTGAAATATTCCCTAAAGAACTTTGAATTTTCCACACGTCTACCATTTCTATTACAACTGACAGATAAAATGTGATTTTGTTTTTAGTTATATTCTCTAGCCATATCTTTATACACCTACTCGAGTTCTCAACTATTTATCGGTTTCAATACGCCCTAATAATCTCTTTGTACGACTTTTGCTTTGATCGAGGTATTAAGTTCAGTCTATTAAATTCGAACGCTAACATATTTTATGTTGTTAAAATCCATCTACATTAGTTTGTCTAGCCAGTTGATGATGATTATGTTCCCCCTATCAAAATAGATACAACGGTTGTCAGCTGTTCAACATTTAAACAAAACTAATATTTCAAATAATTTTTATCCATCGCTGCGTTTAGGATGATTTAATAACCACTTTATGTTCTAAGGTAATTGGCATACATACATATATATTATATCTATATATATATATAAATGCTTAATGTAAATGCTTTCACGCACACATCACGCTACCGGTGCTCGTGTCGATGTGGGAAGATACTCTCACCTCTGTGTCAATGTACTTCATACAGACGCTATTGCAATCATTACAAATATCACATTATATCTTTAAAGAATTGACTTTCACATAATCCTCATACAAATCATACCTTATTAGTGGCTTTCTCCTATTATGCTATTTTGATTTTTCATAAACGCATACAGATAATATTTTTTATCAAAAATGTGGACGTCAAGTCTTTAGACTCGTTTTTTTATGTTCTCAATATAGAGCTTTTGCTGCGGTCACGCCACTCACATTACAATTCATTTGGTAACATAGACAAGTTGAAAGTAATTCTGTTACTTTTTCTAATCATCATAATTTCAAAGATAAAGTAAAAATTACAATGATTATTAATGATCCATTTTGTTTTATAAACGTATTTTTAACCGACTACAAGAAAAGGAAAGGTTCTCAATTCGTCGTTCTCGTCGTTTTTTCTAAATGTAATATTACTTACTAATACAAAAGTGATTACAAATACCTAATGTATTTAGTAATTATAGGTAATATAGTCTTTGGTGTGTTTTCTATATCAAAATTTTAAAGGGGCGATTGGAACATTGTATGTACGAAGAATCGTCATTTTAATAATAGTTATAAAAATTTGCAGTTAAAAACAATACCTTTATCAAATTAAGTTAACCTGTGTAATATTGGAGGAGACCTTATACGAAAGTCCATATTTTAATAAAGTCGAGAAAATCGGTGTTGTTCCGGCCAAAGTCGCTGGCTCAAAGCTAGTAATTATTTTAGACAAACATTCTTTGTTTTAGTGATTAAAAAGCTTATTATTGTACATTTATTGGTATTCCATACATACATTTTTTTATTTTAACTAATTCTTGTCAGCTACATATAGATAAGCTTAATATAATAATATAAGCTTTATAAAATATGTGATATTTCGCTAAATATATATCTAATTATCGTGTTTAACTCGGTGCGAATAATAACTATCGGATTTGCGTAAACACTCACCGGGAAAAACGACATATTCTATCATAGTCTCATTGGCTATACATATGAAATTAAACGTTATTTATAAAAATTTAAAATTTTTAATAACCAAATAAATAACTATTAGTGCAGTGACAGATTACGAATACACGAGCCACCCCTTTTCCTTCCCAGGGTGCTATAAAAGCCAGGTTAAGAATATTGTACACAGATAACATCCTCTGTGAAAGACGGAAACCTCGAAAATAAACCCAGTGTGCATACGCCTGGTCAGCGTGGCACTGTAGACCGTAATTTCTCCCGTAGTGGAGGAAGGCCGTACCCAACAGTGGGACGTCAATGGGCTGGAGACAGAAATAATGGAAATTATAGATGTACATTTGTTCCTGTGTTATCACATATCAGTAATTATAGTAACGGTTCTCTAAAAGTAATATAGTGTTTATATGTGTCTAGTGTTTATATGTGTATAGTGTTTATTTGTGTATAGTACCTATATCATTGAATATCATCACGCTTAGTGTATAGTATTAACGAATTTTGATGTTCTCGAAGCGATAATATTAATAAAAATTATGTAGAACCTTCTGGGCATTGTATAAATTCTGCAAATAACGGGTAGCGTCCTACCTAGAATTGAACTGGTAACTGACATATTATTATTATGACGACCCTGCCACATTTTCTTCAGTAAAAACTTAAGTATATAAGAAGAAAGGCATAATCCCTTATTAGGTACAAGAGTAATAATCTAATATATAAAATTCACGTGTCACAGTGTTAGTTACCGTACTCCTCCGAAACGGCTTGACCGATTCTTCTCAAATTTTACATACATATTCAGTAGGTCTGAGAATCGGCCAACATCTATTTTTCAAACTTTTTTTTTTTTAGTATCGCAAAACAACGTTTGCCGGGTCAGCTAGTATTTTATAAACTTCGATATTCTCATTATTGTTGACAATAATATTAATTTTAATCGTAATGGTACCATATAACTACAATATAACATATTATGATATCTAATAAAAACTATAGGTTACACATCATGTTAAAAATAAAACATAAATGACTCATGAGTAATGATAATATATGTAATTGCATCACTATATCTACTACACTGTATACAAATAATAAAAATCTAAAAGTCGATCGTATTTATCATAAAATAGAAATCGAGTTAACAAATATCGCTATCCTGGTTTATGTTAAGTTATATTGAGAGAGACAGTTAAACTCAGACTCAAAGATTAACTCTAGGCCATCGACATTTGCTACTTACATTATCGAAAGATCATAGATTCCCAACAGACGCGATACTAAATTTGTTTTTAAGTAAAAGTTTTCCATTTTCGCTCCAATGACCAATTAGGGTGACATTTTTATTAATAACCACAATAATTAACCATGTCCACACACATTGTAGACATATTAATCCGTTTCATTGCCTTTTCTGCGAAGAGGCTTTTCGTTTGTAAATAATCATAGAAGATATGTAATAAGAATATGATGTGGGTTGTAAATTAAAAAAGCTTGTGATATAATTAATTTCAAAATATAATCTCTCCTGTAGTACCTTAGTATTTAGTTAAATAATAAAAACATCCTACAGTAGAGAATAATACATAATGTTATATTTTCTAACACTTGCGCGACTCATTTGCTTAAATAAAACTACTTTTCACGGATTTAGACGCGTATATTTGTTTTAAATTTTAGCCCGACGTTTCGGAGACTTTGCAGTCACCATGGTCACGGGTGAGACTGCAAAGTCTCCGAAACGTCGGGCTAAAATTTAAAACAAATATACGCGTCTAAATCCGTAAAAAGTAGTTTGTTTTATTTAAGTAATAATGTTATAAATGTTTTATCTTAGTGATTTGGTATTAGGAGCTTTGTATCTGCCAATTAAATTATACAAAACTACTATTGACTATAAACTCGCTAAATTTATTTTAAATTCACGGATAATTATTACAATTATAATTAAATCGTATCGGTAGTATATGACTTCCGAACACAACCTATGTGCACTGTTGTTACACCACCACCTAACTTAGCAATATTATATGTCATTTATGTTACATTGAAACTGCTTATTTCAGGTGATTTTCAGTCAAAGCTCGGAGCTTCTCGAGCGCGAGTCCTCAATGGCATCCTCGCTGGAGGAGGTGTCCGGCACTCCTGGCAATGAGCCGTCAGGGGGAGCACCGCCGACTGATCACTTTGGAGTTTTCAAAGATTTTGATTTTCTGGAGTACGAGAGCGAGAGCATCGAGGTGAGATACATGACGTTTTATTAAGGTTAACAAATTATTTGATGAATATATAAACCAGAAACTTTAGGTAAAGTAGAATACATTCTGATATAATAAGTGATATACCTTCGCAAAGTAGAGTTGGCTCATGTTCTAAAGGACATCAAATTTAATAAAAATAAATCAAATACCAGACAGATCACGATACCTCTGCCTAAGGTATATATACAACGTGTTGCAGAAAGGTGTAGTCATATTTTAAGGTTGCATTAGATAGGCCTTAAATATTATAAATATTACACACATAGAAAAATACAGTTTGTAAATTATTTCTTGATTATAGCCGACTATTAAATAACTACCAGGAACGCATCAATTATAAGATGTTTACGGTTTATTGAATGCGATTGAACCTTACGATAAAAGATGACCTCATACTAGTGCTGTATTTAAAGAAAATCCATTAATTTAAAAAAAATATTAATAATTCATGAACACATAAAAGTCATAATATAACTAGTATTTGTAATTTCATCCATGCCTAGTGCCTAGTCACCGGTCATGTGTAACGATGGTCAAATATGACTAGTGACTACACCTTTCTGAAACACGTTGTATATCAACACGAATACTATGGTACAGTGGTGGTGAAGTCTAATACCAGACAAATCTATTATATATTAAATGGTATAATGTTATTTGTTAATATTTGTGTATAGGGTGAGAGCTCGGACAACTTCAACTGGGGCGTCCGTCGTCGTTTACCGAGCGAGGAGCGCGACGAGTGCTTGCCTCCAGGGCGAAGTCCCCCGCCGCTGCTGCCGCGACCTCCGGACCATCACGCCCTTGGAAAACCGGTACATACACTATATATGTACTAAAATTACCCTGACACGCTTATATGCCTATGCAACGTATTGGACTAGATGACTGGCTGAACAATATTTCGTAGTTGGAACCACTGTTTGATATAACTAATAACTTTAGTGACTATATTTTATTATAATTGGCCTCGTGGTGTAATGGTTCGTGTAGGGGGTTTGATCCCGGCAAAGAATAATTATTTGTTTGATGCTGGTACCCATAACACGAGCATAGAAATATAGCTTAAAACCAGAGAACGTTGTGTGAAATGTTCATGAATATTGACGGGCCTCGTGGTCTAGTGGTTCATATAACGGACTGCCGTTCACGAGGTCTCGGGTTCGATTCCCGGTCAGAACAATCATTTGTGTCATGTTTTTAATTGTCATACAAATGTTTGTACTGCGTCTGGGTGTTTGCTATGTATTATAAGTATGTATTTACAAAAGAAAAGTAGTTTATGTATTATATCCATATTCTGGTACCCATAACACAAGCATATAAGCTTAGCTTGGGACCAGAGGACGTTGTGTGAAATGTCCATGAATATTTATTTAAAAAAAAAACATTAATTATAATATTTATTTATTTATAATAATGCTGCGCAGTTTCCTTGCATCAAATCGATAATGTACCTAGGTGACCTGACCGTGATCTAGATACGCAACGTATTCCTGCAGCCTTATACCTTCTCTCACTCGTTCCCCCTTTCCTCCCACCCCCACAGTCCTACCCGAATCCTAGATATCAGGTACCTCTGTGTACAATTCTCTCGGTTATATATGTACCTATATAGACATAAGTAAGTATTCACGGATAAATTAAATTTCAGGGAATTTCCTCTGATCTCAAATAAAGCTATTATTATATGCTTGTGTTATAGTCTCCGCCTACCCGCATGGAAAAAAAGCGTAACGATGTGATGGTGATTATGTTGTAAGCGATATAGTTAATACTCGGTCTACTTCTTATTGTTCCGTTCAAAATACTAAAATGATACTAAAATGCATTTTAATAATCACATAGACTTCATTTTGAAGAAGTCTTATAGGATGTTGGGGTTTATATTGCGTATATGTCAACCATTTCAAAGTCCCAGTATATACAAGACGCTTTACTTCGCATTTGTTCGTAGCGTATTGGAATTCTGTTGCATCATTTGGAACCCTTATTACATTGTGCATGTGGACAGAATAGAGCAGTTACAAAACAAATTTTTAAAGTACTAGAATACAGAACTTGTCACGATTTCATAGATTACGAATCAAAGTGACCGCCACAAAGTAGTCTCCTTAAATTCTAGGCGAGCGCTAAATGACCCTTACTTCCTATACAAAATTGTCAACAATCACTTCAATTGTCCCGGTTTACTGAAAAATATAAATTTCGGTGTACCGCGAATCTCCTCACGTAACAAACAATTTAATTTTTATGTGGGCCTTGGTCGTACCAACTATGTAAAATACAGATTAATTATCCGCAGCCCTGATCTTTATAACACTAGACTTGGTGGTATAGATATTTTCCTGGAGAAATTAGGCTCTTTTAAGAGTAAGGCACTGCCAAACCTGTAGTCTTGCTTGGCTATAGCTTGTATGACATATTTAATTTAATTCTATATTAGTTGTGACATTTATGTTGAAATTATCAAATGATTGGTAAAAAGCGTTACTTCTGTAAATGACCCGTGCTGATGTTCAACACCCATAAGGGCTAATTCCTAACTTCCTGATCCTAAGTTTTCATCTCTTGTAACATCACGGAGTTGATTAAGTTATAACGCATGACACTAGAGGTCTTATTGTTTTTGACTTTTATTGTTTTAATAAATGTATCATGACTGTATGCTGTCTGAATAAAATAAAATAAAAATAAAACAAGACCCTATTGTTAACTGTCCGTCCGTTTCTCACCCGGCTGTATCTCTGAAACAATGATAGATACAGCGATTAAAAAATTAACAATAGTTGACGTTATAATAAAAAATGCTTATCATAATTATCATTATGTTAATGATAGCCTCGGCAGACTATTATGATGTAGAAATTCTGGTTATACTATTTGTCTTTATCTCAAACACATTATATCACAGGTTTTTTAGCGATGCCAATATGTTTAAGTCAGTATTGTAGGTATATTGTTCTACGTGCAATGAAAAGTTTACATGTTGCTTGTTTGTATTACGTGACATTGTGTTTTCATAATTGTTTGTCTGAGTTTATGTCCGTGGGGTGACGGACAAGAGAATACAAGTAACACACATGTGTTTATTGTTAAGTCACAGCTATGTCACGAGGACTCATCGGACGAGGAGGGTGGCTGGGAGGAGGGGGGAAGGGGTGAGGGAGACGCGGGCCCCGCCCACGAGCTCACCACCAGACTACGAACACGGTCTTCGTCGAGTGCCTCCAGCGGAGAAAATGACGGTAACATAACATTTATTTAATACTACCATCATTAAATGATTCTGACACTGGTTAAATAACTCTTTGATACTCACATAAGTCATTGAATAAGTAGCAATTTTAGGCTCCTAGGGTAGTTGCTATCTAACTAATTTTCTCTTGGCGGCATACATAATCGAAAACTTGTTACACTTCCATCAAATGTCTGTTAGTGTAATATCTGTTAGTTTTACATCTATCTATATCCGTTGGTGCATAGACTGGTACCCTAATGATTGACCAAAAAATTTTTGACAAATGATCATTTGACAAACAACGTATCATTTGGCAAACAATACACTTGACAAAAATATCATTTTACAAAAACTTACTTAGCAAATGATCCATTAGCAAACACTACACTTGACAAATGTATCAAGTATTCAAATATCAATTGACCTTTTTGTCATTTCACCAAATGATATGTTTCGTAAATTAAATTATTTTAAATGTATCATTATCATCATAAATCATTATTAAAGGCTGAAATGCCCTAAAGTCACTTCTGGCGGTCACGTTTGGGGTTAAAGTTCTAATCCAACCTAACCCAATCTAATAAAAGAGATATATATATCTCCAAAAACGAACGGGTAAATAAGTAATTATTTTGCTAATAATGTATAATATCTTTTTTTTTCATTCAATCTATATTTAATAAAATATATCGATTAATACTTATGATGTTTTCTTTTAGGAAAATCCAGAGCAGTAGCTTTGCAAAAAAATGTGCAAAATGTGGTCAATTTAACAAGAATACCAAATTTTTGGACCAATAGTAGATTTATCTGATAAATCAGTTGCCAAATTTTAGTTTTGTAAAGTAATCATTAATAAAATATCAACACAAGTTTAGTGTTGATCATTTGGCAAAATGAAGCATTTGTAAAAATGATCAGTAGTAAAATGATCAATATGCGAATTCATTGTTTTGCCAAACGTTTTTTTTCAAGTGTAGTTTTGCCAAATGACTTTTGGTCAAACAATCGGACACCGCATAGACTAGATGTAGTGCAATATTTCATGTGAACGCTATTAACATCTATTAATGAAACACAATATTGTTTATATTCAATATGATTACGATGTTGTAGGTGAGCGTGGCGACGTGACGCCAGTACCAGCTCCTACTGGTGCACGTGATCCTTGGCGCAGCTCACTGATGGCTCTATTGCGACCTGCCGCACTACTGCCACCTATGAGCCTCGTGCATCGTTTACACACTGTGCTCAAGGTATCTACATACACCACAATATCTAGTCTATAAATAGTCTAGGCAACAGGTGGTGGTAAATGAAACAACATTAATTGAGAGTATATTTATTAGTTAATGAAGATAAATAAGATAGATGCACTAGTGAACATGACTACAAGCGTATGATATAACATGGTGGTGGTGTTCCGCACGCAGGAGGTATCTTGTAGGACGGTGTCTCTGTGCTCGGAGGTGTCTAGTGGGGGCGGGTGTGCGGGAGGTAACGAGCTGTCGGCGGTGCTGGACCGTCTCTCCGCCGAGGAGCCAGCTCTGTTGTGGGCGGGGCCTGCCGCCGCTGACTCGCCGCGACTCAGGGACGCAGTGCGGTATGCAGCACTAGAGATCAACGAACACCTCGAGACATACTTCGACAGGCGAGAACATGCACTCGAGGTACACATTATATGTACTTTCATTATGTTTAATGTATTGTCATCTCGATGATTATTTCCATGCATCACGACCACCACCAATTTGGTTGATTTAATTATGGTTGTTCCTTTCTTCTTGACGTGGGTAAACGATGATTCTTAGAAGCATGCTTAACAATAACATAACTGTATAGTTAGCCATAGTAATGGCTACGAAGGTAACGGTTAGATCCGCCCGAAAGTCCTGTGTATTAGGTGATGTATCCCCGTTGGTTTGTTGCTGCTCGAATCGGCTACTTTCCCAATGATAAACAGCATACACGACGGTGAACATGAAACCAACTAACGACCACAACTCAAATACTCTAAAGGCGCGTACAACGTTAGCGTCCATGTTTGTCGTAGGCGCTGGAGTTATCTCGGTCGGAGGAGGTGGCTCGTTGCGTGTACAAGCTGATCTTCCAACTGCTGCTGCTGCTGGAGACTAATAACAAGATGCTGATAGCTGTGTATAGCGCTGCGCTCGACAACAAGGTAAGCGTGTGCACGGCGTGCCGCTCTCACTACAACTGTGATCCTCAGGAGAATCGCCTGTCGTAACCCACTACTCTCCATCCACCCCTCACACCCGAGCGGACACGCCCTATAGACGTCAGCCCCCGAAAGGGTGAACCACGCCCCTAACAACATAAATTTGAACAAACACTGACCTAAGTGCAGCAATATTATTGTCAACATTACGACTGCAATAATACGAATCAAAATTGTCTATATATCTAAATTATGTTATCACTCGTCGATCACGATCTGTTTGACTGCTTACAGAAGCGTTAGAAATAGTCCCCTCAATGTTATGTAAAAATAATATTTGTAGAGAGAAGCTAAATAGTTACGAATATATTGTTTACGCCTTATTTATATATTATTATAAAATAATAGGCGATGAGTTGCGTCTCACTGTATACAGTAGGTATATGTATATATTCAGGGTGTGGAGATGAGTGGTACAGTGTGTGCTGTGAAGAGCCACCTGGTGGCGAGTGCGAGCGACTCGTGGTCGGAACACTCGCCGGCGCCGCACGACGACGCCAGGCTCATGCATCTCATGCAACGACAAATGTAAGTGAACCCATCACTATATGATAGTAGTACTTGCTATCATCACAACTAAACAGAAACACCATCTTCTTTATACACATCACGTGATGATATTGAACCCAAGTGCGGCCTATCTAACCATAATATCATGAAATTTTTATCTTTTAGAACATGACTAATTTGTTCAAGAGTTATAAGAAAATCGTTATATGTAACCATTTTAGTTAATAATAAGCATTAATTCTTTTTAGCGTTAAATAGAATATGTTAATTGTAGCATTACCTACATATAAGCAAACATAACCTATTTGTAACCTATATAGGTATCTACTTAATACCTAGTGACCTACATATCTACTTACTGTCTGGCATTCTGGTACTGAAGCAATATTTGTGTGTGGTACAATTTAAAGTATCCTTGACGAATGCTGCTCATGTTTCTTTTATTATCATCTTAAACTCAATTACTCCTGATACAATGTTAAGTAAAATCTAATTAAGGTGAAAATTATAATAAAAGTCGAATATTTTTGTTTTGGATCGAACCCACGACCTCGTAAACTAACCCACTAAGATTCTGCCCAACAATATGAGTTACAATACAATTATTAGTTTACTACCTAAATGTGTTCCGTGTAGTGACGGATTAAGAATACAAGTGTCACCACCCTATCTCCTCGCAAGGATGCTGTAAAAGTCAGCTAAGGGATATTGCACACAGATAACATCCTCTGTGAGAGACGGAAAACTCGAAAATAAACCCTGTGCCAACTCGCCTGGTCAGCGCGGTACAGTAAACCATAATCCCTCCAAAGTGGAGATTCGTGCCCAACAGTGGGACGTAAATGGGCTGAAGATGTGTTTCAGCAAACTGGACTTATTAATATTTGTGCACTTGATTAGATAATAAGTTTAACATCCTATACGGCTATTAATTCAGGTGGAGCGCTGCCTTGGCTCTGGTTCGCGAGCGTAATGCTGAGCGTATCCTGGAGCGAGGCGAGTTACCTGAGGATGACGTCACTAGCTTGTTGCACGTCTACTGTAAAGGATTGGCTCAGGCACAACCTGGTATGCTACATTCTATTACTTATACATAACGTATAATAACATGTAACCCAGATACAATTATATATTTGTGTTACTCACATTAATATTAATCCAGAGTGGTAATCGAACCCACGACATGTCAGTACTGTAGCGACGATCGACAGTCTCAGTTCTCTAGTATTAACATAGATGATATATTCACAGATATGGTGGCCATCACTCGTCCAGTGCACGAGCTCTCACAGAACCTTTCCTTCATGATGGAGAGCCTCTATAAGGTGTCGGTAGCACTCCAACGACAGGAGTATGGGTGAACATATAATATACATACAAACACAACGGCCTCGAGAATGTCACTTCGCTAAATATTAACACTGGTCGGACATGCTTACTAGAATTAGTTACTTCGCCTTAATGTTAATTACAAACTACACATTGTTCAAGAAATATTTTTTATTTAGGCTATTGTCGTTAATAATAAATGTTTTGTAATGTGTATATGACAGCAAATAACAGTGTAGTGAATAAACGGACAACATTTTCATAGGTACTTGCCTGATGTCTACTTATAATGTTGGTATTATGGCTGCTACTCATTTCTTCATACTCATTCATTTCTTTCACTGCTGGTATTCAGTTACACATCATATTGTACACTCAAAACATAAGATAAATTTGCATAATAAGTGTTATATCGAACATAGAAAGTGACATTCTATAACAATCGTATTTTCTTTTACGTTCATATGACTCATGTTACCGAACTATAACAATGAATCGAAGAGGCTAGGGACCAGGGATTAGCTTATGAATTAGTTAGATGAAATGTATATGAACGACGAGGAAAACACTGGCCCTTACATTTTACATTACCTATTTAATAATTTAGTAAACAATCATGTCATGTTTCAATGTGAGAAACAACAAAACGCATTACTTAGATACAGCGAGTTATTGTAGCAATATTGTTCAATTCTTACTACGAATATCCATTGTATCAATTTGCTAATTAAGTTAATTTGGATAACATCATTGGATCATGGTCATTCAATCATTTCTTTTTGGGTTTTGATAATATAACCAATATTTAGACGAGTCATAAAAAGCAATACCTTCATATTTTTTTTAAAGGCAATCCATTTATTACCAGTCTGTGGCCGTGTGGTCACACAAACACCTCCCCCAGCCTCCAGGGCTCACCATAGCAACTAATGTGACGCCGCCCACTATTTACCGCCATCTTAACTTGCTTGTAGTCTGTTTATTACAGATATAGGGAGATCGCTAAATGTGTCATGAAAAATATATTCAATACATATTTATCCCAATAATATGTTTATCAGAATTGACGAATTCAATAGACATAATATTATATCCAAGCGTTTTCACGGTTGAGATCTCATAACAGTCTCGCCATATTCCTCCTAAATATAGTATTTAAGCGAATTTGATTACCGGCGCGTCTAAATTGATTTGACGGTCTGTTTAGTGACTGCCGCTTGTAGAGCTCCAGCCGTCAATATCTACGGGCTCTCCTTTGAACGTATGTTTTATATATTGCGATGTGTCGCACTATCTCAATGTATTCTTACATATTATGCAAGATTGTTTACTTATTATTAACACAATTATATTATAATTTGCTCGTACGAACTGAAGTGATATGTAATAAAGAGCGTTTTTGTTAGCGTATAGTTTAGCTTATTGTATGTAGTAATGTTAATACAACAGGGTGGAGCCGATATATATATAAATACAGGTGATACGCGACCGACATAAAGTGAGCTTATTGTTAATATTTGCTTTCTACCTTTGTAATGTAAATTAATATATCAATGCACCATATCAAGTCGACATAAAGTACGCCGGCGACGTGACGGTGTGGTCTAGTAAGTAATTAAAATATCAGTATAATATATTGGCATATAGTATATGTTGGGTTATGTTTTAGTGATTGTGCTGGCGCTGTTATATCAATTAGTATTACTCATAATATGTGTGGTTAACATCTGTCGCTTTTAGTTCTAAAACCATCACACGCTTTTCATTATAAGTTTCAAGTGATAGATGTAACACAAGGTCACACACACACAATCACTAACACAACCGTTACAACTTACACTATATGCTGACATTTCAAATGAACTGATCTCAACTGTATTAGTTATCGTGATCTAGACAAATTGATAGGAGTCACTGCACAGACTGTCTGTCTGTCTGTCAGCGATGACCGCCTCACTAAAAACCAAATATATTTTAAATTAAACGGAGAGTTCTCATATTATAATCAGCCATTGCTTGCGGCTGCATATATAAGATTTCATTGTCATTATTTTGTGATATGTTTTATTTTTATTATTTAGTAACACTATTTATTTTTAGTGTTTATGTATTTCGCTTGTTTCTGTATTACATAAGTTTTGTATTTTTAGCGTACAATACATATTTTTTCCTAAAATATAGTTACGATCTATACCTACAATGTGCGTAAACACATATTGTTATTTATAACTGTATACTAATTGCATGTTAACGTATACCTAATTAAGATCAAATAAATGACATTTACATTAATCGCGTTTTATTGCATCTAGTGGTTTATGTAATGGACTGCCGATCACGAGGTCGCGGGTTCGATTCCCGCTCGGGACAATCATTTGTGTGATGTTTATACATAACAAATGTTTGTACTGCGTCTGGGTGTTTCTATGTATTATAAGGATGTATTTACAAAAGAAAAGTAGTATATGTATTCTATCCGTATTCTGGTACCCATAACACAAGCATATAAGCTTAGCTTGGGACCAGAGGACGTTGTGTGAAATGTCCGTGAATATTTATTTATTTATTGTAGTAAGGTGTTCAATATTTATAAACCTAGTTAAGTTAGGAAGAGAAAAACGCGGTTACCAAGCGATATAGCACGAAGTCTTAGTAAAAAGAAACTGTTTTAGTTGATAGTACAGTAACAACCACCCTAGCGTTCTAAACAGGCTATCATGTCAAACAGACATGATGAATCGTTACAACTAACAGTCATCAATAACATTTATTTTCAAATAATTAATCTTAAATAACTTAACATGTTACACATATAATAAAACTTTGTGTGGACCTTCTGATAGCTTCCATGTTGAATAGACTTCAACAGGAGATTATCAATTCGTAAATATGTTTGTCATAGTGCCAATATAGTGAGAATACTACACTAGGGTATAAGCGAAAATATTCAATTTCAGATGTTCAAATTATACTCAATCGTGTCTCATATAAATAAAAACAATCATAATGGATTTAATTATTTATAACATGAAAATAAATAGAAAAAAATGTGTATCTTGGTCAATATTATACTTACCTCGAGTCAAATGTTTATATTCATATAACAACAAACATTGCACAAAGACTATACAAACATACAAAACAGGTTGTGAACCACAAAGTTCATTAAATTTATTTACACCAAAGTGATTTAACACAGTTTATGTCGAAACAAATACCAAAATATTGTAGCTGCATAAATAGCGACATGTAAACAGTGTTTACCGATGAACGTCATATTTATTCTATACTGTTAGACATCACTATGCGCGTGCTCGTAATTACAATAAAACAGTAGAGCTTATATTAGGAACATAATAATTTCTTATTTCAATCGAAACACAGCCCTCTGATACAATAAATAATAATTAGCAGTAATTTATATTACATTGTTGTAGAAGCCTTTTGCGAAACTAATGACGTCATTTCAGTACCATACTACAGAACACACAAAATAAACAGATATAGGATCCTGCAGGCCTAGCAACGTGTTAAACGTAGTGTAGCCAATGAAGGCTGATCTTTAAATAATAAATATAGGCGCATTGTTATATTTTAATGGCCATCGTAAAACTGTTGTCAGTACCCTGTTGTATAGCCTCCTTCGATCATGTATATCATATAATGCTCTCAGTATGCACATCGATACTTCCCACAATTGTATGCATAAATTCTCGTTATTTAAACTTTAATATATATATGTCGGCTAGGCGTGAAGGACATGGGTTTTAAAAGAATATTAAAGTGTTTATAACGAATTTGTAGGTATACGAAATTAGTTCTTGATTTACTTATGCCCAATTAGTTAGTTAAATCTCATTTAGATTAGTATCTGATTAATGTCAAGATATTAACTAAGAATATGCCCTAAAGATATTGAAGATTACATAACTCTTATCATGGCCGTAATGTTAAGATTGTATTATGTCGCAACTCCCCCACTACCCCCACTCGCAAGTTGCTTTAAATACGATAGGCGAACGTGGCTGAGGTTCAGTATTATTCGAGAATTCGTGCTGTATACATCACGGCGTATTAGTGTGTGTGTAGAAGTTGGTATTGTACGAGTCGTCGCGCTGCTCAATCTCCGACGTATCGGCATTGAGCTGGTCGTTATAGGCGTCGGCGCGGCGTGTATCTGTGTGCGCGTGTGTACGTGTATTGTGTAAAGTCGACATGTACGTGTTTGCGCGTACATGTATTCCTCATTGTGTGAACGTAGTGATGATTCTTCGTTGCGAGGCTTGGGCACTGGCTATAAGGGGTTGATGTGGAGGCCAGTTATCCTTATAAGTGTGCAAGAGTATGATAGACTGAGGTGTGAATATCGGTAAGACAGTTCTTACGCTATGTGCTCGGATTCCTGTTCAGGCCTCTGGTCTATTCTCCGACATATACATATATACTAGCTGAGCCGGCAAACGTTGTTTAGACATACTAAAAAAAAAGTTTGAGAAATAGATGTTGGCCGATTCTCAGACCTACTGAATATGTATGTAAAATTTGAGAAGAATCGGTCAAGCCGTTTCGGAGGAGTACGGTAACTAACACTGTGACACGTGAATTTTATATATTAGAAGATATATATAGACACGTGTCTATGAGAGTGGTTCTTGGAGCATTATTTACAATATATAAATATACACTAGTTGGATCGACAAACAGACCATGTTCAAAAGCTTATAAATATATAGTGAATACACGAGTCCCTCTAACATGGCGTCGCGACCACAGCCAATCAAAGACAAATATTAACTTTAAATAGTTAATTATACAAAATTTATTAACAATTCAAAACAATGTCAGTAATAAAATATCAAACTACTTATAAATACAATATTAGTTAGTATTATTCAAAGTTACTTGTAACAATATTATTTACAGAAAAACTGTTGTATTTTATAATTTATAATCACATTGATTATATTTAACACATAGTAAAAAGTGCAACCAACAAAACGAAAAAATAATATAAACACTCAGTACTAAGTCACATTAGCATTAATTGTAGAATGTTTGTTACAGAATGGCCGTACGAATTGGGGGTCTGTACTGGTCTGACAAACGTTGAAACAACCCTTACCATATTTCCATAATTGACGTGTTATTATTTGCCTAAGTATTGTTATAACCAGCAGATATTCAGATATACCCACATTTAAGTCTAGCTCATAAGCACCGTCGCAATATAAATACGGGTAATACATATCCCTCTAACTAAATCATAGTCTAATGACAAATTGTCACAATGTCTAGTCCAAAATTAGGCTTTTGGGTATATTTATATGTGATGTATCAGGTAGTAAGTATATATAATGTTTTTTATTCAGTTTAGAAAACACTCAAAAGGCAATAGACATGTTCATCACATAAATACTTACACATAAGTCTAAGATGTATTTCATACATTCTCACAGCGACCATTCCGTATCAAATGGTGGTACCGTGGTTTAATCGGCCTTGCAGGGATGCTCTAGCACACAAGCAAGCTGCATATGAGGCTTGGACCACGGCTCGGACTCACAGGGACCGCAATGTTTCTGATGTGAAACGGAAACTGAAAGCTGTCTCGAGATCCAGCAAAAGCCATCGCCAGAGCTAAATACGAATTCGTTGGCAGAATTGGTAAGCGACTATGTAGCTATCGCTCTGGGAGCCGTGCCTTTTGATCGCTTGCCAAGGCTGCCCAGGGAAACTTTTGTCAGTCGTCCCTGCCACCACTGCTGAAGCCAGATGGTAACTTGGCCTATAGCTCTAAAGAGAAAGCGGATCTTCTAGGCACTCTCTTTGCGTCTAACTTGACGGAAACGCGGAACCACCTACCATCCAACGTGACCATGCCGGAAATTTCTTTTACTCAAAGGGATGTCCGGCGGGAACTGCGTTCTTTAAACGTCAATAAATCGAGTGGGCCAGATGGCAACCCAGCAGTGGTGCTTAAGCACTGTGCTCCTGAGCTGTGTCCGATATTAACGCGTCTCTTCACACTTTCCTACGACTGCGGGCATGTTCCGTCTTCGTGGAAGACTGCTAACGTGCATCTGGTACCTAAAAAAGGGGAATGATCAAACCCAACGAATTACAGGCCTATCGCTATAACTTCCCTTCTCTCGAAGGTGATGGAGCGAATAATCAAACGTCGCCTCCTGGGGCACCTAGAGGAACACGACTTGATCAGCGACCGACAGTACGGCTTTGTCGCTCCACAGGTGATCTTCTAGTGTGGCTTACGCATGTTGGGCAACCGCCATCGAGAGTCAAGGCGAGGCATTGGCAGTCAGCCTAGATATAGCGAAGGCGTTCGATCGGGTTTGGCACCGGAGTCTTCTCTCGAAGCTGCCATCATACGGACTCCCCGAGGGATTATGCAGTTGGGTGGCCAGCTTTCTGTTGAACAGAAGCATTAAAGCCGAAGTCGACGGGAGTTGCTCCGAACTTTTCAACATAAATGCTGGCGTCCCACAAGGCTCCGTGCTGTCCCCAACTCTGTTTCTGCTGCATATCAATGATATGCTGTCAATTGACGGTGTACATTGCTATGCAGATGACAGTACCGGGGACACATTCTACACGGGCCGTGCTAATAGCCCTCGTTCCGATGTCGAGGAAAGTCGTAGAAAAACTTGTGTCTGAAATCGAGACTATTTTAGCCAGGATATCCGATTAGGGACGACTTAATCTAGTCCAATTTAACCCCACTAAGACTCAAGTTTGCGCGTTCACCACTAAAAAAGCTCCATTCGCTGTAGCTTCACAGTTCGTGAACACAGCCCTGGCCATCTCTGATCACATCGGGATCCTTGGAGTTGACATCTCCAGTGAGGTCCAATTTCGTTGTCATCTAGAGTACAAGGCCAAGCTGGCATCGAAAAAGCTAGGTGTGCTCAACAAGGCAAGGCGGTACTTCACTCCGGGGCAAACTCTTGCCCTGTACAAGGCGCAGGTTCGGCCCCATATGGAGTACTGCTACCATCTGTGGGCGGGCGCACCGCAATATCAGCTTGGGCCTTTTGACTCAATCCAACGACGCGCTGTGAGGATTGTCGACGATCCCGTGATTACAGGCGGTATCGAGCCCTTAAGTCTTAGGAGAGATTTTGCCTCCCTGTGTGTGTTCTACCGCCTGTATAATGGGCTGTGTTCTGACGAACTGTTCGAAATGGTGCCAACGGCCTCCTTTTATCATCACACCTCTCGTCATCGGCAGAGAGTTCATTCTCACACTCTAGAACCAATGCCATCACGTACCGTACGATTCCTTCGGAGTTTTATCCCCCGTACAATAAAGTTGTGGAATGAACTACCTGCCGAGATTTTCCCACTGGACTACAACATGGAGTTCTTCAAAAAAGGTGTGAAGAGATTTCTGCAGGGTCGGCGACGCGCGAGTGATGCCCCGGATGTTACAGACGTCTATAGGCTACGGTAACCGCTTTCCACCAGGCGGGCCGTACGCTTGTTCCCCACCTCAGTAGTATAAAAAAAAAATCTAATTAGACATCATAGAATACACAAAAAAAAATAGATGTTGTAAAATAAAAATACTTTATTTAAAATAAAAAAATTGTCTAAGATACGCTTACAATAAATAATACAGTGTCATTAATAATGTGACTACTTGAGGTCACAATACCACAACGTCATATTCGAAATATCAAATGAATAATGGGTAAACCATTCTCATATTATTATATCATCACAATTATTTAAATCACTTATTAAACTTCTTAATTATTATAATCAGAGCGGATGCCTATATATTAGGTGCAACATATACATGATTTCATTATATACAAAGTAATAAGACTGGTCAATCTGTATGTACCAAGCAAGTACTTATATACAAATACATAATTATAAAACGTAATATTGCATTACTTGTGATCATTGTTTGTTTTCAATTATTGCACCAACAATCTCCATATTATACAAAAGAGATTAACTTTAATTTGTGTACATTAATTATTGTAAATACACTCGCGTGCAACCGAATCGACTCACCCATACAAAATAGACAAAGTGTGATTTAAAAAAATAAAAAAAGTATACATAATGTATATTTTTTTAAAGCTTATTCTTTTAGCTTTAAATTGACACATTTACTGTTTTAATCCAATCACCACTTTAAAAAATATCGTGATATGAACCGTAAGTCCGTAAAATTTACTCCTTGCAGTACTAACGTGTTGCGCTATGCAGCCCCCTATATAAACCCACGTAAGCAACACACCCTTATCAGTCGCTTATCAGAAGTTGACCTGAACACATCACCCTAAGATACGATAAGCAATTCGCCGCCACTATGGATACAAGACCAGAAGAAGTCGCCCAAGTTGTTCTTTTCATACAACAAGGCCTTAGTCAGCGAGAAGTCGCTCGTCGACTGAATCTGAGCCAATCTGCTGTATCCAGGGTATACGAAAGGTTCCAGGAGACACATTCTTACTCTAGGAGGCCAGATAACAGTCGGCGGCGGCATACTTCTGAGAGAGACGACCGTTTTATCGTCTCGACAAGCCTCAGAAATCGCCATCTCACCGGTGTTGCTGTGCAGCAGCAGCTGCGAGAGGTTCGAGGAGTCGCTGTCAGTCAGTGGACGGTGAGAAGACGGCTGAGAGATGCCAACCTGACTCTAAAACGGCCTGCCAGAGGCCCT
Organism: Orgyia antiqua; assembly: GCA_916999025.1. Taxonomy (NCBI): domain Eukaryota; kingdom Metazoa; phylum Arthropoda; class Insecta; order Lepidoptera; family Erebidae; genus Orgyia; species Orgyia antiqua. The sequence goes on along the minus strand of OU779863.1, from coordinate 519,460 downwards.
AAATTGACCAGGGCTCACCGACAAGCGCGCCTTGCATTTGCTCGCGAACGCATCGGTTGGACGGCTGAACAATGGCGATCGGTCTTGTTCACTGACGAGTGCAGAGTGTGTCTGCATGGCAGCGACAGAAGAGCTCGAGTCTACCGGCATCCAGGCGAGCGATTTTCGCAATGTTGTTTCGCGGAAACAGTGGCCTATGGCGGTGGTTCGTGTATGATGTGGGCGGGCATTTCAGTGGATTGAAAAACAGCTCTTGTTTTCATCCCCGGTGGAGGCCGAGGAGGCGGTCAGACTGCAGACCGATATGTGGAAGATTTTCTCCTTGATCACGTCCTTCCTTATGAAGGCTTCATAGGAGATAGCTTCCTTCTAATGCACGATAATGCCCGCTGCCATACAGCACGAATCACTCGTCAGTTCCTGGATGAAGTTGGTATTGAGACCATGGACTGGCCACCACTCAGCCCTGATCTCCATCCTATTGAACACACGGGACGAGCTGAAACGCAGGGTCTGGGCCAGAAATCCGAAATCCAGCGCCTGCAAACATTGTAGAGCTAAAGACAGCGCTCGAAGAGGAATGGGAAGCTCTCCCTCAAGATCTGGTAGTAAGGGTTATCAGGTCGATGAGGAACCCTCTCAGAGCTGTTATTAAAGCCAGGGGGGGCAACACTAATTATTGATTTAATAAATTTCTTTATTTTTCATAATATTTGGTTAATTAACAATTTTAATTATCATTTGATAATTTTCACTAATTCAATTTTTGTTGTTTTGTAATTCGAATTCAATTAAATTCGAAACTATTGAGCAGATTTTTTAAATTATGGTATTACTTTAAAGGTTAATAAATAGGCTTTCAAAAAATATACATATCTTACTATATCTTTTATTCTTTTACAACATATTACACCATTTAGCAGTTTTGTATAGGTGAGTTGATTCGGTTGCACGAGAGTGTAGTTTATAAATATTCTTACTCGTTCTGTTCAACTAAAATAAAGCTTTATATTGAGCAAATTAAAAAAAAACACTAACAACTACAAATGTTATAAGCCACACAAATTGGTAATGCGCCTGGCGGCCATGTTGGTGACGTCATAGTGACGTATAGATGAGAATATTACATTTTGTTAGCTGCACTTTTTCTTTGCTGATGACGTCACAAGGGCGTTAATTTGAAAAGGTTCCAGCGCATTACCAATTTGCGTGGCTTATACAAACCATGTCAATAATAAGGAACTCCTCTATAAAGCATTTTGTATTAAGTAGTTTTTTTCAGAATATAAAAAAAATTTATTTAGTTATAGCTAATTCATGGCATCTGATCTAGAACCAAGCATAAATTAATAATGCTATAAATACCAGATTATGGATACGACAGGTGTGTTAGGTACTTGTTCTATAAAACTATAAATAACAGAAAAATATCAAATATACAAAAACCACTTATTAACATTATTTTGTCTTATGTAGATATTCACGCTCAGAAGGCGGCTTCATCATGCGAAGCTTTGTCACAATATCATGTTAAAGGCGAAATAAATACTTAAAGTAAGATTAAAGTACACAAATTATAATTAACTATACAAAAAAAAAGAAATTATTAAATTAAACAATACGCATTTACAGACATGTGTAATATATAAATGATTGCCAATATATATATAAAAGTAATTGCTGTAAACGTATGTATATGTATAGCGTGGCTACGCGCCCAAATCTGTAGGGGTCGTAGCCCGCGGCCTCGCTCAGTTGAACAGAACCGAACTCGGGTCCTCGTTGTCCATCTGTTTCACGTGACGCAGCACATCCTTCTTAGTGATCACGCCCAGGAGACGACTGATAACAACACAACAACATTTTACCCACACTATAATAACTTAAAACTAATCTTTAAATAATAAGGCCCATTGTTTTATGTTGTGTGTATATGTTTTAATAATAATAATAAATATTCATGGACATTTCACACAACGTCCTCAGGTCCCAAGCTAAGCTTATATGCTTGTGATATGAGTGCCAGATAACGGATATACTACATAATACTACTTTTTTTTTGTACATACTTATAATACATAGTAAACACCCAGACGCAGTACAAACATTTGTATGACATAAATATCACACAAATGATATTCCCAAGCGGGAATCGAACCTGCGACCTCGTGATCGGCAGCCTGTTAAATGAACCACTCCACCACGAAATTAATAAAAACGGGAGCGCCTGTAAATAGAAAATATATTATGTAAACGAAGAATACATACCCATTGTGTGTGACAAGTGTCTGCCTGAGACCCAGTTTGCGGAACATATCGACTACAGTCTCCATGGGTGTCTGGTCGGTGACAGTGATGGGCGCCATGTCCAAGATACGGTTCAGGTGCACGCACGGGGACGGAGACTGGATAGGCTGAGGACCAGCTCCAGCGAATATCACCACCGACTGACCAGTAATGCCCTCCATTGTTCTCCGCGCGTTACCTATGGCCAGATTGAGGTCCCGCCTAAGCACAAAGCCCACAAGATACTGAGACTCTTTGGACACAACCACTGGGTACCCATTGTGCTCTGTGTCCTTCAGCAAGGTCTCCACGTCATCCACAGTCATGGAGTCCTGGGTTATCACTGACAGCGTCTCGTTACGTCTGAGAACAAATGTATTTATCTTAGTCACCTAAACTCCTATCGCATCCAACTTGGTACGATACAATTTTTTGATAATTCATTTGATCCTCACACAGCACTATTACTTGTGTTATTAACACGGATATTATTACTGCTTATTAAGATTGTTTCCTTTACTAGTATGTATTATTGTTATACATATAACTCTGTACACATAGCATTGTTTAATAGCACTTACAACGATCCTACACTACTGGTAGTACATTACTAGGTACTACATTTCATGTTTACATAAACGTCCACGTTATTTGAACGTGCGTGATTCAATAGTAATGTCATGGTGTATGTATATCTGCAGTGTGTCTGTGACATAATAACTCCCTGACATGATACAACCAAGCACAAGTTTGTAAGACTTTAAATCTACAATTAAAATGTACTCAAATCGCTTAGTTTGGGTAGATACGCGTAACTACAATTACGTCGCAGTTAAATCTATTTATTTGCACATTTCTAACAGCAGAATCAGCAAGAGATTGTGAATTCTCTATTAAAATTTACAACATTCAAATCAATCGATACCGAATCGAAATATATCCATCCATTTAGAAGATACGTTGTAATAAAGAACATTACATACACACATACAAGATACGCGTCAAATACATACATATCTCTCGTTGACAGTCGGGCAAAAATATCAATAAACTCGCTCGGGCACCTCGCTACATAATGTTTATATTTGCATTACTGAAAGCAGGCTTCTTAGTTTAGGCAAACTTAAAATATAAGAAATAAATGACTCAATATATATTATTTGTATGTACATATAATTGTACATCTGCAACTATTATTATCCCAAATTAAGAACCGAAACTCAATCCCCTGACATGAAGGAAAATAATGTGAGGGACCTATAATTTTGCTTACAAATAATTCGAACTCTCTGTCTTAATTTGTTCACCCTCGTAGTGTGACAAATGTACCCAGACATACAGACACAAATAATTAAATTAGTTGCACAATGAATTGCGCCTTTCCCTTCCATCCAAGCCCATTTTGACGTCCCACTGTTGGGCACAGGCCTCCTTACTTTGAAAGCGTATTTGGTCTCGTACGCCGCGCTGTCGCATAGGGTTTACTTTCGAGTTTTGCATCATTCGCATAAACGTTTAATTGTTTACAACCTTAACTGACTTTTACAGAACTCAGCAGGAAGTAGGGTGGTGACACTTGTATTCTTAATCCGTTACCACACCATACACACAATAATCGCTCAGCAATAAAAAAGCCAATAAATATAATAAAACATAAAACAACTACACTAAACAAAAGAATGTTTTCGGTTATGTGGCGACGGCTGCTGTTTGGACGATAGACTAGGTCTATCGTCCATTTTACAACTTAGCATAAAAAGAAACTCAATATATAATCGCACAGCAACTAACTAACGTAACTACTGTTTTCGTTCATGTCACGTACTTATCCCACTACTAAGCATAGGCCACACAGTGGTAATGAATTAGGTCAACTATAACAAACTTCCTAGACATGTTATTATAGAGCTTATTGCGTAATTATACGTCTATTCAGGTTTACCCTCAGTCGTCTACAAGAACAGAAAAATAACAAAAGTAAAAGAAGCATTTTTATAAATATATTGGTAAACAAAAAGCTACAACTTAAATTTGTGATAAATAAAAAATTGGTCAAGTGCGAGTCGGACTCGCGCACGAAGGGTTCCGTACCATTATCTATGCAACATAAGGCAACGTTATTAGTATCGAGCAAGAAACGGTAAAAAAATCATGTTTGTTGTATGGGAGCCCCCCTTAAATATTTATTTTATTTTATTTTTAGTATTTGTTGTTATAGCGGCAATAGAAATACATCATCTGTGAAAATTTCAACTCTCTAGCTATCACCGTTCTTGGGATACAGCCTGGTGACAGACGGACGGACGCGGACGGACGGACAGCGAAGTCTCAGTAATAGGGTCCCGTTTTTACCCTTTGGGTACGGAACCCTAAAAAACATAAAATGAAAATGCTTTCGTGATCTTATCTAGTTATGGCTAACTATAACAATAATTTTGCACTCGCCTTTATTTCATTAACATATCTATATTAGTTTTGTCAAACTTTTATTTTATTGTAATGAAAGTATTTTAGTGATGAATATTTTATAAATAATTAGCTGTTGTTCACGACCTCGTACACTTGGAGTTTGGAATTTACATATACAAGTCCTTTTATAGCATTAAAAAGTAGCTTACGTCCGTTCTCGGGATTTTGACTGTCTATGTAATAAACTTGATTTTAACAAGTCAGTAGTTTTAAAGGCGGCAATGTGACAGACAGACAAGCCGAATCATGCGTACATCTCTAAACTACATACATACATAGACATATGCCTTATATATAGTACACACCATAAATTACATACAAACCATCACGCCATTCCACATGGGGGTTATGTAAAGACGTTACAGTACTGTATCTTAACATACTTCGCAAGCCTAAATTACTTGTAATAGCAATAACCGTTTACAAACATTTTACATAAATAAATAAATAAATATTCATGGACATTTCACACAACGTCCTCTGGTCCCAAGCTAAGCTTATATGCTTGTGTTATGGGTACGAGAATACGGATATAATACATAACTACTTTTCTTTTGTAAATACATATTTATAATACATAGTAAACACCCAGACGCAGTACAAACATTTGTATGATAATTAAAAACATCACACAAATGATTTTCCTGACCGGAAATCGAACCCGAGACCTCAGGATCGGCAGTCCGTTATATGAACCACTACACCACGAGGCCTGTCCATAAGAATATTAAGAATAATTCACTGAACAAAAAAATACTATTATTCGTTCAGTTATTTATGAGATATTATGCCACAGACAGATACACGCTTTTAAACAAGTGTTTTAATAAAGTATGGGTATTTATCATTATAATTATATAAATTAATAATGTGTTACGCTTGATATTGTAATATTATCTGTATATGTATGTTTTTTTCCAATGAAAGAGAAATAAGTTTTATTTTTGATAACGATTCAATTTATTATATTGCTTATTATAAGTATTGTATACTTACTTTGGTTGCATGACGTCAGCTGCGAGCGATGTATGTTGGAACTCATCCTTACTGTCGAGGAACGGGTACCCGTTGAGTGCGATATGTGCATCGTATATGCCTTGACGACCGAGCGCGTCGCCTACCCACTTGGAGGCCATAGCGGCCGCCATTAGAGGCACTATGTACCTCACACCACCAGTCAACTCGAACATTATCACCACCAGCGACACTGACAACATATCACACTTCTTAGTATCTTATTCATATTGTTATAACAACAATTCTATTATGAAAAACTAAGTTTCATGTCAGTAGTGCTCCTAGCAGACATAATATATCGTCACAACATTTAGTCAACTACATTATTTATACATTTAGTCTCAAAAGTATAACACTACTAACTGTAAAACTTAGTATATAATTGACGTCATACATTTTCCTCATTATACGATCTGATACAATGTGGTACACAACAATACAAACAAACCTTTATATTATATCTCTTGATATGAATAAAACTGTGCTAAAACCAGTTTCAAAGTAATGTCTATAAATATAAATGAATTACCAGTCATCCTAGTGACACCGCCGAGTACAGCGGCCGCACCGACCATGGCGTACAGTCCCGGTGTGATGCAGTCATCCCCGGTCATACACTCGCCAGAGAACAACCAGATCTTTGGATAGTGATACGCTAACTGTTCCACACCTATACACATACAAATTATACAAAATTATACATATTATATCATTGCGTTGAATAACAAACATATTTAAACTCTTACGGAAAATTCTTATTATATTCAATAATTACCAATGCCGACGATCCTGCCAGCGATGGCACCCAGTGCTAGACTGGGTATGAACAGTCCGCAGGGCACCTTGATACCGAATGTGAAGATAGTCATCACCAACTTGAGGATCAACGCCAACACCAGCAGCCAGATGGCGTGGTACACACCGGTGCCTGCCGCCGCCTTCTCTATTGCCGAGTTCACATCCGTGAAGTTACGGTTGTAGTCACTACACAGACATATCAACACCATTACTTACTATGTGCCCTTTGTAGTACTTTAAAATAATAAGAGCTAGGTACTCACCACAGAGGATCAGCGTTAGATATACCGCACTGGTTGAACAGTAGATATATCAGTTCACTCGTGTTCATCCTGGTGTAAGGATTGGGGTACGCGATGATAGCAGTCACCAGGGTCACCACCAGCACCTCGGTCACCGGGTACTGTCCCAACTTGGAGTACTTGCGGTAACGACACCAGTAGATATTCGCCTTTATGAATATAGTTGCAATACAACCCTGTACAGTACAGAGCAAATGATATAATACATCCTTACAATTACCCACTTGTATCTACTTAGATGTATCGTTCTTTACTTAATTATGACAGCACCAATTGGAAGAAATGGTCTGTGTGTTTGCTAAACTGACACTACACGGAATCTATATCTTTATTATTTAAAGTATTATAATATGATAAAATGTGACTTACACCAATAATGCCGAGTCCAACGAATGGTATAAGTTCAAAGAATATCCAAGGTTTGTTGTACTCCACGAAGAACAGCACAGAGTGTTCATTGCCGAATGGATTGATTGATCTCAATATGAAGGCGGCGATCAGCGCACAGAAGAATGATCGCCACAATGTTTTCAACGGGAAATAATATGATACCTGGTGATATATTATACAATGTTACTATCGGCGACAAAAGCACACATAACGATATATTATGTGTATTTTTCTATTTTCATTTAGCAACTAACCCATCACTAATTTACACAGATCAAAATAATTCCAACATTGTTTTGTAGTGTTGCAACTATATGCGAATACAGACAAACTGGTTGAACAGTTTTATTTATAACTAATATATACATATAGGTATTGTAATATATGTATGTTACCTCTTCCAAACTGAACAGTACACCTCCTATAGGTGCACCGAAAGCGACGGAGACGCCGGCTGCGGCCGCCGCCGACAATATCTCACGTTTCTTGGCCTCGTTGCGGCCATACTTGGGGAACAGGTACGACAGTATGTTGCCTACATATATAACACGAATTATTGTAGTCATAGAACGAGTTTTCAACTGCACATCTTAAAAAGTAAACTTACCGAGACAACTAGCTATGTGCACCATGGGGCCTTCTTTCCCCAAGGAGAGGCCCGATGATACGGACAGGATGAGGCCGACCACCTTTATTATGAGCGTCCACTTCCCCAAGTAACCTCTGATGATGAAGCCACTAAGGATAGTTTTGATCTCAGGTATACCTGAAATGAACATACTCTAAGTATCCTCGAAATTATCTTCTACCATAGTGGAGTCCAACTCCAAACTCAAGTATAAGGCCATTTATAAGTGATTAAATAAATTAAAAGCAAATAAAATTGCGAGACACAGCTAATTTGATATCGACTTAATAGTCTGTAACAACGACTTAAAGGCCGTTCAATTACTGTCATTCTGTTGGAACTATGTTCAATAAATTTAATAGTCTGTCACCGACACGGGTTGGTTGATTGAATACTTCCGAGAAGATACAGTTACTGGCATAGCCGACGCCATTATCTATACATTACAGAAAGAAGAAAATTATAACATGTTTTAGGAGAAAGCTGTCTATTGCGCACGCACACAAGCCAATAGCGCACTTCAAGTGGTAAGTGATGATGTTATACACTGTATATTCTGTATATATCAGGATTTTTAATATGTGTTTGAAATATAAAAGGCAAAATATCAAATTTTTATACGGACATATTTTGTGTGGACACAGTATTAAAATCTTTTTATGAAGGCAACCTTAAGTTTGGACAAATGTAAAACATAGTGGATATGTGGCCACGTACAGCACACTGTTATTACTACCGCACAATAAATGAAATAACATTATGTCGATTTTAATTTATATTCGACTTGATAATGAGAACTAGTATCTGCAGGCTTACTCTTGAAAACAATCGCAATACCAAAAAAATTCCAATTCAAATCCAAGGATAAGGTAAAGCGTATCACAGGCTACGCCAATAGACATCCTTTCTATGAAACGAAATCAAAGACGAAGTTGAAGATATTATTTAAATCTATCTGTTGTTTCACGTGACTACATATTACAAAACGACGCACTTTTATATTACGTAATTTTATTTATAGACACCCGAAATCTAGGTCAAAAAATTTTTTTTGTAAAATTATTTAATTAAAAGTATTTATTACATTTAGTAATATTCTAAATTATAGTTACATGCTTTGTGTTATAGAGAAAGGAAATGGTCTTATATGCAACGATAGTTAAGATTATCGTAACTTCATAACAAAAAAACAGGGTCTAATAGACAATAACATTGACTTACCAGATCCACATGCATATGGTGCGAACATTCTGACCAATGAGGCAGAAAGTGCTGCGAAGATGAGCGCCCACACAATGTAGAACAGGTAGCTGATGATGTAGGCGCCGGGACCTTCCCGTTTGCCGCCCAGCACTTGTGGCCACGTTAACCACTATAAACAATACTTACTTAGTGGTAAGTCAGCTAATATCTCGCAATAAAGGTAAAACACAGCTATTTTAGGAACTACACCCTATATCAACATGCCTGGTGTTGAAAATTACATTTAATAGTAGTGAATCGATAATGAAATGGGTTTAAAAGAAGACTCCACTGACCTGTGAGCAATTCCCAGCGTTGAATGTGGTGTCAGTATCGGACCAGCAGCACTGTTCTCTGTTCAACCAGAATGCTTGTGGACATATACCGAACTTAAGATCTGTCATCCAAGAGGCGCCGATGTCTATCACACCAGCCACCATGCCTGTACACACCCCTACCAGCAGTACACACACCCATCCCGACCACGCGTCGTGAGCACCCTGTACAACAAGTTTTTGATGTACCTAAATATTTCACACGCCTTCTTCTGTTCCCAAACTAAGCCCATAATAGTGCTATCATGAATTAAATTTTGGATTTATTATTTAAATACTTTTTTATAAATAGGTATAATTGCCATGTGTCGGGATCGTAATCGCGTACTATTGCACGAAAATCGATAGCAATATCGATACAACATCTAACACTATCATTCATAATAACAAAGGACCTATGGGGTATTTTAAGAATAATAAGAATTTTATGTTCTTCTCACAGACTTGCTCAATATGCATAAAAGTTTCAAATTAAAATCGGTTAAGTTGGTTTAGAGGTGAATGGCGGCGACACGATAACTTTATACACAAAATTAATTTTACGTGCAATGTTAATATTAATTGAATGTAATAATTTTATGAATGTGACTTTTTACACTATCACTCCAAGCCTACTAATAGGCAGACTAGGAACATTATTAAAATCAACCATAAATATTGTAATACTTCTCAAATTTGTGTACCTTTATAAGGTCCCATAAAGAATCTTGTCGTTTTTTAACAATATATCTATGTCTCATGCGATCTCTAGCTATGTCACGTTGCCAGTCAATAGTGTGGAAGTCTTCATATTGACCAATACCAGGGATATCATCGTCACCTACAATAAAATAACATAACATTACAATAATTCTTAACACTACTACTAATATTATAAAATAAATAAATATCTCATAAATAACTTTATATCAGGTTACTGTCAAATTAACCTTTATTTGACATTGATACAGACAATTAATAAGACAATCATAAAACATTAATTGATTCATATGATAATAATTACAAACTTAATAAAAAAAATAAAACATCTTCCATTAACTCTTATAATGGTAGACTGATACACATTAATTCATTACTCTATATTATCCCTCAGAGTCCATCTATGTTTCCTTTGGTCTCCTCCTTTTTTAATCATCAATATTTAATATCCATATCACTCTTATTCTAACAGTAGAATATTCTAATGTTTTCATTGCTTTAATAAAGAATCATACTAGTTCTCTAGACTGGATACTTCCGGATTAAAATTTAAATTTATTTATTTTATATTATTACTAGCTGACCCGGCAAACGTTGTTTTGCCATAATAAAAAAAAAGTTTGAAAAATAGATGTTGGCCGATTCTCAGACCTACTAAATACGTATACAAAATTTGAGAAGAATCGGTCAAGCCGTTTCGGAGGAGTACGGTAACTAACACTGTGACACGGGAATTTTATATATTAGATAATTTTTTTTTTGAGCGGCTATTCAGGCTATATTAGGCCTAGTATCACTGCAACCAGATGGATCTATTGTGATCGCCACTTTTTACAGTTCTCGCTCCAAGCCTGTTGCCATAAAGAACTCCAGGATCTTTTTGGCTCCGAGAAGTTTAGTTTAGTTTCATTCTTAATTTTTAAAAAAATTGAATAAATGTACGAATAAATATAATTTATTCGTCCAGTAGCCGTACAAATAGTAACATCCTTTTTATTATTACATTACGAACTATAATTAAAAGCAAATTCTAATCTAATCATAACAACAAGACTGATTTAGATTACATTAACATAACAAAGAGCTAGTCTTTCTATTTGTTTGGATACTTTATAATCACAGGGACAATTCACTAAAGTATTGAACAAACTAAAACTTCGAGTTACACTAATATTGGTTATCTCTAGAAGAAAGTATTTAATCAATTGTTATTAGTAATATAATTATTAAGGATATGTTACTCACCTTGCATTCCGGAAAATATAATTGCGTCCCCTGCAACAATTCAATGTTTTATGTTAACACTATGTTAATAAAATTGTGATGACTGCGCAAACATTAATTGGATCGTTACTATTTTATCTTAACACTAATATCACACTTTATACTGCTTAAACTAATTTTATAATCCTAAAACTAAATAAATCGGGTGACGCAGGCGTAAATTTATGAAATGTCAGATTGTCAAACATTGGTATTTGGTGTTGCCATACTTACTACAATCAAAAACTACCAAATTACCACGTCAAACAAAAACGCGCGCATCTACCAAAACACCATACACGTAAAAAGTTTACGATATTAAAAGATAGAGACGTGTGACGTACCTTATGATGGCTTAAATAAAAGATAAATACTGAAGAAGGACAACGTTACAACGAAACCAAACTTAAATTATAGAAGCCTGGAAACAAAAAGCAAGAAATATATTTTGATCTATTTTGTAGAAAAAGAAAGCCAATGGAGTACTTGTATCCCTTGTTCGTATTTTGTTTACGATTAATAATTTTGCGTAAATCTATCACAATATATTTGTACTAACGCAAACTTTATAAATAATATGTATGGGTACCTAATCAATATAAAATATGAGAGACATTAATTATATTAATCCTCGTGAACAATGGAGCGTTAACGTTTATGCATAACTGCTTTATTTATGTATGTAGCCAATATCAAGGAGGGGCGTACCAACATAGCATGAGTATAAACGAATCCACAGGCCGATTGATATCAAAATCTAAGGCAATAATTATATTAAGTTTCATTTAATTTCACATGGCACTTTTCTTTTAGTAATTAATTTTAATTCTATAATTTTAGAATCCCATGATGATGATGATTTCACTGTTTTTTGAGAATAAACTTCTACTTAGTAGTTTTAGTGGACTTTCATTAAAACATGGAAGCAGCCTTGAAATGCTAATGAAAGAAATTGTGACGACTTCAACATCGATCACGTGTTTTATACAACTGTGTGAGCGTTCACAATGATTTTACCTGCATGCATCGTTAGTCCGCGACACAAGGTCACATAATAATAAATTCGTATTTCACTTCGAAGTAATAGAAGATATAGATAGGCATAGGGATACGGATACTAAATAAACGGCACCTGTTTAATTATTATCTATAGTTTAACGATTTTGAAGGAAGTTTTCCTATAATATACATTCTGAATCGTTGCAAAATGTTCGTCGTAAACTTGATGAGTGACCGATTACTAGTAGGTATGTACTACTAGCGTGGACCCCCTAAATACAAAAAGTGTAATTTGACTACTTCGACAGTCAGGCCAAAGATAATAAAATCGTACTATCCAATAATAATCCTAAATTACTCAACTTTACCAAATCTATAGTATGGTTTACAAATTATAAACAAGATCCAATTTCAATGTTTCCGGTTTTTAACCATAATAAAGCCAGTTTAAATTAAAAGGAAACATATTTAAGTATTTTATTGTGTTCAATGCTATCAATGTCAATCAATCTATCTTCACCCATAACGGGTGGACCGGTGTAAATTGTGCCCACATCATCCGCGTGGAATAGTGTTTTTGTCAGTGACAGATTTATCGTAGGTATGTAATCAGTCGGGTTAGTGGATAACGCACTCGGGTTTATTACGGGTTGCCCATTGCTTGTGTCTCGCGTCAGACATCATTTGTTTGGCACGGACCCGTGGGATAGAACAGGGATGTCCTCGTAGTTATCTCACCAGTGTAACGTCAGTTCGACGTGGCGTGACGTGACGTGACTACCATTCTCTTAAAACGTAACAGTAAATTAATTTTACCTACTTACATCGCCATCGCCATCATTCGGAATAAGGAGTTCCAACAGGTCCTCCTGTTCCGATGGTTCCATCACCATATTTATCAGAGACACGTATTGTTGTCATTCGAAGTTACAGTAATACTGATCAGTTACAGCGTTTATCTTATCTGGCTATAGAACATTATGCAGTTATCGGCAAATTAGTTTATCTTACATGTATTCGTTACAGCTCCGAAACAATCGATTTGATAACAAATATATGACGCAACGTGCAACGCCTGACAAAATATATATTTAAAAGTTAACTTTTAGTACTATAAACGAATTGCCATGTTATAAATATTTAGACTATAATATTGTAGAATAATTCTACAAAAATAACTTATCATTCACAAAACATTAATAACGTTCAGAGTAGGTATTATTCAGCAAAACTTATTGTTTGACACGATTCTCTGAAATTAGAAAGCCGATGTAGCACTTTCTCACGGGTAAGGGCCCAGGTGCAAGTAATACGAAACGACTAGCATGTATGTACTTGTATAAGTCTGGCTGTATTTCTAAGGTTTCGTACAAAAAAGAAACCCTTACAGTCTCACTTCAGTGTCCATCGGTCTGTCTGTCCGTACGACATACTTTTTTTACTCAGTAACAGCTAAAGGTATCAACTCATACCAAATGTAGATCTACGCGGTCTATTGCAAAACATTTTCAAAAAATACAACATATTTTGAAATCAACGGATTTAAAAGATATGGCCAAGTTACGGTCATTTATGAACTATACACTTATCCTAGGGAATCTAAACTTACAGGTTACTTCCCTGTAGCCTATCTGTATAGTGTTGACATAGGTAAAAATTTTAAAAACTTGCAATTTGGTAAGTTACGAATACCTCTGTGTGCGAGTCCATCTCGCTCTTGTTTTAATGAACATCGGATCTCTAATTGTTGGAAGCTTATGAACATTAAATTAACAGATCGAGCAAATTAATTAGAGATTAGCATAATACTTTTAGAAACTAGTATAACTGGGATTGCTCTTAATTATTTGCCTATAGTTTATAAAGTTTTCACACATATAATAAGTATACGCTGCCTAAAATACCCAGATTTAGTCACAGCTATATTATATTTTTATCAAGCTTATTGCAAGTAATATAATGTGGATACATACTAAGTGCATAATTACTTGAAAAACGAAAAAGCAAAAACTGTACATTTCATTAAATTGATTAGCTGGATTACGCTGTCCTAAACGCGACAGCCCCTGCGCGGGCGATAACCCACATTTTAGTCAAAGAATGAAGTCTGGAAGTTACTTCTTTTTAGCTGAGTCATAATCACCTGTTCCGCAACCTGTTTCTCATAAGCCACATGTGATTGATGTTACTTTAGCTCAGCTTTCCAGTATTAATTGGAAGAAGACTAACGACTGAATTAAATTTCAGCTCGTCTAACACAAAAAGATGGTGAAAGTAAAATTATTTCATTATTTTCTAACACTTACGCGAATCATTTGCTTAAATAAAACTACTTTTTACGGATTTAGACGCGTATATTTGTTTTAAATTTTAGCCCGACGTTTCGGAGACTTTGCAGTCACCATGGTCACGGGTGAGACTGCAAAGTCTCCGAAACGTCGGGCTAAAATTTTTCATTATTGTAATATTAAATGATTTTTTCTATTGTTCTAGATGGTATGTTAAGATACCTACAGTATCTACAGAATGAATGTTTTAAAAGCCAAATAATGAATGTTTGATAAAATGATATACTCTAATACTAAACCATTATAGAGCATGTTAGTTTGATTTTCTATTAAAGCGTGATTCATTTTTACATAATTAACTAAAATCTCTGCCGCTATTTATTAAGGAAAGCGTTTAATTATTGATTCGTATGAAATGCTTACCAGCAGACGTATTGAAGTATTGGGCGAGGTAAGCTTAAAAAACAGAAAACAACGTTAACATACACCCAATGTGGAAGTTAATATTTTTTTCTGTACAAAATATCCGCATGAAATTACATTCGATATTTTATGAGTTTATCGATAATTAGCTTTTGCCCGCGACTTCGTACATAGAAGTTTAGAAAACTTTACCCATTTTTGAACATTTCTCGCTGATGCTTCATTCCTATCGATCGCATCGTGACGTTATATTATTATAGCCTAAAGCCTTCCGCAATAATTGTACTTTTTAGGGTTCCGTACCCAAAGGGTAAAAACGGGACCCTATTACTGAGACTTCGCTGTCCGTCCGTCCGTCCGTCCGTCCGTCTGTCACCAGGCTGTATCTCAACAACGGTGATAGCTAGAGAGTTGAAATTTTCACAGATGATGTATTTCTATTGCCGCTATAACAACAAATACTAAAAATAAAATAAAATAAATATTTAAGGGGGGCTCCCATAGAACAAACATGATTTTTTTACCGTTTCTTGCTCGATACTAATAACGTTGCCTTATGTTGCATAGATAATGGTACGGAACCCTTCGTGCGCGAGTCCGACTCGCACTGGACCAATTTTATTCAAATCGGACCAAAGGTTCCTGAGATCAGCGCGTTCAAATAAACTAATTTTTCAGCTTTATAATATTTGAATAGAAGTATAAATGATCGACATCCATATCTCAAATTTTAAACTAATAAATAAATCAAAACGTACCGATGTTACTCTTTGCCAGTTACGGTCCCACATACAAATACATACATAGTCACACAAAATAACTACATAAATTACTTGCGATAAAGACAAACGGTAAACTTATTATCTTATACGAAATAACATTAAGGACACATTTAAAACATAATGTTGTATGTAATATGTATCACATAAATGTCTGTACTCATTATCTCTGTTAAAACGTTTTATTACAATTTAAATAACGATACGTAACACATCTAATTTCTCTAATCTCGTCGAGTTAATACGACACCGCACTGTGATCTAATTTTTTATCTGTGGACTGTGACACACGCTACTAATTAGCAGAATTGCTAATTTAAAATGTGTTCACGGTTCAATGCGCAATAAGTTAATATTATTTTACCCTGGCGACAACGAGAAATATTATGTTCCCCAAGATCCCATGTCAACATACTATCTCCATTACATATTTTCTTTTTGTAAGCCCCATGGGGTAGGTATATTTTTTACGAAACCTTAAAACCGGTAGTGTTACAAAGATTAACTTTTCATTAGCTGGTTCTCGGTCTGTTTGACCAGAGCGGTAGGTCAGTGCTCTACGCTCATCCTGTCTTGTCGCTCTTAGCAAGAAGAGAAGAATGGTACCGTTAAACCATGTATAATTAAAGTATACTTACAGTTATCACTAGCAGTGGAGTTCCTTTGACTATGCTCGTACAGCTGGAAGGTGCCGTGGTTCGTTGGTGTGGTCTTTGAGCCGGGTGTAGCTGTCGTCTGCTGAAGTCCCGCTGTTATATCCACTAAGTCTTCTTCAGGCGGCGAGTGCGAACTCCTGCCATTTGTGACATGGCCACCCTGTCAACGCAATATATGGATAGTCTATCGGCTTTCTTATAATCTCAACTCCGGCATCATTTATAGCCATCAGATTTAAAAAAAGCATCATGGCAAGAGGACCGAGCTTAGCTTAAAATGTAGAATTAAAACCCGAACGTAACTCTAGTAGCCGAAAACTGATGGTTAACTTTTTTATCGGTTTCCAAGTAAAACTGGGGAACATTTTGTAATTGCGACATTGTACATTGTATTATTTTACTTCTACATATTTTACAAAAACCTACCAATTTTCAAAATATTTAAAACATTTGACTAAGAGCTAGGATTAAAGTATACCACTGAATAATTTAACTTCTATCAGGATCAATAAAGTGGTATAAAGTGACATTGTTAAAAGCAGAGCTGATTGAAACAATTGTTGTTTTAGTGGTTTGGGGGTGAAAACCGCATTAATAAGTCGCATATAGCGGTCGAAACACAATCTGTGTACGTTGAACTGGTACGTTGGAATTTATAATTTTGCTTAATACAGTCTACTGTGACTGTAGGTTTCAAATATGATCAAAACTAACTGTCCGCGAATTGATACGCGTGGAGTTTCGAAAATATTTCCCGTTTTTGCAACATTTCTCACTGATGCTTTACTTTGCCTGCCTTTCTCGATAAATGTACTATCCACCACAAAATTGTTTTTTCAAATACGGTTCAGTGGTTCCCGAGATTAGCGCGTTCAAAACAAAACGTTCAAAAAACACTCTTTAGCGTTATAATATTAATATAGATTACTAGCTTCTGCCCGCGGCTTTGCACGCGTTAGTGGCCGAATCGAATTTAAAATCGAACCTAGAATAATAACAGAAATGAAACTTAACCGGACTGAACTTAACCAAAATTAACCGAACTTAACTTAATTTAACCGAACTTGACTTAAGCGAACTTAACTTAAATTAACCGAACTTAACCAAACTTAACCGAAATAACCGGAACTTAACCGTAACTTAACCGAAATAACCGATTTTACCGAACTTAACCGAATTAACCGAAATGAACCGAACTTAACCGAAATTACCGGAACTTAATTTTTAATTTATAATTGTGTAAGAGATTATTTATAAATAAGATATTATTATTTATAATAGTGTAAGAAATTATTAATTCAATATTGAAAAAAAAACAACGTAGTAGGTTTAGAATATAAATACTTAACTATTCCAACCTCTTTAAATAGGAAAGTATATCATTAAAAAAAAAGAAAATGGAACTAAGTACCAACAAGGAGTTTGTATTCCGAACAACCGCGTAAATCGCATGTGTCAGTCTGGGATCAAAACCTTCGTGGCCGAATTAAAAAAATTATAAGTTGACGGCTTCTAAGAGTTGCTATGACAACTGTAAAATAACAAAATGGCTGAACTATTATTTCATTACCGTATTTCACAAACAAACAAACAAACTCACTTTCACCTTTATTTAAAAGTAAGAACTTCTGATTAATGACGATTTTGAAACCCCATTTCTTGGCAAAGTTGATGTCCGAGTTCACTGAATTGCTCTACAAGAAATAGAATTTGTTGTAAGCGAGTATTTTTTAATAATACGTGTAAGTTTGTGTGCGTACGTATGTATGTTCTTATTACGAAGAAAGCGGACGTCGTAAAAAAGGAGCTTCATAAATGTACCTAATGTTAAAAGTCCAAAAAAGAATAAAATGAAAAAGAGGTTACACTAAGTAAAAGCTTGTACACTAAGCAATTCTCTTAGTCAACCTAACAAAAGATGTTTAGTGATTGAATATGACCTCACCACTTAAAGACACCGTTTATTTTCCAAGCGGGATTATTCTAAGAGCTGTAATTTATCAATTTTCTTGACGGACGAGACTTACAGACGATTCGTCGTAAAGACATCCCGAAGAAATGTAGCAAAGATGCAGAATATACTGAGATAGATGCGTCGCGCAAATGGGACAGAAGAAAAAATAAATATATCAGTGCGAGTCTAAAAGTTCTGATGTTTGAAATTATCGAGACTATAATTAGGTATCTTACAGAAATACGCCAGTTCCACGTAGTACCTATGCTACTTTAATTTCCGTTATGGAGGAATTTCATGTCCAAATTTAACGATTATGAAGAAAACAATAAAATTGAAAGGAACCCAAGCAAACTCTGTCTAATATCACGTTGATTACCAAGCAACATTGGTAGCAAACGATGCATTAAGTGGTATCTTGTAACACAACTACTGGACTTCGATATGGTGACGAAACATTCTTAGTTATTCAATTGTACCAATTGATTGACTGCATCTCAAATGATTGGCAAGATAGTAGAGACGCTGTGACAACTGTGTTCTGTTGCGAATGATTGAATATTTGTTTTATATAAATAAACTAGCTGTCCCGGCAAACGTCGTTTTGCCATACTAAAAAAAAAAAAGATTTGAAAAATAGATGTTAGCCGATTCTCAGACCTACTGAATATGCATGTAAAATTTCATAAAAATCGGTCTAGCCGTTTCGGAGGAGTACGGTAACTAACACTGTGATACGTGAATTTTATATATAAGATAAAGACTTTATTGAACATCTTTTTATTGACTTTATTGAACATGGTTACATTTCAACTTGATTTTAATTACAGCTACTAATTATAAAAAATAATAGTAATAATTAATAGTATTTTTAACACGCTTTTTTAAATTTGGTATGTATCTATCAATGCAAGGACCAATGACAATGCAATAATTTAAAAGAATAATCCCCATTCCTTGATCAGAATTACTAGAATAGCATGTTGAAGTATCACTATGACCACACTTGTATTTTTAATTATACACGTAATAGTTTAATGGCTGAGTCTATTAATACGGTTACCGTACGAACAATTTATAATTATTACAGTACTAATTACGTTTCATATAACTTTAGAAATTAAATAAAATAAACTTATCGAAAATAAAAAAACCCTAACCTTCACTCGGTTAGCTTCGAGATCCAATAACTCGGCAATTTTTTTCCTTCTGCTCCGTGGATAGTGTCGAAAAAGATTTTCACTTTTTTCACGATAAAAATTTTTAGTAATACATTTAATAATAAAAATAATAATAATATCCGTATGAATATACTCATTCAAAAACAAGCTAATCAACCAATTCATGCTTAAAATTAAAAAAAAATATTGAATAAAATGTACAAATAAATAATAATATATTCTATTCGTCCAGTAGCCGTACAAATAGTCACATCCATAAAAAAATATAATGTCCGTATGAATATACTCATTCAAAAACAACCTAATCATCCAATTCATTCTTAATACCTTCACCTCGGACGGGCTTCGTGGTGGAGTGGTTTATGTAATGGACTGCCGATCACGAGGTCCCGGGACTCCCGGGTTCGATTCCCGGTTGGGACAATCATTTGTGTGATACCCATAAATGTTATACAAATGTTTGTACTGCGTCTGGGTGTTTTCTATGTATTATAAGTATGTATAATAAGTATGTATTTAAAAAGAAAAGTAGTATATGTAGTCTATCCGTATCTGGTTCCCATAATACAAGCATAGAAATATAGCTTACTTTGGAACCAGAGGACGTTGTGTGAAATGTCATGAATATTATTATTATTATTATTATATTAAAAATACTTTGTCTCTCTCTTTTTGAGAGGTAGATTACACACCACACGGGTATATTAAACCAAGCGTGGTATGCTAAATGGTGTAAGTGGATGAAATAGACGATGACGTTAGAAATTTACGAGTGATGCGGCATGTATTTAAGATGGTAGCTTTTTGTAATAGTTGTAATGAATGTGTAGGCATGTGAAGGATGTCAAGACTATCAGTAAGTGTTTTTGGTATTATACCAGTTGATGACAATACTATAGGGACTATGTGTACAGTGTGTGCTTTCCATTGAGTTTTGAGTTCTATAGCGAGATCTTGATATTTTGCAAGTTTTTCAGAGATAGTCGATTGAAGATTGTGGGTGTTAGGGATAGCTATGTCTATAATGTAGATGGTATTATTTAGTTTGTCATGTACAGTTATATCAGGCCTATTAAAATGTATAGTTTTATCTGTTATAATTGTACGATCCCAATATATTTTACAGCTTCTACTTTCTAGTATTGTGTCTGGTTTGTATTTGTAATATGGAGATTTCTTTGTAATGAATTTATGTTGGTGAGCTAAGTGTTGATGTACAATTGCTGCCACTTGATCGTGTCGATGTTTATAATCAGTCTGAACTAAGGATCTGCAAGCGCTTGTAATGTGTTGTATTGTTTCGGATGCTGAATTACAGTGTCTACATAAATCTGATGTTTGGTTGGGATCTTTAATGATAAATTTTTTGTAGTTTCGGGTGAGTATAATTTGGTCCTGTATTGCTAGTATAAAGCCTTCAGTCTCTGGAAACAGTTCCCCTTTTTTAAGCCATTCGTTCGACTTTTCCTTGTCGACGTATCTTTGGTTTAGGTCGGTTCGGTGTCTTCCATGAAGAGACTTACTACTCCATTTTCCAATTTTTTGTTCTGTGGTGGTCAGCGATTCGTTATTTTGTGTAGATCTGTCTTGTAAGTTAAGTGGTGTAAGCTTGCGATCTATGTCTGTAACTTGTTTGTGCAATGGTGAGTGTTCAGATTTAGTGTGAAAATAGTGTCTTAGTGTAGTTATTTGTTTATTGTGTAAATTTTGAATGTCAATTAGACCTCTGCCGCCTTCACGACGTGATAGTGTTAATCTCTCTATGCATGATTTAGGATGATGTTTTCTGTGTTTAGTCATTTGTGTGTTTATTATTCGTTGCAGGGCTTTTAACTCTGTTTGTGACCAGCTAATGATTCCAAACGAGTAGGTGAGTATGGGTATGGCATAAGTATTAACAGCTTTGATTATGTTTTTGGAGTTAAGGTGTGTTTTTAGAATAAGATTAAGGCGGTGTTTAAATTTTTTTGTGAGTTCTATTTTAGTATATTTTTGCTGAATTTTTCGAGATTGCTCGAATCCTAGGTATTTATATGTGCTGTGGTCATCCATTGGCTCAATATTCTCTCCTGTTTCTAGCACGTACGTGTTGTTCAGTAATTGTCCTTTGCTGACGCAGAGAGTTTTGCACTTATCTACACCAAACTCCATACAAATATCCTTAGAAAACTGCTGTGTGATATCTGCTAAATAAAATAGTTCTTCGGTGTTGTTAGCAAAAAGTTTTATATCGTCCATGTAAAGTAAATGAGTAAGATAATAGTTTTCGTTTATTGTTGTTAGGTTATATCCGAGTTGACTGGTATTAAGAAGTTTTGAGAGTGGATTGAGAGCTAAACAGAACCAGAGTGGGCTTAGAGCATCGCCCTGATAGATGCCACGCTGAATATTGATAGGTTCAGTAGTTATAGACGAGTTATGGTGTTTAAGTTTCAGTATAGTTTTCCAGTTTTGCATGGAGGTTTTCAAGAATTCAATAATGGTGGGATTTATTTTATATAATTGTAGTGTGTGTAACAGCCAGCTATGTGGGACAGAGTCGAAAGCCTTTCGGTAATCTATGAACATTGTACAGATATCTCTTTGATTTTTGAATGCGTTATTTATTGTTACTGAATCTATGGTGAGTTGTTCTTTGCATCCTTGGCTGTCTTTTCGGCAGCCTTTCTGTTGTTCTGCAAGTATATCGTGTTCGGACAAGTGAGTATAGATTGTTTGACTTAAGCAAGAAGTTAAAATTTTGTATATGGTTTGTAAACAAGTTATAGGGCGGTATTTAGATGGGTCTTCAGTGTTGCTATCTTTTGGTAGCATATAAGTTACGCCGTGTGTGATGTATGTTGGCATTGTGTGAGGTGATTGTATAAATGTGTTTAAATGGTTAACTAAAAAGGGATGAATGCAGGTGAATTTTTTGTACCAGTAGTTGTGGATATTATCGGTTCCAGGCGATTTCCAGTTATGCGTGTGTTTGATAACGTTAGTCATTGTATCAAAAGAAATTTCTTCGAATTCCATAAGGGGGATGTTATTGGTTGTTTCGTTAATAGTTTCTATCCATTTGGCGTTTGTATTGTGTTGAATTGGGTTCGTCCAGATATTGGACCAAAATCGGTGCAAAGTTTCAGTAGTTGGTAACATGTTGGTAGGTGTATACGAATTCGATTCTGTAGTTGATAAACTTCTGTAAAATTCTTTTTCTGTGTTTATGAACCTTTTGTTTTGAGTTTTCCGGGCTGTACATTCGAGATATCTTTTTAGTCTACTAGCTGCTGTATTTAACTTTTGCTTTAGTGTGTCCATGAAATGCTCTAATTGTGTGTTATCTCTTTCGTATTGTGCATGTATTTTGTATTTCTTTTTAATTAATTCTACGGCTTTACTTATTTTATGGCTTCTGTTACCTTTCATGTATTCTATTAATCTTGCTATTTCACGTCGGAAGTTGTCTATTTTGTATTCGAGTCTTCTTTGCCATGACGGTTTAAATATTCGTGGTTGTGTTTCAGTAGAACTAATTTTGTATCCATTACATACCACTGCTGCATAGGCGGCTGAATATATAACAGTTTGGAACGATTTAAAATCTTGATCTGCATTTAAATAATTAGGTAGTATATTTCTATTAATGTCTTCAACAATGAGAGCTAACTTTTTTGAAGTTTTTTGTCGGGGTAGATATGGTCTTGACGTTGGTTCGGTATTAACAAATGTTTCTAGTGCGTAGCAAAACTGTTGATTTATTTCATCGTGGTCTATCGTGGTGATATTCGCATTGTTATTATCGTTGGTTGCAGCTTCTGCGGTATTTGAGGAGACTGAATTAAAAGCTATTTCTCTGTGATTATCCATTGGTGGTGGGGACACGACATTTTCTTGCACTAGATTATTCTCTTCCCGAGATAAATTCAAAAGAATACTGACTTCATTTTTAATTTGTTCTATTCTGCTTTCTGTAACCATTTTATTATTGACAATCACCCTTCTTTGGTCGGAGATTCTCTGTTCAGATAAGTGTGATAGATGAGGATAAATTTGAATGAATTTTTGATGTAATTTTTTTCGGTGTGCTGTGATATTGGTTTCTAACTCTGTAATGTCGTAGTAAATGCGTAGTATAGTTTCGTTTATTTCGTCGGACCATCTCATTCTTGCTGATGACTGTGTAAGTGTAAGTAATGGTTCATGATTCTGTTCTAAGTGAATAGCTACTTCGGATTTTATTGTATCAAGTGTGTCTGTGGATAGTAATTTATTATTAACGATAGCACGCCGTTGGTCACCTATATTTTGTTTAGATGCATTCATGTCAGGAAATTTTTCAGTGAAAGATTTGTGTAATGAATCTAGATAGCCTCGAGTTTGAGTCTCTAGCTTGGTTGTAATAAGGTAAGTGCGCCATATGAACATATTCATATCAATGGTCCATTTTCTTCTAGCGCGTGACTTAGCAGTAGTGGGTTCAGAAATTGAGGAATTTACCTCCTGAACAACATCTACTGTCGGTGAAGATATTGATTCTGATGAATGTTTAATGAGGCCGGCATCTTGTTGCCATGAGTATGGGGATGATGCGGGCGATGAAAAAAGAGAGCTCTGCGGTGACAAATCGGTTAATGAATGAGCGTGATTATTTGTGCTGGTTGATGATGAATGTTGATGATGGTGATGATGATGTTCTGCAACAGTTTCAAGCTGGGCAGAAGCTACAATTTGCGATTCGTTGTCCCCCCCAGAATACATGGGACAGCCTGAGCGAGGTCGCTCGGGACGGGATTCTCCATCGTGATTAACTCCGGTACCCGCCTGGGGTAACTTACATCCGCTTCTTAACCGCATCGCATTTTGTTTTACTATAGCTCTGTTAGTCTTTAGTAAGTATATGGCTCAAGAGCCGCTAAAGTCCGCCCCCCACGTGGCCACAGATGTTCGGACCGGACGTAGAGTTAGATTTGTGAGGGGCTTATTATTATTATTATTATATTATTACCTCTCCGTTTATATTTGGGATCATTAAATCACTTTTTTGGCCCAGTTTTCTTTCTTATTTCTTATTAAGTGTCCAGACCATTTCCATTTTAGGTCTTTGATTCCATAATTTATATCATTGGCTTGGTTATTTTCCCTATTGTTTTTAATCTAACTTTATTTAATGCTTATTCCATTCATGTGATTGAATAAAAACCTAGACACCAAAACCAGTCTAAAGAAAAGGCAGGATTTCAAAATGATTTCTCTACCATCAACCCTATTCATACCATTACTGTTTACGTACGAATAAATAACACAGATATCACATTTACAATTGTGAATAGAGATTTGAATCAATGAGGTCACGAACAGAAGATAGATAGAAATCAATCTAGATAGACGAAGCAATAGCCAGGCCAGGAGACGGATGTAGTTAGCAGCTAGTCGGAAACTGTAACCGAGTATTGATTGGCCGAACACGACGAGAGACATTACCTATACTTATTTAAATGTTTTATATGATGTACATTGCATAGCTGTAACGAAAATGCATTTTTGGATTTCATTATTAAAATATGAAATTTTGAATGAGTAAATACAATACGAACAACATGACGAAAAATAAAGTTTGAGATCAAGATAGCTTATATTATGTAGTTTAAAATTATATTGCACTATCACGCCAAATACCCAGGGCTAGAGCAGTATTGAGAGCGGTTAAAACAACGAGTGTTTACTACAATTAACTATTTACGAGCCTCGTGGTTCAGTGGTTCATGTAATGGACTCCCGATCAAGAGGTCACGGGTTCGATTCCCGCTCGGGACAATCATTTATGTGATTTTTTTAATTGTCATACAAATGTTCGTACTGCTTCTGGGTGTTTCTATATAATATGTATTATAAGTATGTATTTACAAAAGAAAAGTAGATATAAGAAAAGTGTATATTTACAAAAGAAAAGTAGTATAGTATATTTGACGGGCCTCGTGGTGTAGTGGTTCTGGTAACGGACTGCCGATCAAGAGGTCGCGGGTTCGATTCCCGCTCGGGACAATCATTTGTGTGATTTTTCTAATTGTCATACAAATGTTTGTCCTGCGTCTGGGTGTTTCTATGTATTACTAGCTGACCCGGCAAACGTTGTTTTGCCATACTAAAAAAAAAGTTTGAAAAATAGATGTTGGCCGATTCTCAGACCTACTGAATATGTATGCAAAATTTGAGAACAATCGGTCAAGCCGTTTCGGAGGAGTACGGTAACTAACACTGTGACACGTGAATTTTATATATTAGATAAGTATGTATTTACAAAAAAAAAGTAGTATATGTATTCTATACGTATTCTGGTATCCATAACACAAGCATATAAGCTTAGCTTGGGACCAGAGGACGTTGTGTGAAATGTCCATGAATATTTATTTATTTATTTATTTATATCCGGATTCTGGTACCCATAACACAAGCATATAAGCTTAGCTTGGGACCAGAGGACGTTGTGTGAAATGTCCGTGATTATTTATTTATTATTTATTTATTCTTATTATTATTTAATAACTAGACATGGTTTCTTTTATTTTAAGAAATTTAACAATAAACAGCTTTATAGCTGTTTATTGTTAGTACATGTTTTTTTAGTATCATTAAATAATTCAAACTAAGAACATGGCTCGCTTGACTGTGTATTCTCACGTAATTTATTCACATATTATATTTATCGAATAACTTGTTTACTCTGAATAAATCAGTATACGATAATAAAATAATTAAAACAACGCAACAAATTATAAACAGGATTTATAATCAATGGTATTTAAAAAAAAATACGTAAAATAAGTTATACATACAATAAAATTGTGAAAAAATATAAGACTTACTTTTATTAAATATGTAGGCCCCTCAATTGTCACTCACAAATTCACTTTATAGAACAACAATATAAACAAGCCGAAGTACCAGACCGAAACTGGTTCACAGGACCATTTACCGCGCGCCTCCTAATTATTCTGTACTTTAGTTCTAAAGCGCAGGCGAAACATGTAGGGGGTGTTAGCGGGGGTGAAAATCAATATCACAAACAGGGGTGCCGAACATTTTACATCCCGTACTAAATAAATACAAATATCGTAATTATCAGAAGTGCGAATGTGGATTTGTCTGTTTATTCCAAAACTAGCTGTTACCCACGACTCCGTCCGCGTGAAATTTAGAAAACTTTTCATCCCATTTTTCGCAATGAATGGTAGCCTATGTCCTTTCTCGGGGTCTAAAGATTGTCTGTACCAAATTTCATCAAAATCGGTTGAGAGGTTTAAGCGGGAAAGCGTAACAGACAGACAGACAGAGTTACTTTCGCATTTATAATATTAGTAGTATATATATTATTATAATAGTTAGAAGTAAAGATACCGCGCGTAATCCCTACGCGCGGTATTACTTCTTATAAAACAAAGTCTTAATTTTTGTATGTATGTCCCTATGTGAGCTTATATCTTCAAAAATACGCAACGGATTTTGATGCGGTTTTTTTTAATAGATAGAATGGTTCAAGAGGATGGCTTTTTTCGTATAATTTATTGGGGTTTGCTGTATATTGGATGAGATATGATTAAATTTGCCGAGAAATTCGGACGTGCGCGAGCTATAAATGAAAAAGGCTGCCTGTGTGCTATGTGAGGTCCAACAAAATAATGTATGGAGGAATTGTTTGTTACCTATAATAATAATAAATAATAAAGCCTGTTTATTTCCAATTTACAAAGTAGTTATTACATGCGATATAGTTAGTATATATAAATTTATTTATTTTCCTTTTATTCGCTATCGTAAGTTTCTTCAGTACCGTTGATCGGAACCCCTTCTCGGGTAAAGGCCTCCTCCAGCTGTTTCCAGGCCTCTCTATCCATAGCCTTCTCTCTCCATTCGTTTCCTACTATTGATGTTATGTCCTCTATCCATCTTTTTTTTAGGGCGCCCTCTTTTCCTCTTTCCTCCTGGTCCTTTCCATACAATTGTCTTTAATGTCCATCTTTTATCCGTGCATCTTGCAATATGTCCTGCCCACTTCCATTTTTGTTTTAAAGCATGTTGTAAGGAGTCTATAACTTTTGTTGTTTGTCTTATTTTTCTACTGTTAATTTTTTGTATTCTTCTTATTTTCAGTATACTTCTCTCCATCGCCCTTTGGCATGTTACTAGTTTATTTTTTATTTTTGTATTATAGGTCCAGGTTTGGCAGCCGTATGTAAGCGTAGGTAAGATGCAAGTGTCCAGGACAATTTTCTTTAGGTGAAGGGGAAAATCGCCTTTCAAAATTTCTTTCAAAGACCAAAACTTTTTCCAGCTCATGTTGATACGCCGTTCTACTTCTTGTTCTTCATTTTTGTCATGAAATGATAGTTGCTTTCCGAGATATATGTAGTTATTCACGTATTCGAGTGGTTTGTTATTTAGGTATACGACGTTTGTGTGACCGTTTGTCAATATTTTAGTTTTATCCTCATTCATTTTAAGCCCTACTTTTTCGCTGTCTTCATTTAACGTACTTATCATTTTTTGTAACCTGCAACTTGTTTCAGAGAATAAAACAATATCGTCCGCGAATCTGAGGTGTGTAAGCCGATCTTGGTTAATTCTGATCCCTTCCGACTTCCAGTTGAGATTCTCAAAAATGTGTTGCAGTACCATTATGAATAGCTTGGGTGAGAGGGGATCTCCTTGTCTCACTCCTCTATAGATTGGTATATCGGGACCTCGTGTCTCCAGTTTGACCTGGCTTACGCTACTCTCGTAGATGTTCTTTAGTACTTTTATATTTTTTTTTAGTTTGTTACCTATAGTTCTTCAAAAAAGTCCGCGATATGTCTATCTATCAAGTGAAAGCCGCTGTACCCATAATAATGTGAAAAAAATATTAAATTCAATAGGGTGTTTTCAAAAGCTATTTATGTGTATGTAGTAATATTTTTTATCAAATTAAACAGCTTAGTTAGCTTACGCAATTAATATAGACTATAACTGCTTTTGACAGCATGCAATTTAAACGAATATCTTAGGAGATATGACGAAAAAAGAATTACGCGCGACATTATAAAATACTTAAAACTGTTGGCCGAGCAACGCGAACGTTTCCTCGGTCTTCTATCCATACCTACTCCAATGTTTAGAAATTTGGTTAATGTTGGATGTATGGATAGATTTTCATGAAACTTTCCTAAATTCCACGCGTACGGAGTCGCGGGCAACAGCTAGTAAATTATAAAACATTATAATATACAGCAGTTTTATATAGGCAGCCGAAAATAAAGATAGAATTATTATCTTTACAAGTACCTATGTATATACCTATCGGTTATCATGTATGCAAAAGTAGTTCTGTCTGTCGCTCTTTTACGCTAAAATTAATGAACCGATTTTAATTAAATTTAGTAGATACAAAATTATCTACAGAGAAACTCGAAATTGAACGTTGTAGCATAAAGATTAATCAGCAAGGTGCAGACGATCAAATACTCCGTGTTTTCGAGGAGACCTTCGACAACTCTCGCAAATACAGTGCAATATTGTCCTACCTACCCTTAGGTTGTGGGCATATCTAACGAGCCTACAACCGCAAAGCAACAGAATATGCATAGAATTATCACTAGAAACAAGTTGCAAAAAATCATCGTCATACCTTCACGAGTAGACACGACTTGGTCCTGAGGGGTAAGACAGAGACTATAGAGCGCCATATAAAGCATCGGCGTCTCCGTCATCATTCCTATACGCGGAAAAAATAAATGCAAACAAAATCCACTTGACAGACGGCGATGGAGCAGAGAGCGGGCAGAGAGTCAACAGAACTGATGGAGTGCCGCCTCAATATAAAGAAAAAAAGTAAAGACAGTGGCCAGTGGCCATAATTTTCTCCTACGGCGTACCTTCAAAAGATAGTTATAAAAAATATTCACCATTTGTCATCGTTTGGTTAATGACCTATTAAATTACATAAATGTTATAGAGCAAGCAATTACAGACAATATAGGTCGATATGAGAACAGGTTTTATTGCAGTTATGAGACCAGCTACGCAGCTTATCCGCAACGTACCTCACCGACTTCCGTGCACGTGGTCTGGGGTTCGACCCCATTCAGGAAAATTAAGTATGATGACTATTGATGACACATATATTTGTACTGCGACGATTACTGTATGTAATATAATATATGTATTTGCAGTAGTTAATGTAACGTATGTATGTTATACACAATATAGAACTCTCACACAATAATTACACTTCGTTTGATTTTGACCAAAGGACCTATAAAATTACCGCCTGTCCGTGAATATTTATTACCTTGCCACACACAAATGCGTATAGAGACGGTAGAGATAAGTATCTCTCTAAAATATTATAAATTTTTATCACGCATTAGTTTATTTATTTGTCACTATCAGTCACGCCCACGCATTAATGTGGCTCAATCGTAAATAATGAGATTAACACCAATCATTTCATATATACACACACACACACACACACACTCTTAATAACATTCATTACATTAATGTTATAAAAAGATGATAAATTTAATTAGAACAGCTATTTTTATTTATAAATCCTATTCACCATTACAGATATAACTATACTTATTGTAAAATAAACGTTATTTTTGTATTGTATGACTTTATGCGAGCCTCATCCTTCAAAACTACTTATCGGATTTTAATGCGGTTTTTTTAATAGTGGTTCATAAAGATGCTTTTTTTTTGTATTTGTTAATATTTGGTGTATATTGGGGAGAGGAGTGCTCAATAATTTTAAATGGGGGTGATACCGAGGCACTGTACGGACGGGAGCTAAAATTTTTTGTTCTGCTTAATTATGGACTGGCTTAAAGATGTAAAAGGCGAGAGTAGAACACCCAGATGCCAATTCCGTCTAGTTTTGGTGCTATGCGGTACCAAAGTCCGCCGTTAATCTGCGACTTAATTACGAAAAAGTTATATTTCACATTTAACAATTTAATCTTGTATTGTATCACATTACTTACTTAATAAGCTATATTTTAGGCTTTTTTGCTAAGCTGTTACGTCAGTATTAAGTCTTAAAACAGGCATTTTCTACTTTTCAGATAATGTTTTTTTTCTCCAAAGGTACAAAATTTTAACAACTAGTCTTCATTTAGAATCAAAGATCTAGCTTTATACTAAGGACAGAAAAAAAATTACGTGCAGGAAGAGTGGAACTTATGAGATATACAATTTTGAAAATTTGTAGTAGGGTTGACACTACGCGCGATGTGGTGTGCCCCTGCCAACTAAGTAGTAAAAATAAAATATTCGTATTTAAATGTTCTTATCTTTATTAGAAACGATGAGGAAAGTGTAAATGTGATGAAAAATTCTCAATCAACTTAGATGGCCACATTCACCAGGCTATGATTATTATTTTATTTATTTATTAGCTATGATTTTTTTATTTATTTTTAATACATACTAAGTACATTGTTACCATAAGTTAAAATTACATATCAGTAGTTAGTCTAGTTCTTCTAGGACAAGGCATAACAGGCCATTATCGTAAAAACTTTTTTCGCATTTTTCATTTTGATACTTAAGTTTTGACACTTAAGTTTGTAAATAACGTTATCTCAATGTTCTCAAAAGTTCCACGGATTTGGTATCTAGTCTTTTTTGTGTGCATAGAATGATTGTTTACCTTCATTTTAAAGTAAAAACTAGATGCCAAAAGTGTGTAACATTAAAGAAAAAAAATAAAATCTGATAAACTAAAATTAACTTTTTTAGCCCTAATATTGACATTATTGCATAGGAAAAGTCATCTAATATACATTATTAAATATGCTATCAGATACTATCGAATATTTAGTTAATAGAAAAATAATTTAAAAGAAATATCATTATTTCGTTTTCGAACCGCAAAAAAACAGCAAACTTTGGTATCACATAGCACCAAAACTAGACGAAATTGGCATCTGGGTGTTCTACTCTCACCTTTTACATCTTTATGCCAGTCCATAATTGAGCAGAATAAAAAAAATCCGTTTTTAGCACCCGTCCGTACACTGTGCTAGGGTATTAGCTAGTAATCTATATGTATTTTTAACAAGCTGTTGTCCGGGATATTTTATGCGTGTAATTTATAAAATTTTACGCGTTTTTGCAACAATTTCCACAAATGCTTGGCTCCAATTAGTTGCGGCGTAATGTTATAGCATTTAACCTTATACAATAAAAGGACTATCCAACACAAAAAGATTTTTTCAAATGGAACCAGTAGTTACTAAACTAGAGCGTTCAAACAAACAAACTCTTCAGTACGAACTCTTCAGTAACTTTGATATTAGTATAGAAGTATAGATAACTAGCTGCCCCGGCAAACGTTGTTTTGCCATACAATTCTGTATAAAATAAAATTTCATCAAAATCGGTCCAGCCAATTTGTAGCCGATGTGTTATTCTGATGTATAAGCTATATTGTGGTAAAGTTTCATTCAAATCCATTCAGTAGTTTTTACGTGAAAGAGTAACAAACATCCATACATACATCCATACTTACAAACTTTCGCCTTTATAATATTAGTAGGAAGTAGGATAGTAGGATATTGTATGCCGGTAAGCTGTCACTATTTGTTTGCATTAAATAGGCTTTAATAATTAACTGTTGCGAAGTTACACAATGCGCAGTTAACATAAGGCAATTTTCACTTACCTTTTTATATACTGACTGGTATGTAGAACCCATTTTAGGAAGTGAAGACTTCAATGGGAAACGCTCCATAGTACCATCTGTGAAGGAAAAATACACGTTGTAATATAATATTTTATAACATTTGTGCAACTTATTTGTTCAAATATAACTACTTTTTACGGTTTTAGACGCGAAATTTTGGCCTGACGTTTCGGAGACTTTGCTGTCACACCCGTGACCATGGTGACAGCAAAGTCTCCGAAACGTCGGGCCAAAATTTAAAACAAATATACGCGTCTACATCCGTACAAAGAAGTTTTATTTCAACAAATTGTAATATTTTGTTATTTAGTATATCAACGTTATTGTTGAAGATATCTACATTTTACGATAGCCATTATGAGCGTACAACAGCAAGAATTAATTCATACAAAAATATGTACACCGTATTCAGCTGTTATCTTCGTGGATATTACCTCTAGAGCAACGAATTTTTCTCACAATATCGTCGTCTAATAAATCTATGCTTCATTTACGTTCGTTTTGCAAATAATGGTTACTAAAAGAAATATGACCATCCAAAAAGCCCGATTTTTACAGTTGTTATAAGATGAACTTAGAACATCTTATAAATAAATTCTGGTAGGGTTTATCCCAAATATATATAAGTAATAGAAACATACATTTACTCTACATCAATAATAATGCGTATTTTTTTTTAAACTAATCTATACAAAGAAAACAGCGGAGTATGAAACCTTTTTTTCCCACATTTTATAGTTGAAATCTGGCTGATCTATAGAGTTGTTGCTATGCGCACGGCGGCGCTCGCGGATAGGGATAACAATACCTAACACAAATACCTAAATTGTGATTTTGCCGTGTATATAGGCCGCTTTTAAAGATAACTCAACATAAAATAGAATTGTATTATGGAAGTTAATATAATAAATTTGATATAAATAATTGCAAAAATACAAATCTATAATAATCCTTACTAATTAATAAATAGGAAAACGAGAGGATTACACATTAAATATATTGACGAGCTTAAGTGTTAATGTGAGTAACGAAACTATAGCGCGATTTAAAAACTGTACAACGCCATCTATCGAGCGGAGTAGTTAACTTCTGTTTGTTATGGTTTGATTTCTAAACTTCACGCAGACGAAGTCGCGGGCAACAGCTAGTACATATTATAAAGCGGAAGAGTTTGTTTGTTTGTTTGAACGCACTAATCTCAGGAACCACTGGGCCGATTCGAAAAATTCTTTCAGTGTTAGATTTATCGAGGAAGGCTTTAAGCTATATAACTTTACGCTACGACCAGTAGAAGCGAAGCAGTAGTGAGAAAGGTTACAAAAACGAGGAAAATTTTCTAAATTCCACGCGGACGGAGTCGCGGTCATCAGCTAGTGTAAATTATAATCATATTAAGTTTTGTAAAAATAAAGGATCACTTGTTTTAACTACAAACATTTACATATATGGAAAGCGAGTGTTCACATACGAAAATTGTATTAAATTGGTTAAATTAAAAAAATATAATCAACCTGATTTCTCTAAGCAATAAGAAAATATTAAAAAAAATTGGTCAAGTGCGAGTCGGACTCGCGCACGAAGGGTTCCGTACCATTATCTATGCAACGTTATTAGTATTGAGCAAGAAACGGTAAAAAAATCATGTTTGTTGTATGGGAGCCCCCCTTAAATATTTATTTTATTTTATTTTTAGTATTTGTTGTTATAGCGGCAATAGAAATACATCATCTGTGAAAATTTCAACTCTCTAGCTATCACCGTTCTTGAGATACAGCCTGGTGACAGACGGACGGACGGACGGACGGGCGGACAGCGAAGTCTCAGTAATAGGGTCCCGTTTTTACCCTTTGGGTACGGAACCCTAAAAACAACGAAAACAAAAACTGTCAGTGTAGAGATTTGAACCCGAACCTTCTGGATCAATACCGCCGTCTTACACCAATGAGCTGTCATGATAATATGTTATCAAATAACGTAATCATACTTCTTACTTTAATAAAACGAGTAGGAGATTCAACTCAAAGCAATTAGCATAATCTGTTAAATGATGTAAATCAATGTTTATGATAACATAGATGATTTCATATCGAGTCGATGGTTTGGCTTTGAGAACATCGACACATGAAACTTTGAAGTGGGATATAAAAGCTAAAAATAATCTAAATCAAAATAAAAAAACTGTCACTTTTAGATTTTTTGAAAACGAAGAGAAGACTTTTTTTTATTCAAATAATTTATCTATAAAAAAAAATTTTAATAAAAAAATTAAAAAATAAAAAATCTGAGATAAATCATCTTTAGACTTTAAAAAAATTAAGACATGATATATTTTTGATTTTGATTTAGATTATTTTTAGCTTCGATATCCCACTTCTGAATATAATAGACCTCTATACATGGCATTCGTTGACTATTCCAAGGCGTTCGACAGTATATCACACACATCTATTTGGAATGCACTAAGAAATAACAAAGTGGAAGACAAATACATTAGAATCATCAAGAACATCTACTCTGAAAGCGTTAGCAGAATAAAACTAGAAAAGGAAGGAGATGAATTTGCAATACAAAGAGGTGTGAGACAAGGAGACCCGCTTTCTCCCAAAATCTAATGAATTTATATGAATTTATATTTTTAATTATTAGTATTGTATGCCTATATGGCAGGACATAGCTGAACAAATTATCTCTGTACCAACATAAACTGAACCTGTGATCCACAATAAAAAGAATTTGAATTTGAATCTTTATAGCTGTCCTCGAAGATATCTTTGGAAACATAGACTGGAAAACTAAACGCCCAACCATACTGAATAGACGTCGCTCGCATTTGAGATTCGCAGATGACATAGTCCTCTTTAGTGAATCTGCTACAGACCTAGAAAATATGCTGCATTGCCTAAATAAAGAAAGCAAAAAAGTAGGATTAGAAATGAATGCAACAAAAACAAAAATAATGACGAACAGCAGACAAATACCAATAACAGTAGAAAGCGGAACGATAGATTATGTAGAAGATTACATATACTTAGGAAAACGGGTCTCTTTCAATCCTAAAAGCAATGAAAATGAAGTTGAACGAAGGATAAACATATCATGGAAGAAATACTGGGCACAAAAGAAAATCTTAAAAGGAAATTATAGTCTAAAAATGAAAAAAATCATAATGGACACATGTATCTTACCAAGCATAACATATACATCACAGACGTGGGTGTTCACCAACAACGTGAAATGTAAAATCCAATCCTGCCAACGTAAAATGGAGAGGAGTATCTTAAAGCTTAGGAGGATACATAAAACAAGAAGCACAGATATCAGAAAGAAAACCAAGCTGACTGATGCTCTCCAATATGCATTACAACAAAAATGGAGATGGGCAGGCCACTTAGCCAGGTATCAAGACAGGAGATGGACCAAGAAAACCACTAAGTGGCAAGGCCCTACAGGCAAACGAAACGTAGGACTCCAAAAGAAAAGATGGGCAGATGATATTGTAGAGGTGGCTGGCAGGGACTGGATGACAAGGGCCCAAAACAAAGAAGGATGGAAGAAGTTGGAGGAGGCTTTTACCCAAACAGGGACCATACCTACTAACAAAATACTAACCTAAGAATAAGCAACTATTAACATTACTAACACCATTTGAAATGTATCAAAAGGTATGGAAATAAAAAGCTATATTATTATTATCCCACTTCATAGATTCAAAAGAAATCTAAAACTAAGGATATCTTACGATCCGACTAACAAAATAAAAAAAATGTTACCTTTAGATTTTTTAAAGACCAAGAGATGACCATATTTTTTTTATTTTTTTTTTCTTTTTTTCGTTGATATATGTTCCAGAATGCTCTGAGCAAAAATTAAAAAAATCACCTTTTCTAAATCCAAAAATAAACTAAATTTCAAAGTTTCAGAATTTTAAAACAATTGGCCACGGTGAGATCTTCCCAAAATTTTTATTTTTTTGTAAAAAATTTTTTATAACTCAAAAAAAAATTTGTTTATTATCACCTGTAGGTATGTCCACGACAAACAATTTTCCAATTTCGTAAACTTGGAAAACCTTATTTTGCTATAGATATCCCTATCTGAAATTTCATTTTGTCTGCTGTCTGCTAAATTCAGGGTCATTAGCTTTTTTGTATAATGTTTATGTTTGGTGGATACTTTAATTATCACCCCTACAAAGTTGCGGGCGACAGCTATTAAACCAATACACCTTTTATTCTTACTGCCACTTATATTTAAAAAATAACTGCCTAAAAATGGGGAATAAACAAGCCAAGGGACACAACAGGAAGATAGAGACATACCTGTATTTGTTACTTCAAGTTGGAAACTTCAAATAGTTATTAGGATACATATCAGCTTACAGTTCATGAAACGTATTGTTGTATTATTTAAGTGATGGGTTGTTGGGTATCCGCGACATCACTCAAGGGGCCCATTTGAAAACCAGCGTCAAGTCCCACGGACTTGACATATTATTATGCTGAAATGGGCACCCATTGCTGCTGTCCCGATACTATTAAACATACATGTATTATTATTTTATTTTAGTTATCTGTATTTATGTACTGAAATTGTGTTGTATATATTCTGGTACTGCAGCAATAAACGTTTTTCTTTCTTTCTTTCAAACGCCCCATGTGTAACCAAATTATTGATGTAGTTCTTGTTATAGAAATATCGTGACGATTCATTATTGATGTAGTTACTTCAAAACATTATGATAATTATATTTCGTCATTCTCAATCATTCAATTTAATATAGTAATCATACAATTATATAGTAGATATTAAAATTATATGGTATAAATTGTTGAAAACTTTAATTAGATACAGATGGTAAAAGAAAGTGTTTACTAACCTGTTAGATTTAGTTTCGTAAGCTTGTCATGTTTAATTAAATAATTTTATGAGAAAAAACCACACATTTTCTTTCAAATTGAATTTAAGAAATATCTCCGGTATATATATACACAAGATGTATAAAAATCACACATACGCTTATTTAAGGACCCTAAAAAATTACTCCTATTATTTGCACAACAAACTTTTCACTTTTCCACAAGGTGGCCACAGACCCACAGACTAATGATGAATAATATGCAAGGCTTTGACTTTGCATCAAAGGCTTTGATGCAAAGTGACAGCTTGCATGACGTAAGTATTGTAAATAGATCAATCAGCTAGTTTTCCAATTGCAGAGCATAATGCAACTCAGTGCCGCACAATGCCAAACTATGCTGACGGTTAATTGGAACATGAATTAGTTTTCAAATGCGCCAGCAGAGTGCGCTAAGTTCAAAGTTAAAAAAAAACCTAAATTATAATTGTATTCACATTATAAGTGTGGAATATAAAAAAAGTCATTGTCTGTACCTTCATCCATACTTATATTTATTTTTGTTAAACATAGCTTGAATTAACTTTGATTATTTCCAGAAAACCACGACGAAACGAAAGCCTCAAAAAATTTTTTAACAATAAATAATATTACTAACGATAATATATAAATAAAATTTCAATCAAGGCCAATTTAAAGAAAAAATACTTGTTAATTTTCTGTCGCTGAAGTTGGTATAGATTGCACGCATCACTTTTGAGAGTGCTCGATTGTGCGATGCACGAAGTATAGATACAAGGAGTCCGAACGTAATGTTGAACGAATGGTCTCAATTTACGGGACAGATTTTTGCCGGTAGAGCGCGCCATTTTTCAAGAAGTACTCGTTTGAACTATTGACACTTGTGGAAAAAAATATTCTGAGAAACGTGGATATAAATATAAGTTTTAGGAAATTTTTCGAGTGCTTTAAACCCAACAATACAGAGAACGTCAAGAGATATTCTGATATTCTATACTAGCATCGGTACGTCCTGAATACTTGCGCAGCCAGTGGCAGAAAATAGAACTATCATCTGGGTTGATTATTGTGTACACGAAATATTATGGAAAAGCCTATACCGTTCGGACTCCTTGTATCTATACTTCGTGGTGCGATGCGTTGCTGTAGTTAGAACCACGAAGTATAGATACAAGGAGTCCGAACGGTATAGGCTTTTCCATAATATTTCGTGTACACAATAATAAACCCAGACCATAGTTCTATTTTCTGCCACTGGCTGCGCAAGTATTCAGGACGTACCGATGCTATTATAGAATATTAGAATATCTCTTGACCTTCTCTGTACTGTTGGGTTTAAAGCACTCGAAAAATTTCTAAAAAATTCCTAAAACTTATATTTAACCCCACGTTTCTCAGAATATTTTTTTTCCACAGGTGTCAATAGTTCAAACGAGTACTTCTTGAAAAATGGCGCGCTCTACCGGCAAAAATCTGTCCCGTAAATTGAGACCATTCGTTCAACATTACGTTCGGACTCCTTGTATCTATACTTCGTGCATCGCACAATCGAGCACTCTCAAAAGTGATGCGTGCAATCTATACCAACTTTAGCGACAGAAAATTAACAAGT
Source organism: Orgyia antiqua (assembly GCA_916999025.1). Lineage (NCBI taxonomy): Eukaryota > Metazoa > Arthropoda > Insecta > Lepidoptera > Erebidae > Orgyia > Orgyia antiqua. The sequence goes on along the minus strand of OU779863.1, from coordinate 480,554 downwards.
ATTTTTTCTTTAAATTGGCCTTGATTGAAATTTTATTATACTTCGTGGTTAGAACACTCAACGTTGAGCATTGTGCCGCATAATGCGCTTTTGTGCTGTAATTGGAAAGCGGGGTCAGTGTTACGTGGTGTTACTATAAATTTGGGATGTCGATATTTATAAAAAATCGACTTCACCTTCCATTTGCTATCGTTACTTCATACTTTTTAATACTATGATTAAATGTCTCAGAGTGAGTACATTTGTTTGTGTTTTTGAATATATGCTTGGTTGTGACGTTTTCACTAAAAATCTACTAACTGGAATGCGTAATTGCGTACCATTCCAGTTAGTAGATTTTGAGTGAAAATATGAAATATCATCATCCTTATTCTTATTATTTCGCGTCGGCGGCGCAACATGACTTTTTATGCATATTGCAGTGAGTTTGGTTAATTTCTCGACGTCAACTCTCTTCAGATATATGTGGCGATGAAACTTACAGATGTGTGAGCATCGTAGTTCCTTTGTCGATTTTTACTATGTCTGTGAGTAGGTAAATTGGTAATGCGCCTGGCGGTCATGTTGGTGACGTCGGTACCGTTAGCAACGTTGCCCGACGCGTACGCGTATCGAGTTGTGAGTTTTAATACCTATCACGAGTTATTTGTTATTAACACGGGAAATAATACTGATTCTGACGAGACATCAGACTCGGATACCAATTCTGAGTCCAATGTAGATTATATGAGTGGTGTTGAAGAGTTATGTTAAGATTTTCAAAAATGTGATGAATGATGATGATGATGATTAAAAGTTAAACATTATTCAAACATTTAGTTTTAATTAAAATAACATCAAATTACCTTTATAAACTTGTGGAGGTTTGTAAAGAGGTAGTGAGGTGAAGGTGCGTGTTGTAATATCACTCCACATAATAGTTCGTAAGACGTTTATTCTCGACTAAGACCAAACTATGACTAACTTATTACTAATCTTACGTTCTACAAGAAAAGTAGCGATCCCGTTTTGTTTAAAGGACGCGCTGCTTGAAGTTGTCGAACACATGTCTATAGCAGCAATAAATTTGTAACTAATATTGATAAAAGTTTGAGAACGAAATGTTAGACAAAAACTAAAAGTTAAAATTGGTCCATAAGTGGCTATGCAAAAACTAGAGTAATAAACTTTTTCTTTGCTGATGACGTCACAAGGGCGTTAATTTGACAAGGTTCCAGCGCATTACCAATTTGCGTGGCTTATAATACCTGTTTATTAAATACGGTAAAGACCTACCCAAGGAGCATAAATATAATAAAATAATTCTATGGACCACCCCTAGTACAAAAAAAGAACTACGGTTTGACCACGGAATAGAAATCAAGTGGAATTGCGAAGTAGGCGTGGCACGCGTGTCACAATTAAGCACTGTTGCGCTTATTTGATCTCCAGTCGCACAAGTACTTACTTAGTCGTATTCAGACTGTTCTAAGGATAACTCGTGTTGTTAATATCGCGACAAGCTCATTTCGCTGTAGATATGCCGTATTGTTCAGTTTTGGAGTGCAAGAATAATAGTAGGAGAAGAAATCTTAAAAATGGAGGTATTTCGTACCATCGGTAAGTACAATATCATTTGATTCTAATAAAATTTTAGTTAATTCCAATTTGCTAATAATTTATTGGAACGTCTCGTTAAAATCAACCTTATGTCATTTAGATAAAGTTTATTTTACATTGATTATATTCATTATTTCGTTCTTGAAAGTTCTTCGCTACTCAATTAGTGATGTACTTAGGTCAGATTTGAGTTTATCGATAAATGCCGATATTACAAAATTCGTAATTTACTAGGGTATAATTCAACATTTTAAAACAATGTACAGAAAATAAGTTGTTAGAAAAATGATAGCTGATATAGAACAAAACACGATTTCTTCTATCAATGTTCTTCAAGCAATGAGGATGGTGGTTAAGGCTTGGCGAAACGTAACACCCCTAGCAGTAAAAAACTGCTTTAACCTGTGGTTTTTATTCAGAACCTCAAGAAATTATTGAAGAGGAAGATAATAATGTGCCTGAAGAATAGAATAAACATGTCTGGGTCAAACATATCGGTAATAATCGGTAAACCTAAAAAAAGATGGATGGACTGTGTGAAAGAGGACATGAAAGAAAGAGGAGTTGACACAGACATGACGGCTAATAGAAGATTATGGAAGAAAAAGACATGTTGCACCGACCCCAAATAATGGGATAAGGGCAGGAGGATGATGACATATATCGATATCGGTAATGTAATTCGGGTTGGTACGGCCTTGATCGAATAGCAGCAATGACACGTTCGTACACACGATTGTCACCTTTACCCTTAACGAAATTGTGTTTCTATTTGCGACCACTGGTAACTGCGCCATCTATCGTCAAGTAGCGGAATTTACTCGTCAATCAATTTTAGTTTGACTTAGTATTACAAAAGGTGTTAAATACTTTTCCAACTACAGCGAATTAAACCCTATTCCAGAAACAGAAGGATTTTTCAGATGGAGGTTATATGACTTATGCTAGTTTACTATAAAATATAAATGACCAATCAAACGATTTGTTTATATGTAGTACATTATATGATTATCGGTATAATTGTGTGAGTTTGGCGTCACTGGTTTCTATAGTAATTTTGTTACATTGCACTTCCACTTGATTTTTATTTCGTGGGTTTGACCATGGAAACGAGAGGTTTGACGAACGTCAAAGCTGTCATTTTTTGAGCTGTAAATATAAAAATATTACTCTGTGAACTAGCGAGAATTCGTCATTTCAGAGTGTGAGGTTAGTTGTAATTTAAGTAATTTTTATTCATTGCGTCGATTACTACTATAATCAAATAGTAATTTCTTATAAGACGTAAATAATAATTCTAGCAAAGTATGTAAATGTAAGCTCCATACTGCTTATTATTTTTTACCACTACTAATCCTCCCTTATTTTTCATTTGTATCTTTCTTCCTAATAAAATTCTTGTATGAGATTTTGCTAATATATGATAAATGTTTGTATATGGGACTATTGCTATATCATATTAGTACAAACGTTTGAAATTTTGGATGCAAGTTATTTACTAGCCTGATTATGTAATAAGTAGGTACGCAATAATAACAAGTGGTGTTATATTGTCCAGGCTGCTGGTAATGAAGTAAATTATTATTCTTGCATTCTCATCGCAACAGCATTTTAGTGATGTAAATATGTTTTGTAATTTCTATTAATTATTTAAGTACACTATCATAAAATCATCATAAATTTTAACCTTATGTATATACATTTACTAGCTGTGCCCCGCGGTATTACCTGCAGTATAAATAAGTTCGTATTCCATTTTCCATTGGAAAGTTTCATGAAAATCCATCTAGTAGTCTTTACGTGAAAGTACAATAAACATCCTTACATTCCCTACATATTCAAACATTGGAGTATGGATAGAAGACCAAGGAAACGTTCGCGTTGCTCAGCCAACAGTTTAAGTATTTTATTTTATAGCACGTAATTCTTTTTTCGTCATATCTCCCAAGATATTCATTTCAATTTCATGCTGTAAAGAGCAGTTATAATCTATATTAATTGCGAAAGCTAACCAAGCTATTTAATTTGATAAAAAATATTACTATATACACATAAATAGCTTTTGAAAACACCCTATTGAATTTGATAATTTTTTGACATTATTATGGTTACAGCGGTCTGAATTTCTCGGCAAATTTAATCATATCTCATCCAATATACAGCAAACTCCAACAAATTATGGGAAAAAAGCCATCCTCTTGAACCATTCTATCTATTGAAAAAAACCGCATAAATCTCTGTTGCAGATTTCAGAAGATATAAGCTCACATAGGGACATACATACTAAAATTACGACTTTGTTTTATAAGAAGTAAAGATGCTTTAGTCTGTTCACCCAGTACTAGCACTTAGTTGCACATACTCCTTTAATTAATTATTACAGCTGCCATTAGGTGTTGAAGGTAATATATTCGCCTGTTTTTCCATCTGTTCTATCCTTTTGTGCCTAAACATGTTTGATAAAATTCCATCAAATGTATCTGTGTATACAAAATTGAAGTTATATATAGCAGTGGCGTGCACAGGAATATGACACTGGGTATGAGGCGAAGTACTCAGTCACAAAAACTTTGCGATCGGCTTTAGAATTATGCCTCTCAATATCTAATCGTAACTGACTGTTGATACTCATTTCGATACGAGATTTACCAAAAGTATTTAAGTTTAGGCAGGCCTCCAGATGTTTTTCTGTATGGTCATGCTTCTTTGTCGCGGAATGGAAATTATTTAAATCTGAATATCCCGAATCAGTCCACACTGTACTAGAATTACTAAACAATAATCAAGGGAAACAAAATAATTTATTCGTGTGTACACAACCACATAGCCAGTTATACGTTTCATAACTTTTAACATGAAATTTTCGAGTTACATTACCTTTTTGCTGATTAAGTTGTAACTCGGGTATACATCTACCTATAGACACAATTTGAATCTTTTCACTGAATGACAATTGTGAGAACTTGTTATTTATAATTTTTAACAAACACACTATCAACACACATTTCACAATCAAATAACATTTTAAAATCAACAAACGGAAATCCATACAATTATTAAATTATAGAAACTCAATATTAAAACAGTTCAATGAATCACATGAAAAAATAAAATGGCCTCCGTCGAACCAAAATATTACTGCTATTTAAATAGATAAAACCTTACTAAACAAAAATGCATAGTAAATAAAATGTCATGTAAATGTAAATGAAAGTCTAATAAATCATGTATGCACCGTGATTTATTAGACTTCCGACATTTTATTTTTATTCGGATAATCCGAAGGCAACGAACGAACGCCGAATACTCGCGGAAACATCTGATCGCCAAAGCATGCCGCATGAGATACGGTACAAGGCGTCTTCAATATGCAAGCCTGTGTGCGTTTGTAAACTGTGCACGGACACCAAAATTTCTACACAGGTGTTGAGCTTACTTTCGTCCGTCTGACCAATATTATTCCGTCGCCAAACGCCTGGCAAAAAGCACCAATTTGTAAGCACATATTGGTGCTATTTATGAATTATTAGGCGTTTTTAAGTTATAATATTTTGTTTAATTAATAGTAAATAAATGAATAAAGTCATCTAAAACATACGAACGTTTTATTAAAATATCTGTGAATCGCAAGTAAAGCAGTGCTTTTCTGCCTTTATGGAGCGCACGCCCCTGATATATAGTAAATATAGCCTGCAATATTAGGCATAAACAACTGGTGCTATACTGCAGGAATGTCTTATACAGAATTGTCATAAAGAACACTGTTGATTGCACTTCATTACCTATAGATAGGATTTCGATCTCTTACATTCATACTGTCCAGTAAAGAAGTAATTTTGCACCATAGTCTGCATTTCATATTTACATTTCCTTGTAGTATTTATTATTTCTTTATTTGTATCCCTTACCCATATCTGACAGCAACTGTGAAATTTAATAAATATGAATCCTAAATATCTCACAGTTCCATGTTTATTAAATACTACCATTGCACATGCTTGTTACAGTTTATGGCGGTGGCAAAGTTCATTCGCCGTAACCTGGTGAGTATAACATTCCCAGTTTTGACAATAACTGCAATTTTGGCTGACTGGAACCATACAAGAAAGTGGAAATTGTCACAGAAACAGCAGTAGAACAAACATGGCTATCTTCGGCATTACTCCACGCTACATATGGTTTGCACTACCACTGACTGGTTTCTTCATTGGCAAGTACTTGGATGACCAGGAGACCCTACGAATGACCAATTTCCGTGACAAGTCTGCTCTGTATGGAGGCCTTAAGAAACCTGGAGACCCTCCATCTTGGCCTGCTTAAATTTTCAAATGTGGGAGCTGTGTAGTGATTATGATTTATTGGTAATAAAATAGATATACTGGATTCTGTTGTTTTTATTCGTTTAGAATTACAATTTCCACTAAAACACCAAGCTAAACACAGTAGCATAGACATTTAATTTACTGCCTAAATTTACACAATTTATTTGAACAAAATGTACCAAGATCCCCAGGTCTATATTGTTGCAATTTTATGTTTAAACGAAATTTGGTAAGTAGGTACACAGTAGAGTCTGAGAGAGCACATAGGTTCCTTGCAGAAAAAGGAATGAATGACTCCAAATTACACGAGTACGAATTCGCGGACATCTCGTATTATTTTAAAATTCTATTTGTAAATCTATTTCATTTAATAAACGTTTGCGACTAGTATAATGTAAGAAAATTTATTAAAAAAAAGTCACGCACGATACTACAGGTGCAAAGCATATATTTATATGTACAATTAAACCTGTGCTGCGAAGTATGTTTGTTTGTGCACATTTCGCTACGTGAAATAGAGACGAATTGTGAAATACTAAGAGGAAATCATTAAAAACTATATACTCTTACGTGGCTTAGGAACGAAAGGTGCACCCAAAGTGTATAATAATATACTTAAAAAGCAGATGAGATGATTAATTTTTGATTTTGGCACGATGCAACTGCGAAATGCAATACGTTCTCGTATTTTTTATAAGTACAGAATGGAGGGCAGAGCAACCAGGCCAGTCTTCTCCACTGGACACATTCTCAATGTCCAATCCATCTCCAATGGCAGTCACATAGGCAATTCTCCGAGCGATGTATCGTTGCCAGACGTCGTTACTCGTTGCCCATTACAAGTATCACAACTCAGCGTGCTAACACTTTGGACTATGTCGATTTTGCTTATTAGTGCTTCTGAATCAAAGAGTATTCTGAATATAATGCCTACATGACGGTTCATTTTAATTACCACACATACGTTTCGTATATCTGTGTGTGCTTTTCGTTTTCGTACTCTAAAAGGAGCAGTTAAGTGAAAGGCAAGGGTCTAAGGTGTTGTAATTATGTAAATACACAGTTTACTACGTTTAAAGTTATTTATATTTTGGAGACAATTAAATTTATTACAATGTATTTTTCGCCATCATATACCATAAAAGAAGCCAGGGAGCCCAAAGACCAACTCCAAAAAGCATCGTGAAGAAAAATGTGAACATATATCTGTAAGCAAAGAAATAAACCTATGGTAAGATAATGTGTATGCAGTATGAGAATAATATAATTCAGATCACGTCTTCGAACATTTACATCTCATCTAAGGACGACAAAGCGAAATACATTAGAAAAAAAATAAAATGAAAAAAAAAATAAAAAAATGTAGATAAATACGGGTAAAATGTAGATTTAATAGAACGTAAACAACTACCCATAGACGGATTAACCATACGCAGTACAATGAAGCAGAAGTAGCAAATGGTACGGGGTCAGCGGGCCGCTTTAGCGGCCCGCCTTCCGAAATTTCAGTATTCCAAGCTATGATTAGCTGGATTCAGTATGCGCATCAAATGACAGCATAGACGGCATCCACAGAGTTCACCATGACTATGACCCTGGGACGCGGCGTCATTGGGCTTCAAGACGGTTGCGTCGAGGCTACACAATAAGCTCCCACCACTAAGCGTATTGCGAACCAATGATGGTTTCCTTACCAGCCTCAGGCAATGGTCGTTAAAGAAATCAAGGGGCAAGGGAACTCTTTATACAATTTGATGTCGGCACCGCGCTGGCTTGGAAAAAGTGTAACATGGTCACGGCATTTGCCATATTATAACGGTAAATAAGGAAGACTTTATTACAAACTTACGAGGGTGCGTTAGCTGTGACTGACGCACGATAACTAAGATACGGATTAACTTACGGGCTGGGTGCAGAAAAAGGAAGATTATCAAATGGTTGCGCAGGTCCCTCAGAATGACTAGAGCCATGTTTTTGTATACGCAGCGGTGGTATTATTCTTCTATTTAACATTGGTCTTGCTCTCAATGTAGCAACAATTAATGATCGCCAACCAATCATTGTGCTTTGAATTATAATCTCTCTGTAGTTTTCCTATCTTAGAAAGTTTTCTTTGCAGTTATTCATTTATTGATTGATTTGTCTACCGTTGTCATTGCAACAGCAATTGCACGTTTTTTATTTTACATACTTTGATTCTTTCAAAATTATATTCAAAAAGTATTTAAGCAACTATACCCCGTTTTCCAATCAGCGCACAATAGCGCATTATGCGGCACAATGCTCAACGTTGAGTGTTCCAATTACAGCATCGCATCGCACAATCGAGCATTCTTTAAAGTGATGCCTGCAATCCATACTTACCAACTTCAGCGACAGAAAATTAACAAGTATTTTTTCTTTAAATTGGCATTGATTGAAATTTTATTTATATATTATCGTTAGTAATATTATTTAATGTTAAAAAAAATTAAGGCTTTCTTTTCGTCGGAGTTTTTTGGAAATATTCAAAGTTAATTCAAGCTGTGTTAAAAAATTAATAAATTTAAGTATGGATGAAGCTATAAACAATGACTTTTTTTATATTCCAGTAAAATGTTTATTTTAGAATTTCTTTTTTTCAACACTTAACTTAGCGCACTCTGCTGGCGCATTTTAAAACTAATTCACGTTCCAAATAAGCGTCAGCATTGTGCGGCTAAAAAGGGTGATTGTGAAGCAATTGTGTACGAGACTAGCAATTTATGTCACTTTCACAATTGTAAGTCAATGATGACAAGACTTTAATAGTAGACTACCAAAAACTTTACAATTGCACCATAATGGTACCATTGTGGTACAATTGTGACACCATTGAAATACCCGACTCAGGGCCCTGTAATCTGCCGTCTCCGATTGGGTCACTCTTTTACTCCTACCCATCTGGCTAAACTTAGGATAAAGGATAACTCACTCTGCGAATGTGGCTTAGATGAAGGTTCAACTGACCCTATTACTGAGACTTCGCTGTCCGTCCGTCCGTCTGTCACCAGAAAGAAAGTTGTTGAAATTTTCACAGCTGATGTATTTCTATTGCCGCTATAACAACAAATACTAAAAATAAAATAAAATAAATATTTAAGGGGGGCTCCCATACAACAAACATGTTTTTTTTACCGTTTCTTGCTCAATACTAATAACGTTGCCTTATGTTGCATAGATAATGGTACGGAACCCTTCGTGCGCGAGTCCGACTCGCACTTGACCAATTTTTTTCAATTGCTCACTTGTACAACAATCGCTTTATGATTTATTTTTATAATTTTTTTTTTATAAATTCCATACTTTGCGGCTATATTAAGAAATATAAAATTAAATTGTAATAAATAAACACAATATTTAGAATGAGTTGCATTCATATTTATGTATTTATTTTCTATATTACTTGTACATATTTAGCATTACATATTTGTTATAGTATTTATTATTTTTCTCAGAAATAATCAGTTATCATTTTGATATTTAACTTTTTCACTTGTTTTGGTCAAATATTTTTATCTCTCCTTGGATCATGATACTAGCATGTTCTTGTCTGAAGTTAAACACAAAAAAACACTGGCGGAAAGTGTCTTGACTTAAGATAGTCACATATGGGCCAATAAAAGAAGAATACGATACATTTCAATATTTTTAATTTTAGGTTTGTGTGGTGGAGAGCACATCCCTCTTCTTTGAAATTAATTTATAACGCAGTAATCAGAAGTGTATTAGATTATGGCGTATTTCTATTAGAACCCTGCAACGTTATGGCAATACAAAGGCTAGATAAAATACAATACAAAGCATTAAGAATAATTTTGGGAGCTATGAAAACTAGTCCTTGTAGCGCTCTACAAGTGAAATGTGGAGATGCACCTCTCTACCTAAGACGGCAGTTACTATCGGATAGATTCTTTTTCCGCATTTGTCAGTATTCTAAACATCCACTTTTATCAAAACTTCAGGCATTAGCAGCATACATATCCACATCTTCTTATTGGAAACGTAAAGTAATTCCGTGTTTGATAAATAGTTTACATAAATTTAAAAATCTTTCAGCTCCCGTTTCCTCGTCCGAAAGATTAGCCATATATCACTATAACTAGGTATCAGACTCTTATTTTAACACCTAATATTTTTTTTTACATAAACATTAATCGTTATGTATTAAATATTAATAATTATTTTAATTTTTTTGTTGATGATCGCTGGCACGGATGGCATCAGATTTATTCTGATGCATCTAAACATGGTCAGTCGGGCATAGTCGGAGTAGGTGTATTTCATAAGCAGTTCGGTATAGTCCAAAAAATTAAGTTCCCTGGGGAAACATCTGTTTTTACCGGAGAATGTTTCGGTCTTGTAAAGGCTTTGGAATATGTTTTATTGTTTAAATTACAGCAAACAGTCATATTTTCAGACTCGGTGAGTGCGTTACAAGCTCTTTTAAAATTTCCGTTTAAAGCAACACATCCACATCCGTTGATATTTGAGGCTAGATATAAGTTATTTCTTTGTGTTCATGCTGGATTTTATGTAAATTTTGCATGGATACCTAGCCATTGTGGTATATATGGGAATGAACATGCAGATAGAATTGCAAATCAAGCTGTAGAATGTGGTGACATATTTCCTTTTTCCATTTTTTCTTATGATTTGTTAGCATTACCCAAATTTTATCTCAAGGCTTCTTGGGATGACGTTTGGAGACAGGACAGTAAAGGCAAACATTATAAAACCGTGGTTCTGTGATCGTGCTTTTCTTAAGCTATGGCTTGACAAAAGAGCGACCACAGTTCTCATACGTATGAGATTAGGGCATACTTGTGTACCATCACATTTAGCTAGAATGAAAATACGTACCTACAGATCCATCCTGCAGTTGTGGTAAATTCGGAGATTTGAATCACTCCTTTTTCGGTTGTGTCCTTTATGATCATCTTCCTCTCATAAATAATCTCATAGCCTTACATGTTCCTCTTCCCACCAATATCAATATTCTTCTTTAAATCCTTCCATATATCTAATATATCTATGTTTAGTTTCATTTATTGTAGATAATAATATTTTACTGTAAATTTATGTACATATTTGTGATTTTTAGGGTTCCGTACCCAAAGGGTAAAAACGGGACCCTATTACTGAGACTTCGCTGTCCGTCCGTCCGTCCGTCTGTCACCAGGCTGTATCTCAAGAACGGTGATAGCTAGAGAGTTGAAATTTTCACAGATGATGTATTTCTATTGCCGCTATAACAACAAATACTAAAAATAAAATAAAATAAATATTTAAGGGGGGCTCCCATACAACAAACATGATTTTTTTACCGTTTCTTGCTCGATACTAATAACGTTGCCTTATATTGCATAGATAATGGTTGCTTTCCATTTAGTTAACACAGAGGGACTCTGCGTTACATTGTGAAACACTGCCAAACACTGTGTAAAAGTTTAAATGAAACAGCTAGTTGTCTCAAAATAACACTAGAGTGCATCAATATCGCAAAATTATGGGCGTTTTTTTTTACCTAAATGCAAGTTTCTTGACAAAGTCTTGGCTCAATAATTTATATACATAACCTTCCAATAACTTAAAGAACTTTGACAATTTGTGGGCAAATAAATAATTGTTTTGTAATAATACTACTTTTGCTTAATAATAATTATTTGAACCAACTATAATTTTAAAGTAAGTAATGTTCAATAAATGAAATATAAGCATTAAGTAGCGTAAAACAATTTAACATAAAACAATCCGTAAAACAATTTTAAATCTAAATAATTAAAAATCATAAGTAGAGAAAAGAATTCTTCTCATAATTGTTGGTAATTCTTGCTAAGCATCTGTCAAACACCACTTTTTCGAGTGTCGAACAGTGTACGGCTCTGTTCAACAGTGTCGTTGATGGAAAGCGCTTTATCGAGCACTGCGTTACACTGCGTCACTTTTTGCATTAATTGGAAAGCAACCATTGGTAAGGAACCCTTCGTGCGCGAGTCCGACTCGCACTTGACCAATTTTTTATTAATATATAAGTTTAAGTAGGTACTTATAGTTTTCTTACTAACACATTTTAATTTTTTATTTAGAGTAATTTAATTACCTAACACTTAGCATTATGTAGGAACTTTCCTGATCACATTCCTTATTCAAAATTTTCGGTCCTTTTTGTAAATAATTCCTTCCCTAATTTTTGAATATGGCAAACACGAAGTATAGATAGTAGATGTATCTATACTTCGTGATGGCAAAAGTAAAACGATGCCAAAAGAAAAAAAAAATTTTAGGTTATTTATAAATAAGAATAACAAAAGCTCGTTTACATATTGAAAATGATTTTATAATTAATATTTTCTTAAAGTAATAAATTCATAAAATATTATGCCACCATAATGCTGTCAATTAAAAGATTGCCGACCTTATCTACATCAAAGATACAACCAAAAATAAACATTGCCTTTAATAATGTATTTATTAATAAGCAAGTAAATAAACCCTATTGCGATAATTTAATAAGATTGTGCAGATCATTTTCAACATTACATAATCTGACAAGCAAGTCAAGAAATCCGGTAAGTTGTTACATTTAATTAGAGTGTATATTACTTATCTGGTGATTAGTGTGATTACATTTGCACTTTATAATTATTATGTAAGTAAAGACTATGTATAAGCAACAGTTTATTACCATAAAAATACCATCACATAAAAACTTTATCTCCAACGTTCATATTTTAATAAAGCATGTTTTAAATAGGCCTAATATAATATAAACTGACAAGTGGTAGATGAAGCATAATCTTAGTTTAAAGTTAAAATACTTTATATCACTAATATAATTTTGTTTGACTATGTTTATCTATCAGAAATGAAACATTGAATAAACATTTTACAAAAATAAACATGAAAAAGCTGTTTTATTAAGTATTTCACAAGATTATGCAATCTGGACGAGTAATTTTTAATAATTTTTGTAGTAAAATTTTGTCCAATGTTTTTTATACATTTGTCCTTGCTTTGAAAAAACTATGCTTTCACTAATAATTAACTTTGTTTATGTAATTATCTGTGTGAGTGAAAACTTGCATCATTTTTCTTATCTTTATCATTACTTTTGCAATATCATATAATAACATAAATATACAGTAACATGTAGCATAAAAAATATAGTTTTAAAATAGTGTACTTTTTTCAGCAACTAAGACAGTTTAATGCGGAGTATAAGGCTACCTGTGCTCTGCTAAGAAGATCAAATTTGCCCAGTATTAGTACAATATTCAACCATGAGCTCATTAAAGGCTTCCACACCACAGCATCCAATAATAACCAGGATAATAACAATGATAAGGTATAGTTACTAATTTTATGAGCTCTTACTCCTAGGCTCATTTCATCAAAATACTTTATTTATGTCAAGTAATTCTTTTAGCTAATTTATATAAAAACTATAGAAATATAGCCACCAGCATGACAAAGCCAATATAATTTTACCAATTAGAACAGGAATGGCTAAATAAATATTGAAAAACATAAAAGGTTTTAATGTATTTTCAAATGCTAAGTTATTAGCCAATAGATAATGGTAAGAGTACTTTGTTGGCGAGTAATTTGATGTATGGTTTATGGTTATTCCAATTGTAAGCCTTTATTTTAGTAAAAGTTAAACAGTTTTATGTTGAAAGTATTTTAATGAACATGTTAACAAAATTATTTCAGGATAAGAAGGACAAACAGAAAAAATATGAGGAGGTATCATCATTGTTGATGAAGGTAGTGTTCTGGTTGTTCACTACCAGTATACTACTCATTATGAGCATACTACTACTACCTGGAGATAACACTCAGAATGAGGTAAACTATTATGTTATTCTCTATTACTAACTGAGCTGGCAAACATTGTTTTGCGGTATAAATGTTAAGGGTGGACAATCCTTATCACTTAGGGAATGAAAAATAGATAGTAGTAGATTCTCAGACCGAATAAATATGCATAATAAAATTTCATAAATATTGTTAAGCCATTTCAGAATATTATGGTAAGTAACACTGTGACACGAGAATTTTATATAATAAATATAAAAGTCGCCCTATTTAATGATTTACTTGTGTATATTTGCTGTTGCCTGCAATTTGGTGGAATTTAGAAATTAAGAAAGAGGATGTGGTGACTAAGGTGGAGAAAAGTATGCTTAGGTGGTTTGGTCATGTGGAGAGGATGGATGAGAGACGATTAACGAAAGGCATATACACGGCGGAGGTAAGTGAAAATGCTGGGAGAGGACGCCTGAGAAAAATATACTCTGATGTCATCGCCGGCATACTTCAAAAGGGTCAAGTACATAGCACTTACAACCGTCGGGCATGTATGACCAGATGTATGATCATTGTGATGATGATTAGAAATTAAACCTTAACAAATTATACAAAAAATCCGTCTTCTTGAGTCACTCTATCTACTAAAATAACGGCAACAAAATGTGTTGCGTAGTTTTGAAGATATGACTTCACATATGTACATACATACAAAAATGATGACATTGTTTTATAATATGTAAATAGTTAACAGATGGTGATTCCAAACCACTGTATAATTTTCAGCAAGTGTGGTATACTATTATTAGTGTTTCAGACATACAAACTATCATGCAGCAGGTAGTCAGTCTGTTATAAGTTCGTTATAATTTCTTAAAGTAATAATTGTATAAATACTCACAATTTATGTTATTTTCAACAGTTGGTTCGTTATGTGTCGTGGAATGAATTTGTGTATTCAATGCTGTCGAAAGGCGAAGTGGACGAATTGATTGTTCGACCTGATCTAGAAGTAGTCACCATAATACTACACGAAGGTGCCGTTGTCAAGGGTAAAAGGGTATGAACAATATTGTCATTATTCATTGTGTTGTCACCGGTCATAACATTGTCTGGTCCCAAACTAAGTGGCACATATCTAATACTGATTAGATTTGACTGAAGCAAAATTTATTTTTCTTTAATTTATTGATTCTTGATGTATATGACCATAGGTGTTTTTAAAACATAATCTATGTTGTGTACAGGCAACTCATCGCGTCTATCACATGAATGTTGGTGACATTCATAGGTTTGAGGAGAAACTACGTGACACTGAGAAGAACTTGGGTGTTAAAGAAGGTATATACATATATCATTTACAAGCTGTAGCTCGTGAGACTTCGAATGCGTGGAAATTAGAAGATTTTCCCCGTTTTTGCAACATTTTTCACTGCTGCTTCGCTCCTATTGGTCGTAGCGTGATGTTATATAGCCTTCCTCGATAAATGTACTATCCCAGACTGTAAGAAATTTTCAAATCGGACCAGTGGTCTCTGAGATTATCGCGTCCAAACAAACAAACTGTTCAGCTTTTTAATATACTAGCTGTTGCCCGCGACTCCGTACGCGTGGAATTTAGGAAAGTTTCATGAAAATCCATCCAGTAGTCTTTACGTGAAAGAACAACAAACATCCTTACATCAATACAATCCAACATTAACCAAAAATCCAAATATTAGAGTATGGATACAAGACCGAGGAAACGTTCGCGTTGCTCGGCCAACAGTTTAAGTATTTTATTTTATCGCGCGTAATTCTTTTTTCGTCATATCTTCTAAGATATTCATTTAAATTGCATGCTGTAAAAAGCAATTATAATCTTTATTAAACGTGTAAGCTAACTAAGGTATTTAATTTGATAAAAAAGATTACTATATACACATAAATAGCTTTTGAAAACACCCTATGAAATAATTTAATTTAATTTAAATAATTTTTGCGACATTATTATGGGTACAGCGGGTTTCCCTTAAAAGATAGACATAATGCCCTCGCGGACTTTTTTGAAGAACTATAAGTAACAAACAATTGGCAGCGTTTTCATTTATCGCTCACACGCGTCCGAGTTTCTCGGAAAATTTAATCATATCTCATCCAATATACAGCAAACTCCAACAAATTATGCAAAAAAAGCCATCCTCTTGAACCATTCTATCTATTAAAAAAAACCGCATCAAGATCCGTTGCGTATTTTTGAAGATATGAGCTCACATAGGGACATACATACAAAAATTACGACTTTGTTTTATAAGAAGTAAGGATGTATATATTGTTGTTGCACATTATATTAACTAATAGACTGCAATACTGTATATCGTAGTTTACTAGCTGAGCTTGCAAAGCCGTGCTCAGATTATTACTATTAATATATGTTTATGTATGAAGGTGTTCGTGTGATATACGACAGGAATGGTAACATAGCAGGCAAGGTGATCACCACTCTGTTGATCGGTGCTATCATATTATCATTCTTGTACTCCACAAAGTCTATGAAGATGAACATCAATTTTGGAGGATTTGTAAGTTAATTATAACAAATTACATAATTTATTCTCTTTTGTAAAGTAAATTAGCCTTAATACATGGTGTTAATTTAAATCTAAATAATAATATCATATTGATTGTAACAATTGTTATACACTTTTATAAATTGAAAACAAATGAAATTAAAATCTTTTAAAATAGATTTTACTTGAGTATCACGAGTGTAGTAACTACAACTAATAAGATTTTACTTGAGTATCACGAGTGTAGTAACTACAACTAATAAGATTTTACTTGAGTATCACGAGTGTAGTAACTACAACTAATAAGATTTTACTTGAGTATCACGAGTGTAGTAACTACAACTAATAAGGTTTTACTTGAGTATCACGAGTGCAGTAACTACAACTAATAAGATTTTTCTTGAGTATCACGAGTGTAGTAACTACAACTAATAAGATTTTACTTGAGTATCACGAGTGTAGCAACTACAACTAATAAGGTTTTACATGAGTATCACGAGTGTAGTAACTACAACTAATAAGATTTTACTTGAGTATCACGAGTGCAGTAACTACAACTAATAAGATTTTTCTTGAGTATCACGAGTGTAGTAACTACAACTAATAAGATTTTACTTGAGTATCACGAGTGTAGCAACTACAACTAATAAGATTTTTCTTGAGTATCACGAGTGTAGTAACTACAACTAATAAGATTTTACTTGAGTATCACGAGTGTAGTAACTACAACTAATAAGATTTTACTTGAGTATCACGAGTGTAGTAACTACAACTAATAAGATTTTCATGAAATTAATAATGTTATATTAATTTTGTAACATTAACATAATATATGTCGTAGGAGACTTGATTACAATAGTTTACTTAAGGATTTTTAGTTTTGACTTAGGTTCCAAGATTGTTATGTGGGGCCTCAAACTATGTCAATGGTGAGTAATTCGTTTATTGGATGAGTTTGAATGGTGACCCGTTGAAATTTCATAAAAAGATCCTTCCAAACCAGTTACACGTGTCATAAGCCACGGATCAAGATCTCCTACGAAATATACATGTTTTTTTTAGGGGATTATTATAAGTATTCTTGTAAATTCCATGCTTTTTTGAGTTTAATACATTCATCTGACTAGCAATTCTCTTAAACTGTTAAGGAATTTTTAATTGTGCGGTTTTAGTTTCGTCTGTGCGTCTGTACGATAATTAAAGATATCTTATAGTTATAGATAGACATGTGGTGCACTCGTAATGATATTATCATATGAAAGTTTCACTCAGTCTTTCTTAATTGAACACCTACAGCATTGTTGAAATATTTCAGAGTCAGCTTGGACGAGCTAAATTCACTCTGGTAGACTCAATGAGTGGTCAAGGTAAGGGTGTTAAGTTCGAGGATGTGGCGGGACTGAGAGAGGCGAAGGTTGAGGTTATGGAGTTTGTTGACTATCTCAAGAGACCTGAACATTATAAGAGCTTGGGAGCCAAGGTATGTGTGTTTATATTGCTAAATAACTGCGACTTACGACGAGCTATTCAGTGATTACCCCAGTCATTACAATCGGTTAACATTTTCGGAGTTTAGTTAGAATATACAGACAGGCCAACAAAATTTTGTTTCTATAATTTATAAACCTCTCGTTTGAACGGCATGGCATTTAATAATTGCTTGGAGTTTCTGTTTCTATGGCACTGCCTCCATAACTCGTTTTACACAACACAATATTATGTATTTCTCTCTTATGGACATGTATAATGTGATTATTGTTAATGTACCAGGTGCCCAAAGGTGCTTTACTGCTAGGTCCTCCCGGGTGCGGTAAGACATTGCTGGCTAAGGCAGTAGCGAGCGAGGCGAATGTACCATTCTTGTCTATGAACGGATCTGAGTTCATTGAGATCATTGGCGGACTTGGAGCTGCTAGAGTCAGGTAATTACATAATTTCAGTAGTATATAGTATATAAAAGTATATAAAAGTAGTATATAGTATATAGAAATTTTAAATTAAATCTTTCGCTGAACATGTTATATAATTATCTTTAATGGTCTAATTCATAATGACTTATCGGAGGTTTAAAGGTTCGCTAAAATCGGTTCGCTAAAGTTTTGAAAAATTGTTATTCATAATAGTCTTTTTACGATAAAATGTTTATTATCTCTCTGATAAAGTTATTGTTTAAACCTCCGATAAGTCATTATGAATACGATCATAATTCGTTAGTACCACATACAAGTAATGTTTTAAAATTAACATTAAACTAAACATGATAATATTAGTCTTTATTTTACGCAAATCTATACATTAATACGGAAGTTATGACCGTGACAAGTCGGCTGTCCAAAACCATAACCTAGCAAGGGACATTTTTTTTTTAAGTTCGTTTTCTTTAACCAATATTTCCCATTTTTTTTCTGCGTCTAATGGATAAACAACTGTATTTCTATCTTAAATAGAATCAGAGATATGAACATGTACAAACCTAGCAAGTGCACTTCGTACTTGGTGATTACAAAATTAAAAAGCTTCTCCTGAAACATTTACTCAAATGTACTTGCTAGGTTTTGGTTTTGGACAGCCGAAGTGTTGATCTTTTTTGAAGAATTTTCGCGCTTTTGGCGGTCTGCTTATTGTTTTGCTAGTCTTGTGGGTATAAATTGGTCTTCTTTATTAGTAGGTGCTTAGGTTCCTTTATTAGAAGGACACACAGGTTACACAGAAATAAGCTTTCCGAATTATTTCTTCTGGTTTATCTAATTTAATAAGTTATTCATATCAAGTGTATGGTTAATTAAATAATTACAGAGATCTATTCAAGGAGGCGTGTAACCGCGCCCCCTGTATAATATACATAGATGAGTTGGACGCAGTAGGTCGGGCTCGCTCCTCCGGACCCCAGTCCACCGGGCCTGGTGGTGGTGAGAGTGAACAGACCCTCAACCAGCTGCTTGTGGAGATGGACGGTATGAAGAGTAGGGAGGGAGTCGTTGTACTTGCGTCCACCAACAGAGCTGATGTACTTGATAAGGTACAGAATGGTCAATTGCAAAATTAATAAATTACTTTAAAAAAGTACAAAATAAATGAATAATAAATAAAAAATAAAAATGTCAAAAAAAACCAGATAACGTCCTGTGCGAGAGACGAGATACTCGAAACTAAACCCTATGCTGACACGTCTAGACAGCGCGACGGAATATCCTCCCAAAGTGGAGGAGGCCCATGAATAACAGTGGGCCGATAATGGAGTGGAGGGAGACATGTAAAATGTTTTCATACAGGACACATGGTGGCTTGCATCAATAAATGGAGGGTTTCATAAAAAAAGTGTTGTTTTAAGGTATTATTTGTTAGGTTTTTGTAGTCGGCAACCGTCGGGCATGTATGACTGTGGATGAAGCCAAGGAAGTATGTTTGGATCGTAACAGATGGCGCTCTATAGTCTCTGCCTACCCCCATGGGAAAAAGGCGTGATGTTATGATGATGATGTTTTTGTAGTAATGAAAATATTTTTATTACTCAGGCGTTACTGCGTCCGGGTCGATTTGATCGTCACATACTGATCGATCTGCCCACGCTCAAGGAACGAGAGGAGATCTTTGAACGACACCTCAAGAACATCGTGCTCGACAAACTACCGGACAACTATATTAAAAGGTTACATATATTATTATAACATTAGTTTTTGTCTAGGAAAACTAACATACTTCTCAGTAATTGTTAGGCTCTTCAAATAAAGTATGTATATTTCTTTTAATAAAACAAGTTCGCAGTACGGCCTTAAATATACGACAGTAAATAAACTATGGTAACTAAGTATTTTAGGTGTAGCAGATTTTATTAATAATTCCAAATATTAGTTATGTAGGTACTTAACGGGCCTTATGGTTCTGCACTCTACTGCATTGCAGCTTACGAGATCATAGGTTCGATTCTCGCACATGACAATTGTGTGATATTTTTATCTCATAGTCTACCGATAATACACACAAATAAGCTTGGTTTGTGACCTGTGATTATTTATAATTAATGTTGTGATATAGGTTAGCGTATTTAACACCCGGGTTCAGTGGTGCGGACATAGCGAATGTATGTAATGAAGCAGCTCTACACGCAGCCAGACATAAACAGGACAGTGTCAAGTGTTCCAACTTGGAGTACGCTGTTGAGAGAGTTGTCGGTATGTATTCTAGTCTAGTTGACATTTATATCAACTTTTCAGACTCTTCCTCAAATATTGTATGAGGATTAATTTATCAAATTAGTGCTTTTTATTATTACAAAATTTGGCATCATTTTTCATTCATCTTCAAAACCCTAGCGTATTTCTTACGTATAATGTTTGTTTTTCGTAATATGTGCGAGTTTTTGTATAACAAGTACATTATATAAGATAGTGTATGTTTGTAGGCGGTACAGAGAAGCGCAGCCACGCCCTCTCGCCCGGTGAGAAGCGTATAGTAGCGTATCACGAGGCAGGTCACGCGCTGGCCGGCTGGCTGCTGGAGCATGCTGATGCTCTGCTCAAGGTCACCATAGTGCCGAGGACCAGTCGAGCTCTAGGGTTCGCCATGTACACCACCTCCGATCAAAAGCTGTACTCTAAGGATGAGGTACTGAGGAACTAACTAACATAATTTTTATGTCACTTCATTTTAATTAAACTCTAATCTTTGTAGTTATAGCCTCTATAGCAAGTACCACTTTACCACCATGTCACTTCGCACCAAATATTTTTGTTTTAATAGGTGTAAAACTACAGCAAGGCAAGAACAATAATTATTTAATATATATTTTTTTTAAATAGTGTATTATATTTGCAGTTATTTGATCGTATGTGCATGGCTCTGGGTGGTCGAGCTGCTGAAGCCATCACCTTCAACTCCATCACGAGCGGTGCACAGAACGACCTGGAGAAAGTTACCAAGATCGCATATGCACAGGTACACCACTCATACGATAGATGGCGTTATATATTTATTTGTACGCCCACACTCCCGAGGTTTGCCCGGGTAATTCTTTTAAACTAGGAACTCAATGTGCTATTCCTTTTAGAAGAATTAGGTAGAACAAAATAATATTATAAGTAAAGTATTGGTTAGTTAACTTGTGGATACCACGATAGCTCGGTTTGGAATAGCCTAGGATTGGTTTTCAAATGTTTGCTTATATTGTATGTTTAGGTACGAGTTTACGGCATGTCGCCCACAGTGGGTCTGGTGTCGTTCCCAGACACAAAGGATCGAGGCAAGAGTCCCTACAGCAAGACACTGAAGCACTTGATAGATCTTGAGGCGAGGAAACTTATCGGTAATGCTTATTTCACCACTGAGAAGTTACTACGTGACAATCAGGATAAGTTGAAAAATGTTAGTTGATCAAAACTTATTTGTATTTTGTAACAGGCTAAAATTACTCATTGTTGTCTCCCCACGCTATGAATATAAATACTATGCCGTTCAAATGAGAATAGGATTGACCCCGCGCCATGTTGTGACGTCGTAGCTGTCAATTATTATTCAAATTTCAAAATTCTGTCAAATATTACAGATATTTTAATAATATAATTTATTTATCACTTTATCGTTGTCGTTAACTCATTTTCGAACAGTAAGCGAGATAAATATAATTACAAACAATAGCAAATTGAGACAAATACAAAATAAAAACACTAACAAACAAAAACTGCGGCAAATAACAAAAAAAAAATATTTAACGGGGAACAACTACATACCTAACAGTATTAAAAATAAAACATATGCAAGCTGCAAAACTCGACAAGGCACAATAACAACGACAAAATGGCGGTTGGTAGTTGAACGTAATATTATCGTTTCCGACAACGTATTAAAATAAACTAGTTTTCTTTTTTAATTATGTCATAAGTTTGAACTCATAAATTGTAGACTTTTTTTACTTAGAATAACTGAGATTAGATAAAACATAAAAAATAATTTATTAATTCGCAAATAAAGTTTCGTTGCTGACAGTACTTTTCTAATCACTTTTGACAGTTTTCTCATTTGAAACATGTAGTATTTGTTATTTTCGTTCACTGCTGGACAACAAAATATTAAATTACATTAATTATTAAATTGCTATTGTTGGATATTACAGCTGGCTGAAGAACTTTTGCTCAAAGAAACTCTAAACTACAAGGACGTGGAACGTATTCTGGGTCCACCTCCCTTCCCCCGGAAGAAGTTCATAGATCCTGTGGAGTTTGAGCAGAGCTTGAGGAACATGGAGAAGGATGCCACCGCCGAAGAGACCACCACACCCATAGGTGCTGCTTCAGCTAAGCCAGAGACAGCCGCGAAGCCTGTCTAGTTGTATATACCTACTCATATATTACATAATATATGTACTAGGGCTTTGATATAGCGAACAATGTTTAATATAAATATTAATTAAAATGTTATTTTAATAGTTCGATTCGCTTAACCATCTGGTTTCAAATAAACGTTACTGTAATAAATTAAGTTTGTACGCTGCATGGCAAAATATAATGGGACTTCTAAAACTATGTAACATCCAGAAATGTATACCTACCTTATATTTTACAAATAAAAGATTTGATTTGAAAAAAATAATTTCCCTCACTCCGCATACTTCACAAAGCCATTTTAAAATAGTTATTAATAGCGAATAGCGAAAAATATTACGTTCAGACAACAGTTTATTGTATACCATATTATAATTTTTGGTTTTTATAAATTTTTTGGTTCGTGTATATCGAAGTCCTAATTGCAATATATTTATGATATTGTTTATTTAGAATTACTAGTATGTGTTATAGTTTATAAGGACGTCGCCAAGAGATAGGCAGAGAGCATACTCACTTACTGATGTGTGCGTTATACTCGTGAACGGGTGCCTTCTGCTGGGACAGGTCGATTTGCTCCAACAAGGCTATTTTATTATAAGTTAGTTTGTTTTAAAAAAAGTTCGTTTTAGTTAGTCGTGATAGTACTGATCGGCATCATTCTCACACCCCTGATACAATTATGTATAATATTGTTAAAAAAAAAAATTAAGGAAATGAAAAAAAAAATCCATGGATTTTCTTGTCTGTTCTTCTCCATAGGATTCGCGTTTGGAACAGACACCTAGTTTCTGACATTTCAAAAGAGTTTGTAAAACATGCCAACTTGAAATAAAATATTTTGACTTTGACTTATTACTGCGCCTGTGTGTGTCGGTTCGGTCATTATAGCTACATCGTTACACTATAATAATTGATTATGATCAAGCCCCTCCCTGTCACTCTGGCGCTGTCCTTAATAATTGTGTATAATAATATAAAACAATCAATAAATCAATGTTAGTTATTTGTTGTTTTATTTATTAGTTCGCTTACTGTAAATAATAGAAGAAAAGTGTAAGAATTAAACAAAATCAATCAGTAAAACTCATTTAATTTAATAATTAAGTACGAACATTGTACTTTGTAAGATGAACGCACAAAGCTGTTACAATTTTACATTAAATAACGTAACAATAAAATTATAAACAGATTACCAGAAAGTTTTCCTTTTGACAAATAAAATATTGTACCGTATGTGTACATAAGAGAAATACGAAATTTTAAACGTGCCCTGGTCATGGTCTTATTTCTAAAACTTCCAGCCTTTTCTATATTACTTACAAAAAAAAAATTAAGCAGAAAACTGTAGAGGTTCATGTCAGTCTGTATGTATGTGAAATAAACTAATGTGCAAGTTTCTTTTGCTTATATGACTGCTGTCAATAGACACATAATATCACATGCACTTTTCAAAAAAAATAAAAATAATAATGCTGGAATATACATTTAAGTATTAAATATTATAGATGTCAATAAATAAAACGTACCTATATGATATTTACTATACCAGTACCAATAGACTGACACTTTTAATTTAGAAATAGTACCACTTACTAGTACAGACATAATGCAAAAGGGATAGACAGTGGTAAAAAAATATCCAGAAAAAGAATCCAGCGCAATGACTTGGATGGCTAACTGTAAGCTTTGTCAACACTAACTCCTACCGCTTCGATATTATGATAGTGAAAGAGCCTATATCGTATAATAATATAGCCGTGAGAACTTTTGGTTAGGCAAGTTGACAGGTGTGTAGAGAATACGACGAGCTTTTGTATGATACAAGCCTCACAGCCTTATCAAAAAGTGTAGGTCGTTCTAAAAACGGCTCTTTGGCTATGAGTTTTACAGAACGCGTCACGTCGTCTATTGGAAAGTAATAATTGAAAAGAGACATATTGTATGACTTTCTTAATCTTGATGTTTATAAAGTTGTCTACTACAGGATGGGCCAAAAGAAACCAAGGGGTGTAAAAGTTTAATAACTTTTTTGTTTATTAATTTTTTTTTATTTTTTCTTTCAGTTTATATAGACAACACTTGGAGAATTTATAATGGAGAGGTTCACAACTGAACAGAGAACCAGAACAATAGAATTTTATTATTTAAACCAGAGATCAATTATTTTAACGCAAAGAGCATATCGTCGACATTTTAACGTCAGAATTTCGCCCTCTGAAGCGATGATTCGTTGCTAAGTTAATCGTCATCACCAACATGGCAGCGTAAGAGATTTGCCTCGAACCGGTAGACCACGTTTAAGTCGCACTGCGGAAAATATTGAACGAGTACAGCAAAGTGTTAACGAAGCACCAGAAACATCTTGCAGAAGGCGTTCTGCTCAGCTAGAAATGTCTCGTACGTCACTACGGCGCATTTTAAAAAAAGATTTACAGTTATACCCATATAAGGTGCAATTGGTCCAAGAATTAAAACCCGCAGATCATCGGCAACGTCTAAATTTTGCAGTTAAATTTCAAGAGTTAGCCAGAAATGAAATCAACTTTATTGAAAATTTGATTATGAGTGATGAAGCTCATTTTCATTTGAATGGCTTTGTTAATAAGCAGAACTGTAGGTTCTGGGGTTCTCAAAATCCAAGAGCCATTCATCAACGCCAATTGCACCCCATCAGGTGTACAGTATGGTGTGGGATCACATCTGAAAATGTCATTGGGCCCTACTTCTTCGAGAATGAAGATGGAAGTGCTGTAACCGTAAATGGAGAGCGGTATCGGTTTATGATAGAAAAATTTTTACGTCCTGCTCTTGAAAACAGACCTGGTATGTGGTTTCAGCAGGACGGAGCCACTGCCCATACTGCCCGAGACACAATGGCACTTTTAAGTCAAATTTTTGGAGAGCGAATAATTTCTCGAAATTCGGAAATTATTTGGCCAGCGTGATCGCCAGATTTGACAGCACCCGACTATTTTCTTTGGGGTTTTTTGAAGGAGCGAGTGTATGTGAACAAGCCAGAGACAATCCTTGAACTCAAGGCAAACATTGTTGCAGAAACTCGAACGCTACAGCCACAAGTTTTGAAAGATGTTATGGAAAATGCTCTAAAAAGAGCCCATCAGTGCGAAGCTGAAAACGGTGGTCATTTAAGAGACATCATTTTTCATACTTAGTGTAAAAAAAAATCCATTTTGTATATTATATGATCTGAAAGAAAAAATAAAAAAAAGTTAATAAACAAAAAAGTTATTAAACTTTTACACCCCTTGGTTTCTTTTGGCCCACCCGGTACATATATATGTATATATAAAGGACGAGCTACATTAATATTACATATAAATACTATGGGGTATTTTGTCCTGGCTGTAATATATGTCTAATGATCCATCGTTCACCTGAAGAAATGACAAGCCGCGACTTTCAGCGGTATATTATAACTTTAGAATATTTCCCACTTCTGTATAATATGTATATGATACTGTACTATGACTAGTAATAATTATTACCAATAAATAAGAAAATATTATTAGGTAGCCGACAGGTGGAAATTTTGCGGAGAATCAACAGGCAATTACTTGGATGAGATATTTGTTACAATAACATTTCCTGGTATTCAAATATTGTTTTCTGTTATTGGTAGAGTTTAGCTAATAATTACATAAAAGCGAATAATATTTTTGTAATTTACATCCAATAGTTAGTTCGAACTAAGTAAAGCTCGTCTCTGAACTTTATTTCGATATTAAAATTGGTCAATATTAAAGCCAGATTTTAATTAAAAAAAATATCTAATTATACGCGCTGTTCGGAATATTAACTAGCTTCATTTGTAACAAATATTCAATTTAGTTACAACTGTTCTTTTTTGTTCTAATAGTGGCTGCAAAGTAGCTGACTGATAGTGCTAAACATTTTATTGCAAAGTTAAGTAAATATGTAATGCCATGCATGTAGGTACAGTAGCAAGCCCGGATCATTAGATATCAACACGCACATATATCCAGTGAAATACTAACTACCAAATTACATTTATTGTAGTAAAGATATATATAAATAGTTTTGTGACATTCATAGCCTTTAAAAATACAAATAGATATAGTAGCGTTACACAGTAGGACAACATCGGGCGAGGTAAGAATAGGGCCGGACACTGTC
Source organism: Orgyia antiqua (assembly GCA_916999025.1). Classification (NCBI taxonomy): domain Eukaryota; kingdom Metazoa; phylum Arthropoda; class Insecta; order Lepidoptera; family Erebidae; genus Orgyia; species Orgyia antiqua. Next base: position 453,779 of record OU779863.1, on the reverse strand, counting down.
TACTTAGTTATATCATGGTCTCGACAAGCCACAGCGACAAACAAATACCACACACCCCGCCTTTTAGTATAAACTTATACTTGATCTAATAAATAAACTCGCAAATGTTTTAAAATTAAGCAAAATCCCTTTTAAAATAATTTAATTACAGCCAAAATAAACTTTCTTAAAATGGTCTCATTTTTAAAATTAGAGAATTAATTATTACTGATTGCCTTCGCACTTATAAAGTGCAGAGCCCACACGTGTTTATAAAGAACAAACTTTAAAATAATGGAAAGATCAGTAAAAGTATACAAGAGGAGGTGTGTGACACTGGAACTTACTTGCCTAGCACTACACGAACTTTAAAAACCATTGCTTACATGTGATACATTCATACAAGCATTGTTAACACAATACAATTAAAAACCTTTTAAATCTAATAAAATAATATTGAGCTCTGAAAATGCCACACTATAAATATGGCAGTCGTTGGTGTAATTTTATTTCGATATTAATAGAATTTCATATTTATAGTCTACAACAATTTGTGCTTGTATTAAAGTTAAAAAATAAATGAATGTACTTTTCTAGCGATAGTACAGTTGATTTGAGCGCATTGTATTTTATTTGTTATAAGGACACTTGGAAATTATTAAACAATCGTAAAAATAAGTTTTTCTACGGACCTATCACATTCACAGGGGCCTATAAGATTTTATTTTATAATAATATAGTTTGTTTAATAACTTCTAGTGTTATCATATAACATTTATTTGTGACTTAGCGAATGATTACGTTCACATATAAAATTAGAAGAATATCTTTAATTGCGACGTTTTAGATTATAGTATTTGTTTCTTTTGATAAGCTCTTTGAGAAGTATGGACTTAGTGATTTTTGGTATAACACGAATTAAATAAAGTCGATGCTACTATCTGACAAGGTATCTCGGCTTTTGTTAGTGTATTTAGCTCCATGCAATATGTAGATACTACAATAAAATATGTTGTAATCCAAAACGTCTCAATAAAGATCTGGCAGTATAATTTACACACAAGATTTACTAAAGATTGCATTACGATAAGTGTACAAAAACTACAACTAACATCAAAAAGTGATGTAACAGCGCTAACTGCACGTTGTTACATAACAGCTGACAACTATGTTACACTGAAAAAAGTAAAAGTAATCCGATACGAGCTTAAAATGAAAGTGTTTCACAAAATTGCAATAATGGACAACTCGTCGGTAAACATACATCATGAGATACATCGTTAATAATCGTGTTGTATGTTTAATAGCACTAACATTACGTACTTTAATACCAAAGAAAAAAAGTATATCTGTATTTCAAAAGCTTTTTCCAGTTGTACAAAGTTGTATAATGAGGCTTTATTGCAGCCCTCCTACTTGGCCCCGGCAACTATTACTGTTTACTGTTTTCAGTGAACATAGTAGTGGGTATCCACTGCCGCCGCCGCCCCCTACCGTTAGAAACCCTATTTCCGTATGTTAACAATATGAACACATCTCAGTTTAAACTAAACATGTCCAAGTAACACTAGGTCGGACACAATCACAAAATAAATAACGATTAGTGAAACACATTATATCTATAACTATTTACTAATATAAATAATAGACATCAAGTTGTTTGTGCTTTTGCACACTAGAGGTCGTGTTTCACAATGTAATGTTCGTCCTTAATATGAACAAACTGTTACACCACCAATGATTGCAGTCTCGCTTTTAATATTATCACAATCAATATTATATAAAAAACCATCAAAAATATTTCTTATTGATCTCTGAAATGTTTATAAAAATATAAATATACGTATACCGTACTCGTTACAGCTAAGCGGGCCGACCGCCGAGGGGTCAACCAGTGGCGATGTGGTAGTGAGCCCGTACGCATTTAGTGCTGTCAACTAATTTATCACATAAGAAAATATATACAACAGAATAGCTATTTAAACAAAATACACTATGTTGGCTCTCAAAATTTTAAACAATTAAAAATATAATAAGTATTGTCTATGTTATACTGTAGTTATTATCTGATAAATTCATTCAAATAAATGACGCCATGCCTAGGTAGGATCCAGTGGCTTAACACATCAGTAAGGGAGTAACTAGCTGGTCAAGTTAGAAAATTAATTTTACATAATTTATGGTCGCACCCCAACGAGCTATGCTCCAAAATACGGAAGTTGATCCAACATTTCATATCCATTTCCCTTGGACCCTACAAAACATATGATATTAAGGTAGGTTAGGTATTTACTCTAAGTACAACACAGTAGTGACCTCTAGTGTACCGCCAGCACTGCACGAATGTCACGACATCAATTATTACACATAGTCATTTATTTACTTGTTATATTCATTATCTGTTAATATTTAATAAATATAACAAACAATGTTACCAGTTGTGATGACAACCTTTCAAATATTCCGGTTGTTGTCATTACAACATCAATCATTATATTATGTACAACAAACCTTTGAAATGTCTCGTACACCTATCGATAACTATTAATAATTTATTAAAGTTTCCAGTTCTCATTCTTTTACTGTTAAGAGGATACCAAAATAGCTTTGTGCATTTTTCTACGTACGAAGTTTTCATTTTTTCTTTAGATTGAATGGCTAGAGCTCTAATTTTTAAGTATATATTTTTTCAATATATAATCTAGGATCGCATAATCTCAGAAACGCAATTGAAAAAAGTTTTCTCGATCTCGAATCTTAGCGATACAACCTCTCTCATGTTTTATTTTTTTCATTTATCGGTCTATTATCGCGTATTAACTAATGAAATAACTTTAAAAACATAAGTAACTATTATATATAGAAACACGTAAGTCGGAATTAAAATATATTTAGTAGATTTTGAGTAAACAAAAAAAATATCCCTAATTCTTCATTTTCTATACCTACTAGCTGTGTTAATAGGTACTTGTCGACGATAATATTGATGTAGGTCCTTAATGTAATTTAAGCAATATTAAATGACATTTATTGAGCTCAATGCACAATGATTGTTTAAACATGAGATACAATTATTGATAGGTGCACGCAATATTTCTGTAAGAAAATCAAATCGTGACAACCCATAGCTGTGACAACCACACCATGTTGTATGTGAACAATCATGAATTAATATTAATTATAGTATAGGCAAAAAATTAGTTAAACTAATAAACTTTAATTAAAAACAAAACTACTTTATTATTATGAAAATCACAATTGTCCACTCCACAACCTATTCTGTTGATCGCTTTCATTCATTTATAAGACAAATAGACAGTCGTTTTATAATATTGATTACTACAATCATATTGATGTTAATAGTAAACATTTATAGACACGCAAAAAAAATATTTGAACAGTGATACACAAGTAATACGTAAGACCGTCTTCAGAATATAATATATTGTAGATAATATACACATACATAAAGTTGTTTATTACATGTTTAACTACGACAAAAGTACAAGTTCCGTAGTGAATTGTGTAATGAGTCATTTAGATACAACGAGTTCTAAGTAAATGTGTGGAATAGTCTATACTACATAAATACGCATGTTTCGCTGGTAAATTGTGACCATATTAGCGCTCAACAGAATGCCTATAACCTTAAAAATACAAGGCCAAAATACCTTTATAGAAAACTTAAACAATCATCACCGACTGCGCTCAAAAGGAACGCAACTATATACCATGTTGTATGTTTACATTCTTATAACTAATATATGAACACAATATAAAAATAGTTGAAAATAATATATTTGAGACTCAAAATCCATTTTACTTATGAAAAGTAAATATTTTGTTACTATTTGGTTCATAATTATGATTCTTTCGAATAAATAAAACTAAATTTCGATAAAACAAAACATAACAATATTACCTAGGCTAGAAGTATGGCAATATATTTATTAAATATAAACTAACAACAAAATATAAATAGAATTGAAATTATTTGTACTAAGGTGTTGAAATATATGTATAATGTACCTTTACCGATTAACGAGTTATTAGAAGTTATGGTCAACTTCAAATAACATATTGATGTTATATTGTAATTAAACAAAATAACTTCAATTTAAGGAAGATATTTTGCGTAATTAATATTATGTATCTTTTATATTAACATTTTTTTAAACAGTACGTCAATGATTTTTAAAGAAAATAAATTATAATAATTCATTGTATCAATAATTGCAATTTAAGACCACTCAGTACTTTAGCTTTTGCCAGACATTTGGTCTTAACTTGACAATTGTAATTACTAACTATATATTATGATAACACTATATTATATTTAAAATCGTTACGATACTTAGATCATCTTATGTATGTATGTTTTATAAGAGATTCTGTGCAACAAATAACACTGAACGAAATAATAATGTGTTGTTCCTCAAATACTACATTACAGGAAACTGTCTAATTATATTTCACACACGCGCGTAATTACGTATTTAATTATTGGTAGAGTCAAATAGTGAATGTTGAACAATCAATTTAATCATTGATTTTTCAACATTCACCATAATAACTTTACGTTAAGGATTTCACTGTTGTAAATATACATACAATATGTGCTTTTTAGGGTTCCGTACCCAAAGGGTAAAAACGGGACCCTATTACTGAGACTTCGCTGTCCGTCCGTCCGTCTGTCACCAGGCTGTATCTCAAGAACGGTGATAGCTAGAGAGTTGAAATTTTCACAGATGATGTATTTCTATTGCCGCTATAACAACAAATACTAAAAATAAAATAAAATAAATATTTAAGGGGGGCTCCCATACAACAAACATGATTTTTTTACCGTTTCTTGCTCGATACTAATAACGTTGCCTTATGTTGCATAGATAATGGTACGGAACCCTTCGTGCGCGAGTCCGACTCGCACTTGACCAATTTTTAATATCAATTGACGTTATTATTGTTGTTATTATGCATTTTTTTTTTTTTATTTGAAGAAAAACATGTTTTACGCCTTTGAGGGACATAATTTTTACTATATTTTTTTTTAAATTTTATTTGATATTACATTAACTTTGAGGGAGCGTGTTGATATTAAATGTGATACTAATATCGATAGCGATACTATTAAAGGTGATTATTTCAATACTGCACTACACTATGGTATCAAAAAAATATTAATAGTGTCGAGGAAAAAAAACTAAATCAATGTAACACTATTTATATATTATTTATTTGTCCAGCTAATTACTTGGGTTACCTGTCTAGCAACACATAGCTATAATAACTAACACATCGAATGTAAATGTTGTATGCACATCTTATATCTAGTACAAGTCTTGTGTTAACTATAATGCGGTAATATGTAGTAATAAGCACTATCAAGAAGCTGAATGGTATGACCTGAAGAAAACGTTCGATTGCAGCAGCAAAGCTTGTTTAAAGTGGTGACCTCACAGCGAGCCAATCTGCCAGTTACAACTAGTATGATTACACCTACATATTAGATACTAAAAGAATTATATTGTTTATGGAATAATTTTAACTAGATCCAGTAAAATATTATGATCATTTTCGATTTATTACTCATCGAATTAAATGATACAATGATTTTACATGTTGTACCGGTGAATTATATCTACAAGGAGGACTAAAAATGTAATTTCCTCGACACTAACTGTTTGTACGTAATAATGTTGTAAATAATATGTATTTAATGGAAAGAGCTACAATAAAACAAACACATTAAATAGAATTCGGTCGTTTGATTGTCAGTGGAGCTATGTTAATATCTGAAGATGATGTACTACCTAAAGATTCATCTGTGTCTGTGTCTAAGTCACGATCTAAATTTGATTCTAAATGAATATCCCTCAAAGAAGCAAGATTAGCGAGATCACTCGGTTGCCAATATAATTCCGCTTCATCAATTTGTGATATTTCATCATCAACTGGATCATTCTCTGGATCCTCAAGGTATACCTCGCTAACTTGTTGCTCATCACTCTCTCTCTCGGCTGTACTATCTTCGCTGTCTTTTTCTTCCGCTTCCAGATCATCGTCATCGACGTCAGCGTCATATTGTCGGTCGTCGTAGTCATAATCTAAACTTAAGTTTAACACACAATCAAAGTCTTTATTTACACATTGTACATCTAGACGAGCCTCGCGAGGCTCAAGCCGTCCCTATATGGATTTATCAGAAGAAGCACGCGCCTCGTCAGTAGGACGAGATACCTGAAATTAACAAACATATTTAAAAAATTACTGGTTCAAATAGAAAACATTAAACTCAGTGTAAAAAAGACCATAAGATTTGAAGAAATTATTTCCATTGATAAGATTAATATTTTTGTGCTTGAACTTCAAAACTCTTAGATTCCTAATATAATAACAGACACGATATGACACTCACAGTGTGTTTTCGTCTGAGCACTCAATATACTCTTAGATTAAACCTGCTTCTATATATTACGTAATAAAAAACTAGGAATTATGAAAAAAATTAAACATTCGTAGATATGTTGCATTAAGATCTGAATAATAATTAACCTAAAGAACACACAATGACAAGTACCTAGCTATTGTAATGCAGCCTCAAGACCGCTAATGATGTATGGTCTCTAACATATAATGTCATCACTATACCGCTACTACTGTGATCAGGTATGTATATGAATCAGATCGCTATTAAGAACACCCCCTAAAGCAATACACAAGATTCTATTTAAAATATTAACTGCCACGAGCGGCTCGTATACAATATACACAATGGATTAACTTAACTTTTAATGCTGAAAACGAGCTGACACCTATATTTTATTAAAGTTTATTTAAATCTGTACACGTCAAGGTTTGCCGATATAATTGATTTAAGAAATTATGAAGGAATTCTCTAAATAGAGACTTACAATCTACATTAAAATAACTATATTATTAGGATATTATGACCATTACCATAAATTATTAAATTAATGTGTCAGGTCAATGATTAAAATTAGATATAGATAATAATCTATGTCGATTTGTGAAATTGCAACATAACCATCTTGTGTATAACTTTTGTGAAATGAATGAAAGGGAAACATGAATATTGAAATATGTGTTTTATTCTCCCGTGAAGATACAAAATCATAAGAAAACTCTGCGCGCTCATAAAGTATATAATGAACATGCAAAAAGAAAATAAAAAAGCTGCGAAGCCAACAAGCACCTGTAATCACCTCAGCGGGCAGCGAGCTCCTGCGATACATCGAGGGGAACGCTTTCTCCTGGAGAGTGTACTTGGTCCTTGTGAGCCAGTGAGGGCATGTCACTACAGGGTTCGGCTTCTTACGTCCTCCGTTCACGCTGCTATGTCTACGGGCATCTTTAGAAGCAAGCCCACACAGGTCAGACACCGCTATCGGAGACGGCGCAGATCCTCTACGTCGTGTCCAACTCTCCTTAGCAGACAATGTTCGCTGCAGGAACTGCGGTAAGGCCGAACTTATTTCACGGACTTTCTTTTCCTTGGGCACTGTAATAAATAGTCACACATTTATCGCATTTCTTTACTTTATTTAAGATGAAAGAAGCTTACGTGCAACAGAGATAGTGAAATTCTGTGAATAAATAATAAACTTACCAAAAACTCCTACTTCAGCAGGCATTGATTTTCTGCGACGTAACATGGGGTCGCAATCAAGACTCGATAATTGCACCGATGTCAGGTTCTCCCGCAGTTGACTCCCCACAGCAATAGACTCCCTTCTTTTGGGATCACTGTCTTTTCGTAAACCACGCGGCAAATCTAACGATTCAAGACAATAAGTTTGTGATGTGCCGGCGACAGCTTCACTCTTATCTATATAAGCTTTGGCGATCGAAGTCTTAAATTTTCCGTCTTTCCAGAATGTTCCTGTGTCTAGTTTTGGCAAATCTATCCTAAAACGAGATGTATGTATAGCATCTTCTTTACTAGTGTGAAGTGAGCGAGATTTAAGTGAATGATCTCGTGCGGCCTCTAGTGGTGGGAATGTCTGTTGTCGCACCAGTTTCCAGGTGCCTCCTTCTTTGATAACTGTGTTCAGTCGTGTTGCCTGTGCCGGGGTGGTAATTGAAGCTATAGATGTATCAGGCATCAGCTTCTCTGAACTTAGGAACTTATCTGGCGTTTCATGTACGTGTTCACATTGTTCGCTAACACTTAATTGTGAGTGTATAGAGTGAGCACTGCTGGCCGGGCTGGTGGCTACAACTTTCTGTGGTTCCACTACAACGGCTACTTGTATTTTGTCTGCTTTACTTTTAAATTTGCTATCCTGGAATACATTTAGTGGTACAGAAAAACGTCGGAGTTGATCTTTCAGTGAAACTTGTTTCACGACATTAAGAGAACTTCTACGCGGGGGCAAAAGTAACTCTGAGCTGTCAGATATGTTTGTTTCTGAGCCAACGTCTAGTTCATCTTCGATAATATCAGCGTCAGATATTTCAGTATGCGTCTCTTCAGCTTGCTCCTGCGCTACAAGGGTGTCCCATTTGTTCTGATTATAGATAAGATTTTCTAGCATCTGAGAGGATAAGTTATTCTTTAGGAAACGGTCCCACTCCTTTATAAGCGGAGTTACGACAAATTTGAAGAAGCCTGAAAAAAGTAATGATGTCAGTAACACTGTGAAAACACTTAGGGCTAATTTAAGATCAGGTTCATAATGACGCCACTAAAATATATTGAATATAATCATGAGTGCATACGAGAAATCATCGGAAGTTACCAGTTTGTATCTTCGGTATGGAGATGGTATGTCTGTCGCACAACGCCGTCACAGGTAAGTTAAGTTTCCTCTCGTAGTCACCCTGTCGGAAGAATTCCTCACACACTTTGAGACTCCACTTTCGGCTGATCTGCCAAGGTCGACAGGGGTTAGATATATCGGCGCATTTAAGCGCTATCTGTAGCACGAGGTGTCGGTGTTCAGCCGTCTTCAGATCTAGCGAATTCATGTCCAGGTGACACTGTAACAAACACACCTTGTTATATTTTTCAAATATAAAGTAACGATAACTTTATGGCTATCTTTCGTGGATTGATAAAAAATAATAAATCTCGTCATAGAATAACGTAAAGGCAATCATAAACGTATTATATAATAGTGACCAATGAATATTTCATATAATTTCATGATCATAATATTATTATGTAACCTTACATTCAAGGAGTGTCGTTAATAAATCTATAATAGAATCCATCACTACTGTAACTGACTACAAATGTGTGTACATTGTGATATATTAATACAGAATGCTATTTATTGACGAGAAATTCAATTAGAATGTGAACAATCGACGCCGGGATTTAAAATTTAATATATGTTTGTAAATTGCTGTAAATATAAATTACGCCAACAAAGGTAACAATGATAGTTAAGAAATATGGTAATTAGTTGAAGGGATTGTTGATGAAAATTGTGTAACAAATTCTGTATTAATCCAATTATGTAGAAATGGTTTTTCAGATCTCAAAATAATACTATCTCTCTAAATATAACCGTTTGAACGTTATTACTTAATTAGTGTTTCATAATTACATCGATGTGTTAGTCAAAATATTGTTATTTATAAAACAATAAAATCTATATGTTGAAATGAATGTATCCATTATTAATGTAAGGCAACCTAGTTATCGAGGTGTCACCTGTGATAGACATATTAAAATGTAACAGGTATAGTGGTAAGTAATCACTTGTAATACAGTACAGTTATTGAACGAATGCTTATATTATTCGACATACATGTGTAAATAGTTTATTCCTAGTTACGTGTGTATTTATGTGTATAACTGTTTTGTGCTGACCTCTTTTCTTTGTTTTCTACAAATGTAAAATATATGTGGGATTGAATTATTGGCAAATGTGCCACAAGTGAGACATAAATAAATAGCAGAGCGAGTGCATCGGCCGCGTCCGGAGAAAACTTGGTCAATTTTAATTAATGTGTTCAATTTGTTTTAGTGAGAACATTTGTATTAATTTCACATTTATTACATACAGTCCGCAGAAGAACTGACGGACTTCTTTTACTTTCAAAATGGCATTTGCAGTCAGGCCTCTACTGCCGGCCCTTCCGGCACAGTCCGACCCTGATACCATCACTTCTTTATTATAATCCTAGAAATTGAATGTGTAGAAAGAAGTTTCTAAAATATTTACTTTGGCAATCTCGTAATTAAATATTAATTAAATAATTCTTAAGAGAAATAACATTAAGAAATATTCCTCTTTCGAAGAATGTTAATTTATTTATACAGAAATTAAAAAATAACACACAGACAATAACTGCTGCACTTATAACAAATTACAACATGTACATCGGCAACACTGTCTCACTACTCTGTGGGGGACAAAGTTGTCCATTTTGTTTCATCAAATTACTCTGTGATACAAAGTTGAGGACAACTTTGTATTGTAATAGCCAATCTTATAGTACGTTTACTCGAAGCACTATTACCCCAGCGCTATCCAATCTCGCTCTTTAAATTTTACACCTTTAAAGTTACGAGTTCATGGGATAATTGGTTTAATATTGAGATAGTGACAACCTTGTATTTTCGGGTCGGTCATCAGCTATCACCGTTCAGCCTAGTAACACACGAACGAACGGATAGCGGAGCGTCAGTAATAAGGGACCCCCGTTTTATCCTTGGCACGGAACCCTAAAAATGAAATATGTAATGTCACATCATATGATAAAACACAATGTTAGGCCACGTGTGTCTAACAGAACTAGCCGGGCTGACATCGACTTACATAGAGCTGATATAACTGTATAATATGTGGTTATGTATAAGTTGTTTGATACTCGTATGATCATAATAAAATGCTAACATTCATCGCGTCTGCTACTCTTGCAAAGCCGGGGGTGTTTGCTATGAAATATATATCAATTCTGGTTACGTAAAATACATGATTTAATTTACGTAATTTTTCTGTATATATAGGCAATATATACAGAATGGCAGTCAATTTAGGTAGTGAGGTAATTAGGTGGATTGTTACGACTCCGTTGTAGATGTGTAGGTACGTATAGATAGCCTTGTATATGGTACAACTTGGTGTTGTAGAGAATAAGGCGACATTATACCTCCACTAACTATAAATAAATTAAATATTAGTTACTGTGTGCAGATAGATCTGATAAAATGTAAAAGCCAGTGAACTTTGTCAGCGTGTGGTCACAAACTCTCAACACACGGAACAATGATGGACGATTATTACAAAGTTTGGTTCATAGTGGCTTTGGGGGTACACCGTACTAAAGTTCATGAAGGTATACTTCTACTTACGTTACAGTTTATAAGCTAATTTTTGCATAAAATGACAGGGCAACAGTTATTTGTTTCAAATAGATGTACGTATGTACATTAATACAACTTTTATGTGTAGTGTCGATAGGTTGTAACCCATTAAAATATTAATTATTTAAATGTATATTATTGTCTAAATTCTTAAACAGCAGTGAAATGCAATTTAGGTAATAGTAAGTACACTTTGGTACATGATTACACCTAATCATTTATTTATCGTAGGTTGGATGGGATCCAAACAGATGTTACAACTAAGGCGAGGTCACTACTTATGCATTTCAAATCACACAATATTTTATCACAACTACCAATTATTTTTAACTAAGAAGCTACTAATAGCCATAATTAAGAAAATAAAATGGCAGACTGTACAAAGCAATGCCAGGTAAACTAGTTCTAATGAAACAGGTAAGCTCTTTCACTAATATACAGCTATTGTTATAGGGAATAACTTAGCATACGTTGATTTTAAAAAGAGATGAAGGTTCCGTGATATTACTGCAATTTTACATTTCGTAGTTTACAAACGCTAATCTGATTTAAATTTTATAATGATAATAGATAACAAGTAACAGTTTATAAAAAGTTCATGTGGAAATTATGTAAACCGCGCAAATAAGTTTATCATGGGACCAGAGGACATTGAGTAAAATGTCCATAAAAACACTCGATTTTGTGATAGATTACATCAATTTAATATGTTTATCACGTAGTATTGTGAGCGTTAAATATAAAACTATAATACGTTGTTAACAGCATATATTATGTTAGTGTACACGTCACTCCAGTATTTATCCGATCTACATCCCAAATAGTGGTAACACGGTCATGGAGAGCGTTGGTCTCAGTCGGGGGCGCCAATACATCACGTAAAGACCGGACATATACCCTCCTCCTAGCATACACTCTTGTGTTTCTGATCCAAACAATCCTGAACGAATAACACTAACATTTTAATCTACTATTAATTAAAATTTAAAAGAGAAAGCATTCATTTCTTAATCAATACTAATAGTGAATTTGTGGAACTAAGAAATCAGTTATTACGTAATCCATCCGAGAACTTGCGATAACTTGAGTAGGTATAATCTGTAAGCCTAAGTACCGCGAACGAGAACCGTGAAGTTTCCCTTATCTAAATATTAGTGTACAATTTGAAACTGAGACTTTCAACATTAACTAACTGTGAAGTATTCCATTGAATTAATTTATTTATATAAAATTTTACGGTAACTTTGTTTCAAAATATACCTTTATTAATATAAATTTTCAATTAATAATATATTAATACATAATATAGGTTTTATACACGAACTTTACTTAATCTACGTTTTAGGCCGGGGCTCCATTAGTGCGTTGCGCTGCGTTGCGTGGTCGCAGCGTCGTCGCTGCGTCGTTTTCCATACATTTTTTTATGACATGCTCTATTAGACCGTTGCGTCGTCGCACGCGATGTTTCAACGGATCAACGGACAAGAGACGAAGCGGGAGGGAGGGTGATGCGCTGCGTTGTCGGAGCGCCGCTGCGACGACGGACAGTGAAGCACTGCTAGGTGAGTGAAGGATGAACTGAGACGCAGCTGCGACGGCGTGCATACCCTTTTGCGTTGCTTTGTCGCAGCGTCAACGCAACGCAGGTTTAGCATACAATGCGTCGTTCCGCTGCGACAACGCGACGCAACGCAGCGCAACGCTCTAATGGAGCTTCGCTCTTACTTAAAATTATATTAGACGGGCCTCTTGGTCGAGTGGTTCATATAGCGGACTGCCATTCACGAGGTCTCGGGTTCGATTCCCGGTCAGGACAATCATTTGTGTGATGTTTTTAACTGTCATACAAATGTTTGTACTGCGTCTGGATGTTTACTATGTATTATAAGTATGTATTTACAAAAGAAAAGTAGTACATGTATTCTATCCGTATTCTAGTACCCATAACACAAGCATAATAATAAGCTTAGCTTGGGACCAGAGGACGTTGTGTGAAATGTCCATGAATATTTATATATATATACTAGCTGACCCGGCAAACGTTGTTTTGCCATACAAAAAAAGAACCAAAAAGGTTTGAAAAATAGATGTTGGCCGATTCTCAGACCTACTGCATATGTATGTAAAATTTGAGAAGAATCGGTCAAGCCGTTTCGGAGGAGTACGGTAACTAACACTGTGACACGTGAATTTTATATATAAGATATATATCGTATGTTTATATACTAGGTGTCGCCTGCAATTTCGTACGCGTGGAATTTAGAAAATAAAAGAGCCACAACGTTTAAAATTATACAACAAAGCTATCCTTATGAACCACTCTATCTATAAAAGAACACAGCATCAAAATCTGTTGCGTATTTTTTAAGATATAAGCTCACATACAAAAATAGCGAGTTTGTTTTATTATAAGTAAGGATAATAATTAAACTTTACTGTTGAAGTCTTATCATAATTATCATCGCGCTAAAACTGAACAGCGAGGCAGTTACTAGGTAGTAACATGATATAGTGTCACGGGAACCAGACGTAGTGGCATACAGTTCACAAAACATGTTACCTATGTAGTGTCACGTTAATACAAAACATATACGCTACCACTAGATTAAGTGCTATCAATTACTAAATAGTTGCTACTTGTAGTCTGTGTCGATAGGTACTAATTAACGTTAGGTAATACGACTGTACTAACAAACAGATTGTTATGTAATGATTAGATAATTGATCTGCGGCTTTGTCAAGTGTACATGTCGTTAGGAGTGGTGACACATTACACTCTTCATTACACCTCTTCTTCTCAGGGTGAATCTACGTAGATATCACATGTCACTGTAGAAAACTGTTCGTGTGGTGACGGATTGAGAATACAAGTGTCACCACCGCATTTCCTCCCACAGGATGCTGTAAAAGTGTGAGAGACGGGAAACTCGAAAATAAACCCTGTGTGACACCCCTGGTTAGCATCGCTCAGTAGACCATAATCCCTCCTAAAGTGGAGGAGGCGCGTGCCCAACAGTGGGAAGTTAATGGGCTGTACAGAAAAAGAGAGTGTGGCAACTGACATCACTGGTTACCCTTCAGCATTATAAGATCACATCTAGACATAAACTAACAAAATAATACAAATAACCTATGCTTACTGTTACTTGATTTGTGATACACATATTTAAAATGGTTGCTAAGGTATATAATATGTGCTATGGAATTCTTCTTTGGGGGAAAGCTGTGCGGACATTAATCGGATATTTGTGCTCCAGAAACGCGCTGTTAGAGCTATATATAACCTAGGTCCTCGGGATTCTCTAAGGGAGAAATTCAAAGACATAAATATTTTAACGGTCGCTTCGCAATATATATATGAAAATTTATTGTATGTTCATAAAAATATTCATAATTTTACAAAAAAAGCGACCACCATAATGTTAATACAAGGCATAAACACAATATTGTGATGCATGTAACCCGTCTCCACAAAATATGTAACTCTTTCATGGGTCATTGTATACGATTTTATAATAAACTCCCTATTGATGTAAGAGAATTTAATACAAAATTCTAAATTTAAAAAATTCATTAAAACTAAATTATGTAAAAAGGCGTATTATAAAATTTCTGATTATATTAAAGATGATAAAGCTTGGGAGTAAGTTGCTCTGGAGCAATACATATTCTATATTGTAAAGTTATTAGCATTGTAAGTATAATTGACATTTAATTTAAAAATATTGATTTGATTAAAAGCTCTGCTGAGTTTCTTACGCCGGTTCTTCTCAGCAGATTGCGTCCTGAACAGGTGGTAGGGAAAAAAAAATAAAAAAAATTGGACATGTCATAAGCACATAATTTTTCTGAAAAATGATGTCTACGTGATTAAATGATTTTTCATTTCATTTCATTTCATATACGTAACGAGTACGTGGGTAAGCTGAAAGTTTTCCAATAATGGTCAATATGTCTCTCAAGCAGTAACCAGCTCAGATTTAATCAGACTCAAGTAGAATCCAACGATATTGTACTGTATCTATGTTATTATAGTATTGTACAACATTCATGTGCGCCTTTGAAATGTTGTTAATTAATTTAACGACGACAGCTTCAAGTTAGATCTAGTTAGATTTGTAAAAAAATAACACACGAATATCTAACGACTAGTTATGATCTCTGAATTAAGAGCATTAATATAACGGGAGTTGATATTATAAGCGCGACACCCGCTGAAAAACGTACGACATGAATGCTCATACTCATTGTCTATACGGACGCTGTTATGTTACCACCGTTAGTGTGCGCGAGGTGATGTTGGGCAGGGTGTGCCTAGTATACTCGATAAAGAAAACAGCGTGCGTAACAGCTGTTGTTGGTTTAATAATCTGAATAACAATTAGTTTGTAACATGTTTATGTTTTGTGAAACTTCTTACTGTAAAATGTAAACAGCTACGGGTAGCTTAAGTTTAAAGTTGAAACTATAGCAATACTGTTTTTATAGTCAAAGGCAACAATGCTAAATAGTGTATTTTGATATTCTAATAAGAAATGTTTATATGAATGACGCCAGATGGCCGGAATATAGAACACATCGACCTAGAGTCTAGAGTACCTTATGAGACAAGGGTACTAGAGTGAGAATGGCCTTCAAAGTATGGTATGAAAAAACAAATCACAGAAGAATAACATTCACGTAGGCACATATTTATAACAAAAATTTGCTCATATGATCTGCATGCAATGCAAAGTTTCTATCCCTGTCACCGGTTTAGGACTTGTAATCCGCTCTTTTGTTTTAGTCATAACATTTTTTTTGCATTTAAAATATACTATATTATATCTTATATATAAAATTCACGTGTCACAGTGTTAGTTACCGTACTCCTCCGAAACGGCTAGACCGATTTTTATGAAATTTTACATGCGTATTCAGTAGGTCTGAGAATCGACCAACATCTATTTTTAAATTTTTTTTTTAGTATGGCGAAACAACGTTAGCCGGGTCAGCTAGTAATATATAATATTAAATATCAATAAAATAGTTAAGGGTATTTTTACGAAGGTTGAAAACCTCCCCGATGAAGCTTTCAATAAAATTAAATCGATCCGAGATTATAGAAACAAAAAGAAAATCAAAAAGCGTTCCACTACGTGTGAACTTACAAATGTGAAGAATGGGGATCGACCACCAAGACCAGGTGACTACTTACACGAAATTACGATAGTTTCACCAAAATATTGTCAAAATAGAAGCTAAAAAACATAGATTTCATAGCTTCCATTTTAACACTATGTTGTAAATAAAACAACAAAGTAACACCCGATTTTACAAACAAACTAATTGAAGGTCTCATTGAACGAAAATGTAGTTAGGCACGAGTTGGGAGCTCTGCTAAACTTAAATTACTGTCACAGACCCTGCACAAATTTGAAGCGCAATGATAAATTATCGGAATGACAATCTATAGTCAAATATCAGATATGTGCTCCAGGGACACGCATATAAAACTACAATGTAAACTGAAAGATAGATATACGCAAGTAAATTGTAATATTGAAATTTTAAATCAACAATTCAAGTGAAATGAATAAGTTTCAGATTGTGAGTCCGGGGACCCACTTCGAGCGTACACAAAAACTTTCCTTCTTGAATCGTTTGAATGACAGAAATTGAAAATAAATAGAAGTGACGTCATGGGTCATGGGCGTGTTGTTCTTTCTTAAACTGTTATACAAACCGTTTACGGCGTAGTTGAAGCCTCTATGTAAGGTTTTCAACTGATATCCTTATCCCACCGTATCCTTACTAATTTATAAATGCGAAATACGGAATAATAACCAAAAATTTTGACGAGTTTAAGTGTTAATTTGTGTAACCAAACCATACCGCGATTTAAATACGTACGTACAACGCCATCTATCGAGTGGTATAGTACACATCTTTTTGTTAAATTGATTTCTAAATTCCACGCTGACGAAGTCGCGGGCAACAGCTAGTCTACTATAATAATTACATATGCCTTCTTAAATACTACCAAACTTCGACACTTGATGAACACAAAACGCATGATGTAATTCGTGAACTCATTTATTGCTGGTAAGGCGGCTCATTATAATGATGAGTGAAGAATAATGAAGACAAGGGTTTGTATTGAAAATGTATTTAATGTCATCTATCTATATAGTAGTGATAACTGTGGTGGACTAGTTCGATTGTGTTAGTTACACAATGAAACCTAACACCAAATTTGTCTACGCTCGAGTTTGTCGGCGAACATTTTCTAGAACATTCTATTAATCAAAGCTAAAACCAATCACTTGAACAACAAACAAACTAAATGAATTTCAATAACATATGGAGACACATTGTAAAGTCAATAAATATATCTCTGACATTGAATTTATATGCACTGGTATATTGTGTTTTAAATAAATATAACATGAAGTTAAAACATTCATGAAATATGGTACTATGTTAATAGATAGGTTTCTAGTAGGATTGTATGTAGCGGTTTCGAGTAGAGCACAGCAACTATTAGAAATAGATTGTGACAAATCAGAATCAGAGAGACAGCCCGATACAGAATCTATAATAATAAATATTATAAAGTTGAGTTTGTTTATTAGCTTGTACGCAACAATTTTAGAAACGTTGGTCAGATTTGAAAGATTCATTCAGTGTTGGATAGTACATTTATCGAGGAAGGCTATAGGATATATAACATCACGCTGCGACCAATAGGAACAAAGCATCAGTGAAAAGTGTTGCAAAAATGGGGATTTAATAAATTTTAAGCGTTGCAAAACATTCTAGATAGATGGTGTTGTACGTAAAAATACGATATAAACTCAATCGAGTGACGATTATGGTGGCCTAATTTGATTACTGAAAACACGACCGCAATAAGCTCAGTTGGCAGAGCTACGGAACGGTATTCCGAGGTAGTGGGTTCAAGTCCCGCTTGCGGTAATCACTTTTTCCACCATAATTTAATTTAATAAGTAAAAGCATAGCATGTTAATTGCAAAATTAATAAATTATTTTAAAATGGGCATTTTTTTTAAATTCCACAAGTACAATGTCGCGGGCAACAGCTAGTGAAATATATGTAAAAGGATTCCTTATTAGCTTTTTTATAATAATAATAATAATATTTATTTAGCCTTAAAATCATATACAGGTTTACACCATAATTATACATTCACAAGGTACTAGATCAATTTAAGATCTAACTTGTGTTATGGGTACCAGAGCTCTCACAAACATTTAACAATTTGTACTTGCGTCGTGCTACCCCGCATATCCCCGAATCAACACGCGTACATAAGTTCAGTATGCATCTATCAATGTATTAACCTATATAACGGAATCCATGAAAGTGTCCTTAACCCACTTGCAGTAGTTGGACTGATCAGAAATCTTGCACATATATCAAGGACCGATGACAATACAAAAACAAAAACCAATAAATAAACCTTAAAATAAAACGGTAAAATTTTAGCTCGAAAAGCAGATGGAGACGTGATTCAACACATACGTTGTATCGGAGACATTACTAATGTGTTGGAACCGTTATTCACATGATCTTATATATAAAATTCTCGTGTCACAATGATCGTACCCATACCCACCCCCGAAACGGCTTGACCGATTCTTATGAAATTTTATATGCATATTCAGCAGTAGGTCTGAGAATCGGCTACTATCTATTTTTCATACCCCTAAGTGATAAGGGTTGTCTACTCTTAATGGCGAAACAACGTTTGCCGGGTCAGCTAGTAGCTGTATATTATTATCTTATGGTAATAGTTACACTATTATTATTTCAAAACTTTCCTTGTTTACTGAAAATAAGTACAGTA
Source organism: Orgyia antiqua (assembly GCA_916999025.1). Classification (NCBI taxonomy): domain Eukaryota; kingdom Metazoa; phylum Arthropoda; class Insecta; order Lepidoptera; family Erebidae; genus Orgyia; species Orgyia antiqua. The sequence continues at coordinate 434,609 of OU779863.1, read as the reverse complement.
AAGCTGCTTAATATACATTACACACTATATGTATTTATACGTATCCACGCACCAAATATATAATACATATATTATGTCAAATAAGATGTAGTGTGCTTCATGTAATGCATGCATGCACGTTATAGACGTAAATTGGTTTACATCGTGTGGTCCGCTCTGAGTGCACCTTTTGAGCGACGTTATTAAGTTACAGTCGGCTGAACGCAAAGGGACACTGACAGCTCCGCCTGCATAAACATAACCAACTTAGTTCAACTTACTGTAAATACAACAATGTGTCAATAAGAACTTTGTTTGTCGTTACAATTTAGTTTATGTTAGAAACATCCAACATATACTCGTAGCTTATAAATGTTTCTATGACTTAAAAGAGTTTTATAACTATAAATTATATGAATAGATGTTTTAATAAGTTGACTAGCCAGTAGTAATGACATACTATTATTCTAAATAATGACATAATTTTACTTAATGATGGTATAATTTTATTTATTTTTGATTTAATTTATTCATATTGAAGTTATTATGAAATATTTCCTAATTTTGACATGCAATGAAATGTGAATAGTAGTAGGATTATATTAGGTACACTGACATGCTTTTAATATCAATCATTGACTATAACTAACGATGTTTAAAATAAAATGTATTTAATGATTATGTAGCTGTCACTTATATTTGCATGCTGTTTTGACGGCGAAACATGATGTTCTGTTTTAACTAAACACCAATAATATATTGTAACCATGTTTCAAGTAAATAAATGAATTGATTTGATTTGAAAAAAAAAACATATATCTATATTAATTTACAATACGTAATAACAGAAGCTGAATATAACTGGCAGTCGCCTAATTGATGAAATTCTACCGAATTCACAAGGAAATTGTTAGAAAAGGAATACATAATAACTATTCCCTATATGGACAAGTGTGGTCAGCGTACAGGTGAACAAAAACCCTCCCGTAGTGGAGGAGGCCTGTGCCCTTGGGTGGGACGTTATTAGGCTAAGACGAGACGAGGTTTAACGTAGAAACTCATCAACATGTCTTACTAAAAAATTATATGAAATTTAAGCTAGGGTTTGCGTTGTCCTTAATAAACAAAATTTTATTTTAATGAATTAAATTATAGTACTCTACCGACTGAGCTAGTGCGGCCGTGCCAACAGTAACCAATTCATCCACTACAATGTCACTCGAATGAGTCTACATTGCATTTTGATGTATGTGGTATTCCGAGGTCGTGGGTTCAAGTCCCGCTTGCGGTGATCACTTTTTCCACTATAATTTAATTTATTAAGTAAAAGCATAAGCAAGTCAATTGCAAAATTAATAAATTACTTTAAAACTTTATTTCGTTTAACAGTATTAGTACATATTTATTTACGAGATCTTTTCAATCAAGTTAATATTAAGATATTATCAGGATGTTAATATTATGAGAATATGTTACATCGTAATATACGTCCACCTATATGTATTCCCAAGGCGACTAGTTTACAAATTGTTGGCTTCATCTCAGTTTAACTTGCAGCAATATTGGTTAAAGTAGTTTAAACTCGCTCTTTCTATCTCTACATCAATCTGTATACTCCATCATGTACTCGTATAACTGTTTAGAAAGTTTATAATACAATTATCATTCGATACTTGAGAGACGCTCGCAAATTCGTCCATCCAAGCATTGTTCATCGATATCATGAAACTCAACATGTGGGTGGTTTAGTTAGGAGTTTATATCCTCATTGTGAGAAATAGAACGGCTACATGCATTGTATATGCTCAATCATTCAAACACGGGACTAAGTATAGAACAACGTAATATACCATATTTTTTATAAATCCAACCATAAAAGTTATTTTCACCCATCAAAGCTTTGTACTGTACGTAGGAACAGAGCTCTTTGGAGTAGCCGTTCGTTCATTTTCAATAAGAATTATAAATCTCATTGAGAGCGTTCAAAGGAAACTCTACTAACATTATACATATTATATTATGTTTAAGTAATAATATTATACACATGCTTAATAGGTTAACTGGGTACTGATAGAAAAATGTTAAATTGTAAATAAAACCATCTCATAATCCGAAGTAAAAAAGAGAAGACAAACTCAATATTAAACTCAATGCGAATAAGTCTAGTCAGCGAGGCATATCACATCAAAAATTCTGACTAAATGGAGGAGGTCAGTGCCCAACAGTAGAACGTTATAGGGCTGGAACTTCACTATGAGGAAGCTTCACTCTCCTAGAGTGCAGAGTTCTAGGTTATCATTATATTACGTTGATATGTAGTGATGAGAAGTGTCAAGCGAACGAAGTGGCGAGCAACAGCTAGTAACAAATGTAATTGAACAAGTACATCAGTATGTAGGACATTGTACGAGTGATGAAGCCAGTATGTCGGCACCATGACGCTGTGTACATACTCCTAATCGCCTCTGATCTCTAGTACGCACTTCTCATTGTTTATTTATTTGTTCTCAATCCGCTATGATTTATACAATAATACGTCACCACCCCATTTACATATCCCAATTAAATATACAAGGAACATTTTTATTTTACACGGATACAAGTTAATCTATATGGCGCTTATATATTCAAAACTAGCTGCCCCGGCAAACGTTGTTTTGCCATACAATTCTGTATAAAATAAAATTTCATCAAAATCGGTCCAGCCAATTTGTAGCCTATGTGTTATTCTGATGTATAAGCTATATTGTGGTAAAGTTTCATTCAAATCCATTCAGTAGTTTTTACGTGAAAGAGTAACAAACATCCATACATACATCCATAGTTACAAACTTTCGCCTTTATAATATTAGTAGGATATACGTAAAATGTTCAGCTCTATTTTCACGTTAGAGAGGTAACATGTTTAACATAAAGACAGATGGACAAAGTTGTAGTAGAAATACTAAAATCATAACCTTTTATGGCCAGTATTGTGTCCAGCAGTGAACGTAGCCAACACACAATATGTTATTATTAAACTCTGGGTACGTTTACCTAAATCAAACGTAAAACAATGCAACACTATAAAACATTTTATAGTACAAGTATTTTTAGGTTAACTGAAAGTAGTGACGTCATTGCACACGAGCCGGTGATGCTCAATGTTTAGTTTTAAAAGTAATAAATTAGTGCAAAATAAGGTCGCGGTTTCAGTGCCGGCCGAGGTAAACATACGTTGATTTAATGATCCCGCGGACAATCCTATATAATGTGAGTCGTTTAAATGTCTCAACTAATTTTGAAAGAACTTGTTATGTAGAGAGCAGACTCGCAGGATTATCTGATAGACTATCTGTAGTATCAGCAGAAATTTAAATAACATTGTCTGTTATGTGATTAGACGTATGTATGTACAAATATATTAGAATTCATGTGTAGGTACACAATTAAAAGGGATTTGATATAATACACAAACAAGGCTTATTTTTATGGTAACCCTCACACAATATTTTAGGATCCCTCTACATGACTTTCGCGTTGTTAGCGAATATTCTTTCTTAGTGTTCCGTACTGAAATGTAAAACTGTACCTTATTACTGTGGACTGTATCTTATGGGTAACTAGATAGTAAATTCTTTATTCTAATAGAAAATTCAAAACATATGTACCCCCCCACCGGTGCTGCCACTAGCGGATCTTTTTTTAATCTTCCCAGAAAAAAGGTTAATGGAACTAAAATAATGATCTAAACTATAAAATGAAGTCATCTTGGAGTTTAACTAAAGAGTATAATAATATAGAGTTTGACATCTTTTTGTTGTTACCTACGTTCTTCGAAACGTCGTTATCGGCGACGCAATTACCCATGTGCGACAAAAGTACCTATCTGCCACTGTTACTGTGTAAGGTTATAATAATATGTTTTATGTTATGTATAGGGTTTAATAAGAATTAATAGTGTTTAATACTATGTTTAGTTTATACAAATCGATGTCGCTCAGTAGTAATCCAATAAGAATATTTTGTACTATCATAATTACGTAACTTGAAATTATGATTGTTTATTATTTAATGTGTAAAGTTTTTATATTCTAATTTTATGATTATTATTTTTGAGCTATATGATGTAATAGGATAAGACCTATTAAATAAGGCACCATATGTAAAAATATCTTTAAAAATAAATATGAAAGGAGGGGTCTAAAGATTTCGATTAAGTAAAAATAATTGGTCAAGTGCGAGTTGGACTCGCGCACGAAGGGTTCCGTACCATTATCTATGCAACATAAGGCAACGTTATTAGTATCGAGCAAGAAACGGTAAAAAAATCATGTTTGTTGTATGGGAGCCCCCCTTAAATATTTATTTTATTTTATTTTTAGTATTTGTTGTTATAGCGGCAATAGAAATACATCATCTGTGAAAATTTCAACTGTCTAGCTATCACCGTTCTTGAGATACTGGGTGCGGAACCCTAAAAATCATGTTTGTTGTATGGGAGCCCCCCTTAAATATTTATTTTATTTTATTTTTAGTATTTGTTGTTATAGCGGCAATAGATATACATCATCTGTGAAAATTTCAACTCTCTAGCTATCACCGTTCTTGAGATACAGCCTGGTGACAGACGGACGGACGGACGGACGGACGGACGGACGGACGGACGGACGGACGGACAGCGAAGTCTCAGTAATAGGGTCCCGTTTTTACCCTTTGGGTACGGAACCCTAATTAGGAACAAAAGGGCTCTATTTTGCATGGTCCTCGCTACGGTAAAAGGCCGAGCCACCTAAGCGAGGTAATTTATCGTAGCAACATTCGCAGTCCGAAGCATAATCACCGAGCTCTACAATAGGAAGGAAATCGAAATCTGAAGACTACAACATCTTAGAAAAGAACCGGTGTTTTATTTGAAGTGGAAGTTTTCGCCTTTCACGCATTTAGGGGTGCGTGGGATACGGGTCAACCAGCGAGGTACTTGTACCTGTAAAGGCCCGTGTCACTAGTTTGGCAAAAGTCGGCTCCGGGTATTGGTCGTGCCCTGGTCGAGTCCGCCACAGTCGTAGTGTTAAAATTTTAAATAAATAAACGCGTGTCAATCTGTTAAAAGTGGTTTTATTTGAATAAATGTGTCCCGCAAGTGTTCAACAAATTGGTCTGGTTAGCCCTTATAAAAGCTATAAAATAAATAAATATTGAGAAATTATAGAACAATGATAAATATAAGAACACACGGAAATTTGAAATGTTCAACAAAATACTGAATATATTTTCATTGCGAACTTAATATTAGCCTAATTATTGCGAATTTACACGAAATCCACTGTAAGTATTGCTTTAGATAAATACAACATAAGGCCGTGGCAGCTGTATCCGAGAGTAAAGTACACCCACGTAAATACTTGAAGAGAATATGAAACAACGCTGTACTCGTATTTCAGATTATTTTACAGTTCATTAATAACGTATTGTAAGTAAAGAAAATACATTACTTTGTTTAAACACAAAAAATATGGAAATATCCTTAAAAACTTGAATAATTTTTAAAATTAATTGTTATGGGTTCTTGAGGAGTGTGCGAAATCTCACATCATTCTAGGTATCGGAACTGGGTGAAAATCATTTTAAAAGATTCCGTAATATAGATTAGTAGATAGATACGTATGAACACGATATAAATTTAACAAAAAACATGTTAAAAACATGAGGTTGTATAACATAATTTACGACATAATATGTGTTATGTATCAGTTGGTTCGTATAGCGCTACGGACGTCTACGAGAGTGCTACGCTACCTTCAAGTTATTATCTATAAGCGTCGCACAAACGGTTACGTGATGAGAACAAGGTTGCTTGGATGTGAATATAAACCTCGGCGTAAACACTCGCCATTCGCGCAGATTTATCTTATTTATATTTATTTACTTTTAATATTGAACACAAATGTTTCCACCCCATTTTTTCCTCTGGGTACAGTGCCAGCTATGGGATATTATAAGCAGTTAACACCTACTGTGAGAGCTGGAAAACTCGAAACTAAACCCTATACCAAGACGCATGGTCAGCGCGACACAGTAGATTATAATCCCTCCCGAAGTGGAGCAGGCCCGTGCCCAAGAGGGAGATATTATTGATCTGGGGAGAGAATTAGAGAAATTGAAATAGACACATAACTTATGTTTTCCTAGAAATGAATGGGCCTAGACTGTAGACTGACACACCATAGCCACTGAAAGCAGTTACTAACGTCACATACATTAACTAAGTAAATGATAAATTAGAACGAGCATAAAGTAAGCGCCTAAAGGGTTCCGTTATTTTATAGAACATTAAAAACATTTTAAGCAAACAACGCCAAGTTGCCCGAAACCGTGTTTTTGCGAAAACACAAACATTATTCGACCAAAACTCTACTAATATTTGTCTACATATGAATTTAACAGCAAAAATATACGAGAAATGAATATAACCAAGACCTTCATTCCAAGAATTACAAATATAAGCCGTACGCTTAACATATTTCCTTTTACAGATCTAAAACAAAGTAATGAGAATGACATTTAATTAAAATAATAATGAGAGAAACGTAAATCGTTCATAATACACGTGTCCGCCTCGTTGCGAGCGTTTACTTGTAGCCATAAACTGATTATTTGAATCACCATCCCAAGTAGTACAAAGTTAAGCCATGTATAAAACAGTAGGTACGAGTACGTAGAACTCACAAAAAGATATTCTAGTAAACAATATTCTTACTCCGTAGCAGTATAATAACGATTATAATACTAGTACGCGGATTATTGTTAATTGTAACCTAATAATACCATGTCAAGTATTTTCTGTGGCACAAATTAATTTTGTGTAATGTTGGTGGCAATTTTACGTGCATAACTAAACTTAACTAAAAATGATAACGACTTTTGAAATCGACGAATTAAAATCTTTAGACAATAAAGGTTTTATAACAAGAAAGTTCAGTTAACATTGCCGAATTGTGTTATCAACACTATCAAAATTAGTTTTTTAATTAAGTTTAGTTTAGTTGTGCGCGTAGAGTTGGTATATTTGTTGATAATTTTGAACCTGTAGAACATAGTTAAGGTAGCGTATTATAATAGGACAACAAGGAAAAGGTATTGAACGGCCACACTTGTGCTATACATTATATAAGAGTGGTACCTTACCTTGCACTTTTTCTGAAAAGTAAAATCGATGTGACCTTTCAACTTTAAAATTAATGAACTTAGCATTAATTTGGACAAGTTACACTTGTATCAGGCTGCATCCTTAATTCTGTTAGCAATAAAATATCGCAGAGCCGCCCAGCTTATATAATGACACAATATCAAGAACTAAAACAAGTTATAATGTTACCTTGAATTGTGATAGGTAATCATGTTGTTTGGTGATGTCCGTGGCCAGGATCAAGGAGCTGATCTGTTGTTCTAGTTGAGGTCGCGACTCTTCCATGTGATCCAGCAGACCACTCTCGTGCAAGCAGCTGATTGCTGAACGCCAATGATGGTTCTCCAGAACCGATGTGTTCTGAACACAATAATACCGTGATTAGTATTTACCGAGTCGAGTAACGGGATTGATATTTGTGTACAACACTAGCTTACATTCTCACATGTGACGATTAGGTATACTCGTATTTGTGTTATCATCATACTACGTTTGTGTATTTTACGTTTAGTAATAGGTACGCATGGCGCGGTTCTTCTCTTTCATATGGAGTCAGATGTGGTAAGTTTCTGAGTAAGGAAGTAATTTATACATATTTTATACAAAAAAGTAGTAATGAAAGCAGAAAGCTCAGTTTAGGATCGGAGAACATGACGCAAAATATTCACGAACATTTCATTATATACCTATAAGTTTACGTTTTAAAGGTTGACAGATGAATGAAAGCTAATGTTAAAACAGATGTACTCTTTCATATTTCAGAGATAAGTACAGTCTATTTGCTTTGTGTATATTTATATCTAATATCTAAGTGATCTTTACACAAAGGCATCCTTATCGAGGGACGAAATGTAGGCGAGATACAAAGCACTTGTCTCCATAAATATCAACGTATTGTGTATCAAATTTACTGAATAATTGTTACGTGAAATATCCCAATAGATAATAATTGCAGGAAGTCCGTGCCCAACCGTGGGACATTATTGAAGAAGGGAACGGAACACTTTCAGTAATTGATGAAGAATATGCCACAGGCAGACAGTCAGACACACACTCAGACAGGTATATGAAACTTATGAGACCGATAACACCTGTCTTATCAGTTGGGGGTTCAAAAATTGAAAATATTTATTGAAGTTAGTAAATTAGGTTTTTTTGTTATTAGTTCTAAACAAAACTGACAACAACGCAAAAAATATATTTTCAACTTTTTTTTTACAGCTAATTTAGAAAATGGACATCTCGAGATATTAAAGTGCACAATAGAAATATCGCGTACACACAGACAGACAGTGGATCAGTACTGATACAATATCATACATTCACGAGTGTATCGTACACAACAAAGTAGATATAAATGACATATAATTAATTTTATAAATGGTTGTGACACTAGCAAGCTGGTGACGTATCATTTAATTAACTGTTATCAACGTTCATTTTTAACTACAATCACTATTAAATTATTATTACGATGATTTTACAGTACATAATTGTGATATATAGTGCAATTCTTATATTTTTTTAGTCGGTGCAAAGAAGCAGGCGATATTCATTTCCTTAGCTGACAGATTACTTACTGATGGGCAAAATGGGGAGGTGACATTTTTGTTCATAATCAGTCACCTCATTACAACGTTAGTATGAAAGTAACGAAAATAAAGTGTACTAATAATGTACAGAGAAGCGTGAACGCGTTATATATTTATAACATAGAATCCTTATATCCCCGTACAGGTTGACTATTGTGTGTATATTTGTGAGTGAGGTGTTCAAGTTCGCTGAAACTACGCTTTGACACGAGATCATCCTGAATAATCCTCATATACATGAAATACTATTACTTTGTTTTAACAAGCAAAATAGCGAAGCGCTCACCATTTTTCACTGTAAAATCTAACTTAAGTTTAAGCCACTTTTATCTGCAGTACAAGTTAAGAATTAGATTTTAAACATACAAAGTGTATTATTTTATTTTTGGATATTATTCGCACCTTGCTTTTATCTCAGACACTTCACTTTTCAAATAACCTCGTATGTGAAACTTGTGTTTCTGTGTGTTTCCATTATCTTATATCAAGATGTAAAAACTGATAGGGAAAAATCAATTATTGCATTCTTTTTATAGACAAAAATGCCATGAAGACGTAAAATAAAACAGCGAACAGGATGCGTCATGATTTTGGAGTCAATACACCAACTTGATTTCAGTTAATTAAAATATAACAAAATTAGAAAAATATCCAGAGCACCAAGAAGCTTTCAAAAACTTCGGCAACAATGAAGACAAAGATTTATATGCAATGTTTACGATGTCCCTAATGTAATTGATGTGGATGCCGCTAGACTTCAAATATTTATCGACTCATACACACTTACATCTAATTAGCTTTAGATGAATGCCATTTACGACATTTTAAAGGTCTAGACAAACAGTAGATATTTTGGTGCCATAGTAACATCATTATGGTTACAGCATTTTAAACGTCTGTAAAAAAACTGGTTTGCTGTAACCTCCATTATTTCTGAAAGTAATTGACTTAGACTTATTTTTGAATTGACATTGACTAATCTTTATAGCTACGGTGAAAAGCTAAAAAAAAATAAAAATACGTTTTTAAAATCGTTCTCCTACTACTTATAGTTTCGGAAAAATGATTTTTTTTCTCATTTTTGGAAAATTTTTGGACTCTGGTGAACATTTCATGTTTTGGTGCTTACAGCAAATACGTTTTCCTACGTCGATATATAAAAATTAGCTTTTATACTATGAGGTACTTACCTCATAGTATAAAAGCTAATTTATTAAATATGATTTTAATAATATAATAATCATAATTTATTAAAGTTTAGGGGTGTCTGGCAGAGGATAGCAACCGTCATAAGTGTCCGGCATTGAATGACGAGTTTCTAAAGTTATTCCGAAGAAAATATAAAAAAAAATGAGCTTTGTACTATGAGGTAACTGAAACACTTTTTTTGCACCTTTACTAGCTGTTATCTGCCAAAGTAACCACAACACAAACTCTATATTCGCTGGTCGTTCTTACCTGTATAGGAAGGAGACATGTACAGCGAAAAATTGAACCTTTATAAAATGAGGTATGTCTGGCCGTGTCGTGGGCTCTTAGGCCATAAGGGAATGTTATCAACGTACCTACACAATATTTTTAAAATAAACAGGGACCTCATATTTTTTTACATTTCTTTCATTTTTATACACACAAACCTTGTCCTAAGTTACGTTACGTTCTAATATAAAACAGGAATTATCCAATTTGGCAATGTCATTGAATTTAGCTTAAACATGCGCAAGAGTTTCATTTTGGGAGTGTTCAATTATAATAATGCGACTACATACGTGATAGAGGTCAGCAAGATGGTTAGACGTTGCAATCAGGAAGGGTTGGTTCACCCCCGGGTGATCCAAGTCGTGTGCGATTGCTGCCAGGAGTGACGCTAAAATTTCTATCGGTTGTAGATTTTCTCGAATCTGTGGACAAAAGAAAGTGTTAAACGTTTTTCTGTATAATAATATGCTCGTAATACACATAAAAACCACTGAAAGGATTTTATTCATTATCAAAAGCAAATTAAGTGATTCATGAGGAAATTATATATATTAGTGTTTAAGGATTAAACATGCTTAGGTGATATGTTGATGTGGAGAGGATGGATGATAGACGATTAACGGAAGGCATATACACCGCGGTGGTACGTAGAAGTGCTGGGAGAATACGCCCGATAAAAATTTACCCCGATGTCCTTCAAAAGGGTCAAGTGCGTAGCACTTACAGCCGTCATGCATGCACTTAGAGAATTAGTTTACCTTGATGTAATACTCTGAGGGCATGCATGACCAGATGTATGATGAATGTGGATGAAGCCAAGGAAGTATGTTTGGAACGTTAAGATGATGATGCTTAAACATAAAAAACACAAAATGAGCGCAAAGTTATAATTTTGTCATTCCCTTTATAAAACATTACTTGCTTAATAAAGCTTTCATTTCTTTGCTCTGTTCTTGAAATGGCATCATATTAATACATCCGACCTAAGTTTTATATTTCCCGCTCCAAGATGATTTTATACCTTTTAAAGTAAAACTGGGCTAATGAAATAATATCCCAGCAAAGTTTATTTTAATTTAAAAGCATCAAGTTGTCTCTGACGTTGTTAGCTTGCTTTATAGTTCAACTGCTTGTTATAGTGCACTTATTTCATTGTTTGTCTTGTAACATTATTTATACTTTATATTATTAACAGCTTTATACGTTTTAATGATTACTTGTGATATTTTATAAGTGTTATAGGTGTAAATTTTAAACCCCAATCCTTTTCACTAAAGCATAATTTGCCCTACAAATATTATATAGCTTATACATAGATTACATACTATCACAATAAATGGAAGCAGCTGTTCTTGAGTTTTAGCGAGAATAACGAACACCTATTTGATTATATATGAAGAAGCCCCGCCGTAACATCTGAAAATGAATGATTCATATTTGTGTACAGGTATAATATTGATATACATTAAATATTGATACAAACTGGATCAATAGGAATCCATACACCAACATCATTCTTATGTTTAAATAGAAACACGGTGTTGATATGTATAATATAAAAGATCTCGGTACATCTATACATTTTTCTTTCCACCTTATGATTATGATTATGATATAGATCCGATAAAGTAGACATGTGTATATAACATCGACTGAATAAAGTAGACATAAATTATAACAATACAAACATTTTATAATATTATATGTATGATCTTGTTTGATTATTATCTGTCTGATATAATATAAATGTACTATTTGATTGAGTCTCATACAAAAATATTCAAAATTTGGGATAAAGCTACATAATAATATTAATATGTTTGGGCTCTTGACTTTTTCAGCATCAATATTATTTAGGTTCAACTTAAATAAGACTTTAGCAATAAAGATAGATATAGCCATTTAAGTAAATGTGAAAGATGATGAAGCAAGTAATCAGGATGATTCAAATCGAAGTGGTCAGTACACGAATGTAATTACTATACGAGGTCCAGATTAATCTTGTGTTCATTAAATGTGAATGTATCACCCAATAGTCTGGTGATGTCGGGTAATGAGAAATTATTGTGGAATTATTTATATCTGGTCAGTTTATATACCATTGAAAAGAAGATATTTTAGAGAAGAGAAAAATAAAAAAAAGTGATATCCTGCCGCCTTTTCTATTGATTTTCTATTGATTAAAATGAGCGAATGTAACATAGAAATTCGATACGTTTAGAATTTTTTTTACAACATTGGAAAAATGCCACTCACGCAACAAAAAAAAACATTGTGACGTTTATGGACTCAATGCAGTGCCTCAAAATTCAGCAATTCTTTAAACTCTAATAAACTATTTGTATTTTCTAGACAAAAATGCAAAAAAGCGGTGAAAAGCAAGCGGCGCGTTTTATTTACAAAACGCGTACAAGTACACTACATGTGGTGGTGAGTATGTTACGAGTTGACGATGTTGTCGGTAGAGCCAAAGCCACAACCGCAAAGCAAACAATTCATGTGTGGCCTTAGCCTTTAACGGTTCGCTAAGTATCAAAGACGAAATTAGTCTTTTAACATTAATATTACATTGAAGCATCGAGACGTATGTTATTGGGATAGCTCTTATATAATGATACATTAACGTTTAATAAGTATTATATTGAACAATTTTAATGTTTATTTACAGCACAGGTACAGGTTAAAATAACACACAGACTGACAAAAAAACACGCAACAGGATACAACGTACGACACAATATGAGAAAACTAGCACGTTATTCGAATTACGAGATGTTTTTAATAAGGGAGTAACTAGTTTGTTGAAGTGCCTTACTCCTAACATCTGAACGTTTTACATGAAGTATGAAAAGTTTGCAGAGCTGAACGCTCCCTTTGTTGATTAAAACACGCTTCGCCGTCACATCCAGTTTACTCAAGGACTTCTTACTTGAACATTTTTAGCTTTCAACTTTGACGTGATCGCCTTATATTTATAGAGTTGGAGTTATTATTACCTAAACTTGTTAATCGATTTAAAAATAAAGAACTGAAGACACTGAATTGTAGAATGACGCAAGGAATAACTGTGACTTTATATATGGACATTGTCGCGGATACTCCTTGTATACGGCTTTGATGGAAATTACCTAAAGTAACAATGAAAGTAAATCAACATCGACTAATCTAATTATGTATCATAAACATGCTGTAATAATCGACAAAGTAAGAAGTGAGTTAAAGAAAAGAGAATTGTCTGTCCTGGTACATGTGAATACGAAGGAAAGATGAACATAAATTTTAATGTTGCTGACGATAGGCGGACCAAAGCAACATTAGCAAAAACATACCAAAACGACTTTAATTTTACATCAATTTATTTAATTTCAAGATATCTGCTCAAGCTTCAGTGCTCAAGTCTTGATGTATTTATTTGAACACTTGTATTCCGAAGTATCTTAGTGCAGCACAAATTTAAACAAGCTTCAAATGACAGTACCGCCGCGCTCCAGCCTCGCCGTTTCGTTCTAGCGAGGATTTCAGCAAAATTATGTCCGCTATCTTAAGTGCTACTCGATACTAATTGGCTCAGGCGTTTCAATATTTATAGCGCTATTTTCATTTTGTTTTACGTTCTAGACGTTGATGTTAGTAGTCGGTGAGTCGATGAACACAGACAACAATTTATTTACAATATAACAACTTAGTTTCGGTATTCGATGTCAAAGGAAAATATAGCAATAAAACATTCAGTGCACTTAATGTGTACATGATTATAAATATTTTGGAAATGTGGGAACAGCACCAGAACACTGTTATTTCTTTGTGTATGCCTATCTCCAGTACATCCACTAGAATCTGAATAACGGAAACGGCGGTAACATTTTTTTCATCTGAATTTAAATATATTGTTTTGAATATGATTGATTATTTCCTAAAATACAATAGCGAGCTAGGCCGAATCTAAAATGATCAAATATCCTAACACTATCCTAATTACTAATATAACAAATGTGAAAGTTTGTAACAATGTATGAACTGATGTGTGAGCATGTTTGTTACACTTTAACTCAAAAACTATTGGTTAGATTTTAATAGAACTTAAAAGATAACTATTAATTAATGTTCAGTGGTAACTGTAAGTGCAGTTATAAATTAGATAAAAACAAAGTCATGGAGTGGTGGCAGATACTATAAATAAGGGTTAAGAGGATACCAAAATAGCTTCGTGCATTTTTCTACGTACGAAGTTTTCATTGTTTCTTTAGATTGAATGGCTAGAGCTCTAATTTTTAAGTATTTGTTTTTTCAATATATGATCTAGGATCGCATAAACTCAGAAACGCGATTGAAAAAGTTTTCTCGATAGAAAATCTTAGCGAAACAACCTCTCTAATTTTTTATTTTTTTCATTTGTCGGTCTATTATCGCGTATTAACTAATGTAATAACTTTAAAAACATAAGTAACTATTATATATAGAAACACGTAAATCAGAATTAAAATATATTTAGTAGATTTTGAGTAAACAAAAAAATACCCCTAATTCTTCATTTTCTATACCTACTAGCTGTGTTAATATGTACATGTCGACGATAATATTGATGTAGGCCCTTAAATCGCGAGTAGCGAGCCACTAACTAACTTAGTTGGCAGTTAAAAATACTCGTTTTTTTAATCGGAATCTTGGGGATGAATTTTGTTTTATTTTGAAACATGTTTTCTTCTTACAAACTATGTAGGTTGGTATTTTTAATGAAGCTGTTGTTTTTTCAGATCATTATTTGTATTATGAGGAAACATTATGTTACAACAGTATGATACCTAATGAGTTTTGTAACCGAAAGTAAAGCTCTGACAATCTCATATAATTGGCAATGCGGATACCAAGGAGGCTCATTCTCAAAATTAACATAAAATATATGTGTTCAAGGAAATAATCCTACTTAATGAAGATCTTACACTGTTATTAATTAATTAAATAATAAACAAAGACGATATTAAAATTAAATTAAAATGTGGAAAATTTTATGAAAATAATATGAATTGACATTTTATATAGCATCGCGAAAAATATTGCGTGTTTTCAATAAACAATGTTTATTAACGACTGAATTAAAACTAGTATTGAAGAAAAGATAACTTGATAATTATCGTGACCTCTATCATATTGTAGCTTCAACAGTTAGTAGGTTGTCCAACGCTGATTGTAGTATTCAACCTTCGAGCCTTGTCTTATTCTATACATGACACAACATATCGAGTTAACGAGACATGCCTTACCCTCATACGGTAATAATGTGAAGGTGCCTCGGGCTTATTCTTAACTTGGTTCGGAAACACTGATTTATATCATAAACATTACTTACTTACTTTAAGTGGTTTCGTTTGAACAAATGAGTCGCGCATGTGTTAGATAAATATTACTTACTAGTCATTATTTTGTCGTTGACGAAAAGACCAGGTAATTAGGTACAATATCATCTACAGCTTTTTTAAGTAACAGGTATTTAATAGTACACAAGCACAGGTGCAAACATTTCAACCTTTGAACATAAAAGTGCGCTGTAAAAGGCATTGCAAACGTATTTATATAACAAAGGATGTTTTAACGTTAGTTTAGAAGTGTGTTGTGTAACGTTTATGAAATTCTCGAGACGGTTTATTTATTAGATACATTTTTTTAAAGTTCTAAGTTCACCGCTGATAAGAGTCTCTTAATAAATATATTGCTCAAGTGTTTAAGTTTTCTGCCCTTGCTATCATTCCATCCCCCATCTCCTCCCAAGGGTGCTGTAAAAAGTCAGCTAAGGGATATTGCACACAGATAACATCCTCTGTGAGAGACGGAAAGCTCGAAAATAAACCCTGTGCCAACACGCCTGGTCAGCGCGGCACAGTAGACCATAATACCTCCTAAAGTGGAGGAGGCCCGTGCCCAACAGTGGGACGTAAATGGGTTGGCGAGAATGTATAGTAGGTTTTCAAAGTGGAGGAGGCCCGTGCCTAACAGTAGCAAATAGATGTACTAACTTATAAAAAAAGGAAATATAATATTTTCTAACACTTGCGCGACTCATTTGCATAAATAAAACTACTTTTTACGGATTTAGACGCGTATATTTGTTTTAATTTTAGCCCGACGTTTCGGAGACTTTGCAGTCACCATGGTCACGGGTGAGACTGAGCTGTAATGTGTCTTCTACGATCAGTTATTACAGGGTTTACCCACATTCGATTTTAATTTTACATTGACCATAAAGATAGACTTTTACCATAAATTATATCATATTACATTGTGACATTGACTACATACTCGTAAAATCAATAACATTATTTTAGTATTTCTTGTTATTATGTAAATAATATTGTATTTAATTATATAAACTTAGTTTTGCTTGCTATATTGTATACTACCTCTATAATAATTAAAACTTTAGTCTATGATAAAATTATGTATGTTTTACCTTATATAAATTAAAAATTTTCTTTATATTGTTACAATTTGTTAATGTATTTTTAGAAACTAAAATAATGTTATTGATTTTATGTATTCTGAGCACAATGTAATATGATATAGTTTATGGTAAAAGTCTATCTTTATGGTCAATGTAAAATTAAAATCGAATGTGAGTAAACCCTGTAATAACTGATCGTAGAAGACACATTACAGCTGTCTCACCCGTGACCATGGTGACTGCAAAGTCTCCGAAACGTCGGGCTACAATTAAAACAAATATACGCATCTAAATCCGTAAAAAGGAAATATAATTATTGTTGTTATACATTAACTAGTTGGTTTAATAAAACAAAAGACAAACGTTTCTGTGTCGCTCAGATGTAGCAACCTTATTTGAAATGTTGCCATAATGTTACTAAATATTATTTCTAAGGCTTATCTAATATATAAAATTCTCTTGTCACAATGTTCGTTCCCATACTCCTCCGAAACGGCTTGACCTTATGAAATTTTAAATGCATATCCAGTAGGTCTGAGAATCGGCTACTATCTATTTTTCGAACCCCTAAGTGATGAGGGTTGCCCGGTTAGCTAGTACTTGTATATTTATTATTACAATGCTAATGTTCGTATCAGGATCCATGAATAATTAAATAATGGTAATTAATCAGTTAGTTGTTTTCTAATTAGAAATTGAAACCTCTGTACATGAGATACGTTCATATCTAAACTTTGACAGGTATTCAAATATACGAGTAGCAATACAATATATGTATATACATAATATAGATGGGCACGGAAATATTCGAGAACTAAACATAAAGCCAGTGAAGTAAGAGGTTTACTCCAGCTCGATTATTACATAATGATAATACAATATCATAATACCACGTCTTTTTCTCATGGGGGTAGAGACTATAGAGCGCTAAATGAGCTGCTAAGATCACACACCTTTCTTACCTTACCTTCGTGGTATCTTAATGGTCTTTCATCCATTCTGTCCTTTTGACCAAACCTTGTAAGCATACTTTTCTCTACCTTGGACACAACATCTTTTTTTAAACCGCATATAGAGGCTAATGCATATCAAATTCAATAGCTGTCTCAGTTATAGAGGTAGCTAGGACGTAAAGTCAGAAGAATGAATCCCACTTATAGAGGCTCATCATATCATCCCGGTAACAGACTGTTCTATATTGGTAACATAATTATATTCTGTGCTAACAGACTGTACAGGGACCTTAATATGAGTTTCACTTATAGAGGTTTCCCACTTATCCAGGTCGCACATATCCAAGTTTTACTGCATTAGTTAACACAATTAGTATAGTTGAACTTAGTAGATAAAATATAGACCTCGTCTGCTTTGCAGGTACACACGTAAGTTTGTTAACAAATAACAGGTCCTTTACGCAATAATGATATTTAGAAAAGCTTGTAAATGTGAAGAACAGTATAATATTTAAAGTAAGGAGCTACTTGAAATCGTAGAGGTAATACAGTAGTTTGTAAATATTGACTGAATACAACAAATAAGCTTCTAAGAGCTTTCGTATATAAATACGAGATAATACATGTTTTATTAAACAGTTGTTCTGAATAGTGTGGGCGGCTCATGTTATAAGGTTAACGGCCAATTGGATCTTTATGACAACATTTCTGTTTCACATATTTACAATTTCAATATGTATTAAGAGCCCTATATTTACTCAACCAATTTACAATTTAGGTATTTCTGTTAGGTATTGCTATCCATATTCCTGAACACCGCACCGAAAGGGATAGCAATAGATCAGCCAGATCTTACCTATACAATCAATGACCAAATTTATACACTAATTGCCGGGTGGAAGAAGGTAAATAATGTGACCATAGCCCAATAGTTTATCGGATCAAAAAATCATTTCTAAAGTCAACGAATTTGAAAAAGTTATGGCTTTTACAATCAAAATGTGCACATAAGCCATATTGGAGTAGTCTACGTCATCAAATACAGTTGAGCAAAAGCTATTCCTTTGTGGACGAAATCAACGAGAATCTAAATAACCCATAGGTATGTGATCGAAGTAAATGAGTATGTAAACCTTGCCGAGCCCTCTCAATGCTGTAGGGCAAACACCGTAATAAATACTTGTTCCAAAGTTGGCACAGCTCCTATTATTGAATACAAATAGATACAGTTAGATTGAACACAATCTATTCAACGATTCACTCACAATACAAGTGCCAATTATATTTAAAAGCACTATAGTGGTAGCTATTGAGACTTGACACAGCGTCGTTTGTGCCGTCAATACTATGTACAAGGATGACATAAACAGATAACAGATATCGCGGAAAACGGAAACCTCTTCGCCAATCACCAGATTCACGTAATAGAAACTTGGCAATCAAACGCGAAACATCATAAATCGTAATTGTAAGTAAAATAATCTCTGATGATATTTTACTTACAACTGACTGCGAAAACCAACTGAAATTTCCCTTTGCATATTAAAATTACTGGAAATCGTCGGCGTCCTTTCCGAGATTCTGAGTATACACAATATAAACAAAAGGAGAAATTATTAGAGATATTTAATATCTATCGTGAGAATGGCGCAACAAAATAAACAAGTCGTTATCTGTTCCTAGTAAAAGCTTGAAATCTGAGAGCCTGAAGCTAGTAGTTAATTAAACTCAACATAAAGTTTAATTAATTGCAATACAGGTAATATAAATAGTTTATCGGAACGTAATCAATTTTTAGGGTTCCGTACCCAAAGGGTAAAAACGGGACCCTATTACTGAGACTTCGCTGTCCGTCCGTCCGTCCGTCCGTCCGTCCGTCCGTCCGTCCGTCCGTCCGTCCGTCCGTCCGTCCGTCCGTCCGTCTGTCACCAGGCTGTATCTCAAGAACGGTGATAGCTAGAGAGTTGAAATTTTCACAGATGATGTATTTCTATTGCCGCTATAACAACAAATACTAAAAATAAAATAAAATAAATATTTAAGGGGGGCTCCCATACAACAAACATGATTTTTAGGGTTCCGTACCCAGTATCTCAAGAACGGTGATAGCTAGACAGTTGAAATTTTCACAGATGATGTATTTCTATTGCCGCTATAACAACAAATACTAAAAATAAAATAAAATAAATATTTAAGGGGGGCTCCCATACAACAAACATGATTTTTAGGGTTCCGTACGCAGTATCTCAAGAACGGTGATAGCTAGACAGTTGAAATTTTCACAGATGATGTATTTCTATTGCCGCTATAACAACAAATACTAAAAATAAAATAAAATAAATATTTAAGGGGGGCTCCCATACAACAAACATGATTTTTTTACCGTTTCTTGCTCGATACTAATAACGTTGCCTTATGTTGCATAGATAATGGTACGGAACCCTTCGTGCGCGAGTCCGACTCGCACTTGACCAATTTTTGGAATTCATTTTAAATTGTTTTCAAACTACCCTCACTTTTAAATTCACTTACATATTTTTTATAACGTTGTAACAAATTGATGATTAAAACAACCTTTGCTTTGAATCTGATAAAGAACCAATGCAAATTATTTATACTTATTCATATGTAACTATACTCTAAGTGGACTTAATGTTCTTGAGGTAATAATAAAGATCTATTAAGGGCCTACATCAATATTATCGTCGACATGTACATATTAACACAGCTAGTAGGTATAGAAAATGAAATATTAGGGATATTTTTTTTGTTTACTCAAAATCTAATAAATATATTTTAATTCTGATTTACGTGTTTCTATATATAATAGTTACTTATGTTTTTAAAGTTATTTCATTAATTAATACGCGATAATAGACCGACAAATGAAAAAAATAAAAAATTAGAGAGGTTGTTTCGTTAAGATTTTCTACCGAGAAAACTTTTTTCAATCGCGTTTCTGAGTTTATGCGATCCTAGATCATATATTGAAAAAACATATACTTAAAAATTAGAGCTCTAGGCATTCAGTCTAAAGAAACAATGAAAACTTCGTACGTAGAAAAATGCACGAAGCTATTTTGGTATCCTCTTAACACAAATAGATTATTTTCAGCATAAAAATGTTCGTAACAAATTAAAAATGAATTTGTAGTAGCGAGGGGGTGTCCTTTTACGTAGAGAAATAAATTGCATTTCAAGTACATGTCGGCGAGAACGCCAAATGAAACTTTTCATATTTGATTGTTTAGTAATTTTTATTTAGGATTAGTTTAAGTAGCGTAACATAATAGATTAACTCTTATTATTTTAACATTTAAACACTACAATATTTTTTTACAATAAAACATGGTTACATTTTTCTTAACAAAACTTACGACAATGACGCCATTTTGAAAAGAACAATAATTTGAATCCTCTTTATCACAAACTAATTAAATTTATACAAAATTAGTTAATAACAATACTATTAACATTCATAATAATTAATTTTATTATTTTTAAACAATACCAAATAACATAAAATATAGAATTTGTGTTTTTAAAAAATAAGTTAACAGGTATTAATTAGTCTTTACTATTTCGTATAGATGGCGCTCATTTCACAATACTTTTATCAAAACAGGAACTATATTAATTATAATAACAACAATATATTGATAAATAAATTAAAATCTAACAAATTAATTTAAAATTAAACATTAATATAAATAAGGCCAATAAATATAGTAGGGCGCCCATATACACTTCGATGGAGGAAACAACAAATCAAACGAGAGCAATGCAAAGCGAGTGTAACGTAGTCAGCGCATCGCGGCTCCTATACTACTAAATCTAATTTCACAAAGTATATTTTCACAGCGCGTCCGACCGCGTCCTCATACCGTCACACTTTACCTAATACGAATTTTGATTATATTTGAGTTACATCTTATAGAAGAAGGCAAATAACTACGAGTAAATCATGTACGACTAGTTGACGTAGTTACATCGAATTGGTGCACGCTGTAAAATATATAATTTGATTGTAGGGGTGTTACATTGTAGGGATATGTTGTGGTATCTTATCCTAAAGTATTTAAAGGTGTCGTACGTATACATATAAAATATGATTAATAAAATCGTTGTTAACGAGTACAAGTACATTTGATTCGTTATAACACAAAATACATGGCCATTACAAGATAATCCCGTAAAAAGCTTGATTCAAAGTAAAATACACAATATACAGGGTGTGGCGTAATTAATGGATAAGCCTGTGCCTGTGGATAAGCCTCCTACTGCGCTATACGAATATGTATATTTTTAATTAATCCTATGTATGGTCTTGAAAAAAATGGCATAAGTCATGTTTTTCATAAAATGACTACTTTCACTAACCAATTATGCTACTGTTGCCACAATTTTCAAAAATTTTGCATTCTGTTTTTTTTATAAAACAGCTTAAGAGGTGAGCTATTGAAAGCAATAAAGAATTCCCTATTCGTAATACAAATTTTGGGAAAAAATACATGAGATATCAAAAAAGTGTTATTGATTATTCAATTTGTTGACTTTGTACATCGTCTAGCTTAAAAAATCTTTATGGGAGTTGATTTGCCCAATATCTTAAAAACATGCTTGTTTTATGCAGTTTCCGAAATGGTATAATACTTATTACATTTCACGAGGTTTTAAAAAAAAACGACAGTTGTAAAAAAATACCCTAATTTTCTTTAACAGAATTATTAATTTATCTTAAACATGTCTTTGTAAACAGTTTGAATGGACCCTTTTTTGTGTGCTCCGGAGCAGGTAGTCATTCACAATGGACCCTTTTTTGGGTGCTCGGGAGCAGGTAGTCATCCACCATGAATAGGGTAAGCAGATAACGACTCTAAGTCAACTACTTGTGGTTGTTTATCGCACGGCAAATCCATACGGTTAGTCTTATCATAAGACAGAGACAAAGCATTTTGATGTCAGGTAAATAACAGTTGTGCGACAGAGATAGATTTTTATTATTCTCACAAACAACAAAACAGCTTTTGAACTTGTTTAACAAAGTTAGTGCTCTTTTGACTATCGTCTCTTGCGCACATATCGTTTGCTCTATCGTGTTTGTTATTGTGACGTGAATTTGGCTTATGTACTACGGACTCTGTTTTTGCTATACGAATTGGACAATTGTGATATTATCGACGACTTCTACATATCCCTGGACTACTGATCATGCCGCGTCATACGTACACTCCTCAAGAGTATGCAAATATGCATCTTATTTACGGCCTGTGTAACTGCAATGCAAATGAAGCTGCACGCGAATATCGTCGAAGATACCCCGATTTGCGACACCCAGACTACCGGGTGTTTACACGTGTGCACATCGCTTTTAGCGAAGGGCGAATGCCTGGTACCGGTGTTGGTGGTGCTTCGGAAGGCAGACCTCGACGACATCGTGATGACGAAGTTCTAGAAGCTGTGCGTGCTAATCCAGAGTTATCAATTCGTGAGTTAAGTAGAGGAACCGGTGTAGATACGCGTACTGTGGGCAGAATTCTGCACAGGCATGAGCTTCACCCGTATCACTATCAAAGGGTGCAAACACTAATGACACGAGACTATGAGCCTAGAGTCCAATTTTGTCGCGTCATGTTGCGAAAAATACGCGAAGATTCGGCGTTTTTTGACAAAATACTGTGGAGCGATGAGTCATCATGTAAAAGAAATGGCTACGTCAACATGTACAATCTTCATAGTTGGCAGGCAACCAATCCGAGAAACATAAGGCAAGACCGAGCTCAAGTCCAGTTTAAAGTGAACCTTTGGACAGGAATTTTAAATGGACAAATAGTTGGGCCCGTCGAACTATCCGAGACACTAACAGGTCCCAATTATTTAAATTTTCTGCAAAATACGTTGCCGGAACTATTACAAAGTTTAAATGTGCCAGAAAACTACTGGTTACAAAATGATGGTTGTCCCGCTCACTACGCACGAATTGTACGGAACTACCTCAATGACGAGTACAATGAGAGGTGGATAGGTCGTTTGGGTCCCATTTTGTGGCCACCAAGGTCCCCTGATTTGAACCCTCTAGACTTTTTTTACTGGGGGTGTTTAAAAGAAAAAGTGTATAAAAAAGAAATAGCATCCCTGGAACAACTAAAGGCCCTGATTTTTGAAGCCGCTGATGAAATCAAGAGCTCCGGCTTCATCCGACGCCTAAAGCGGTCATTTATCCGTCGATGCAGGGCCTGCATAGCCGCAGGTGGCCGCCATTTCGAACATTTTTTGTAAAATAAAATTTATGTAGTGTTTGCATCTTTAGAATAAAAAAAATAAAATAAGTTGTTATTTTTTTTCAACGACTAACATTCCCACTGGTAAACTCAGACAGATAAGTTAAAATACCACTGACAGTTTGTTTAAGTTAACAGTATTAATTTGATTAATTAAATCACAATAAGAACATTTTTTTACGAGTGTCATTTGGTTCTTTAATATCACATCAAACTTAATAAGTATTATAATAAGTATTATACCATTTCGGAAACTGCATAAAACAAGCATGTTTTTAAGATATTGGGCAAATCAACTCCCATAAAGATTTTTTAAGCTAGACGATGTACAAAGTCAACAAATTGAATAATCAATAACCCTTTTTTGATATTTCATGCATAATTTTCAAAAAATTTGTATTACGAATAGGGAATTCTTTATTGCTTGCAATAATTCAACTCTTAAGCTGTATTATAAAAAAAACAGAAAGCAAAACTTTTGAAAATTGTGGCAACAGTAGCAGAATTGGTTAGTGAAAGTAGTCATTTTATGAAAAACATGACTTATGCCATTTTTTTCAAGACCATACATAGGATTAATTAAAAATATACATATTCGTATAGCGCAGTAGGAGGCTTATCCACAGGCACAGGCTTATCCATTAATTACGCCACACCCTGTATAGATAGATACTTACGCGTGGTTGCTGCAGGAAACAATGCATGGCCTGAGTGACATCAGCCGCATGGATAGCATTGTGGTATGGGTTGGTGCTGTGGTAGCCCTCCTCTATGAGGCTGAATAGTTTCCACGCCTTGGCAGCGTCCAGCTTGAAATGTGCCATCAGTCCGTAGTCTTGGAACAGATGAACACACAACACGGGGAGGCATCGACCTAACAACAAACAAAATATAATTATTTAATAATTCAATCTAATGATTGTTAAAGTGAAGTGTCACAAAACTATTAGAATAACAACGTTAAATGGTAAACTAAGTAGTTTCTGTTTGTGACCTGAAGTTCCAACAAAGCTATTTGAACATCGCTAAAAATATAGATAACTTCCACAACCTACATCTGACCTAGATCTATAACTAAACTAAATTTAAATGTATTAAAACCAAAAATAACACTATAATAGCGGTCAATGCTAGTGCAGAAGAATTGTCGCAGAAATGTGATTCTTATATTCAGAAAGACCAATTGACGGATTTTATAAATACGTAATGGGGAACCTATGTCCGGCAAATATTATTGTAAATGCGAAAATATGTGAAGTACCTTTAGCGAAATGTATCAGAAATGCCAAGGCAACAGATGATTATATCAGCGTTCATATCACAACTATCGACAAGTATTAGTTTTAGTTGCTGGAGAACGCTCTCAGTGGTGTTACTCGACAGTTTCAAATGGGTGGCAACATCAACATCTAATTGCCAAGGAATCTATTTAGAAAATGTTGATTTCTAATGAGACTTTACTGATTACTGCATGCTATAGCCCTGGCCAGCCCTATACCCGTAAATTGACCAACGAGAAAGCGAATATTTCGACCACCCTAAAATAGGTAACTGCCAGCTGTATATAAATTAAATACGTTAAGTTTAAAGATTTTGCTGTTCGGACGTTGCGTGTGAACATTGTTAATTAGTAACAGTATCACACATAGCAAGGCGTTCATCGTTAACGTCGTCGAGCATCACTTAATATTTCATCTAAATACAAACAAAATCGCAAATAAATAAAACATTAATCAAATAATGTGTGAAAACGGTGTAACATCCAAAGTTGAATAATACAAAATGTCGCTAAAGTGTACTACTAATTGTAACATATTGTGTTGAACAAAGTTAGTTGTGTGGGCGAGGCGATGAATATTCTATCACGGCCGTATGAATGGCGCACAAAATACTGTCCTCATTTGAGTTCTATGAATAGACGGCGTATTGAAAAATATACCGAGTTAACGTCTATATGTGTGTATTTGTAATCATTGTTGCTTGTCAACGTTACGATTCAAAAGGAATACAGCTTGTATCATAATTGTTTTACACTTATTACATTTTCCACCCCCAAAGTATGTTTAAGAAACAGACTACCTTATTAAAATACGTAGATTTTAGAAAGTTTATTTTGAGAATCCTTCATGTGGTGACGGGCACAAGTGTCACAACCCCTTGTATTTCCTAGGGTGCTGTAAAGTGTAGCTAAGGGATATTACAGTTTTTCAAGATTTAAGACATTAGTACTCACATAACATTCTCTGTGAGAGTGTTTACCATACTATATCGGGAATGATCATGAGATTGTTTTGTTTGCTGATGATACTTCCTTGACTTTCAAAATAAACAGACAAATGCGTGATTATGACGAGGTAAACAACGCATTCTCAAAGCTTGTACACTGGTTTAATATTAATGACATTATTAAATTCTAGGAAAACGAAAGTCATTAAATTTTCTATGCCAAATGTTGCTCAAGTAGAGACAAATGTACATTTGAGTGGAGCGAGACCGGAAACAGTACAATTAACTGTATTTTTAGGAATCACTATTGATTCGAAATTGCAGTGATGCCCACAAATTGAAAAAAATGTCCGGAAATCTTAGCTCTGCGGCATATGCGGTGAAAAAAATTAGACGACTTACAGGTGTAGATACGGCTACAATAGTTTAGTGATTTTCATAGTGTAATGTGCTATGGAATTCTTCTTTGAGGAAGCTGTGCAGACGTTAATCGGATTTTTGTGCTCCAGAAACGCGCTGTTAGAGCTATATATAACCTAGGCCGGGATTCCTTAAGGGAGAAATTGAAAGATATAAATATCTTTCAAGTCGCTTCACAATATATATGAAAATTTATTGTACATTCATAATAATATGCATCACTTTAAAAGGAAAAGCGACTACCATAATGTTAACACGAAAAATAAGCACAATCTTGTAATGCATGTTACTCGTCTCCACAAAATAAGTAACTCTTTCATGGGGCATGGTATACGTTTTTACAACAAACTCCCTAATGATGTGAAGTTAAAATTTTTTTATTAAATCTAAATTATGTAAAAAGGCGTACTATAAAATTTTTGACAATGTTAATGACAACAATGCTTGAGATTAAGTAGTTCCAGAACAACACATATTGTAATTGTTAATATAATTAAATTGTTGTAGATTAGCATTGTAAGGACTATTGTATTATTATAAAAAAAGTAATATGACTAAAAATAACGATATCTGCCGAGGTTCTTACGCCGGTTCTTCTCTGCGGATTGAAAGTCCTGAACCAGTGGTAGGGAAACAAATTTGGACATATCATAAGAGCTCGTTTATTGGCAAAAAAAATGGTGCCTACATGAATAAATGATTTTTGATTTTAGAGACGGAAAACTCGAAAATAAGCCATGTGCCAACACGCCTGATTAGCGCGGCATAGTATACCACAATTCCGTCCAAAGTGGACGTGTCCCGTGCCCCAACAATGGGACGTTTAAAGAGAGAGAAACTTCGAGAAAACAAAAATCTACAGCACACGGATTATTTGTTTAAAATTTTAGTCCGATGTTTATGACTTTATTATAACAATGGTCACGGGTAGGATATAAAAACAAAAATACGCGTCTAAATCCGCAAAAAGTGGATTTATTTGAATAAATAAGTCCCGCAAGTGTACAATGACAATTTCAATTCGGTCAAATATCCATTAAAAATATTTAAAGTTAAATGTAATAAAATTAACACATGCGTAATATGTAATATATCATAACTATTGTAATATGAAAAGAGACATTAACATTTATGGACACAAAACTGCCTCGCCGAAGGAAAGAAAGAATCGAAGTGTATGTTGACGATATTTTAAGAAAATAAGATTTTACAAAAAATACTTGCATCTTGTTACAATTTCTTGTTGCCCATGGAAAGGACTGATAGAAATAGTTACAATTGTAGTATAAATAGTTTTATTGTACATATTACACTTGGATGGACAAACAATTGTAAGAATGTTACTAATGTGTCAATATAATTTTATACATTAATTGTATTGGCTACAAGTGGTAAGCGAGCCACACCGCCTAGTTGCAACATTATTTCCAATAAGAAACATGTAGGTACAACAATATTATTATACTTGTTAGTATGCCTTCGTCGTACAGCCACCGCACCGGTATCTCGGTTGTGTAAACCATCTACTTGTTGCGGCTATTGTTAACCCATAAATATGTTATGTACTGTCTATTCAGGTTGTATTTTTAGTTAATAATGCGACTTTACACGTTATTTTGGTCAAATTGTTGTTCCAACAAAATCGGTAAGCTGGTTACAATACAATCCGAAAAAACCTTTAAGTATCAGATGACAGCTTTACAATTCGTTATAAGCATGGTACTATTAATAAAAACCTAATTGAGTATTTCAACAACAACATAAACTTAGACGAAGGGCTTGACCGGGATCATATCAAACTTATTTTCTCAAGCCCAACAAATGGCCAACACAAAATGCTACAAATAATTGTTAAAATATTGCAAAGACGTATATTTTGCAGAGCCTTATGAAATGTAATATAATATGATAACAGTTGTGTAACAGCAAACAATGTTACATTACTTATTTAGAAACATGTCCGTCCGGCTGTGAATATAAGCTTCGCCATTTTCTAATATTACTCGTTACTTAATGTACTTTAACATATAACTATAAGCATATCAAAT
Source organism: Orgyia antiqua (assembly GCA_916999025.1). Taxonomy (NCBI): domain Eukaryota; kingdom Metazoa; phylum Arthropoda; class Insecta; order Lepidoptera; family Erebidae; genus Orgyia; species Orgyia antiqua. The sequence goes on along the minus strand of OU779863.1, from coordinate 406,027 downwards.
TAGAACCGCGTCTGTTTACAGTGTAGTGTAATCTTTACTTCTCCGTTGAGGCGGACTCAATACATATAAAATACTAATCACGTACAGTAGTATATTACAATGGAACGTAAAATGAAACAAATCGCATACAAAGATAGCCCTCGAACTGTAAATGTACACACACTGGCGACTTTACGATTAATCGCAATACATTTATTGTAATGTCAAAGGGGTATTAGAACTCATGAAGACAAATATAAACAACGTCACCCAAGAATATATCAAGTTCTATGTTATGTTGCTGAAACCTTAGTTTATTGCAATCACTTATACCGACACGAATAGTTGACGCATTAGGCATACTCATACACGTCACTTTCCTATTGCCTCCTGTAGCTTGTGTATCAGCTGAGGTAATCTCTAAATAGACATAATAGTGAAATGTGTGAGGTGATCGGTTTAGACAACATTGCGAATGTGTGGTAGACGATAACGGTGCGTTAACACGCCGCGCCGACATATTATCAACAAGGTCGAATGGTAAATGTGTCAATGTAGAATTTAGTAAGGCTTTGACATACGAGTGATCAGTGAGGTGACCACCACTAACACTATTGTTATTATAATGTTGTTTCGAGAATTGTGGCACATTCTTTCAACGTGTAACAATATATAGTTTGACAACTAACAATTACCTGCTCAATTTACATATTTTTGTTATTGTTTGACCAATGTACCTACATGTTTCACATACACATTATCTTAATAGAGATAACGATATCTATAATAAAATAATAATGTATGTTAGTTTAATTTTAGTGCAATATTAAAATTGTTTGTCTAGGTATGTAGCACAAGGGCAGTAATCACAATAAAAATTAGTATGAAACTGTCAGTGCCTGGTTGGGAACTTCTGAAATAGACTGTCTGTCTGGCTCTGTCTTAAACTTGTTCCATCTAGTATCCCTTAAGATATAAATAAACTTTTTGTTACCTTTTTAATAGGATTCTCATTATATTAGGGCATGCCCTTCGACCTAAAATGCTTGCTTACGAGATATGTATTAAAAGGTAGATAAATGTTTCTGATCGGCGACGTAATTGTGCCGGGCTATTTGTCTCACGAACACTAAACACATACTCAGACCCATTCCATGTTATTTGATATCGGAGCCTAGATATAGTGATCTGAATGGCGAGGGGACTACTGCCCACTCCTGTGGTTATTGACCGCCTCGACTAATATTCCATAATAACATAGCGGAGTTATCTGTGTCGCATACAAATTTGTGCTTATTAATGGAACACACACATAGCAATCGCTTCAATAACCTACGAACAAAACGATGAGAAAATATATTTACGATTTATAGAGTCTATTACAATGTACACTAAAATAAGGGAGAGTTAAGTGTGTACTCGTCATAACAATTTGATTTTGTACAATTGTGCCTCTAGCTCTACATTATATGACAAGTATTTTCCGACTCCTTTTTGACGGGGCTCGTGGTCTAGCGCTTCATGTAATGGACTGTCGTTCACGAAGTCGCGGGTTCGATTCCCGCACGGACAATCATTTGTGTGATATTTATAATTGCCATAAAAATTATTGTACTGCGTCTGGGTGTTTTCAAGAAAAGTAGTATATGTACTCTATCTGTATTCTGGGTACCCATAACACAAGGAAATAATCTTAGCTTGGAACCAGGGGACGAAGTGTCACATGTCCATGATCTTTAAAAAAAATACAACTAATAATAGTAGTACAAGTCACACGTCTATTATGAACTCTATTTGTTATCTACACTTACATTTTATTACTCGTTATATTTAGAGGCTTTGTCAATTTAACAGATAGTTTTTTTTAAACAGTCATGCAATATTTTTATTTACATTTCCACGTCCGTTATGAGCATACGAAACCAAACTAATTTTTAAATTAAAGCTAGCAACATATCTTATATCTCTGTAACTATAGCAAAAACTGTTGGTTTCAAGCGTAATGGCCTATTTGTTATAGAATTGTTCTAGCCTACAAACGTCAGTTTATATCGAAAAATGTCACCAGCAGCAGTCTTGTAACAAGTTTCAATCTATATCAATCTATATCTATATCAATCTATATCTATATAAATATATTATATAATATATTATATTAATTTTTATATTATATCTAATATATAAAATTCACGTGTCACAGTGTTAGTTACCGTACTCCTCCGAAACGGCTTGACCGATTCTTCTCAAATTTTACATACATATTCAGTAGGTCTGAGAATCGGCCAACATCTATTTTTTAAATTTTTTTTTTTTTAGTATGGCAAAACAACGTTTGCCGGGTCAGCTAGTATTATATAATATATTTCAATCTATATAAATATATACATATGTATAAATCTTCTGTACGTGTGTTTGTAATTGAACTCCTCCTAAACGGCTGGACCGCTTCAGATGAAATTTATTGTGTGTATTCAAGGGGGTTTGAGGATGGTTTAGATTCACAATTGGATGGATCGATTTTGATGAAATTTTTTGTTGTTGATTTTTACACAGAATTGTATGGCAAAACAACGTTAGCCGGGGCAGCTAGTATAATAGAATACATATAGTATACATGTACTTATTCATGCACGAAAAAGAATCCTTATAGTCTCACTTCGGTGTCCGTATATCTGTCTGTCCGGCTGTCAAACTCTTTTTACACAGCAACAGCTACCAATTATGAAATTTATATCATACTAGCTGTCCCGGCAAACGTTGTTTTACCATACTAAAAAAAAAGGTTTGAAAAATAGATGTTGGCCGATTCTCAGACTTACTGAATATGCATGTAAAATTTCTTATAAATCGGTCAAGCCGTTTCGGAGGAGTACGGTAACTAACACTGTGACACGTGAATTTTATATATTAGATGTAGATCAATGCAATCCCTTACTTCAAAAAATACAATCAACTAAAGACTGAAAATTTGGGACAGACCGAGCCTATAGTGCATATAAAAACTTGAGATTTTTGTCACATTACACACAAAATAGGTATATTTAGTTGGTATTACCAGCTTAAAAAGTAACTGAAATGTAGACAATTCCCTGTAATTCAACTACAAAATTAAGTAGTTGACACAGTATTGTTATAATAACGATGGTGACATTGTCACCATGTAATAAAAGCACGTCCTAAAGATACAGGAAATAGGAAGTTCGAGGACTGTTGAACGTATGTTTATTTATGTAAAGGAAGAATCTGAGGAACTAAAGGAATTACTAATGAAACAGCCGAAATTTCTAGATTACGGCTACAAGTACTACAACCTGCTGCTGCTTTAACACACAGCGAGCACAAAAAAGGTGTACAAGAGGGCTTTGTGTGATCGTTTCATCTTTTACAGTATAGAGATGACAGTCGGTGTTTAGCCGGGCTAAGTCACGGGCACAACGCTACTACGTATTATACTTTTATATAATAAAAAACAAGTAAATATTTCACGGCATTGCAGTAGGTAATATAAAACTTCCAACGTTAATTGAAATATAATTAAAAGTTATCTGGAAAGTTGTGCCCCAGGGCCGCAGAATTCATAATATATGTAAAATAAATATTTTAAAAGTGAACTTTGTTCCGAAGTACTTTCTAGAGGTTACAAAATTGTATTAAAATGTAAAATGGCATTGTTACAGCCTGAAATAATGACGACAATATGGCGATCATCATGTCAAGTTTAACTTTACCTATATATTTAAACTAACCATTACACTTTATGTACCTACGTGTACCTATTTTTCACTAAATCACAATCTATCAAAGAAGAAACAGAACAATATTTGATTATCATCAATATTGACTTATCATCCATCCATTAGGCTTTCTCCGTCCATTGCTGGATAGTCCACTTCCCATAGAACGCCACAAGGCGCGGTCCTGCGATAACTGCATCCAGCGTCCCCCGGCACATTTGACAATACCATCAGTCCACCTTGCTGGGGGCCGCCCCACGCTGCGTAAAAGTGACTCCTAAGTAAACTAATAAATAAATGTAAGGTACTGACCTCCCGAGACAACATCTAGCGTGAACGCGTTGAACTTCCATAGTGCTGACTGACTGAGTATGCACTGAAACAGAAGCAGAACTATTAATAACATAACAAAATGAAGCGCTCCTATCAAATGATGGAAGCGTTTCATCATAGAAACTGTAATAATGTAGCACTGGCGGAAACTGATGGAACGTTGCACTACTCTACTATAATAACGGAACAATATGGTTCTGCATTGATCATTATTCGACTGTCCAAGCCGTTCCAAGTCAATTGCCGTCAGCACACATCATAGTTGGCTCTTCAGCTTTGGTTTCCACCATAGCGGTGACGTCATTTAGCGGACGTCATTGATGAACAAACCCGAGCTTTGCCAACTACAATTACGCGAGCAGTTGCCTTACTAGCTACCTAAACAATTACATAATATAATATTTAGATTTTGTTACGATTTTTTGGTTCAACCACGACTTAAATGATAAACCTTCAGAAAAATTAAGATACCGGGTTACATTGTGAACCGGTAGCGTGTGTTGTGTGCTACTACGTATGACCGCGACTACTATATCACTGTTGTCAGGAACTCAGACAGACTTTTGACATATTTAGGAATTATAATATGTATTAGATATGAAAGCAATTGTGTAAGCCAACCGGCAGATTTTGGAGAACTTATTTATATTGTATTTATTTTTACATCCTTTGTACCCAATTTCACACTAATAAAGATTATGATTATGATAGTTAGCGAAACTGTGAATAATATCAACACTAATTTATCAACAAATACTGGTATAAAAACCCTGTATACGTGATTCTTTATTGTACACTATAAAAATTAAGAAGTATGATTGTAAGATTAAAATCAGTGAAATAATATGTAGTTACAAAATGTAATGAAACACGGCATTCTATTTAAAAACATTATAACCATAGGTGTTATCTGTAACAATTGGTTAAATGCCAATACTCTCTAAAGTCCAGGCTCCCAATTGAATGACTAAATATGATATTAGCGTGTGACGTACACAACATTCAATAAATCCCTAATATTTACGATTGAATGGAACTAGTTAATTTTGATATGATAAACAAATAACATGTGACCGTCAACTCTATTAATATTCATGATATTATGTGACGCTCATATTTGAAATAGCTATACCTACACCATTTATTTGTGTCACATAATGTACAAAACATAAATCGCATAACCAAGTCGCAAGCATTTACAATGAAACTGTATGAAGTAGGTGTCGTGCACACAGCTGTTTTATATCAAATATAGATAGACACTCTTATATAAACCTAAATAGACTTGATAACAAATATTTGTTTAGCTATTTGGGGCTATAATTGGAGCCGTTCATAATCGTAAACGTCCCATCACCGAATACGAATGTAAAATTAAAACCAAGCGCACAAACGTACAAGCGTATTATTAATAATGAATAGGTGTCGGATTTGCCATACACATTTACTCAGTGATATAACTTTTCATTCGCATCGGCATGGCGGCACGTCCTTGCCTCGACTACTTGGAACGCAGAACGATCCGACAATATGTCACAAGAACATACGTACAAACAGTGCGTGAGGACGGCTCTTGAATACAAACAAATGACATTTAAATTTGTGGCGACGTTGAGAACAATACACAGCTATATAACGAAGGACTGCGGAATTACCATGATGGGAGAGAACAATAAGTACGTATCACTATTATGTGGCGGCGGGCGTTACGACCGGTCGCTTACTCGTCCACTAGAAAGTTGCTCATCTAACCTTGAACGTAGCCAATTGCAGCTTTAAATTCTCACGGCTCGAATGAACTTTTATCGAGATCGTTGATAATACAACTCGATAAAATATAACTAGACACTTTGATAACATTTATATTTTATGCGCTTGTTGATCGGTAAGCGGTCACGCGGTGGTATGGTCCAGTTATCAGCGTCACTACCACCAAGGATTACTTACCTCCACCTGGCCGAGCGACAGATCGTCCAGCAGCCCACGGTTCTTCTGTAAACATCTTGTAATGAGCCTCTTTTTTCTTCTTTTATGAATGGTTAAAAATTTGCTATCAGCTAAAGACTTAGGTTTCATTTTCTCCGTTTCATAAGTCGACGGACACGTATGAAATTCGGGACCTGTAACAACAAAATATCAACAATTAAAAGACAAATAACATTATGTTTGTATCGAGATGTGATTATATTGAGATCGTTATTACTGTATGATGGTGAGTGGTATGTTGACCCGCAACTGTGGTGTGTGTCACTTACTTGTAATATCCAAGTTAAGATGATGGCTATTACATGATCGCAGCTAGTGGTACATCCGAAGAGGCGTGTCACAATCAACGATTTCTCGTTTAACAATCTGATAGCGATACGAACTTATATCAGGATACATAGCAGTTTATCAAGCACATTGTTTACAAAAGCATTGATAAAAATGTCAGTAAAAGTGTGTACTTAGGGTTCTAAATAGTGTTTATTCCAGAATAATACAGTTAGTAATCGATTAGTTATGTATTAAGTTCGTTATTATATTATATGTGTGATGCAATCAAGTTATTCAAATATTTCCGTCTATATGTCACAGCGCTACTGCAAAATAAACAACACTGAGAAACTTTCAATGAAATACATGTATATTGTTGGTCGTTTATTTGTTTTTAAGTTAGTTCACGTATAGGTATTAGATGAAGTTTAGCGACATACACGTGTAGCGAGCCGGGGGCAATCCTTCTTAAGTGTCTTATACGCAACTACAGCGACAAGCTTTCCAATCACTTCACCATACGTTTTGTGTAAATTTATGTAAGTATTTGAAGCACACGGATCATTAATTAATTGTACATTTCATATGATAATATACTAGCGGCCTGACCCGGCTGCACACAGGTGAAAGTGAGATCTTATCAGTCCTATATACGGATAATGTAGCATTCTACTGGTCATGTTCGGGTAATTCGTCCACCATAGCAAAGATTAGCTCTATGTTTGAGCTATGTAGCTATTGTGTATATGAATGTATAATCCGTGGAATTGTTCATTAGTGATTCCATCACGCGAGGAAACTAACACAAAAATATTCTATTAGTAGTACGGTATTTTAGCATATGTAGTGACCGTGACAGTGACGTCACACTTGTATCTATAATTCACAAGGCAACTTGACAATATCATACATATTCATGGCGCAGCATCATCAACATTATAATAAATAGGAAATATTTACTAAGAGTTAAGGAGCCAGTGCTCCGCATGTTTTATTTGTTAAGGGCCACCACTGAATCGCGGATATCTGGATTACGCTTGACGATTTAAACACCGCTCCTACATTTTAGCTTTTCTAATTAAGGGCCTACATCAATATTATCGTATATCATCGCCGACACGTACATATTAACACAGCCAGTAGGCACAGAAAATGAAGAATTAGGGATACTTTTCCTATTTACTCAAAATCTACTAAATATATTTTAATTCTGATTTACGTGTTTCTATATATAATGGTTACTTATGTTTTTAAAGTTATTTCATTAGTTAATACGCGATAATAGACCGACAAATGAAAAAAATAAAAAATTAGAGAGGTTGTTTCGCTAAGATTTTCTATCGAGAAAACTTTTTTCAATCGCGTTTCTGAGTTTATGCGATCCTAGATCATATATTGAAAAAACATATACTTAAAAATTAGAGCTCTAGCCATTCAATCTAAAGAAACAATGAAAACTTCGTACATAGAAAAATGCTCGAAGCTATTTTGGTATCCTCTTAATCTGCATTACGCCAAAACAGAGAACTTGTAAGCGGAATCAGGGAAATTTGCTATAGCCGGGATACCTTGTTACCACTGAGTAGCAAGGCAAACGTGTTACCACTGAGTAACAAAGGAACGTAAAATAAGTAATTACTTAAAATCTTAACGTTCTAAGTGATTTATATCGAGTATATATTAAGTAATGTTTAAGCGCAACCTTACAGTGTGCGGTATACCTACAAGTGAATGGGAAGACGAGGCTCGTAATAGACATGTTTGGCGTTCAAGACTTGCAAAGGGCATTTCATCTTTTGAGGAAGCCCGCCTGGCGGAACTAGAACGAAAATGCCAAATACGTAAGACCCGTCCTACCACTATACTTACGATAGTACGGGTCAGTTATACTGTGCAAGTTGTGACCGAGTGTTCAAGACCAAGTTTGGATTTGCCAGCCACGTTCGAGCACATGCTAGGAGATAGAGGTCGCCGTCGTCAGATGCGACGTGGACGACATAATATTAAGTAATAAAGTAGTTGTTGTTGGGTAACCACATTCCTGTATGGCAACGACCACAAATCGATTGGCGATCAAAGCTCATCAAATCTGAAAATATTACATGTTACTGTATAGACACAACAAAAAAAAGTCTCCTACGATACGACATATACATTATGATTTCAATTCAATAATGTTCAAGTATTTTAAATCTGAATTAAAATTATTTTGATTTTTTTTGTATATTATTATATACTAGCTGTAGCCCGCGACTCCGTCCGCGTGGAATATGGAAATTTCTCTTTTTCGCAATAAAATGTAGCCTATGTCCTTTCTCAGTGTCTAAAGATTGTCTGTGCCAAATTTCATCAAAATCGGTTGAGAGGTTTAAGCGGGAAAGCGTAACAGACAGACAGACAGAGTTACTTTCGCATTTATAAGGATTTCCTTTTGGCGCCGTACTTGAAAACAAAATAATAATCACGGTCATGTAAATAGTAATTAGTCGCCGGTAGAGCTCAATGTGCTCCCCAATACATTCATACGTATTGTAGATACTAAGTTTAAGTTAATGCTATGAATATCCTATAAAAATATGTGTAATGAACAAGGAAATTTAGTTTCCCTGCAAAATGTATTTCCCCCGGATGTGTGTCGGGAAAGTCGTGTTCCACCGCAATTAATTAAATTGGTTCATGCAGCTCGTATAAGGTCCCCAACTGCAAGGTAAACTCATAGGTTTACCTTACTATACCTCTATGTACATAGTTATGAAGTAAACGTCGAAGAGTTGCTGTTGCCCGCGACTACATACGCGTGGATTTTGGAAAAAATTCCCTGCTTTTGCCACATTTTTCACTGATGCTTCGCTCCTATTGGTCGCAGCGTGATGTTATATAAATTATAGTCTTCCGTGATAAATGTACTATTCAACACAGAAAGTAATTTTCAATTCGAACCCAGTACTGTAGTTCCTAAGATTAACGCGTTCAAACAAATAAACTCTTCAGCTATTTATTATTAGTATAGATTGAACTAACTACTTGTTATTTTTTGAGTTTATAAAGGGCTGAGTTGTAGAGCATCCATTGTGAGTATATGCAACATAAATATGTTACACAATATTATGAGGTTTGTTCTATATACGGGAAAGTTTTAACTTAACTTGTGTGTATTCAAGGGGGTTTGAGGATGGTTTAGATTCACAATTGGCTGGACCAATTTTGATGAAATTTTTTGTTGTTGATTTTTACACAGAATTGTATGGCAAAACAACGTTTGCCGGGACAGCTAGTTCTATTATATAAATATTAAAAAATCCGAGCAAGGCATCGTTTGTGCAAAGGATTATAATGGAAAAATTAATTAAACTTCTGTTTTTGAGTGGAAAGTCTCTCGTACACTAACATTAAAAGCACTTTTGTTAATTAATTGGACAACAGTATTTAATTACATTTTATTTTTTTTAAACAGATGTTTGTGATGTTACTTAATAATTGTATTTTGTGATCATCATTTTAAAAAACTTGTATGTTCTATATTATAACACATCTTTTTTACTGCGTCTGGGTGTTTTTATGTACCTATCATAAGTTTGTATTTACAAAAGGAATGTAGTTTATGTAGTATATCCATATTCTGGTACCTATGACACATATACGCTAGGCATCATATATGTGTAATGTCCATGAATATTTATTAATTTATTGGGGTTTTTGAATATCGTTCCAGCGCTCTATCCTACTAGGCTCAATCATATATGTAGACGACATAACACCTACATCTTCTTTACTTATTATAACACAAAGTCGTAATTTTTGTATGTATGTCTTATGTGAGCTTATATCTTCAAAAATACGCAACGGATCTTGATGCGGTTTCTTTAATAGATAGATTGGTTCAAGAGGATGGCTTTTTTGTATAATTTGTTGTAAAATACTTTGTTGGTTTGCTGTATATTGGATGAGATATGATTAAATTTGCTGAGAATTTCAGACGTGCGCGAGCTTTAAATGAAAACGGTGCCGAATCTATGTGAGGTACAACGAAGTTATGTATGGAGGAATTGATTATTATATATAGATCTTCAAAAAAATTCTCAAATTCAATAGGGTGTTTTCAAAAGCTATTTATGTTTTTTATGAAACATAATACTTTAGTTAGCTTACGAATTTAATATAGATTATAACTGCTCTTTACAGCATGCAATTTAAATGAATATCTTAGGAGATATGACGAAAAAAGAATTACGCGCAACAAAGTAAATATGTACTTGAAACTGTTTGCTGAGCAACACTAACGTTTCCTCGGTCCATCCATCCATACCATCCATACTCCAATGTTTGGATGTTTGGTTAATGTTGGATTTATGAATGTAGGGATGTTTGATCGCCTATATTTCAGCTACTTCTTAACTTGGTATTAGTATAAACATTTTTTCTTGTGATGTGATGGCAAATTACAAGTTCTTGTATTTATCCCTATATCAGCACTATATAGACTTGGTCTATATCAAATTTCAAGTCTCTAGAGCAACGGGAAGTAACCTGTCAATTTTGATTCCCTAGCATAAATCGAAAATTCTTAAAAATGGTCGCATTTCAGTTATATTTTTGGTTTGTTATGCGTGAGTGTAAAAGGTTGATTGTATTTTTTGCAGCGAGGGACCGCATAGATCTATATATCGTATGAGTTTCAAGTTGACATCTTCAACCGTTGCTGAGTAAAAAAAGTTTAACGGACGTACACAGTACACACAGACAGACGGACACCGAAGTGAGACTATAAGGGTTTTTACGAAACCCTAAAAAGGAGTTATTTATATTAATAGTGCACATGACTGCATATAAAAAGTCTTTATGGCGTACCAGACAGACCGACAGACAGAGGGACACTAAGGGTTTGTACGAAGCCCTAATAAAACAAATAAGCTTTTGGAGGTTTCCCTAAATCAGCGCTACGTAGACTTGCTACGTGGTTCTCTAGCATGTTTTCTTAACCACCCCGTAGAGAAAAAATAGTGTAACATACAGACACCGAAGTGATGCTATTAGGGTGCTTACTGTCTTTAAGTTAAGCAGCCGACTATTTACCAACCATCTGAATAATCCAGTAGAAACTTACTAATGCTATTTCTGTTTTCGCATTTAAAGCTGTTGAATCCCACAACGACAATGACGATTTGTAAATTCCAAGCATACGAAGTCGCGGGCACAGCTAGTATGTGTAATAAACGAACAAGCACATATACAAATAAAATAATATCATTTGCAATTAGTTCTAGTAAATTGGATTATTTCCAATAGGAAAAGTAATTACATTTGCGAAGTATCCAATATCAAAGAGATTTTGTTTCCTGGAAATAGTTTAAATGAGAAAATATTACCATCAAGCCAATTTAAAAAGTAATTTATCTTCAAGATATTATTTATTATCAGTGTAATAAATATTCATCCCCTAAAGGTATAGATTTTAAAGTCATCTTTTATAAATAACTAGCTGACCCGGCAAACGTTGTTTTGCCATATAATTGTTAGGGGTGGACCACCCTTAACATTTAGGGGGATGAAAAATTGATTTTGTCCGATTCTCAGACCTAACGGATATGTACACAAAATTTCACGAAAATCGGTCGAGCCATTTCGGAGGAGTATAATTACAAACACCGTGACAGGAGAATTTTGTATATTAGAAGTTACAACATTCTATGTCTATCTTCTTATATATAAAATTCACGTGTCACAGTGTTAGTTACCGTACTCCTCCGAAACGGCTTGACCGATTTTTATGAAATTTTACATGCGTATTCAGTAGGTCTGAGAATCGGCCAACATCTATTTTTCAAACTTTTTTTTTTATTAGTATGGCAAAATAACGTTTGCCGGGTCAGCTAGTATGTATATATAATGTATTGTGTTGCAATATAAAGCTTTTCATTAATATTACATAATATATTGGTTGTTAGCATTGTGACGAGTGCAGACGAGGGCAACTTAATGACAATTAATTTATTTCAAGTTTATACATTATACGTATACACATCTAAATTTTTTGCAAAATAATCTGCAAATAATTAAAAGCTGATTATCTATAGTATTAATAAAGTGGGCAAGTTTGTTATATGAATGGAGCAGGTAGGAATTTTCTAAAAGTATTGCTCCGATCACAAACTTTTTCACTAATTTTAGAAAAAAAAAATTATTAGATTGTGTAGGTGTTAATATGTTTAGCCTATAAACATAATACGTACTGATTGTAAATTCCAGGCATATTAAGAAGTCGAAGTATGTATGTTTGTTTGTGACGTTTTCACGCAAAATCTACCGAATGGAATTGCACGAAAATTGGTATACAGATAATTTATAGTCCTGAAATTACAATAGGCTACATATTATTTCGCTAAAAACTTTGTACGAGATAATAAACACAGATGTTTGTGACTTATGGTATAAAATAATAGTACCGCCATTTCTGTCTATTTTACAGTTGTCATAGCAACCCATAGAATCCGTCGACTTATACTTAGGTATTTTGTCTTACTTTGGCCAAGAAGGTTAAAACCCAGCCAGACTGACACATGACATTTACACGGTAACTTCGAATAGAAACTCCTTGTGTGGTACTTTAATTTTTTTGTTTAACTGAAAGCCTTTCTTGATTAAAGAGGTTGGAATAGTCAAATATCAAATTCTATACCACGTTGATTTCTTTTACTTTGCCAGAAAGAAGAGTTGCGTTATTGAATTAAATGTTTCTTACAGTTTCAATTTTCCTTTTGATTTCCGTTCCAACTATAGTTATATACATTTTCATGTTCTACTGTTTTTAGTTCTATAATTTTAGTTAATTGAACTTAGCTTTTGTTTTTTATACCAATTTTAGTTATGTTTTAGATATAGTTTTTAGTATCGATTATTGATTGGTGTAAATTTTGCCATAGATTTTAGTTTCATATTTCAGTTTTTATTTTAGTTTCGATTTCAAATTTTATTCGGCCACTAATGCGTGCGAAGCCGAGTGCAGAAGCTAGTATTTATATACAAATAAAATAAAACATCGAGTTTCAAATTATTATATGTAACAAAGGATATAAAATATTTTTTTAAAGATTCTATTAAACAAGATTCATTATAAAATATGAGGGTGCAGCAGTCCCTCGAGCTCGTTCAGTTTCCACCGCGGCAAGCAGACTTATTATAATGAAGGTTATTAGTTTCCCTTTGTTTTCCTTTGAAAGTATTTCTACCTCTGGCTTTATTAATAAACTAGCTTCTGCCCGCGGCTTCGCACGCATTAGTAGCCGAATCGAATTTGAAATCGAGCTTAAAATAAAATCTGAACTGAAATAAGTACCTACCTATTAAAATCGATACTAAAATCAATAGCTAAATTTACATCAATCAACCGTCGATACTAAAACTACATCTACTGAAATCAAAACTAAATACGATACAAAAAACATAACTAAAATTGATATAAAAAGCAAACCAAAACCAAGTTTAAGTGACTAAAATTATATTGGAAACGCAACTTAAGTAGAAAACTATAATCGGAGAGGAAATCAAAGGCAAAGTTGAAACTAAGAAAATAAAAAAATTGGCCAAGTGCGAGTCGGACTCGCGCACGAAAGGTTCCGTACCATTATCTATGCAACATAAGGCAACGTTATTAGTATCGAGCAAGAAACGGTAAAAAAATGATGTTTGTTGTATGGGAGCCCCCCTTAAATATTTATTTTATTTTTAGTATTTGTTGTTATAGCGGCAATAGAAATACATCATCTGTGAAAATTTCAACTGTCTAGCTATCACCGTTCTTGAGATACAGCCTGGTGACAGACGGACGGACGGACGGGCGGACAGCGAAGTCTCAGTAATAGGGTCCCGTTTTTACCCTTTGGGTACGGAACCCTAAAAAGAATTATTGGTTTAAGATTTAAATTAGTTTATATTAAAAAGAAAAACCCACTTGAGAAAGATCTGGCAAGAAAACTCAAGGGGAGTCAAAGAAAATTATTTATTACTAACTTTATGTTGTCGGTCTAAAGTGAAGTTATGGGGATTTTAAGTCTTGTTGTCTGCAAAATGTGCTAACGGTGTCTTGCTGTTTTGAAACCGAGTGTGTTTTGGATTTTATTAAACTAATTACAGGATCCCAACTAGGAGCCAGATCCCAACCGTCTTCTCTATTAAAGTTTTTATGTTTCTTTATTTCAATAGCCTCGCGAATCATTCTGGGTCGGTACCGATTTTCCTTGGCGAGGATTTGAGGTTTATCAAACCGGATGTAGTGGTTAAGGCGATCCTGACTGTGTTCACAGATTGCAGACTTTGTATTGCGTCGGTGCTTCACATCAGCTATGTGCTCTTTGACCCGAGTTCTAACAGATCAGCATTCTATCACCTTCTAGCATTCTATCAGAACAGCAAAGTCTCCGAAACGTCGGGCCAAAATTTAAAACAAATATACGCGTCTAATTCGTAAAAAGTAGTTTTATTTAAATGAATATTACTTTTCAATAAAATTGTTATTCAATTGAACTGTCACAACCAGTACGGTGGTTAACTCTATCGTTTATGTAAACACGTTACTAAATGAAATGTGTTACTGAAACAAGATGATTTGTTGCCACTGTCGCGGGTCGCGTTACTGTTCCAGCTAGAACTCTGGGACTATACCTCGACGTCCGACCTGTTACGCCGCGACTGACAGTATTAAGAGAGCTCGTCACCAAACCATGCTCCATACAAAAATATGGACATGGTAGTATTCTATGTGAACATTGCCTTTAAAGCAACGAATTCTGCTAACAGTATCTAGGTCTTATATATCTATGCTTCTAATACACTTTTTTAGGGTTTCATACAAAAAAGGAATCCTTATAGTTTCACTTCAGTATGCGTCTGTCAAACTTTTTTTACTCGGCGTCGGTTGAAGGAACGACGACATCGACTTGCGCTAGGGCATCAAAACATAGAGGGCCATAAATTTTGGCCCGACGTTTCGGAGACTTTGCAGTCACCATGGTCACGGGTGAGACTGCAAAGTTATGGTGACTGCAAAGTTTCCGAAACGTCGGGCCAAAATTTAAAACAAATATACGCGTCTAAATCCGTAAAATGTAGTTTTATTTAAACAGTTGAGTCGCGCAAGTGTTAGAAAATATTAGATATTGTTTATTTCATTAAATAACATTAAAATGATTGATTCTTACAGTTGGAGACTAACAATTTTAAAACGAGACTTACGAGTATATTTCGCGGATAAGTGTCCGTTTACACTGCTACACCGCGGACATGTTTCTGTTTAGCTCGTTGAATACTTTCACACAATTCAGTTTAAATTTTTATGAAGTTGTCATATCATTTTATAAGTTTACGCTTAGGCTAGTGATGTAATCGTGTGAAAACGCGTCTGTCAGTCACTTCACTAACCATGTGTAGATCGTTGCGTGCAGTATAACAAGAGTATGATAGCGAGGCGAGGTCTCGGTCAAGTATATCCACTAAGATATAGGTGCATGTGTACCTACCGAGTGAATGCAAGCCACAAATACATTGCCATATACACTGCACTTAAACATAAATACATATCTGGTTGACCGAGAGCGTAACTCGGGATGGAAGTTTGGGAAATTATTCATATTGAGGGAAGTCTCAGTAATGGTGTTACCATCTCGTAAGGAACCCTTAAATCCAAAAAAAAAAAACTCTTTATCCATCATAGTTCCAGAGATAACAGAGATAACGGGACCCCAAATAATAGGATAGTGATATTTTTTAGTATTTCTTATTGGAACATCAACTAATATAGACAATCTGAAAATTTCTGGCCGAATCGAAACCTAAAATAAAAATTGTGTTCTATACTGAAATTAATAGATACTAACATCGATACTGAAATCCGTAGCAACATTTACATCAATCAACATTCGCTATAAAATACTATGTTTATCAAATAAAATCAATTTCATTAGGAAAGCATCTCAATTTAAAAAAAAGTTGAAACTTAGTATCCGAGCTACCGCGTAGATCGCATGTCAGTCTGGGATTAAAACCTTCTTGACCAATAAATTTAATACCTATAAGTCGACGGACTCTATGAGTTGCTATGACAACTGTAAAAATAACAAAATGGCCGAACTATTATTTTTTACCGTATTTAAATAAAAATAAATAAATAAATATTCATGGACATTTCACACAACGTCCTCTGGTCCCAAGCTAAGCTTATATGCTTGTGTTATGGGTACCAGAATACGGATATAATACATAAACTACTTTTCTTTTGTAAATACATACTTATAATACATAGTAAACACCCAGACGCAGTACAAACATTTGTATGACAATTAAAAACATCACACAAATGATTGTCCTGACCGGGAATCGAACCCGAGACCTCGTGAACGGCAGTCCGTTATATGAACCACTAGACCACGAGGCCCGTCAAATTTCACAAACATTTGCGTTTATTATCTCGTACAGAGTTTTTAGCGAAATAATATATAGCCTATTTGACGTCCAGGACTATAAATTATCTCTATACCAATTTTCGTGTGATTCTATTCGATAGATTTTGCGTTAAAACGTCACAAACAAACAAACAGACAAACTCACTTTCACTTTTATATACAATAAGTAAGGATATACAAGAATTGCTTGTTTAAAGTAATAAGATGTAGTATTCAATTGAGGTTCTATGTACATCACTTTTACATGTATCAAGACAAACTATTGCTGACGTAATATAATTATTTGACGAGCCTCGTGGTTGAGTGGTTCATGTAACGGACTGCCGATCAAGGGGTCGCGGGTTCGATTCCCGCTTGGGACAATCATTTGTGTGATTTTATACAAATGTTTGTACTGCGTCTGAGTGTTTCTATGTATTATAAGTATGTATTTACAAAAAAAAGTACCTAGTATATGTATTCTATTCGTATTCTGGTACCCATAACACAAGCATATAAGCTTAGCTTGGGACCAGAGGACGTTGTATGAAATGTCCATGAATATTTATTTATTTATTTTATTAATACGGAGTATTCAAAATGTATCTTGGTAGTTTTACCTGTTATCTTGTTTCTCATATCTTCATCTTTACTCGCTACTGTACATGGAGCGAGAGAAAGCACAAGCTTTATCAAGAAGCATTACACATTAATACATAATATATAGAAAAAAAATTATATTATCGTTACAATTTAAGTCTCAAGACTCTAAGTAACCACGTTAATATACTATAAAACGAATCAATAACGAACTCGGGAAGAAAACTGCCATTGCAAAGATCTCTTGAGATCGCATAGCTAAAAGCTTTGATATTATGTTTGAAACAGAGATATACGTACAGATGTGTACCTTTGTTCCATAAGTATGTAACATAATGTGTATTTGTTCTCTGTGATGTTGTTCACTCATCATGTACACATACAGGTGGCTTCCACAAAAATATTATAGATATATGAAAAATGAAGTGCAATAGGGTGAGCGATCTAACGTGTCGCTGTCTCTATCATTTCATGTATTTAAATTGATAATGTAGCTTCTTTATATCTTTAGTTAGGTTACATAAAAACTTGAGTACACTAAACTTTTCTAGTCATTTATTTACTACTTTGAATAGAGATTTCTCTCCATACGGAGTTTGTATTTACCAGCTCTATGATACTGTCACTATTAATGTGTATTATTTACAAGGTATCCTATCACACACGTACGCACGTAGTTAACATATTAAACCAATAATTAGTGACAACCACATGCCCCTGAATTCAATTACATGGAATTCTACCGACAATATCGTTTTATTATTATAATGTGGCGGTTTACTCTAATAACAGAATAACATTAATATTATGTTCATAATTAATCAAGGATTCAGTTCAGACCAGGGATGAAATTAGGAAACCATTAATTAAATCAACAGTTTACTACACTTAAATCTAGGATTTTTATAATAGGTAGTCAAAATATTTGAACATTTGTGTACGCACTACACGTACATTCTCTGCTGATTCGGTTTGTTGGAAGAAAAATACCACGGTCTATAATTGTATACTATTTATTTTCTATTCCACAAATGTTTCTATTATAATCTTAACTACTTACTGTTGCTATGTGGTCTGTGTGGACTGTATTAACTGTGTACTGTTGTACAAGCCCCGCGCGTTGATATTGCGATGGAACCTTGTCAAATTAACGCCCTCGTGACGTCATCAGCAAAGAAAAAATACAGCTAACAAAATGTAATGTTCTCATCTATACGTCACTATGACGTCACCAACATGGCCGCCAATCGCAATATCAACGCGCGGGGCTTGTAGACTGTTTACTATTGTAGACTGTGTAATATCGTGAACTGTTTACTATTGTAGACTGTGTCGACTGTCGTGAACTGTTTAGGTACTATTGTGGACTGTGTACTATTGCGGACTGTGTACTATTGCGGACTGTGTACTGTAAAGGTTGTGATCATTGAATATAACCTATACAATGATACAGGCCACTTAAGTTTTATTTTTAAAAAAGGAATAAAAATTTAAAATTTGAAAATAAAAATAAAAGAATAGTGAGATGGGAATAGGACATGAATAGAAGATGTTGAAAAATGATTGTAAAATAGTTTTTCTTTATTATAAAAAATATAACAAATTAATTATGATACAAGTTTGTTTTAAATTATTATTATAAATTAATGTAAAGAACAAGCTTTACAAATGGTGGAGGCGCGCCGGGTATAGCGGCCCGATTGGTGAACCAGCTCCTACGCCCAGGGATGTGTTGACGAGCAAAGGGTCGACACAGGATAAATATTAATTATCAGAGAAGTAGCCGTATCTTTTTATTAAATTTTTATAAATTATTTACAACTAAGATGGAACTAGCCACGATAACTTTCGGTGGTTGCGCACAGGAGTGCCTAGATGAATTCGAAGAAATGTTTTACGCTTTAATATCTTTCAAGAGATGCTCGTGTGAAGAAGAAAAATTATCACTATTGCCCTCATTTTTAAGGGGTAACGCCTTATTTTTTTTCCGGGGCATTAAAGACACGTGCAAAAGCGTGCAGGAGGTATTTGATAGACTAAGGGAAGAGTTCCAAGAAGTAAATTACCAAGAATGTTCGCAATAATTATTTGCATAATGATGTAAATTGGTTTAGTGATTCAATTAGATTAAGGTTATATATATGGTGATAATTATAATTTACTAATATTGTTTTATTTTGGTGTGTTTCATATTGTTCGGGATCGGCGAGACAGATAGAACTCATAAGATAGGATTTAGGAAAGTAGGTGCTAGAGTAAAGTATTTGTTCATTAGGAGAGAAATGTGAAAGGTTGAAAATTGAAAGAAGTTGTATTATAGTGAGTGGTTGCTGATAATATTTTTATTTTATTTATTGGGTAATAGTTAGATAATAATGATTAGCGAATAATTTATAATTACTTAGATAATAGAATGATTGATTATTTAAAACGTTACTTGAGGTAGAAGAATGGTTGGTAAATTTATCTCACGAGAAGGAATTCTAAATGTGGAATAAATTGGTCATTCCCGAGCATTCAGGATTACTTAGTAGAAATTATACCTAAATAATTGAAAAGACGGTTGAGTATTATCTGAGCATACTTTAAATTTTAATTTGATAATCTCTGGATTCTATCAATTATAGTGGTTTCTTATGTAAATTTTCTCATTAAGCTGGAAAGCTGTTAAATTAGCATATCTTTCGGATCTATGATGCTGACCTCATAATTGAAGCTCGATAGTTTTTTTAAGAGCATTAATTGTTTGGTGATGAACATTTTTCTGATTGATTGTTGATGATATATGCTTTGTGTCTTGGTGTGATAGTTTTAAGGATGCCTTATCACTCTTGTTTTTTATTGGATAAATCAATTTTAAAGATGAAGTAGTTTAATATTTTATGAAAAGAGTGATATGATATAAGGGCATCGTAGTTAGTGTGGTTCGGATAACTAAGATTAGAAAGGCAATTTTTGGTTGGTTTTATGCTTTTCAAGTTTTTCGAAATGTATTGCTTCGAAAAGCTAGGTCCTAGCTGGATCTAATCTGGTTCATTCTAGTTTGTTATCATGCTTTCCAACCTTAGGTAGGGTGTCCAGTATTTTGTAACTTAGAAAAAAAAAAAAAATTTTTTTTTTTCAAAATGTAAAGGTTGTGATCATTGAATATAACCTATACAATGATACAGGCCACTTAACATTTAGTTTTAAAAAAGGAATAAAAAATTTGAAATTTGAAAATGAATAAAAAAGAATTCGAGATAGCTAAAGGACATGAAGAGAGGATGTTGAAAAATGATTAACGCTTTCAATGCTGAATAATTTGCGAATTTATAGCCAATGCTAAAAAAAGAGTCATTCGCCCAGTGCTGAAAACGCGTATGTGCGTTCAAAAAATTTTTCGCGTAGTGCTAAGAACGCTTATATGCGTTCAAAGAAAACTCGCGTAGTGCGGCTGGACGCTATAGCGCGTTGTCTTTTACCTTCCCGCAGTGCGGCCGACGCTTATGTGCGTTCGGTAACTTTCGAGTTTTATGACTGTCATATAACAATTACGGGTCATATAAAGGTGTTGGATGGATAAAGGTGCTTCCACACTAGTGTTTATTTGTAAGAGATTATGTGATGTTTACGCCATAATATATCTTCGTTCGGTTTTGTTAAAATAGTAAGTTATACCTTAATAAAACAGTAATAGTAAAGGTACCTACATTCTCCCGAAAGCCCTTTTATTCTTAATTTTTTTTAATTTAAGACTTTTCGCCCGCCTCGTAATCGACACCATTTATAAATAGACTAAAACTACCTATTAGTTTAGTTAAAAGAGCGAGTCATAATAAAATTATTTCAATAATCTATTGTACTAAATTAGGTTATTGTTGTCGTCGCCGCCGCCGTCCCCCCCCCCCCCTGCAAGATTCGTAGCAGAAACCTGACTAGTGTGTAGTCTCCTTTACAATTCCACATTTTACGACCGCTTCGAAACAATAGACACCCAGAATACACGCTATAAACGCACAGGTGCGGCGCACCCCGCTTGCCTACAGATTTTTTTTTTGTATGGACGCGTATACGCGTCGGCCCGCACTTGGTGAAGATCAGAAAAACGCGCATAAGCGTTAGCCGCACTGAACGTATTAAGAAGCCTTTACAAATGTGAAGAGAGGATGTTGAAAAATGATTGTAAAATAGTTTTTCTTTATTATAAAAAATATAACAAATTAATTAAATGTGTTTTAAATTATTATTATAAATTAATGTAAAGAAGAAATAGAGGGGAGAATGTAAAGGTTGTGATCATTGAATATAACCTATACAATGATACAGGCCACTTAAGTTTTATTTTTAAAAAAGGAATAAAAATTTAAAATTTGAAAATAAAAATAAAAGAATAGTGAGATGGGAATAGGACATGAATAGAAGATGTTGAAAAATGATTGTAAAATAGTTTTTCTTTATTATAAAAAATATAACAAATTAATTATGATACAAGTTTGTTTTAAATTATTATTATAAATTAATGTAAAGGATAAGTTTTACAGTACTATTGCGGACTGTGTACTATTGCGGACTGTGTACTATTGCGGACTGTGTACTATTGCGGACTGTGTACTATTGCGGACTGTGTAGACTGACGGAAAGCGCCAGTTTATATATGCGCAGGAAAGCCCATTGTCAAGCGCCCTGACAAAGCGCCGAACAATAAAGAGCGGGCAGCTTTGTGGCTGCGACCACCCACTACGATCCTGTACCGTTAGGGATTGTTCTCTAGACTATTGCTTATATATGCGCAGTAATGCCCATTGTCGAGCGCCATGACTAAGCGTCCAACAATAGGGATCGCCAGCTTTTATGTCTGCGACCACCCAAGTTGATCCTTTACCGTTAGCGATTGTTCTATAAACCTTTGTGTTACAATTTCGCTTAGGTACAAGGAAAAATACCACGCTTATAACTATTACAAATTATAACTAAAACAGGATATTATCTAATGTACTACATTTATGGTATAACACTATTACACATAAAAAAAAACACTTTTCCAGTCACTATCTGTTATCACACTTATCACTATTACTGTCCCGCACAATTTGTATGTTCATCTATCCTCTAAATTAAATATCGTCTTACAACTTTGCCGAGTTTTCGAGCTCATTACAAATAGCCAGCTATTGTATTTTGACGAAACTATGTAAAGTAATGTCGATCACGAGGTCTCGGGTTCGATTGCCGCTCGGGACAATCATTTGTGTGATATTTTTAATTGTCATACAAATGTTTGCGTCTGTGTGTTTCTATGTATTATAAGTATGTGTTTACAAAAGAAAAGTAGTATATGTAGTCTATCCGTATTCTGGTACCCATAACACAAGCATATAAGCTTAGCTTGGGACCAGAGGACGTTGTGTGAAATGTCCAAATGAAAGTAATATAATAATATTATTATTATTTCTTATTAAACAGGAAGAGTTTGTTTGTTTCTTTAAACACCCTAATCTCCGAGAGTACTGGTTCGCATATTTTTTTTTGTGCTGGATAGTTAACTTATTGCGAAAGGCTATAGGCTATATAACATCACGCTGCAACGAATGGGAGCAAAGCAATAGTGAAAAATGTTGAAAAATGGATGTAATTTTGTAAATGCCATGCGTACCAAGTGGCGAGCAGTAGCAAGTATTCTCTAAAGTGGTTGGATGGTAGATCAAACCACATCGCGCGATCTTGTCCCATTTTGTACTGATGAAACCGATCGATTCTTAAACATAATGGTTCAAGAATGTTTTCTTTTTGTATTATTTGTTTGGGTACATTTTCAAAATTCTACAAGTAACAGCTTGTTTAAAATAAACCGCATAATATGATAATAGCTACTTAATTAAGTTGAAGCTCCACACAACGAACGTCAGAAATCAGCCGAGCCACGTGGAAGTGTCCTTGTTACATTACATGGCTTCATAAACTATACAACTAACAATAATATCGAATTTTGAAACAATTATACAACTTTTTCATTCAATAGCACTTGTATGTTAATAAATTTATATGAAAAGGTTAAATAAGCACGTTTCACCTTCCAGTACCTACCTTCTTATAAGGTCGGAGTCAGCTAACAGAATAACTAAGAAAATCCTATTAAAATAAGAGAAACGTCGTGTTAGTTACACAATTTATAACTCAAGAAAGGCTGCATCTATTTGGCTAAAATTTGGTGAGGAGGAGGATTAGAATCAAATAGGATATGGGTTACATTTTAGCTTAAGATTTTTTTTTACTTTTGATAACGCTCATTTTATAGAAATTATGTCATATACTCGTAATTACTTTCTTCTAGTAAATAAATAAATTTATTTGTATATTATTAATTATTATAAACCAAATTCCTCTTCTAATAAATAAATATTTAGGGATATTTTGCACTTTTTTAAAAACTATCTGCGACTATCAAGGTAGGTGTTAGCGAAAATTTCATGCATTTCATGTAGTATATTACAAGTTAATAATAGACAGTCACGATGTAACACTTGGTTTATTCTATACGGTGAAGAAACCGATTAAGTACAAGTTGGCCTCGTACAAGAAGGGTTCCATACCATTATTATCCATACTCATATTATAAACCGGAAGAGTTTGATTATTTTGAACACGCTTATCTCCGATTTGTAAAAATTCATTCAGTGTTGGATAGTAGGTATATCGAAGAAGGCTATAGGATATATAACATCACGCTGTGACTGATAGGAACGATATTGTAATAAGTACGTTCTAACTTTAATTATATGTTGGTCGAAGTATATAAAGTCTAGAAGATCGTCAATATTTACAAGAGATAGAAAAAATATTGTTGTGTGTACTTCAGCTACGGTACGGAGACTCACGGACTTAGTTCTCAGTTGCTCACACACAGTACCTACCTATCCTCGCTAACATAAATTTAATGAATACAGGTTTGAAGTTCATATGTTTAGTGCTATTAAATAGGTACTGTATTATATATGTTTCTTGAGCTTGAGAGAGCTCAACGATCACTAATAAAAGTTATATACTTTAAGCCCTACCGGTTCCCAACAGATTCATATATCAATTGAGTGGTCTTTTAACTGTAAGAAAATTATATTATCTACAAATAACACTGTCTCTTCATAAAACTCTCCCTTTTAACCCTTCTAAGAATTACCGCAGGCGAGAGGATAATGTAGCACAAACTCCAAAAATTTATACGAGTGTTGCCAGACGTCAATACTTTAGTCAATCTTCTTTTGTCTACAATAAAATTAATAGTAAACTAAACTTCCATCCTAAGGTCCGACGCAAATGTAAAAGGATAATAACAGAGTGGCTACTTACGTTGACTTATGAGGAAGCTGAAAGAATTTTAGTGAGATTATCCTAAACTCACTGCATGCAGCTCATTGACACACACACACAGTGGTGGATTTACACTAGGGGCAGTCGGGGCTAGTGCCCAGCGTGGCAAAATTTGGAAAGTGGGAAAAAAATTTCTATACATTACATATATGATTAACTAATTCTTATAAATAAACATTTTATCTTTCAAGAAATATAATTTAAGTATTATGTATCAAATTAAAATTTTGTATATTATAATAGGAAATTTAAGTAAAAACTATTCAAATAGTTTAGTTAATTTATTTCCATAAAGGTTTAAAAAATTGAAATTGATATTTTTATTTTCTGGAATTGATAAATTTATGTAGATTTTTGAAAAATTAAAAATATTTTCAAATTATGTATGTCTTTTTGATAACAGAAACTTTTATTGATTAATGAATGTTTCTATAAAATTTAAGTCACAGGGCGGCATTTTCTTCAGTGCCCCAGGGCGGCATAAATTTAAATCCGGCCCTGCACACACACACACACACACACACACAAACACACACAAACACACATGCACACTAACATGCCATATTTACTTGTATTATCCTAAAATAATTTTAATTGTAGAGAAAGTCTTGTAAAATTTTAGTCTCAATATATGTAAACGTAATTTTAAGGGTAGTGCAGGGCGACTCCAACACAAGTATTATTAATAACTTACTGGGGTGGTCCTAGATACTTATTTTATTGAAATGTTTTGAGACGAAATAAGGATTTTTTTTCATTATTTTCATATAATATATGAAATGTAATATCATAAAAACCTTTTTGTCCGTCTCACAATGTTACGAGTACAATATGCTGACCCAGTTCCAAGAAGGAACAGTTGATTATCATATCACACAAACATTACTATTTACATACAGAGCATATTCTATGTAAAAGTTATTTATATTTATTATGGCAGCTTCAGAAATGCGACAAAGAGCTTAATTTCAATTTATTAGTGATATTATTCCTCACACGTGTACCGGTCAAGGAAGCTGCTTCGACGTGTATCTAAAAATATATAATGTGTTATGATGAAAATATAATATTTGGTGAATAACATTGGGAGATGTCGCTAGAGTCTCGTCTCACACCGCGCCGCGGCGTCGCTCGCATAACATCGCTTTCACGTCATATCGTTGCACCCACGTTCTAAGATATTTATATATTCATGGCGCACGATATTAAATATATACCTACATCTATATGTACACTATCACAAGTCTGTCCGCATTGGGACTTAACAATGAAAAATACAAAAAATACATTTGAGCACCAGCTCCATAACTGATGCAGCGCTAGCCACGGGCCTTATACAATATTTTATCTATAGGTACATAATTATTTATACTAAACCCTTGTCGTTGCTTACTTCACATTAAAAGCTACTGGCGGCTAGTACCTGTTATTGAAACGTGGATTGAAGATAGATAATACCTTAGTAATAGACAAATAAAATTAACAAATCAGCAATTTTATCAATGTTTCTGATATTTCATGATATGTACCTAAATATTTACTACATACCTAGACTAATGTATGAATCTAACAAATATATCAGGGTTCCCACACACAATACACTTAGCTCTGCGGCATATGCGGTGAAAACAATTAGAAGACTTACGGATGTAGATACGGCTAGAATGGTACTTTGTTACTTTAGTTATTTTCACAGTGTAATGTGCTATGGAATTCTTCTTTGGGGAAGCTGTGCGGACATTAATCGGATATTTGTGCTCCAGAAACGCGCTGTTAGAGCTATATATAACCTAGGTCCGCGGGATTCTCTAAGGGAGAAATTCAAAGACATAAATATTTTAACGGTCGCTTCGCAATATACGAGTATATATGAAAATTTATTGTATGTTCATAAAAATATTCATAACTTTACAAAAAAAAGCGACCACCATAATGTTAATACAAGGCATAAACACAATCTTGTGATGCATGTAACCCGTCTCCACAAAATATGTAACTCTTTCATGGGTCATTGTATACGATTTTATAATAAACTCCCTATTGATGTAAGAGAATTTAATAATTCTAAATTTAAAAAATTCATTAAGGGCCTACATCAATATTATCGTATATCATCGCCGCCACGTACATATTAACACAGCTAGTAGGCACAGAAAATGAAGAATTAGGGATACTTTTCCTATTTACTCAAAATCTACTAAATATATTTTAATTCTGATTTACGTGTTTCTATACATAATAGTTACTTATGATTTTAAAGTTATTTCATTAGTTAATACGCGATAATAGACCGACAAATGAAAAAATAAAAAATTTGAGAGGTTGTTTCGCCAAGATTTTCTATCGAGAAAACTTTTTTCAATCGCGTTTCTGAGTTGATGCGATCCTAGATCATATATTGAAAAAACATATACTTAAAAATTAGAGCTCTAGCCATTCAATCTAAAGAAACAATGAAAACTTCGTACATAGAAAAATGCACGAAGCTATTTTGGTATCGTCTTAAAACTAAATTATGTAAAAAGGCGTATTATAAAATTTCTGATTATATTAAAGATGATAAAGCTCAGGAGTAAGTTGCTCTGGAGCAATACATATTCTATATTGTAAAGTTTTATTAGCATTGTAAGTATGATTGACATTTAATTTAAAAAAATATTGATTTGATTAAAAGCTCTGCTGAGTTTCTTACGCCGGTTCTTCTCAGCAGATTGCGTCCTGAACCGGTGGTAGGGGAAAAATAAAAATTTTTGACATGTCATAAGCACATAATTTTTCTGAAAAATTGTGTGTACTTGATTAAATGATTTTTCATTTTCCTTTCATTTCATTTCAATAATTAAATCCCGAAGATTCGATTCATGTATAACATTGGCAATACAGTTGCAAATTGTAAAAAAACTTGCTATTTAGGCCCCCATAGCAAGCCGTAGCTTGTAAAGGTGCCATTCGAGTAACCGCAACGCGCGTCATGAGACCCGTTCAGTTTTTGTTCTGAATTATAATATTCGATGCAAAGGTGCGCGCGCTGTTCGTACGCGGCCGTTACCGTTTTGTATGAAAGGAGGGCGTGGCTACACGATTCAAAAAATTAATAATGTTATTTTAAGAACAGTATGCGATTTTGTCATGTTTGTTTGTTGGCTTGGAACCCTAGCGGTTTCCATGACAAGCCATTTAAGCAGCGAGTAGTTAGTGATCAGTGTCTCCTGTGAACTTATCAAATCATCATAAGTGATATTATTATATTTAAATAAAAAATGTTGTGGACACAGTGATGTTAGCTCGTCGCGTTATTTATCATGCCTATGACTCACACATATATATACGTTTTGATGTTGTATTTATAAAAATGTATTTTTGTATCTAAATTTAATGTCTCTACAACTAATTTATATGAATGTTTGTGTAATCGTCATATCACAACTCTTAGATAATCCTCAAATAACTTCTACTTAAAATATTTTCTTCGGTATTAAACTTTATATTATCACCATTCTTCAGTCCTTATCCCACCACTAGGGTCGGGAAAACATATTCAGATTTTTATCTGACGTGAACCCACCTCGGGTATATGTGCAGGTGTCATGCATCATAGTTCCCTCGGTCAGTTTATACAACACCCGCGGGTAAGAATTTTTTGGTCCATCATTTTTGGTCATAGAGAGATCTTTACCACATTCCACCACGTGGCAAATTCGAATACTTATGGAAGTTTGTAACAATATTAGGATGTCTGGATGTAAGGATGGTTATTGCCTTCCACGGAAGGTATTACCGCAGGCATCAGCCAGTGATGATATAACATTGTCACTCCCAAACAGTTGACAAAATCAAAAGATATTTTAAGCCCTACATATTTATAAAATCTTGTGTGATATTTGATAGAAGTCCCTACAGGGCTGCTCCGGGACTAACTTGTGTAAAGGTCGAACATTATTTACATTAACAGAGCTTATATCTTCAAAAATACGCAACGGATCTTGATGCGGTTTTTTGTAATAGATAGAATGGTTCAAGAGGATGGCTTTTTTTCATAATTTGTTGGGGTTTGCTGTATATTGGATGAGATATGATTAAATTTACCGAGAAACTCGGACGCGCGCGATCTATAAATGAAAACGCTGCCTTATCTATGTGAGGTACAACAAACTAATGTATTGAGGAATTGTTTGTTATCTAGTTCTTCAAAAAAGTCCGCGAGGGCATATGTCTATATTTTAAGGGAAACCCGCTGTACCCATAATAATGTCGAAAAAATTATCAAATTTTATAGGGTGTTTTCAAAAGCTATTGTATATAGTAATATTTTTTATCAAATTAAATAGCTTAGTTAGCTTACGCAATTAATATAGATTATAACTACTCTTTACAGCATGCAATTTAAATGAATATCTTAGGAGATATGACGAAAAAATAATTACGCGCTATACAATAAAATACTTAAACTGTTGGCTGAGCAACGCGAACGTTTCCTCGGTCTTCTATCCATACTCCAATGTTTGGATGTGTAAGTATGTTTATTGTGCTTTCACGTAAAGACTACTGGATGGATTTTCATGAAACT
Organism: Orgyia antiqua; assembly: GCA_916999025.1. Classification (NCBI taxonomy): domain Eukaryota; kingdom Metazoa; phylum Arthropoda; class Insecta; order Lepidoptera; family Erebidae; genus Orgyia; species Orgyia antiqua. The sequence continues at coordinate 376,778 of OU779863.1, read as the reverse complement.
TTCCAATGGAAAATGGAATAGAAACTGAACTTATTTTTTATCCTTTTTACCGCGGGTAACACCGCAGGGCACAGCTAGTGTTTAATATGTAAAAGATCATAAACGTTACGAGTGGGTGCCACTGACACAGCTTCAAACAAAATCAATCCTCACCGTACGCCTTATCCTCCTTTGGCTTTATCATCAACAAAAAGCTCTGAAACTGGTGTTCAACAGTGATAACTTTATAAGTTGTTAAATAAAAGATTAATCACTTGTGCTATATTTATTGCATGTAAAATAGAGTACCATCCATAATTCTTAGTCTTAGTTAGTTAGTTATTTCATGAAGTTGCTACCGCATCGCTAACTAAACTCACCGGATCAGAAATTATGTAGAGCAAAGCTACTCACACACGATACATGTTGAAAAATAAACATGTATTTTGCAATATTTATTTAAGCTTTGAGATTTACAGTAACAGTGTTGACACAGACTTCAGCAAATATACAACTCTGTCTGGGGACCACGTAACATTATTGTCGACCGAACAATAGTAGGAAAATCTTTACTTATTATGAAACAAAGTCTTTTACTTTTGTATGTATGTCCTTATGCGAGCTCTTATCTTTATAAATACGCAACGGATTTTGATGCGGTTTTTTTAATGATAGAGTGGTTCAAGCAGATGGCTGTTTTGTATAATTCGTTAACGATGGTTTCTAAATTGTACGCGTACGAAGTTGCGGCCATGACCTAGTTAAATAATATATGCAAAACTGCTGATATCAAAATGTGACAACCCTAATGTGTGCGTCACACGTGGCTAATAACATATTAAGTTCATCGAAGTGATAAATTACCTGTTACCAAACTTTTAGGTTAATCTCGTCTAAATTTTCATCGAGTACCAAAATTATGCAGTGACATGATATCTACCTAGGTACCTAAATGATCCAAATTTAAATAAACGCGAATTAATTATTGTAAGGTTGTTGTGGTTCGCTTATAACATATCTTAGATCGTCCGAAAGAACGCAATGTTACTCAAAAGGTAAAATGAAAGTGGAAACCATACTTGGAAAAAAGGTTACGTTAAAATTTCATACAAAAAATAAATGTGTAGCACTCAGGGACTGCCGCGGTAGAGCTATTGCATAGTATTTTTTTTATCAACTTATGTATTTATAATTATTTATTTATTTTATTTAAGCAAGAATCTACATACCATAAACTAAAATAAGATTAATAATCCTTATTTACTGATGCTTACATCTGTCCATTGTTTATGGTAATTATGATAAAATAGCGATTGTCAATAAATGTCAATCTGTTTTAAATTAAATGTCAAATGTCAATCTATTGGCATACAATTTTAGTTTTGACATTATTTTACATTATTAAAATCTAAAATACGCTGTTATCCTCTCAACTGGCACTTGACCTTGACCTATAACTGAACATTTAGGATACATGTTGTCGATTCAAAATCCTTATTTTAATACGTTGTTTTAATTTGAGGACGGCGTTTACCCTAGGTATCAACAGTGTAAAATAAATTGCGGGGCGAAGAGGGGATTACACATGCGCAGTAGCGCCGATGTGTAAGGTTTTTTACGCTATTTCCGTTACCTACGGAATTTAAATTTCGAATTTTGTGGATTCGGTCTCCACGCTCAAGGCCCGCGATAGAAGCTATGCAATAGCTTAAAAAAGATGTACGAGTTTATTATCCGAAGTGCAACATTTCACTTAGCTTAGTTGCATTGATTGTTCTAGAATATTTTACTTGACGTAATTATAATTATACTCATATTATAAGACGTTTCCTATTGCTCTCTCATCTGACTCCAATAACAATAATGTCTACAAGAGAATAACTACCTAGATTATTTACTATTAGATTACCTAGAAAGTGACCTGACGTAGACGTATGTGAGTTATGTTATGGACAATAATTCAATAAAACCGTACGGAATATGTAACCAGAGTACATCTACGTTGAAGGAGACAAATCAGTGAACGCATGTTCATGTATGTCATTAGTCTGTCACTGTTCCAGGTTAGAATAATAATTGGTAGTTTGTGAACAATAGATGAGGTCTCTCTGTTACCCAACCGTATTATAACTTTGTAACAGGATTGGTTAGGATTCACTACTGATACCTAGTTTATTATGAGTTCACGGCGAGTCTCATGTAACTTATTACAATACAACATGATGTAGATTATTACACCCCTTGAGGTGTATTCTCTTATTTATTGTAACATATTCTACTTCATTGCTTCAAAATGTCGTAAGCTTTATGTGTGATCAAAATAAACACACACTTTTCATTAAAATAGTTAAAACGAGTCTCTACCACACCAAAGGATTCATTTCTTAAGAGGATACCAAAATAGCTTCGTGCATTTTTCTATGTACGAAGTTTTCATTTTTTCTTTAGATTGAATGGCTAGAGCTCTAATTTTTAAGTATATGTTTTTTCAATATATAATCTAGGATCGCATAAACTCAGAAACGCGATTGAAAATCTTAGCGAAACAACCTCTCTTATTTTTTATTATTTTCATTTGTCGGTCTATTATCGCGTATTAACTAATGAAATAACTTTCAAAACATAAGTAACTATTATATATAGAAACACGTAAACCGGAATTAAAATATATTTAGTAGATTTTGAGTAAACAAAAAAAATATCCCTAATTCTTCATTTTCTAGCTGTGTTAATTGGTACATGTCGACGATAATATTGATGTAGGCCCTTAATAGACATAGTTTTAACCTATTTTAAAAGTTAGTTGGAAAGTAGCACTAACGACTTAACTATTAAACTGCAATAATTTAGTAATTGAACAGGTACTTATATTTTCAGTTCTTAAAGTTCTACATTAAAAGTTCCTAAATTGCCTTAATCATGTACGTTTATAACTTAATTAAAGTGTTCCACAAAATTTGATGAAATCCCTTTAATATTTTATGACGAGATATGATTCGTAGAACTTGGAGGGTGGAGGGAAAAGCTTGTTATAAGAGTCAGTCATTAACTACACCACGGTACCAACTGGTGAACACTATTATTATTTGATAACATTACAACAAATATTTCTAGTTCAGAACTAGATACATATAAATTTATTTAATTCGATTGGTATTGACAAATAATTAAGATTACATGCTATTTGAATTATTAGCATTATCACAAATAATCACCTATGATAAACTCTATGCGGCATAAAAGACCTTAATCCCTCTCACAGTGGAACAGGCCCGTACCAACAGTGAAGCGTAAATGAGCTGGAAAGGAGTTTCCACTTGCAAATAAATAGGGGCGGGAAGCTTTTCGGGTAATCTTAAAAATCACTGAAATTATTGTTACGTAATTAATTACTACCCCACTAAAAGATTTATAATAGAAAATGTCATTAACAAGAACATCCTCTAGGGCAATGGTAACCTTTAGCGATACATGAATAAAATATTTACAGATTATTCTTAGATTTTCATAACATGTATTTTTAAATTTTGAAATTATATCATTGGTTTTTTTTCCAATTCAGTATCGAGCTGCAAGCCTCAATATAATCAAGCAATGTTCAATATAAAATGACTAAACAGTGCATAGATACAGCTATGTATAGATCTACGCTCGGTACATATAGGTAGTTATAGTGTGTCACCCAAGACGTTTAGGGCCTAATTGACTAAAAACAATTATCCAAGTGGACAAATATTGTTCAACACAATGTAACACAATGTTTGCGGACATTATTAGTAGTAAGGTCAAGTGGGGTGTCATATATCGACCTTGCTCTTAACATTGGTAATGATAATTCAATTAATCGAGTCGCGTCGTCATAACCATCAATAACATTAGACATACTGTGAAAGTGTTCATAAACCATAATCACGGTGGTAGGAGACAACACCGGCTGTGTTTATTACATCAATGATGTCAATAGCAAGAAGTCTTTATTGATATAAATATTGTCCATATTTGTGCCGCACACATTCAATTGCATTATGGCGGAGGAAGACCCTTATTAATTAGGGTTTACAAAGTATAAATACACAAAGTTACAAATTTTAATATTCGTGTCAGGCTCTTCTACATAGATATAGTCAAGATTCGTTTTGAAAAGGATTCCCTATTTCTAGTATCGTATATAAAGGGTTTTAAGACAAAAAGAGGAATAAACAGAGTTATTCGGCATTTAAGGGTGTGAAACCCTAACATCTCACAGGACATGCCCTATGTACACTCTGATAACTTCAGGTATATGATAAACATGATCATAAAATGCACATTAACATAAATATTACGAGTATATTAACAGTTTAATAGTCGCTGCCGTGTTTTATGATAAGTAACACAGGTCAAAGATTAATTACACCATAGTTGCAACTTAATGTGTCTAAACCTTTTCACCCACGCTATTAGACAAACAATAATTTAAATAATATTGTTGCACTATTCGTAGGCATATACATAACTACTTAAGGTTAGTTACTGCCCAGCTCCTTGACTAATAGCGATTGATGGCGTGCCCTCTTAAGTACATACTTAAGAGGTTGTGTTGATTTAGTTTTAAAGGTGCACGAAGACGCGGCTAGTGGGTAGTCAAATATAAATTGGAATGTGAATAATCCAGCTCAATCTTTTATTGATAATACTATACGTACGTTTATGGGACGCGGACGGGTCGTTAACATAATCATAATCGAAAGCTTCTTACAAGTTGTTCCAATATTCGATATAAGTGTACAGAAATATGTACATATTTATCAACGATATCATACTGCTCTTTGATATAAAAAAAAAATACCTCGAAAATTTTCCTTCAACACGAGAAGGTCACGACCTTTAAATCATTCCAATCTAGAATAATTATTTAAGATTAACTTTGAGCGATCACGTGACTCCTCTTCAAAGTTACTTTCCGCACCGATTTCCTTCCATACCATACATAACGTTTCAATTATTTTGAAGATGTTTCTGTTTCTATAATATTAATGTGTACCGGTAGAGATAGTAATATTGTTAGGAGAAAAGTACAACACAGGAACATGGAGTCAATTTGTTAAACACGGGCCACCGCCGCAATGTATGCCTTTACCATGAGCAGTTACTGAAATTTGGTACACAGATAATAATATACTCCAACGGTCTTATTCATAATGACTTATCCGAAGGTTTAAAAGTTCGCTAAAATCGGTTCGGAAAAATTGTTATTCATAATAGTCTTTTTACGCTAAAACGTTTATTATCTCTCCGATAAAACCTCTGTTTAAACCTCCGATAAGTCATTATGAATAAGACCACTAGACAGTAAGAAACGACAGAGGCTACTTAAAAACAAATAGAGATCCAAGGTTCCATGCGTACGAAGTAACGGGCATCAGATAGTGATTTACATATAAATATTATTATATGTTTAAGTGCCAAACAAAATCACTAATGAAGTAAAATTTTATATGTTTAATAAAACAATCCGATAAATGTAATCAAATCACTACTATTTTATGACGGTTGCTATCTGTAACAAACACTCGTTGCGATTTACTGATAACTGACTAAATTGCATTGACTATTAAGTATAACAAGTTTGAGACAGTGAGGCGACTAGTGACGCTACATTGTATCGCTCATATCGACATTTTATTACGTTATATTTAGTTACCATTCAAACAAATATATATAATTCATACAAATATATATTACTTAATGTGCTCTTACTTTCCACTAACTTAATATAACTAACGATATCGGTGCGTTCTTTGTTCTTGATATAAGTTTTGAATTAATATTAAACAAAATCTTAAATTTGATTTGAAAAGTTTTTTTTTTAAATAGCATAGGTAGATTTGATCGTTACGTGAAGGTATAGACACGCCTTAACTTAGATATGTATAAGCCGAGATACAAGTATAACAAATATATTGATTATTATTATAAGTATAGACTAGCTGTTGCCCTCGACTCCGTCCGCGTAGAATTTAGGAAATTTTCCCCGTTTTTGCAACATTTTTAACTACTGCTTGAGTGAGAGTATTAAAAACGTAAGAGTAAACAAATATAATCAGAATGAACGAACTGCTAAGCTATCAGGAGTTACACGTGTCATTGTGAGTCAACCATAAAATATAGATATATTACGGGATATTTTTTAGACAATTTTATGTAGAATATTTCCGTCATACATGATTTCTATTTAACTTTAACCATTAAGGCTGCACACGCGACGGAAGCTTAAAAAATGGAGCACCTTTTCCCGTTTTCCCAACATTTCCCTTCACTACTCTGCTCCTATTGATTGTAGCGTGATGAAAAGTATACTATAACCTGCCCAGGAGTATGAAGAATAATTGTACCAAGTTTCGTTAAAATCCGTCGAGTAGTTTTTGTTTCTATAAGGAACATACAGACGGACAGACAGATAGACAGACAAAAATTTTACTGATTGCATTTTTGGCATCAGTATCGATCACTAATCACCCCCTGATAGTTATTTTGAAAATATATTTCATGTACAGAATTGACCTCTCTACAGATTTATTATAAGTATAGATTTGTTGTTGGATTGACAGGAGCTAACTTATTAGGGTTACGCGTGAAATTTAAAAACCAAACATTTAATACAAAATAAATCTTGACGTCAAGGGTCGACGTATAGTATAATAGATACTCAACAATTCATAAAATAATAATATATTATTATTTTATCATGTTATGAGAGAGAGAGAGAGACGAACAGAGAAACACGCGCGGCCGTACTGTTTACTACTGTAGCAAAAAGTGTCGTTACAACTTTTGGTCTTCATTTTTTCCGTCTAGCCGCCTTTCGTAACGCGCGATTAGGAACTTCGTTCCAAAAAACCTTCCTCTTGAACCACTCTTCTATTTAAAATCCGCAACAAAATCCGTTTCATGGTTGTGAAGATTTAAGCTCCCACACACTCATTAAAATTTGTTTTATGAAAAGTAGAGATGTCATGTCATAGTGTAATATGCAGTAGTACAGAGTAGACATTAAGATTACAAACAATAATAATTGACCTCGAAAGTTTGCGTATTATCGACCAGTGAGGTACACCATTATCATAAAGTTGTGTTCATATCAAGTTAATACACGTAATTAATTTGTACAACATGTTTAAATCGTGTGTATCATTTTTTGGTATCTGTTATCGTGGCCGTTATCATTAATATTATCGTACGAAACTCGTAGTTTCGTAATGAACTTGCGCATAACAAGTAACTATGTGAACTACATGAAGAATGACACCGACGCTCATTCACTTACCCATATTCAATTATATTTTGAACATGATAGAAATGTCCGTGCCAATTAAAATCACATGTCGTGTGACGTGACAGTTCGTTATGTCCAGAACAGGTTTGAAATTTCCACGGAAAATGGAGTTAAAACTATTAACACCATGATGATCGCACTAAACTGTTAAACGTTAATAAATAGAGTCCTACGAGGACTACTTTATAAGTATTAGATACAATTTATTTTGATCTCTTCTTTTTATATGTACCATAGCAGTATAGCATCACAGACAGATAATAACTTATGTTCACAAGTCAGTACTAGTGTATAGTACTTGTCACTCAGTTACTTTGAACAACATCGATGTTTGTTGAACAGGATTGTTTGTTCTCTTCTTGCTTGCTTCTAAGTAATCAAATACACAATTAGGCTGACAGACACAGTTCGTTAATTTAATATCTGTAGTAGTATATCTTCTATAAGAAGTAACAGAAATGGAAGTAGGCAAACTCGAGCTCTAGATTCAATGAAGAATCCTCCAAGCCACCAGAAATAATGTGACAAATTTCAAAGATAAGTACTACATATACGCACATTATATCAATACTATATATAATAATACATAGTTTATCACTGAAATGGGGCTAATAGAGATACGGCTAATCCTCAATTTTACATTATGGCATTAATGTGTCAAACTTAGCCTAGATTCAAACATACAGATTCGTATAAAGTGTTACGAACAAGCGAGCGGTGCAAGGGCACTCAGATTAACTAGATTTAAAACTTTATAAGATCGTGTTGTCACAATATTATATTGGTGTCACAACATTAAGATTTTATTTTCTGTTTTGGAGACTTTTCTATCTTAAAACTTCTTATAACTGAATATTAAAACGTAATAGACGCAAATATTCATAACTCTGTGCGTAAATAATTTGTAAAATCAAAAACTATCGAACTTACTTGAAAATACTTTTTGTTTAATTATTGCATTGTCATAGGTCTTCAATATGTGTGCAAAATTTCAGATCAATCCGACTATTGCAAGTGGGTAAAAATAACTTTCAAATATTCCGTTATATAATTAAATATATTGATAGATACGTATCGAACTAATAAAAGCACGAGGAAAACAAACTTTCTAGCTTCTATCTTTAAAGATACAAAACTTTTAAGATTTTATATGAAGAAACCCTTCCACCCCTAACTCGTGTCGAATTTCCAGAAATCCTTTCTTAGATATATTCAATATTTTTTTTGAATGAATCAATGAAATGTTGTATGTCTAGTATATTTAATAAGATTGATGATACCACACGGACAAATTAATTTATCCTTCATTCCAAAATCATCATAATTTTTATTTTCACACTATCCAAATACCCATGAGCTAATGCGTCACAGACAGATTGACAAGATGACATCAAAATAACACTCCTGTTCATGCGTCGGAAAATAAGAAATCAGCATATGGCACAAAAGAGTTAAACACTTAAATGTAACAATGATCTAGATAGCTTTCGACAAAAATAACAATTGTACAAGTACATAGTATATTTGGTGAAGGATCACAACCCATCACGAACAATAGCTCTATAAATAAGTAACGAGGTTAACATAATAAAGCCTCTGTACGCCCAATTGTGCTTAAACACACGTGTATTCAGATTTGTGTAGGTACCTGACGAAGATACACATCGGCGTAGTCTAGACCTACATTATGTCTTTTGGCAATGCATCAGATAACATCCTAACTTCAGATTGTTCTCGAACGATATGTTGCACGTGTAAACATAATCGGTATTATTGCAAATGTATCGATTAGGCATAACAATGGTAACGAAAAGTACTTGTATGTTAATTTATTAGTTATTTTTTTCAGCGTATGAACGTTGGGTGGTATGGGCCTTCTTATGCATTGGAAATATATTTGGTCAAGTATACCACACCATTAGTATGGGAAATGGCGTTTTCTTTTGCAGGGCAGGGCTACTAAAGGGCAAAATCTATAAATCCGTAAAATGACAGCCATTTATGGCGCCACATGCTGGGCAAGAAATGCGATGGATGATAGACGTATGCACGTTGCGGAGATGATAAGGAATGAGTATATTAGAAGAAGTCTGAAAATGATGCCAGTGATTGAAAAATTTAAGAATGAGCGGCTATTCTGGTATGGGCATGTAATGAGACGAGAGGAAAGTTCTGCGTATGTATAAGGAAGAAAAACAGTCTAGAGGAAGACCTAAGAAAAGTTGGATACTCTGTGTGAACGAGAACATGATGAGAAAGAGGAGTTAACACAGATATAACGGCTGTTAGGAGACTATGGAAGAAAAAGACATGTTGCGTCGACCCCAAATACTGTAATGGGATAAGGGCAGGAGAACGAATATGATGGAGAGGATCTGTAAAGATACTAATTAAAGTATCAATTTCTTGGGTACTGTTCAAAGAATATCACATGCTAAAATTTACTGAAGACTGTGTATATGAAATTCAGTAGGCAACGGCTCTAGTGTGGTATTTTTCCTGTGGCGAAGTTGTATCCTATATTTTTCTTTAAAAGCGTACATAAAATTTAAAAGAAATTATTGTTTTGGTTTCTTTTGCTCTTATAAAGCATAAAGGTTTTACAATTTTTATTGTAACATGCAAATTGTGATGGATCAGTGGTATATTATGTGAGCATTCTGTGTCTTTACACGGGCGCGATATAATAGATAACTAAGGAATATACTAATCAAATAGTTTCAAATAACAACATTTGTGAGAACTTAAAACCCACCAAAAACTGTAGCAAGTGGAAGCAACAGTGGTTCCGTAGACCTCTCACGATTTGTAGAGGGGTGGGGGGAGCAGGGGAAGTATATAAAGAGAAAATATTTAAAGACATTCTACATATCAAGATCTAAACTAACCTCAACACTTGTCTAATGGGTATTTCTACGTTACTCATACAATACATTTACATAACTTTACCTAACATAAATACAAGTAGCACGTAGAGAACTACACGACTCATAATGAACGTTTTATTTTATTCAACTATTTATTTATTATATTCACATTTTTTATATGGAAAGTACCGCATCGAACCCGCAACCACTAGCACACAAGTGTGTATCATGTATGTCATTAGATAAACACAAGCAATTAAGATAAACGTATCATTATCTACGCAACAAATTATTACACAATTATGTTTTAATTATACCCACTATGAAAGCGGCTATCTCTGTTTACTATACGGTATTCATGAAAATCAAAATAGATCTATACATATACACATAAAGGGTGGTTTTTAAGAGTTAAGTTTTTCAGACTGCCAGCGCCTTTGGTAATGGCGTCCAATCGTCATCTGCAAAAGTGAAAAGTTTTCAGTAAGCTCTGCCATTTCATCATGGAAAGACTTATAAGCGAGCACCGATTGTAAATTGTAGAAATTTAAGTGTTATCAAAATGTGTGCTCAGCTATTCCGTCTCTGTTACTCAACCATATAAAAATTTTAAGATTTGGATTTGTAGGCCTATAAAATTCAACTTCTTCAAAGAATTGATGCCGAAAAACCTACGACAACGTCTAATGGTGGTGAATAGACCTTGGAACAGTTGCATGAAAATCCGCTGTTTTATCGAAAAATTGTGATAAGCTATGATTAAAGCCTCTTGAATATTTCGTGTGTGGTTATGTCAAATCGTAAGTCTATATAGGCAGGCCGAACATGATTGAAGCTTCATGGGAAAACATAACACGCGTAATTCGTGGAATACAGGCCGAAATGCCCGAAAAATTGGACCTTCCCAAAGGAACACTAGAAATGGAGTCGCAGATAACATTAACATGAAGTTATCTTTAAAATATAAATGGCAAAAGTCAAATTAAAGATTCCAATAAAAAAATATATTTGATGCAAATTGAGTGCTTTATTGGGTATTTTATTAAAAAAAAAACAATTCTTAAAAAATCATCCTTTACATAGGCTATCCCATACAACCAGATAACTTTTGTAATCTATTTTGACACATACTTTGAACAAAATCGCATTTCTTAGGAGATTATATTGACATGATATTACACATGTACAGTGGCAGTCATCGATCAAATTAGCGCATCGTTAGGGCGGGTTTATTGCGACGGTGACCATCCCTGCTCGTCCATGGACTTGTTACAACTCAGCTTTGCATTCATTAGAGGACGTAATCTTATTTTCAGTTCAGATGTGGGGTGTCCATAGAAGCTTAACTCCAAGTATGTGGTATTGCCGCCACGGCACTTACAATACACATAGTTGCAACGTTGTGTACGCCAAACGCATATTTGACCAATTTCATGAATTATTGAACGTAACTGAAATTCATTGTTACCTATATATTAAATGTACAATAGATGAAGGCATTATGTATTAACGCTAAATGCTTGCGTGGCTGGTTTCAAGTTGGCTGGTCTCCTGCTGCAGCTTGCTGTATATCGCTGTAGTAAATATATTATTATAATCGGATCACTACTTTTAAAGATTCCTCTCTACATCTCTCTCTCTCAAGCTCATTAATGTTAATGCCCTACTGTTGAACACGGGTCTCTTCCGTTTTAGAAGGGATTATGGTCTACTGGTTTATTTTCGAGTCTTCCATATCTTACAGATGATGTTATCTGTGCACATCATTCCTTAGCTGGTTTTAAAGTACACAGGGAAGGAAAAGGTGTGGTGACACTTGCTTTATTAATCCGTCACCACACGACTTACAAAGTCTACCTTTATAATAAGTAGATAGCTGGGCCACTGTTGTTAATAACCTATTATACAAGAGACACAATGTCCTGTATCTCTACATAAGGATGTTTTGTTTTCATATTATCATACATATTATCGCGAGGTATGGTAACAAGTTATAGTGTCTGAGCTTTTGTTGGTCAGCCATCTGTAGATAAAACAAAACATTTGAAAATTGAATCACTCACAATCATATTATTATTGATGTTATTTTTTACAATGAGCGTTATTTTTATATACTTGAGACAATAAGAGAAATAGTTTTAGAGTAGTGATAAACTGGCGGTGAAGTAATAAACAATTATTTTCTCTTATTTAGGGTTCAGTACAAAGAAGTCCCTGTCTGTGTGGGTCTGTCGAACATTTTATGTAGCGAACACTATAATTGCCGTCGATGTCGCTTAATAGCGATACGTGTTTTTAACATACATCAAGTCGACAGAACCAGCTACATGATTATCAGCAATCGAAGGATTGTTTTTAACTCAATATTATATATACACACAACATTCAGCCTGAACAAGAATGTTCAGGCTGAATAGGTGTATTATCATATTCAGTGGGAGCACGACGCGTGGGAGTTAACTTCCTTCCCGTCCGCTGTCAGTCCCAATTATTCACTCTACATGTCTCTACTTATAAATAATTAGTATCGTACATTAGTGGAATGGCTAACTCATTTATTCATTTTACAACCGTTGGTTTAATGACATAACTAGCGGTTGCCCGCAACTTCGTACGCGTGGAATTTTGAATATAAAAAAAACATAACTTATTAGGTCGGGGAAAAAGTTTCTTTGTATTTTTTATATAATCTCAAGATAGTTGTTGGTACTTTTGGTACTTTTGATTATAATATATATACACCATTTTATTCTACGACTTGTGGCCATTTTATAGGTAGTGACATAATCCCATTGCTGTAGAAATTTTGGAACTTTTGTTCAATAAACTGCAACAAGTAGTTTTGGCAGTTCTATCTTGATGTTTACCTAACTCTACCTAAGGAATTCTGAAGAGACCGAAATAGGTGAAAATCTGAGGGTGCAAGGTTAGGGCTATACGACGGATACATTAACACTCCGTTATCATGGCGTAAAACCACATCCTTTCTGTTGATCCATCCCGACCATTTTTTCTCTATTTCTTGCTTGAGTCTCCTCAGTTATTGGCAGGAGAGATCTGAAGCGATGGTTTTGCTTGGCGGTAAAAGCTTATAGTCAATAACGCTCTTCTAATCCCAATATACACACAGATTCACCTTCAATCAAATCAGCCTACTGCAGTCCACTGCTGGACATAGGCCTCTCCCAATTCGCGCCACAATACACGGTCCTCCGCCTTCCGCATCCAGTCCCATCCTGCGACCTTCTTCAGGTCATCAGTCCACCTAGCAGGGGGGCGTCCTACCTTACGCTTGCCGAGTCGCGGTCTCCACTCAAGAACCCGTCTGCTCCATCGGCCATCAGTTCTTCGACAGACATGGCCAGCCCAGTGCCACTTTAGCGAGCTAGCCTTGCAAGCTATATCGACCACTTTGGTGTGTTGACGGATAACCTCGTTCCGGATTTTGTCCCTCAGAGATACCCCTAGCATAGCTCGCTCCATAGCTCGCTGAGCGACCTTCAGTCGGTGGACTAGCCCTACTGTAAGTGTCCACGTCTCGGCACCGTATGTCGTGACTGGTAGAACGCACTGGTTGTAAACCTTGGTCTTTAGGCATTGCGGTAGAGGCGAAGAGAAAACTCGATGTAATTTGCTGAATGCTGCCCAGCCCAACTGTATCCTCCTGTTGACTTCTTTCTCGAAGTTGTTCCTACCTAGCTGAATGACTTGCCCTAGGTAGGTGTATTCTCCGACAACTTCGAGTACTGAGTTGTCAACGTAGATTGGCCCAGGTGTGACATGTTCATTAAACATGACCTTGGTTTTGTCCAAGTTCATGCTGAGACCGACACGTCGGGAGGCCGCATTTAGGGTGTGCAGCATCCCGCTCAACTGTTCCAGCGTCTCCGCTACTATGACAATATCGTCCGCGAACCGAAGATGCGAGATGTACTCACCGTCAATATTTAACCCCAGTCCAGTCCAGTCTAGTGTTTTAAATACATCTTCGAGGGCGTTGGTAAAGAGCTTAGGGGATATTACGTCCCCCTGTCTCACCCCTCTACGTAAGACAATTGGGTTGGTCTTATGGTCCTGGAGCTGTACGGTCATAGTGGCGGTGTCATACAAGCATCTCAGCACCTCGATATAACGCCAATCGATACGACAGCGCTGCAAAGATTCGAGAACTGCCCAGGTTTCGATGGAGTCGAAGGCTTTTTCGTAGTCCACGAACGCTATACACAGCGGCTGATTGTATTCCTCCGTTTTCTGTACAATCTGCCGAGATTCACCTTATTACGAGTTAATCCGCGTTGTGCTATAGTCTGAGGAGCTTGTTTGCCTTCTGAACAAGATCTTTTTCGCACGTTTTTGTCATAGGTAATCTAATTTTCTTCAACAGTGATTAATATTTTTAAAAACGGTTCGGTTTCGTTTGGTCCCCATAGAACATTGCAAATGGGTACACGATTCATTAAGTTTCTTCCAGTGAACTCCAGTTGGATTCAAATATCGAGCTTTTTGGTATATCCAGAGTTTTTCAAATGGCTTAAAACGTTTTTGTGGTCAATCCCTAGCTTTTTCGCTATGTCGATGTCGTACGAACTAATATGCCGATCATTCTCCATTTTTTCTGAAATGGCATCGACTCTAGAGATACAACCACCTGTTACGGAAGTAACAGGGCGGCCAGAATCTTTTATCTTTGCCATCAAAATTGCTGGACTGAAAACTTGAACCAGTTTTGTGTTACTCTTACCGACATTGCATTGGGTCCATAAACGTCACAAATTTTAGTCGAGGCGTGTGTCACATTTTTCCTTTTTTTTGTAAAAAAAAAATTTAAAATGTATCGAATTTCTGTGTTGCATTCGCTCACTTTAATCAACAGAAAAGTTCCGGGGCATCACTTTTTTGCTGTTTGAATAATTTTTGCTTTAGGAAAATTACGTCAAATATTTAAATAGGCATCTTGTGCCGATATAGCGCTAGGAGATAGACCTGCTTAAAATAACGTCAATAAAAAGAGTAAACTAAGTTTGTGTTTCAAACATTTGTAAATATTAGTTCGTAAAATTTGTGATTGGTGCAATAGCTTTGATCACTCTTAATAATTACTTTTGTAGGCATGATAGTTTGCTACAAATTATGTCTAAACAAATTTTTTGTAACGACGCATAGAGTTTCCGAGCTATCGCGAAAAAAGTGTGTTCACCCTTTTTCAAGATGGCGGCCAGGTGACAATGGTAGCGACCCCACAAAATTCAAGTTAAGCTTCTAATGACGCTCCACACATGTTCCAAAAATAAAATTGCGTCCTCTAAGAAATGCAAAACTCATGTAACATTTCAATGGCCTAACAAGGTTATCTAAAATACATGATTTTAAATTTATCCATTCACAAAAATTAAAAGAAAGAAAGAAAGAAAGAAAAGTTTATTTGCTATGTTACACAGATTTTGCCAATAATACAGTTACCAATACACATAGATACAAAAAATTAAGATTATGGTACATATCGTGTTACACCAGCAAATAGGCTCCCATTTCAGCATATGTTAGGTCACAAGGACTTAACGCTGATTTTCAAATGGGGCCTATGAGAGTGATTACGCGAAATTAGAAAGACAATTTAATTATACCATACAATATAACAAATGTTTGTGTATAAAAACAACAATTTCCACTTATTCCCACAATATATTTAATATAAGAACACATTGTTATTATTTATAAATATATTTGTCATTTAAAAGTCTTTAATTTTATGATAAAATTTTTTATTTATGTTAACTACATAATATTTATTTATTGTTGTTTGCTAGTGGAAGTCGGCCGCCGCAACACGTTTTCATCTTATTATAGTTCTGCTAGACGTCACTTTATTTATTTCTTCTTCCATTATTTCTTTTCTTGAATCATTAAGAATCTTTTGAAATGACAGTCAACCAGAACAAAATGAATGTACAATATTATGGAGCCGGGCAGGATAATAGAATTATTGAAAATGAAAGTCTATAATAAATATAAATTTTCGTCATTATCTGTTCTTTCATCGAATAAATAATAATTTCTTATTATGGTGAACGGAATTAAATAACTACTTTTTTCATGTTCTTGATAAAATTACGTTTAATATTTTAGAACGAGTAAGTTCACATTATAAATAATAATATGATTTCATTGTAAGTTGTAGTTAAGTGCAGTAAAATGAACAAAAAATTTAAATCCGAAATTATTAAAAAAAGAACTGAAATAATTAAGTTCCTATTATTACATATTAGTAAAGTAAAAGTATTTATTTAATTATTAAGGGAATTAAATCAAGAGCAGGGAAAACTGTAAAGCAAAGAGAAAAGGAGGAAAAGTAAAAAAAAAAATACATTGCAATCTTACATGAATTGTACCGACGCAACATAGGCGAAGATGTTCCTAAGTACACCGCAGACACACAATAGTGCCACATATTGGATATATGTTTCAGAAGACAGACAAGTTGACTCGATGGAAAACCAAAAGCCAATGACGAGTAAAATAATGTACCTCATTATAATAAGGTGGCGAAGTGCAACAATAAAGCTGTAAGAATGGGACAGATCATGTACATCGATAGTAGCTAGGTAGGTACTGAAGTGGTGGCGGAGTTTTACATTTTTATTAGTTGTGTCATCAATATCTGTGTGACATTATTGGGTATGGGATATGGGTGGTCACAGAGGGCTTTCGTCTTTAACATTTCGGAATTATTATAAAATTAATCACGTCCATAGCAATACACTTGCAAACTAATGTCAATATTATTCTACACCGATGTTTTAGGAGCTTAAAATAGATTATTCGACATAATATAAACAATACGTGTTGAAACTTTACGAGATCTGCATTGTGCTAGTATAGATATAATATACATACATAGATACATTATAAATGATAACCAATTTGCATATTTAGTAGATATACATGTTATAAGGACACGAACGTATTTATATCAATAAATCGAAAACTGCCATTGAAGCAATTATGTCCAAGGATATTTTTTGCTCTAGTGAACAAGACGTGATAACTAGTAACATAGAGCTTATTATTTAACGAGCTAGACCAACCTGTTGCGTCTGGCGACAGACCACTCCGGTTATGCTATGAATTATTAGTAAACATAATGGTACGGGGAACAGACTCGTAACAGATTACTTAACTTATAGGGCTTATTTAAAACTAGATTTACGTTTAAAGGAAAAGATGATAATGGAAAAAATATACCTATTAAAGTTCTGTTGATTTAATAATGCTACGATATAGAGGCGTTGAAAGCATCTAATGGATAACCTAGTGTTACAAAATACAACTACATCTCATTGGCTAGTTACTGCTTCACTATTTATGAGTTTCTTTCAAAACACTAAACGGAGTGGTAAAGTTTTATGAATATAATCAGGTTTGTGAAACTGACAAGTTTTTAAATAATATTTTCTTATTAGAAAAATGTTTTTGTAGAAAATAACACCCGTCAAAGTAAGCCCACTTTGTTTACAACGTGTAACAACTCAAATAGATGTTAAGTCTGACACCTTCTGACACTTCATGACTTCTCTTAAGTATTTAACAGCGTTAACTTTTTATAAGGATTAACTATATTCGTACCAACTACTGAGAAATATATTCCTTACTTAAGTGTCATTTAAATGCTGGGATATTTGACAGTAATATATAATTTATATTTCTAATTTTCAGCAGAATATTAAAAGTACATCTAATATATAAAATTTTCTTGTCACAGTGTTAGTTATCATACTCCTCCGAAACGGCTTAACCGATTTTAATGAAAATTTTCAGTGGGTCTGAGAATTTGCTGCTATCTATTTTTCATACTCCTAAGTGATAAGGGTTGTCCACCCATGACATTTGTATGGCAAAACAATGTTTGCCGGGTCAACTAATACTTTTATATGTTTAGCAAATGAACTTCTTGATATTATTCTTCTTATAATTATTATTATTAAGCGATAGGTTACTTTGTTTGAAGACGAGTATTGCATCTCAAATTGTTCTTAAACATGGTGATAATGTACTTACGAGTTTCAATCTCGGCCTCAGCATTGTAGGAATACTCTGAAGAACGATCATCGATCCTCTGTAACAATAAAAATATTGTGTAGGACAACAGACCTCCTGTATTAGACAGGATGCACAAACTGACACGGCATAATACATATTACAGGAAAATTGAATTCATAATTTAAATCGTCATTAGGGCGAGTAGGTACTGTGCGCAAAAATTTACTAATATTTGACATTACTAAATTATTTATTTATTGTACAACATTGTAATTAATAAAACTAATGCGTTATACACAAAGCAATCATACAAAATTACAATACTAAAAGGACAACATAAAAATTACAAAATAAAAACTTAACACTAGAAATAAACAATCTTCTTCATTTAAACTAACTAACTAACTTTTCTTATATCATAAAGAGGAAAGATTACTGATTGTTTGTTTGTTTAAATTTAATAGGCTCCAAAAGTATTGAACCGATTTCATAAAATACCGTCGTATAGCCACACTATCCCAAATGAACAGGGCCTATATTAATATTATTAAGTTGAAAAATTCGTTTGTTTGTTTGAACGCGCTAATCTTAGCAACTATCAGTTCGATTTGAAAACTTCTTTTTGTGTTGGGTAGTCCATTTCTCAAGGAAGGTTATACGCAACATCACGCTCCGATCAATAGGAGCGAAGTATTAATGAAAAATGTTGCATAAACCGGGAACATTTCCTAAATTCCACGCGTACCACAGCTAGTATCCAATAAAATAGAAAATTAATGTTAAATATGTTATCTTAAATGTATCTTCAAAATATGTCATGTATTTGTATGTACTTCCGTTTGACTGCTTTAATGAGATAATTATAGAATACAAGAAAAATGAATTAAAAAGAAGTCGTGCAAGTGTTAGAGAATAATACGAGTAAAAGGAATTTCTAGTTATTGGTAAATATGAAGTTCGCCGGATTAGTTATAGTTCGATATTTTTATGATTATAACTAGGTAATTATTCTATAGTTATTAACATCAATATTTTTAAGTAATAAAATTATACCGTCTATGGTTTTATCGTTCGTTAACCTCTTATATCATACTCATAAATGAATTTAAGATCATCGTAAAGCTAGTCTCTTACAATAACAGTGCCGTAATCATATAAAGCGGCAAAGATATCATTGAATAGTTTTGCAAGACTGAATAAAGACTGCTATTTGTTCTGCGACAGTCTTGCTAGTTATTTACGGGTTTTACAGGTACTGAAGAAAATCAGAGCTTTAGGTGTATTTATACCTACATATTGTAATAAAAATTGTTGTAGCTAGTTGTAGTTATATAAAAGCTAGACGTAAGTTTCGTAACTTGCATCTAGCATCACATTTTACTTTGCTCTCTTAGATCGTGAAAACAGCACGGTTAAAGAGCTGTCTTTTTTGTCTTAGGGTTGTCTTAAGTAGAGACCATCAATTAAGGCGCCGCGCGCCGTGACTTTTATCTGACATAACTATAAGTGGTTACTTCCTATGGTTACTTCAACATTTTCTACTAATTTAAACTATATATTATTGGAGGATTTAAATTTAGTATTTGAGTAATCGCTAATAAACCAAGACAAATATTTTATAAAATGTATAGCTGGGAAAATAAATGATATTACTTTAAGCGGATGTAAAAGAATAAAAATATTGCAAAATATATCCCGGGAGAAAATGACAAGCCATCAATGTCAAAATAACTTCACTGTGAGATGTATTTCCAATAAAGTTAGGTAAATTCGATATCAGAAAGGAGGTCAACCGGTTTGAGCTCGGAGACGGGCTCCCTCAAACTATACTACGTTCAAATATACATCAAAAATAAAATATATATAGCCTCATACAGTTAATTTAAGTTATGGAATGTTTGCATGGCTATTCGTACTTGTAGCTACTAAGGTGATTTCTATAACACTAAATGTGTCGTAGTTTGGGGATGAACAAACAAACAGAATACATTGCCGTTTTGTCTATAAAAATGTGTTTTTTTTTGCGTATTCTGTGTGTTTTTGAGTTTTAGTTGACACACAAAAATAACACTCGGGTAAGGACTAGAGGAAACGCGCCTTAGACAGCCGAAAACAATTTTTATTCAAAGGCTCATTGTTTTGGCTTCTGTTACGCCATAGTATTGATAAATATCTCATAGTTACATGGTACAGACATAAATTCATTGTTACACGTATAGATGATCCCAGTAAAAATAATAAAACAGAAACCGAAAACCTACCTACTGAAAATGTAAACAATTCAGTGACTTGGCAAAGGTCAAAGCTTCATTATATTTTGTTAAGAGTAGGTGTACCTTGATTATGATTATGCGACATTTGAAATGTATAATTTTCGTAGGGGAACAAAATTTGTACTTGTAAACATCAAACTTTACATTATCATTTATTCTAATTAACTAAGTCTGCGATCTTGAGATCGGGCTGGCCTGCCTCAGAGAACTTTATGAATCAGATAGAATATATTAAATAACAAATAATAGAATATAATAAATATAACTAACAACATATAGATAACTATACCTTAGGTACTATTCATTAACTACGACAAAAATAGGAAAGTCTATAAAAGAATATAGTGTGGAACTGTTATACCTTGTCAGCTTAAGGAAGTTATATTACTCAAAGGTCGGCAGGCTATCGCTAGTGGGAATGTAAGTTAGTACCTACAATACACTAAATAAACATTTATTCGTAGATAAATAAATAAACAGTACAATGTAATGATTGCCGTAACAACCCTATAATAATTATAATTAACAACTGTCCAGAAACGCTCACTTCTAATATAATGTTGGAACAGTGGTTCTAGTTCAGATAATGATAGTTACGTTTTTGTAAATAACTAGCTGTTGCCCGCGACGAACAAACAGAGGTTTACCATATAACTCGATAGATGGCACTGTACAGTTCTTTTAAATCGCAGCAGTTTTTAATGGCAGTAGTTAATTACTCTGTAGGAACCATTTTATAGTCAATTAGCTTCTGGCCGCGTAAGGAAATATTATAATTATCGGAGGCGGTGAGGTGCTAGTCTGTCGCTAACTGTTGATACTCTAGTAGAGTAGTAACAGTTCGCGTTATCATACCTCCTCTGATAAATATTACATCAGGTAATCTAGATGCTTTTTTTGCTGTCGCATAACGTTAGAAACTATTTACTCGTATATCTCAGAGCCTCAAACCATTTCTAAAAAGAGAACTAATCGAATCAGACCTCAAACTTAAAAATCTGTAATCGTTTAGGATTGATGAGTGAAGATTACCCAGTTTGTGAACCAGTCGGGTAAGTTTTGACAATCTACTTCGTAAATCTATAAGGAAAAATACGTTTGCAAATACAAAAACATCTATTGGTAAAATTACAATAAGATGACTAATTTACATGACCGTTTGCCTCCTGACAATATTCTTTAAAAAGGATTTTTAAATGTTTATTAAGACGTTTATTGTTAGAGGCTTCGCGTTCTCTCCCGTTGAACTTTTATGCATAGATAATAGAGTGATAAGACGGCGGCACACAGTCTCGACTACAGATAACTATTGTGATCGTGATGCAGACGTGCTGATTACAAATAACTAAAGCGAAATACATTATTATGGAGAACATCTTTTGTGCTCTGATCTAAGGGTCATTAGGAAAATTACTTTTGTACATTTTACACGTGTAAACTTGTTTCTTTTTTGGTACATGGTAACGTTTATGAATTTAAATGTCATCACTCCATTGCGTTAATTAGCTACTGTAAAAGTATTGTGGAGGAGGCTCTTGCACATAACTAGAATTCTCTGAGGTAATAATGACTGAATGAACTTTATTTACAAGTTTTTATGATAACATAAGGTACATAGGGTGGATCACGGTGGTTGAGAAGCCACTGAAACCTGGTACTCGTGACTTCGTAAGCATAGAGTTTGGGATCGCTTATCACTCTTATTTCGCATTAAAATAATAGACATTATATATTTTGCTGTAATAATAATACTGCGGAACAGTTAGCATGAAAGACGACAGACAAAAAGACAGAGTTGTTTTCATTACATGTTATGAAATAAAAATACTCCTAACTTTATTGAGTAGAGGTAACGCGCCTAGGGGAGATCTCCACAGGCACGTGCCCTGTGACCCCTGCAGTAATGAGTAGCATGTTAAGGGCCTACATCAATATTATCGTATATTATCGCCGACACGTACATATTAACACAGCCAGTAGGCACAGAAAATGAAGAATTAGGGATACTTTTCCTATTTACTCAAAATCTACTAAATATATTTTAATTCTGATTTACGTGTTTCTATATATAATAGTTACTTATGTTTTTAAAGTTATTTCATTAGTTAATACGCGATAATAGACCGACAAATGAAAAAAATAAAAAATTAGAGAGGTTGTTTCGCTAAGATTTTCTATCGAGAAAACTTTTTTCAATCGCGTTTCTGAGTTTATGCGATCCTAGATCATATATTGAAAAAACATATACTTAAAAATTAGAGCTCTAGCCATTCAATATAAAGAAACAATGAAAACTTCGTACATAGAAAAATGCACGAAGCTATTTTGGTATCCTCTTAACAAAATAAAACGTGTATAGGATTTCACTTTGATTTGTATAAACGTTTTCAAATGAAACTAGTGTCTGTAATCCTCCACGCAATAAATATATCAATAATTGCTAGTAGTTTATCTTTTCTTTGACTCAAACTGATATTTCATAACCATAATTATAAAATTGAAGTTTTCACACTCGAAGTAAGGTCGAGTGGCGGAAGTAGCTAGATCGTCTAGACTAGTAGTGAGCACCCCACAACAATTATTTTTGAATCGCTTCTGCGGCCTCTTAACGTTCAGTTATAAGTAGTTACTAACCACAACACAAATACTTCCATATAGTTACCTACACAACACTAACTACATAGTGAACAGGAAAGACAAAACACTAATGAAATGACTGGGGTAATGCCCATTTACATTGATTGCATAGTTTTCAGGCGATATTCCCAGACTCTGAGGTCACATCTGACTGCCTATATCATTTGTTGGTATATAATCTCAGTTAAAAACAAACGTAACTAGCAACTACATCAATATACTAACTACGTAATTAGACAGCGTCTTGTCTGTTACTTATATTTCCTGCATCTTATCACATGTCATCATAGTCTTAACATTAATACGGAGTACGTATACTGCCTCCAGTAGGAAATTGTACTAAAAGCTAGTTATTACAACACGCCAATAGCTATGCCAATAGCTTACTGCAACTTAACTAAACTAAGTAATTACAGCTCTATTTACTTAAAAGTCGTTACACTCTGTTACACTCACGCTGTTTTACATAGAATAGTAGGTTTTGGTTTATGATAGGCAATCCGTAAATGTCCCAAAAAACTAGAGTGTGATAAAAATGTGTGTATGATACGAAATATCAATTAGCTCAGTCATTTAGTATTTTTACCTGGAAAGTTTTCCGGGAGTTTTGAAAATTGGTAATTTTATAGATTTTGATGTGCTCTTTTCAAATTTCAACTTTGCCACCTCGTATGTTGCCCGTTTGCGCCGCCATATTGAAAAAATGGCGCCCAAAATCAGTTTTTTGATAATAACTCCTTTCCGAGGCAATTTACAGGAAAACATATAACACAAAATAAAAGTAGAGGAAATTTCCTACAATTATGTCATAATCTTTTTTTCCCTAAAATCAATAGTTTTTGCGTACGAGCGCCGTAAACCGTTACACATCCACACCAACGTGTATTATTTACTTTAATTATACGAAGGTTAAATATTGTTCCATAGAATGAAAACCCAGCTAACTATAGTCTGTCATGTCTCCGCAGGTATAAAGGAATGCGTCCCTTCTGTGTCAAGCCTCTTCTTCCAAAACACATCAAAATCTATAAAATTACTAATTTTCAAAACTCCCGGAAAACTTTACAGGCAACCCTTTATTTTTTCGACCAAATGGCTGAACTAAATGTCGAGCTGAAAATAAAAAGTCCCAAATCACTTTATCAAACAAACATGTTGCTTCTAAAGATTTCTGGTTTCCACTTGTACAAGTCTACCTCTAGGCGTATGAAACGATTAGTCGCCAGTTAACTAATTAACCTGCCTAAGTAGACAGATACAAAAAAGTTACGCTAGCCCCGGTGAGACTTAGAGCACCTCCTGAGTGGAGATTAGTTGATGTCATGTTCATTGTTAATCCGTCACCACACAGAAGGTTACTGAGAAACTCAGCTTAACTAAGAAAAAAATTATTAAAATAAAAAAAAATATTTTTAGGCGAATCATAAATTTATCCTAGTTATCTTTATTTACAATCTTCCTTTGTATGTCACTCATGTGTGTGTCACTGACTCCTCCGAGCTCCGTATGTGTCTGTAAAAATCAATCAAAACCCACTGCAACATGTACAAAAAGTGATGTTACGCCAATCCCGCATAACGGGATAAGGACAAGAGAAAGATGTGGCGTTGCTTCATTCTATTATTAGTTATGCACATCATAAAATCTGTTGAGGATATCCGTACAGACAAGGAAGTTTATTTATGTAACATTTTATATTAGTTAACTACAATTAGGTTATTAGTCCCGTTAACCTTCTATTATAATAACACATTTGGTATGTTTACAGTGTGTGTGTGTGTGTGTGTATGTCTAAGTGTGTGGCTCACTCAAACACACATTCATGATGTTATGTATACATACATACATACATACATACGCTTAATGTAGTTATATAGTTATAAGAGCAGACTATCAACCCAGACAATTCAAAATTTAGGTAACTATTTGTGTTAGATTTTGCTACGAATAGCGAGCACTGCTACAGACTTCTTCAGCTACTTCAGCTAGATTATAACTAATTATAAAATTTTTGAAATAAAATAAGTAACGCAGTTTCTTCATGAAAAATTTACCAATATTAAAAGACTTAGCCCGTATTATAGATGAAGAGTAGGTACATAATCTACGTTTCTGTTAGGTGTTTCTTAACCTTATCAAATTTGTGTGATAGGACGCTGCAAATTCATATAAAGACAAGCTCAAAAAACAGGGGTTTTATATGGTCATATTTCTTTGAGTTATCATGTTTTGAAAAAATGACAATAGAAGCATAGATATACAATATATACAAGCTGACTCGGCAAGCGTTGTTTTGCCATACAAATCTCAGGGGTTGTTCACAACCCTTATCACTTAGGGGTATGAAAAATAGATAGTAGCCGATTCTCAGACCTACTGAATATGCATGTAAAATTTCATAAAAATCGGTCAAGCTGTTTCGGAGGAGTACGGTAACTAACACTGTGACACGTGAATCTTATATATAAAATTTACGTGTCACAGTGTTAGTTACCGTACTCCTCCGAAACGGCATGACCGATTTTTATGAAATTTTACGTGCATATTCAGTAGGTCTGAGAATCGGCCAACATCTATTTTTCAAACTTTTTTTTTTAGTATGGCAATACAACGTTTGCTGGGTCAGCTAGTTTTATATATAAGAAGATAAGACCTTAAGAGGATACCAAAATAGCTTCGTGCATTTTTCTACGTACGAAGTTATCATTGTTCCTTTAGATTAAATGGCTTTAATTTTTAAGTATATGTTTTTTCAATATATGATCTAGGATCGCATAAACTCAGAAACGCGATTGAAAAAAGTTTTCTCGATAGAAAATCTTAGCGAAACAACCTCTCTCATTTTTTATTTTTTTTCATTTGTCGGTCTATTATCGCGTATTAACTAATGAAATAACTTTAAAAACATAAATAACTATTATATATAGAAACACGTAAATCAGAATTAAAATATATTTAGTAGATTTTGAGTAAACAAAATAAATATCCCTAATTCTTCATTTTCTATACCTACTAGCTGTTGCTGTGGTAAACTTCTGTTTACCACAGCAGCAGCTAGTGATATATATGAAAAGTTTTCTAAATTTCACGCGGACGGAGTCGTGGTCAACAGCTAGTAGTTATTATATTTATGCAAAAATATTGTAAGTTTGTATACTACGGCCGGATTACGTATAGCTCTTTTATGGAGCACAATATTACCTATAGTTAACTGGTTATCTCTCAGAAGGAATAACACAGTCCACACCCAAACATTTAAAATAATAAGAAATCGCGCTATTAACTAACTAACTATATAGATTATTATGCCATATGCATATTGCAGTGTTAATGTTGATGCGTTAAATTTGCAATTATTATATTAATTATATTACAATATTTAACTGCAATTGATACCTAGTTAACTACCAAAAAATTGCCATAATGTTTAGTTATTAATATATTGAGGAGCTGAATGTAATGTAAGTACATTGGTTATAGCAAGTTAGGAAGTGCATTTGATAACTAGTTCATTGATACTTGTGAGTGCTCTTCAATCAATATTATACAAACCACTCAATACGGAGTAGTGAATACCTTTACAATATATACAACTCTACGATATTGCAGAAGAGATTTCTGGCTTAGTCTTACAATACACTTTATTTAAAAACGTTTGTAAGTAATAAAGTAGATGACCCTAATAATTTTGGCTCGTCTCCAAAGTCACCAATAGACAACAATGAGCTGGATGTGAACATCCTCATTGCATTGCAATAATCAATGTTTGGTACAAATTGTATTAGCGCGCGCGTTCTCTTATCTCTTATTAAACTTAACACAAATATTTAAATGATAAATTTTGTTTGATGTAGGTAAAAATGTAGGCAAATACGAATCACGTTTTGTTTAAACCCACAATATTTATTATACACTTGGCATCTCGCATTACTTCGTCTTCTAGCGTTTTTTACATTAACACATTTGAGTCAGGTTTGGGATAGTTCGTTAGCTACGCGCAACATAACTATTTGCATTAACAATAACTGACATCAATGAATGAATATCCAATTACACCTGGTATTCATTGGAGGAGGATCGTCTTCCTACCCCCACTGGGAAAGAGCGTGACGGTATGATGATTACATGTCATTTATTTTCACGTTATTGTTTCGGAGTTACCCAACGCAAAACTAATGAAATAAAGTTAATTGTAATAACTAGTTAATCCAAAACATCAATTAAATAAAAAATAAAAAAAATTTATTAATAGTTATTCACGGACATTTAACATAACGTCCTCTGGACCCAAGCTAAGCTTATATTCTTGTGTTATGGGTACTAGAATACGGATATCATACATAAACTACTTTTGTACGTCGAAGATAATGATGTGTGCATCATCACCGGTTGAGTTGCATAATATATAGGTAGACCTGCCTTGAAGTTTGACGGTATTTGACTAACCAGCTCCCGTCAAGAGCTTGTCATTCGTTATTGGGTCATCATCATCACTCATATAAGAAATGCGACGCGCTGCGTATTTTCGGTTCTCGAAATCTAAAAAGCCTCTTGAGTTTGGAATTACTCAACGAAACTGTTTGTCCTACTAGACATAAGTTTATTAACCAATGTCCAAATTATTATATCGATGCTAGCATGTACCAAAATACCTCCAGAGATTTCACCGTGACTTCGATATTGTTCACGATATCATCTGCTAATGATATTTATGTGAATTTGGTACCGACGCGACGCTGAGAGGAACTGCAATCATATTTAAACCAGAGGTTTCTTATAATCAAATAACCAGTTAGTACACGAACATTAGAAGCAGATGTCATTTAACTATTATTTCGATATTTCCTGTGATCATCTGACTAACTTATTTAAAAGACAAATTGTAAAGGGTCACTCGTTATGTTCGTCTTCAAAAGTAACTAATTTCATGATCACACGTTATCGTTCGATTATTTACTAATTGAGTGAGATATTAAATTATCTAAGATGTAACTTATTATTTGTCGTCTGTATTAAAACAGTAAGATTTAGCCAAGTTCTGTTCGTTGGGAAGGCCTTATTCTATTTACATAACTATGTAACCACTTTATTTCTATAAAAATCGTCTAACTTGTGTCGTTTTCATTAAGTTACAAGATCGGATACTAACTATGCCCTGGATAGTTAGTGCCTTATCGTAAGAGTTCGAACTCGTTCAAAGTTAGTTGGGTTGCTATAGTTAGACCTGTGTCACTTGGGAATCTGAAAGAATAGTGTTCTGTCTATTCTTATATATTCTTATATATAAAATTCACGTGTCACAGTGTTAGTTACCGTACTCCTCCGAAACGGCTTGACCGATTTTTATGAAATTTTACATGCACATTCAGTAGGTCTGAGAATCGGCCAACATCTATTTTTCAAACCTTTTTTTTTAGTATGGCGAAACGTTTGCCGGGTCAGCTAGTAGTTATATAGAATATTCTGTAAATTGCCAGTGAATGCGCTCATAAACACAATTCCACCCTTTTTTTTCACAGGGGAATGCATGCGCAAGTCAACCTATCGGCGAAAATACCAAACCTAGAACATGTAAAGATTAATTAATAGGTCGAGGCTATATCGGTACCAATATGAGTTGGGTATTTTGTTACATTTCTTTATATTTTATTGAGGCTCACAACGGAAAAGTATGCAGTGATTAGAAAACCAGAAACCTCACATGTGCAATAATTAGGCTGCCGCAGGTTCGCTTCCCGCATAGGACAATTATTTGCGAGACATATTCAAGCAATAAACTAAAGAGGGTACTCCCCCTACGAGTACTACGGGTACGAGGGAGAGAAGTACTCCTAATTTAGGTATTTGCCTTAGGTTTTGAAAAGGAAAAGGAATGAAATATGAAAAGGAAATGTGGGAGTAGAATGAGCAGAGTTTGGGTAGATGATGAAGTAAAGGGTTTGGTAGGAAGCATGGCTGCATGTATTAAGTTGTAAAGCGCAAGTAAGAATGATGAGGAATGGAAATAATGAGCTTGATATAATGAAAGAGAAGTATAAAGAGCTAAAAATCAAAGTAAAAGAGCTTGTAAAATTGAAGAAGAATGCATGGGAAGAGAAGGAAAACAAAGTTGTGTGATAATTTTCGTGTAAATATCAAACTATTTTGGAAGAAGGTAAAAGAAGCTCGTGTGGATCAACAGGAACGTTAAAGATGAATGCCATAAGAGGAGACGATGGATGCTTAGAAAGTGAAGAATGTAAGGTTTTGGAACGTTGGAAAGGTTATTTTGAAGGTTTATTTAGGTTGCAAGGTGATGTACAGGAAGTAGGAGAGCGGTTGCAAGCGAGAAGCGTGGAATCATATAGTGAGAGTATAGATGAGGGCGACGAAAATCAGATTGAACTGGATGAGGTTCTGAAAGCATGAAAGGAATGAAACTTGGAAAGGCAGCTAGATATGATAAGTGTCCACAGAGATACTGAAAGGCGGTGACGGGGTGGTAGCAAGTCTGTTGTGCCGGATCTTTAATATGTGTTGGAGACATGGCCGTGTACCAGACAGATGACATGACATGACAGATCAAAAATTATGGGATGTACAAGCAGGATTCAGGAAGGGAATGGGATGTGTGGGTCAGGTCTTCACCCGAAGGTGTATAGTCGAAAAACACCTGGCTAAAGACAAGAAAGTCTACTGCGCTTTCATAGACTTGGAGAAGGCATATGATAGCGTGTGGAGGGACGAATTTTGGTCGACACTATCTACACAGGTGTCAGGATAAATGGGGCATAAACTGACTGGTTTAGCATCTCTAGGGGTGTGAGACAGGGATGTGTAGCGTCACCATGGCTGTTTAATCTATACATGGATAGTTGTCTGGTAGATTTGAGAGAGAGTGACGATGGATTGGTTATGGGTGAGCTGCCTATCAAGTGTCTTCTTTACGCGGATGATCAAGTTCTACTTGCACCATCTGCGGAAGAATAGCAAGATATGGTAACTAGAACGAATGAAGCATTTACACTAAAAGTAATGAAAGTAAACGTAAACAAGACGAAAGTTATGGTGTTTGAAAAAGTGTATGTCTGCGTGCAATATTAAAATAGATGATGAAAGTGTGGAACAGGTACAAGAATTTGTTTATTTGGGAAGTGTCTTTACAAGAGATGGTAAGGTTGACGCTGATGTGGAAAGAAGGGTGTTAGCGGGAAATAAGCTGAATGGTGCCTTGCATGCTATTGTGGCTAACCAAGCGATTACTGAAAAGGCTCGAATGGCGATCCACAATGGCGTGTTGTTACCTACGCTTATGTATGGAAGCGAATGTTGGGTGTGGCAGGAGAAGCACACAAGTAGAATAAATGCTGTAGAGATGCGCTCTTTGAGAAGTATGTGTGGTGTGACTTTGAAAGATAGATTAAGAAATGAAATTATGAGAGAACGTTGCGGTCTGAAAGAGGATGTAGTGACTAAGGTGGAGAAAAGTATGCTTAGGTGGTTTGGTCATGTGGAGAGGATGGATTAGAAACGCTTAACGAAAGGCATATACACGGCAAAAGTAAGTGGAAATGCTGGGAGAGGAGGAAATGCTGCCCGAGAAAAATATACTCCGATGTCATCGCCGGGATACTCCAAAAGGGGCAAGTGCGTAGCACTTACAACCGTCGGGCATGTATGACCAGATGTATGAGTGTGGATGAAGCCAAGGAAGTATGCTTCGATCGTAGCAGATGGCGCTCTATAGTCTCTGCCTACCCCCATGGGAAAAAGGCGTGATGTTATGATGATGATGATGCCTTAGGTTTTGCTATCCCTATTCCCGAGCGCCGCGCTGAAAGGGACAAATATAGCTGAAGCAGATTTTACCTACAAATTCTTTGAAAAAAAGACGTTTCGTAGTAGTTTTTTCTTCGCGAAAGTTAAACCGATTTTGACTGTCATTACGCTATATTATAGATGAAGAGTATATCTATGCTTTTTCATGGTATCATGCCCTCTTAAGTGTTAGTTTTAGTGTGGTGACGGATTAAGAATACAAATGTCACTTATCCCATTTCTTCCTCCTTCGTGCCATAAAAGCCAGCTAAGGAACATAATGAGCAGAAGTGAGGATTGTATATCAACTGTAAGAGATGGAAAACTCGAAATTAAATCTTATGCCAACATGCTTGCTCCGCGCGTCATAGTAGACCTAAACCCTACCATAGTGGAGGAGCCCTGTATCCAACAGTGGGACATTAATGGAGTGGGAAGGGATGCTTAAGATGGGACCAGAAGCTATTAGACTACAGGCCCACGTTGAAAAATGACGGATCATTTGAACCACCAGGTGACCTATCTAGAACGATAGACGAGCATAAAATAAGATTCAGCACTATGCCGTCACTTGTAAGCTGTCCAACTGAGTACAGATGAGAATTCAAAAGTACAAGTAGACTCACTACATTTTGGTCATTTGTTTCTGTACGGCATTCTTACCACCTATAAGATCGATGAAAAATAATAAGAAAACGCGCAGTGCCGTACAAAAATGTGGAGCCACAAAGTCGGAATTTTTGATTTATTTTCCGACAATTACTAGGGTTAACAAGGTCATTTGATTTTGTACGGCATCTGAGTCGTACTATTTCAATACTGTTTCTAATCCCTTATTCCGCAACGCCGTACAAAAATCATGCGACAAGAGGCAAACATCGAGGGTTGCAATCCCCTCTTTTTCCTTAGTCCAGGGGGTGATTTGAAAAAGTACGGCATCGGTTCCAAAACATTATCTAGTACTCAAAAGTACTATTAAAAATAATGCCGTTAAAAAATGATTGTTCATTTGAATGTATATCAATAATTATCTAAATTTTATCGTATCCTTGATTTATACAGTACGGGAACTTTTTTTTAACATGATATTGTAAAATACAATTGTTATATAGTATTGCCGTTCAAAAGAAACCGTTCTAAAAAAATTATAGAGAAATACAAAAACTGAAATTTTGCGAATTATTGTAAAAGTTTAAATATCATAGATTAATGAAATATAGCAGTTTTATACATTTTATCCCTTTTTAGGGTTCCGTACCCAAAGGGTAAAAACGGGACCCTATTACTGAGACTTCGCTGTCCGTCCGTCCGTCCGTCCGTCTGTCACCAGGCTGTATCTCAAGAACGGTGATAGCTAGAGAGTTAAAATTTTCACAGAAGATGTATTTCTATTGCCGCTATAACAACAAATACTAAAAATAAAATTAAATTAATATTTAAGGGGGGCTCCCATACAACAAACATGATTTTTTTACCGTTTCTTGCTCGATACTAATAACGTTGCCTTATGTTGCATAGATAATGGTACGGAACCCTTCGTGCGCGAGTCCGACTCGCACTTGACCAATTTTTTAGATTATATTAACGTACATAAATTAGAAAAAAAATGATGCCGTACAATTTTATTCAGACCATATCTGATATAGGCTGATGAAAGTTATGTATATATCTAATATATAAAATTCACGTGTCACAGTGTTAGTTACCGTACTCCTAACGGCAACGGAAACGGCTAGACCGATTCTTATGAAATTTTGTATGCACATTCAGTAGGTCTGAGAATCGGCTAACATCTATTTTTCAAACTTTTTTTTAGTATTTCAAAACAACGTTTGCCGGGACAGCTAGTATATATATATATATATTTGTGATCATACTATAACTAGTTACTTAGATATTTAATGTGCTGTATTAAATGCAGTACAGAGTGTGTCTATTAAAGTAAACTTGGTGTTGTATAGGAGGTGTCAAATGTTTTAAGGTTTGCTCAGTAATTATCACTAAAAGTAGGTCAATGTTTGAAAACTTTCATACATTTACATAATCTATTGCAAGACATAATGCTACTATTCTACAGTAACTAACTAACTAATACAATATATATATATATCTTCTTATATATAAAATTCCCGTGTCACAGTGTTAGTTACCGTACTCCTCCGAAACGGCTTGACCGATTGTTCTCAAATTTTGCATACATATTCAGTAGGTCTGAGATTTGGGCAACATCTATTTTTCAAACTTTTTTTTTTAGTATGGCAAAACAACGTTTGCCGGGACAGCTAGTATATATATATATACAGTTGTGGACAACTAATTAGGGACAATCTCTAGTTGAGCCAAAGTGTGAACATTTTTTTAATTTTCTAACTAGTCTTTGTAATATTATATATCTTTTACATGTAAATATAATTATTCATTGATGTGGCCGATTATACAAATAATAACTACTTCTTAAACATTAAAGCTTTTTACACTATAGCTGATAGACTATCATAGTGCTATTTTTCATAGAATGCTGGCTGGCCATTTAATTAGGGACACTGCGGTATTGCGTCCTAATTTATAAATTTGAATCTTAATGCTTTTATATTTCTTCACTTATTTGTTTTGTGGTAGTATTGGCGGCACTCCAGAGTTTTAATTTTAAGTTTTGAGGAATATAATAAAGAAAAATGGGCAAAAATAAAAGTTGTGATCCAGCACTACGAATAATGATACCATGAAGTCTTTCGAGCGT
Source organism: Orgyia antiqua (assembly GCA_916999025.1). Classification (NCBI taxonomy): domain Eukaryota; kingdom Metazoa; phylum Arthropoda; class Insecta; order Lepidoptera; family Erebidae; genus Orgyia; species Orgyia antiqua. Next base: position 343,133 of record OU779863.1, on the reverse strand, counting down.
GGTTGGTAATACTGAAGGATAGCACAGCATTTAAATTATTCAAAAACTTTAGTATTCAATGCAGTGCAGCCTTTCAGGTGCTACAGAACAACTTTAAATGTGTCTAAAACAAAAAGATCAATAAAAACAACTTAGCAAGAAGATAGGATCATAACCTGGTTAGCTAAGGAAGATCCGTTTCTAGGCCCTATTTTAATAAAAAACAGCAGGGTTGTTCGGAAGAGTGGATCGCAAACTACCGTTGTTGAAGAAAGAACATAGAAATGCTCATATGGACATTAGACCTACGCCCAATGGCAACATGTATTATTCTCTGACGAGACCAAGGTTAATTCGATTTCTTCAAATGAAAGGCAACATGTACGGCGTCCTGTAAAAGCGGAAATGAATCCAAGATTCACAAACATGGCGGTGAAAACATTAAGATTTAGGATTGATTTTCTAGACGTGGAATGGGACCTGTGAGGAAAGTTCAGCTCTTCACTTTCTTGAGTATCCCTAATTAGTTGACCACGACTGTATATGTATTAGTAATGTGGTTTCTTTCATATAATTAAATTTTCTGTATCTGCTCTCTTGAAGCGTGGTCAGAGGAATGGAGTACCGACAACACCTAAAGATGATTTAGTATGAATAGCTGACTTGTTATTTAAAAACTCAACTAAAATACTAAGAAATACAAATAACTGTGTAATTATTTAGTTGTAATTAATTTACCATACTTATTACCTACAATAAAGTGCTGAACATCATTTTTATAATATTGTATTACATGATTAACTAAAATGCTAAGGTAAAGGAGTATTGACCGACACTTTATTATTCATTTTATATAAAACAGAAAACTGTATTATCAGCTATAAATATATTATTATGAGTATCAACAAAATGTAAGTATAATAAAAGTTATTAATAAAATATACCACATCAGCACCAAGATATTATCACAAAATGTGGCAATGCATTTTATGCATTTGAATGTATCATAATATAATAACTTTATATGCATACCCATCTTTATGTGTTCTGGCAAACATAAAGAGAATTACAAGGCCTTGCATTTTAGTCAATTCTATTTTCAAAATTTCAAATATAGTTATTTAAATGCAAAGTATAATTATATAGAATATTTTTTTTTTTTTTTTGGCATCGGTTTTACTTTTGCCATTTTCAAGTAAAAATTAGGGAAATAGTAGGTAGTAGTACAACAAAGGAACGAACGGAAAATTTAGAAAAGGAACTGATCAGGAAAGTTTATATAAAAATAAATAGAATATACATTTTATAAATCGGGAACAAACACAGAAACAAGCAAGTAAATATGTACAAAAATAAGAGAAATATAGAAAAAGATAAATATACTTATAAATTAAAAATAAACGTTTATACTACAAGTCAATATTATTATTTACAATATAATCAGCTAAAATTTGATAAACGAGAGGATCTAAAGAAGCAAGGAGGACGTTAATATGTGTAGGGAGAGGGATTTTTAGGGCTATGAGGCTGTTTAACAAAGTTATGTTATCATAAAGGTCACAAGAAATATAGAATATTCATTTGTTTGGTTCAGTGACATTTAAAACAGCCAACATATTAAACTTTGACTAAACACATAACTTAATATGAGACCGTTTAGTTTTGTACCCGTTACTGCTGTAGTAAAATTATGAACATAAATACATGGCTCGGAGACAATATGTTCATATGATTATTTGGATTTTATTAAAGTCCTCTATTGACAGTTGTACAATGTAACTACTGTTTGATACAGATATTACATATTGATCTTCTTAAACATTGTATAAAATATTTAGTAGTGATAGTAGCGTAGATGAGTAGTATAATCAAGAGTAAGTGATGTCTGCTCACAATTCAACATTATTAACTTAGTATTCTTAAATAAACACTGATGTGATGCAACCAAAAATTAATTATTTATAAAGAGAAACTCAACACTTTCTATACACTCATGCACAAACCACAAATAATAGCTAATTATAATCATGCACTTAAAATCATAACTAACTAGTAAATATTACTACTTCGATTAAAGAATCGCAATAAAAATGAATTACTGATGATATAAATATAAATGTTTAATTAACGTAGTAGGTACAGTATTACGATAAAACGTTAATAACATAATAGGTAGACACAAATGTAATAGTTAGTACGTAGGTATATACGCAAGGTGTAAACACGTCTCAGAGTGCAATGCACGGCAAGTGTACGCTATGAAATAAACAATAACATGAATGAACCCAGTGTGCCTGATGTCTCTATAAGCAAGTGCAAGCATGATGATGGCTAACTAAAGTATTTACCAGAGTATCCTGATCCCCCAGCTCGCGGTAGTAGCTTTCGCTACTACCACGCCTGCTGCTGACGCACATAGCGCGCCGCAGCATGCTGGAGATCAAGGAACAAAATCCACATCGTTCCATTCTCCTCTCACTGAGATCAGTGTCCTTTATATAAAATCGTCTTGGGGGATTCATTTCATATTTGTCCATATAACCAACACCTTAAGAAACACATTTTGAGTCATTGTTTTTACTAGTTGTTTCAAAATTACACTACATTTTAAAGTTCTTCTAATACACTTTCGAGGTTTTTTACGCTTCATTTTCAGCGATGATCTTTACCGAATTGAGAATATTTTAAAGCATTCGTGGTGAAACACTTCGGTACGAGAGTTAGTTGCGAAGAAGACAAGACCACAAACGAGCAGCACACGGCACACGGCCCGTCGCAGTACAGCGTACAGTGATACCAGACAGAGCGCTGTGCTAGCGACTGTACGACCGAGCACGGAATGATTTGTCGCTCCCAGTATCGTTCACTCAACAGCTCGGCCGTATGTACTTTAGTGTGCGTTTGTAATAATATTAAAGATATAGGTATGGTAGAGAGATCACAACCCACCTACCGAGTGAAACAGCATGTTGAGAGCCCGCAGCGCATCAAAATGAGACAGAATTTATCAGCTTCATAGACACATTTCATTGGTGCAACCATCAAAACCGCATGTAACGAAAGGCTGCTCCAAAATGCCTTTCCATCTCATTTTACAGATATTGTAGTGGCAGATTGGAAAGCAATTAATGTCTGCTACGGAATACCGTTGACGGAGGTATTCTTGTTTCGGAATGCAATGTTGATTATCCAGCAATTCAAAATTTGTGAAATTCATAAAATTATTACTAAAGTACCTATTAACACGTTCCCAGCGGCACTAATTTATCTGTACTTTCCATTACTGCGTTACGAGGCCTTTGGAACCTGGTCCTGAACTAGAGGTTGGAGCGGTACGAGGCTTAGTAAACCCCACCGCCCAATGGAGACAAAAATCCTTTTCTTGGCGCCAATAAATTATCAATGTGTTGATCAACCTAAATCTGCCGCCGCCTGTGGGCAGATTGATTAGTTTAGATTCTATACGTAAAATAAAATGTGGGGTCGTATGTACCCCATATCGCACTGAAAAAGGGCAGTTTTTTTATTCGGTATAGTCAGTGGTGGATTTACACTAGGGGCAGTCGGGGCTAGTGCCCAGGGCGGCAAATTTACTAGGGCGGCAAAATTTGGAAAGTGGGAAAAAATTATATTTAAGTATTATATATATAATATATATATATATATATATATTTATCCTGCAAACGATTGGCCGTCCTCTGAAGGAAAAAGTGCATTTAAACGGGCGTCCACCAGCATTGAGCGTCCGTATACCGGACGCCACTTTTTTGAGCGGTTGCTCTGAGACGCTATTGGTCCCAGCTAGCCGTAGTACAAATATCGACGGAAGTAAAAAAATCGTTGAAATGGCTGCAAAAAAATATTAATAAGTTCCCGAAAAAATCTCAGCGCGGGTGAGGCGCTGCTGCAGCGCGTATATCCACACGCGTATATCCAAGCGAATTTCTAGCTACGGACTCGGTTATTTGGCGTCCGTATTTGCGACGTTGCCAGCTCAGCCATAACATTATGACTATAACTCAAACAATATCTACTACAGTCAATACAATATACAAAGTCTTCGAACACATAGGTTTTGCGTTCTATTCGGCGCCCCTCGTGTTATGACATCACTTATTATTCAATGAACTAAGTTAATTAAATAATATTTCATTTGTTACATTAATTACTTTTTAGGGTTCCGTACCCAAAGGGTAAAAACGGGACCCTATTACTGAGACTTCGCTGTCCGTCCGTCCGTCCGTCAGTCCGTCCGTCCGTCCGTCCGTCCGTCCGTCCGTCCGTCCGTCCGTCCGTCCGTCCGTCCGTCTGTCACCAGGCTGTATCTCAAGAACGGTGATAGCTAGACAGTTGAAATTTTCACAGATGATGTATTTCTATTGCCGCTTTAGCAACAAATACTAAAAATAAAATAAAATAAATATTTAAGGGGGGCAAATACAACAAACATGATTTTTTTACCGTTTCTTGCTCGATACTAATAACGTTGCCTTATGTTGCATAGATAATGGTACGGAACCCTTCGTGCGCGAGTCCGACTCGCACTTGACCAATTTTATTTATAAAATATGAAGATAGTTTGAGACTCGGAAAAGAACTTTGAATACTTTTATCTCTGAAATCATCTATGGGGTAAAAGGAGAATAGAAGTTAGTATAGGGAATCTACACCTGCTATATCGAATTGTATTATATCTGATAAGGTAATAGAAAAGGGTGGAAGTTTGCATAACCGTTCTACCGATTGTATAGGGGAAACAGAAAGGTTTGGTTAATTTTTAGGACGTAAATTAACTTATGAAACACAAAAAAGAACTTTCTGCAAGACACATAGGTTGAAATTCGTAAACAAAAATGTATCGACTCCTATAATAAATTGATCAGCTGATCGAAATTTTTGAATAGGAGACGAACGTTTCGTAGATAGATACACCGTCTAGAATGACTACACCTTTCTGTTACGCCCAGTAGGTACATTGGTACCTACCTATCGGTATTTGTTATTTAGTATCGTTAAACTGACGCAAAGCTTTGTGCTATGTACGTACACATAATACGGACGTACTATTGCAATATACAGACGCCCAATAGCTGTATACGGACGTCCAATTGCATAATACGGACGTTCAATTGCAATTGTGATTTCATCATATATATCATCATTTATAATTTTCCGAGAGGTTTCCTTCGCAGAGAATACATTTTACTTGGTCACACCTTACTTTATACTCACAATTCATTAAAGCATGCTGTCCAGCACATTTGATACATTAAATACTTGTTTAATGAAATATGAAGATAGTTTGAGACTCAGGGAAGAACTTTGAATACTTTTACCTCTGAAATCATCTCCTAAGGGGTAAAAGAAGAATAAAAGTTTGTATAAGAAATCTATACCTGCTGTAGCGATTCGTATTATATCTGATAAGGAAATAGAAAAGGATGGAAGTTTGCATAATATTTTGGACTCTTATAATAAATTGATCATCTGATCGAAATTTTTGAATAGAAGACGAACGTTTCGTTGATAGATACAGCGTCTAAAATGATTACACCTTTCTGTTACGCCCAGTACATTAATACCTATCGGTATTTGTTATTTGGTATCATCAAACTGACGCAAAGTTTTGTGCAATGTACGTACACATAATACGGACGTCCTATTGCAATATACAGACGCACAATAGCTGTATACGGAGGTCCAATTGCAGAATACGGACGTTCAATTGCAATTGTGATCATGATTGCGTCATAATAATTTATCATTTATAATTTTCCGAGCGGTTTCCTTCGCAGGGAACATTTTACTTGGTCACACCTTACTTTATGTTCGCAATTCATTAAAGCATGCTGTCCAGCACATTTTATACATTAAATACTTGTTTAATGAAATATGAAGATAGTTTGAGACTCGGGGAAGAACTTTGAATACTTTTACCTCTGAAGTCATCTCCTAAGGGGTAAAAGAAGAATAAAAGCTTGTATAGGAAATATCTACCTGCTGTATCGATTAGTATTATATCTGATGAGGAAATAGAAAAGGATGGAAGTTTGCATAATATTTTGGACTCCTATAATAAATTGATCATCTGATCGAAATTTTTGAATAGGAGACGAACGTTTCGTTGATAGATACACCGTCTAAAATGACTACACCTTTCTGTTACGCCCAGTACATTAATACCTATCGGTATTTGTTATTTGGTATCATCAAACTGACGCAAAGCTTTGTGCAATGTATGTACACATAATACGGACGTCCTATTGCAATATACAGACGCCCAATGGCTATATACGGACGTTCAATAGCTGTATACGGACGCTCAATAGCTGTATACCGAGGTTCAATAGCAGAATACAGACGTTCAATTGCAATTATGATCACGATTGAAGATAGACGGTACTATATGACTGTAAGCTACCAACTGTAAGCAGAAAGCACGATTCTCAGTATATTTTCATTTTTTTAAATTGTATTTATTAAATTACAAAATCTACCAAATTTCACTAAAGTTTTTTAAGATAGGTATGTAAACCTGACACATATTTAAATAAATGGGTATTTATCTTTAAGTAGTTCTTGGAAAACTGAGCATCCTTTATAATTTGCCGGGCGGTTCCTTTCCAGGGAACACATTTTACTTGGTCAGACCTTACTTTATGTTCGCAATTCATTAAAGCATGCTGTTCAGCACATTTGATACATTAAATACTTGATTTATAAAATATGTAGATAGTTTGAGACTCGGGAAAGAACTTTGAATACTTTTATCTCTGAAATCACCTCCTAAGGGGTAAAAGTAGAATAGAAGTGTGTATAGGGAATCTATTCCTGCTATATCGATTTGTATTATATTTGATAAGGAAATAAAAAAGGTGGAAGTTTGCATAACCGTTCTACCCATTGTACAGGGGAAACAGATAGGTTTGGTCAATTTTCAGGACGTAAGTTATCTCAAGAAACACAACAAAGAACTTTCTCCAAGACACATAGGTTGAAATTCGAAAACAAATGTGTGAACTCCTATAATAAGTTGATCAGCTGATCGAAATTTTTGAATAGGAGACCAACATTTGGTTTTTGGGATCTATCTCATGTTTTATGGTAAATTTGTCCAGTTTCGTTGATAGATTATTGGTTTTAAATGACTACACCTTTCTGTTACGCCCAGTACATTGGTACCTATCAATATTTGTTATTTAGTATCGTCAAACTGACGCAAAGCTTTGTGCTATGTACGTACACATAATACGGACGTCCTATTGCAATATACAGACGCCCAATAGCTGTATACGGACGTTCAATAGCAGAATACGGACGTTCAATTGCAATTATGATCATGATTGAAGATAGACGGTACTATATGACTGTAAGCTACCAACTATAAACAGAAAGCACGGTTCTCAGTATATTTTAATTTTTTTTTAATTGTTATTAAGAAATTACAATATCTACCAAATTTCACTAACGTTTTTAGTAGATAGGTATGTAAACCTAACACATATTTAAATAAATGGGTATTTATCTTTAAGTAGTTCTTGGAAAACCGAGCATACTTTATAATTTGCCGGGTGGTTCCTTTCCAGGGAACACATTTTACTTGGTCAGACCTTACTTTATGTTCGCAATTCATTAAAGCATGCTGTCCAGCACATTTGATACATTAAATACTTGATTTATAAAATATGAAGTTAGTTTGTGACTCGGGAAAGAACTTTGAATACTTTTATCTCTGAAATCATCTCCTAAGAGGTAAAAGGAGAATAGAAGTGTGCATAGGGAATCTATACCTGCTATATCGATTTGTATTATATTTGATAAGGAAATTAAAAAAGGTGGAAGTTTGCATAACCGTTCTACCCATTGTACAGGGGAAACAGATAGGTTTGGTCAATTTTCAGGACGTAAATTATCTCATGAAACAAAAAAAAGAACTTTCTCCAAGACACATAGGTTGAAATTCGAAAACAAATGTTTGGACTCCTATAATACATTGATCAGCTGATCGAAATTTTTGAATAGGAGACCAACATTTGGTTTTTGGGATCTATCTCATGTTTTATGGTAAATTTGTCCAGTTTCGTTGATAGATTATTGGTTTTAAATGACTACACCTTTCTGTTACGCCCAGTACATTGGTAACTATCAGTATTTGTTATTTAGTATCGTCAAACTGACGCAAAGCTTTGTGCTATGTACGCATAATACGGACGTCCTATTGCAATATACAGACGCCCAATAGCTGTATACGGACGTTCAATTGCAGAATACGGACGTTCAATAGCAATTATGATCATGATTGAAGATATACGGTACTATGTGACTGTAAGCTACCAACTGTAAGCAGAAAGCATGGCTCCCAGTATTTCTTAGTTTTTTAATCATAATAAATATGAAATTACAAAATTTACCAAATTTCATTAGAGTTCTTCAATAGATGTTGCGTGAAAGATGGGCATAAGACATTCATTGACCATTCAATTCATTAATTGATAATAATAATTAATATGTGTTAATTATTGTTAATAGTTATGTGTTAATTATGTGTTTAATAGTTATGAGGATGGTATCAACAGAAATAATCCCGATAGTTGTATCGGTGAACGGTTTAGTCCCAAAGAGCCTCTCACAAAATCTCGAGAGGCTCGGCGTCAATAGCAAGTCGGTGACCGATGCAGAAAGCGGTCTTGCTTGACAATGCCCGTATAGTTCGTCGGTTTCTTTCCCATTAGGCTCCACCACTCCGGCTGATTGTTGCGGACATCGTCGGAGTGCGTCCTGCCGCCTTTCGAGGCGAGGCAGTGTTATATCCAAAATAATAATTAATAAAAAGAAAGTAATATTGATTAATTCAACATTAAATGTATTTTTATTTTTTTATTTTATATTAAAAAATGTAATTTATAAGAGAAATAAATGAATAATGAATAATAATTATGATAATTAATAGGATAATTATAAGGTAGGCAAGTAGTCGTATGTTATTACACGTGGGGTATCCGGCATCCGTATATAGATTATAGATATAAAACTAACAAATGTTTAAATATATGAAATGTTGAAATTGTGTGTCACAAGCAAGCGGTAGGTATCTAAAGAGATGATAAAAGTAAATCTGGCAACGTCGCATTCCCCAAAGTACCTACCATCCTGTCAGGACGTTACATAATCGACGCCATGGCTGAAGTACCACCTATATATCCTGGATGCCTGTAATGTATCATTATGGTTCGGGGTTCAAAAATGTCTGGGCATAACTGCATGACGAATATCTCGAAAAATTTTAATATCAAAAAATGATGTACCCCACGCAGCTAGAAATAAAAAAACTAAGCAATATTCATCAAAACATGTTAGCAAAAGTAAGGGGAACCCGGGGACGTCGTACTGATGGGCTTTGTGCATGACGCCAAAATGATTCTGGGATGTAAATATATATATATAATATGTATATTTATATATATATAATACTAGCTGACCCGGCAAACGAAGTTTTGCCATACCAAAAAAAAAAAATATTTCAAAAATAGATGTTGGCCGATTCTCAGACCTAGAGGATATGTACACAAAATTACGGGAAAATCGGTCGAGCCGTTTCGGAGGAGTACGGTAACTAACACTGTGACACGGGAATTTTATATATTAGATATATAAAAAATATAATTTAAGTAAAAACTATTCAAAAAGTTTAATTAATTTATTTCCATAAAGGTTTGAAAAATTTAAATTGATATTTTTATTTTCTGGAATTAATAAATATATGTAGTTTTTTTGAAGAATTTAAAATATTTTTAAATTATGTATGTCTTTTTGATAACAGAAACTTTTATTGATTAATGAATTTTTCTATAAAATTTAAGTCATAGGGCGGCATTTTCTTCAGTGCTCCAGGGCGGCACAAATTTAAATCCGGCCTTGGGTATAGTGATGGGAAAAATAATCGATTTTCTTTAATTATACTTATGGATGCTTTTTATTAAAACAGGATAAACATACAATACATTACAGTGCATAATTTATAATATAATATATTGTATTGATACACCATATTTTAAATGTACATAGCTGGAACTTATTTATTATATTCCTACATCATTATTTCACTTAGACTGAGTATAATTTGTAAATATTGATTGGAAATTTACCTGTTTTTCAAGTATCGTTAACTTTGAATTAGATTCCTCTTTATCATCATTAATATTATCAATTAATATTCTTCGGCAACGTTTCGAAATCTTATTATAGCGTCGCAGGCGCAGCTTCCAACGTTTTGCACAACACTAACCACGTGAAGCTAGCGTAGTGTGCGGCATGAGGTCCGTGGGGGTACGAGGTGTTCGGAATCTCGTTCCGCACTGTATTAAACTTTTATTTATTCAGTGCGGCACGAGGCCTAAAACATAGTATACCAAAATACTCAGAATCAATAGCACATCACAGATATATAGTTATCTCTTTCCTAAGCTGAACCAGATGGAAGTTACGCCTTTCGCACGACAGAGAAGTTTAAGTTTTTCCTTACCGCTGTAAAGACAAAACACGGACGAGGTCTTTCAAGCCGCGTTTCGCACTCATCGTGTTAAGTAAATAAATTCTCATCTAGATTTAAAAATGTTTACCTAATTCATTAATGATCTACACAATAAATTTTTAAGATTTTTTTTCCACACCTTTTAAAAAAGCCGTCTAAGTACGAATTCGAGTGACGCACGAAGGAATCCTGGTGCTCAAGTCCACTATTTTGGAACAATTGTCATACCGGCACAATACCGGCACGATACCGTTGCAATTGAAGTCAAATATCCGTAGTCTGCTATATGCCGTCATAACGGTCTTTCAATGGTAATAGAATTGTCGATCTCTTTTATCTATGCATTGAATTTTCGGTCTCTTTTATCTATGGATTGTGTTAGAATGGTATGTATGTGTTGCCGTTTTTAAAAAATGCGTTAGTTGAAGTGATTTTCGAAAAACTACTAATAAATTTAAACATTTAATCATGCTAGACTTCGTTTAAATATATTTGTACATACTATTTATTAGTATAAAAAGCAATGTGAAGTTTAGGAGATTAGTAAATTGCAATAAATTACAAAGAACAATTTCTAATATTTCTATCTATCTATTTTTTATTTATGCCAATCTGTCGACACAGGACAATTTAAAAATATTACTGTCAAATTCAAAATAGCAGACTACCGAAACATTTCAGTCATTGAATTGCAATTGTGAAGCAGTTGTGTACGAGACTAGCAATTTATGTCACTTTGACAATTGTAAGTCAATGATGAAGTCGTTATGACGACACATTAATAGTAGACTACCAAAAACTTTACTATTGCACCATAATGGTACAATAATGGTACAGTTGTGACACCGTTGAAATACCCGACTCAGGGCCCTGTACTATTATCTTCATAATTTAAATGCGGCATCGTAATACCATATCTTATTCTTGTACTTGTTCCACACTTTCATCATTTATTTGAATATTACACACAGACATACACTCCTCTTTGTCCATAACTTTCATCTTGCTTATATTTACTTTCATTCCTTTTATTCTAAATGTTTCATTCCTTCTAGTTACCATATCTTGCAGTTCTTCCGCAGATGGTGCAAGTAGAACTTGATCATCCGCGTAAAGAAGACACTTTATAGGCAACTCACCCATAAGCAATCCATCATCACTCTCTCTCAAATCTACCAGGCAACTATCTATGTATAGGTTAAATAGCCATGGTGAAGCTACACATCCCTGTTTCACACTCCTAGAGATGCTGAACCAGTCCGTGTACGCCCCATTTATCGTGACAGAGGCTCTGGTATCCCTTTGAAGAGATTTCAGTGCCTGCACCAAGGGCCCTCCAACTCCATACATAGATAGTGTCGACCACAATTCATTCCTCCACACGCTATCATACGCCTTCTCCAAGTCTATGAAAGCGCAGTACACATTCTTGTGATTAGCCAGATGTGTTTGTCAGTAACCTTAGGGAGAAGACTAACAGTCTTATTCATATTGAAACGCTTATTGAAGGCTTAATCCTATATTAGTTAAAACGTCTTTTAGGCTTATCAGATGTCAGATAAAAATCCTTATTCATATTCGTCTATTATACTTCCGATAACTATAAAATGTCTTTGTTGCCATTTCGTAGAAAAATTGTGAAATATGAATGGTAGCATTTTTCTACCATTCAAATTTGTTCTGAGTTTTATCCATGGTTTTGATACAAGTTAACAAAATGCATCTTTGCCGCTGTTTGTAAATGTAAACAAACTTATTTGTTAATAATCTTATTATTATAAACTATTATTAGTTTTGATTTTCATTCATTACATTCGTTTTTCTGTTTCTTATTTTTTTTTTCTTGATTTATTTCTTTTGAGTATAATTTTTTATTTTCTCACTTAGTTATTTTAGTTTTATGAATCATATTGGTGGTATGTTTCTTCCAAATTACAAAGCCATAAAAATTTCTCCGTGTAGTGACTTGTGTGACCGTGTAGTGAGGGATTAAGATACAAGTGTCACCACCCCATCTCCTCCCAAGGGTGCTGTAAGAGTCAGCTAAGGGATATTGCACGCAGATAACATCTTCTGTGAGAGACGGAAAACTCGAAAATAAACCCTGTGCCAACACGCCTGGTCAGCGTGGCACAGTAGACCATAATTCCTCCCAAAGTGGAGGAGACCCGTGCCCAATAGTGGGACGTAAATGGGCTGGACAGAGGGAAAGCAATAAAATAAGAAGAAGAATTTGTAGTTTCGTAAACGTAACGTTCACTTTTCTGCGCGGATTAAAAGCAAGACTTTCAATCACCGCAATACTGTGTAGGATTTGTAAGGCTTGATATTTAAGAATTATAATTGAATGTAACAATTTTAATGGCTTTTCTTTTCAACTTCTTTGCAAACATCAATAACTAGATGATGAAGATCAGCATAATCAAAAATTAAAGCATAATCCTATATTAGTTAAAAAGTCTTTTAAGCTTATCAGATGTCAGATAAAAATCCTAATTCATATTCGTTTATAAAACTTCCGATAGCTAAAATGTCTCTAATTTACAGAATGTTACCATTTCGTAGAAACATGGTGAAATATGGATGGTAGAAAAAAAAATCTTACTAGTTGTCAAACTTGACACAGCGTTTATAAACAAACAATGTAATTTACACAATAATTTAATAATTTTTTTTATTTTTATCTATTAATTTTTCTAAGAATAATCAGTTATCAGTTTATTAATTAACTTTTTCACTTGTTTCGGCCAAATATTGTTTTCTCTCCATAGATCATGATACTAGCATGTTCTTGTCTGAAGTTAATACAAAACACTGGCGGAAAGTGACTAGTCCTAAGATAGTCACATATGGGCCATTAAAAGAAGAATTGAATTGAATTTACACAATATTCTTATTGTAGTAAATAAACTACAGCAGGAAAGTGAAAATATAATACAAACATAATAGCTATGATGAAAATAAAAAAATCTGAAAATTTTAAGTTGAAGCAAGAATCACTCAAATATAAAATAGAATATCTACACCCCAAGCCACTCATACCGGTGTTCTTCGATGTTCAAGTTACGGGCTATTTCTATTAAAGAATTTCTTCTTTAATAGAAATAGCCCGTAACTCGGTAAATGAAAAACAATAAATTTATTAAATCAATCATTTTATTTTGTTTTATTTACTTGCAAGTAGGGTGAACTTTGTTCATTACAAGGCCTTGCAATAAAAGTTTTCAAGATTGCGGCATTTCTACCTCACATATGGTTTGCATTTGCTTTAATTGGCTGTTCCATTAGCCCTTCTATAATGGGCTCATTGTCCTCCATCGCATTGTAAACTACCACTTTCAGAATTCCTCATCTTCCAAATAAAATATCTTACTTCTTTAGCGGTACACTTTTCTTCGCCGATTGTTAACAAGATTGTTAATGCCGCAATGCTTTGCAGGGTTCATAAGACATGTATAATTAAGCAAATTCCGTGTCGGATATTTATCGTGATTTATGCACGTATCACTATAATATAAAACCTCGTTAGTTTAATAACTTTTTGGTTAATTAATGTGACTCTATGAACAACACCTTTGCAAATGACCGGGCAAACGTCAATATAAATAATCAGCTGATGAATATATACGCCATTTTTTTCACTAATATAGGCTTAAAGTAGGGTCGGGGCTTGTTTAAAATAATGTCACTTTAAGGGATAGCTATAGAACGCTTTAGTGTAAAAAAGCTATTATGAATTACATTTTTGACAATCCGCTTATAGCTAACTTTTAAGCCTCTGATAAGTCATTACGAATAAGACCGTAGTCGGAATAATGTCACTATATCGGATAGATATAGAACGCTTTAGTGTAAAAAACTATTATGAATTACAATTTTTGACAATCCGCTTTTAACGAAATTTTAACCCTCCTATAAGTCATTATGAAATAGACCGCTAATCTACACATCCCATTCTGCATACATCTGTCCATTATTTTAGGTAAAATAAAAATTTGTAATATTTTTACCAAACTTTACCATAAAAATCATAAAATTGCTGAAAAACGGCTGACATGATAGATGCGGGTATTTTTACAATGATGCTACGTATAAAGACTACTTTATTCAATATATGCACACCGGCACAATTAGCGGAACACAAAAAAAGCAGGATTTTAAAATCTTTTACTTGAGGAACTGGCCAGTTATGATATTTATTTAATTTATTGTCAAATTTGAAAATAGAAAATTAGATGACATACACTTTTTTCATTCATTTGTTTTATTTTCCCGAACAATACATACGTTTTGCCAACTTGTTCGAGTAATAACTACGTAATTGTAATTTTTTTGAAAAATTGCACTTAATGGTTTTTTATAAATTTGTTATTCTATAGGCAATTTTGTTTATTAAAAGCTCTTTATTATGCCTGACTTAACATCACTGGAAATCATTAGGGCTGATGAAATGAGAAGAAATGGCCATACCTACAGATCGATTGCCTCAAGGCTTCGTCGACCAGTATCAACGATTCATCGCAGCATCCAGCGATACAGATCGACTAATTCTCTTGTGAGGAGGAGGGGTCAAGGTAGAAAAAGATGTACATCGAGGCGAGATGACAGTTTTTTACAACTTGGAGTTCGTAGGAATACGCGATTAACGGCTGTACAAGCTCGAAATGAAGTGGAAGACGTTCGAGGAGTACGAGTAAGTGAGCGTACAGTTCGCAGGAGATTCGAAGAAGTTGGTTTAGGGTCGTATGTACCTGCCAAAGGCCCAAAACTTGAGAGACGTCACCGCGTAAACCGATTAAGCTATGCGCGGGTACATAGTCATTGGGATTTGAACGAATGGCAGCAGGTTCTCTTTACTGATGAGTGCAGAGTTCTTTTAAAACAGATCGATGGGAGACAGCGAATATGGAGACGCAAAGGAGAACGCCACATACAGTCTAATTTTGAACACACAGTGGCTTATGGTGGCGGCTCGATTATGGTTTGGGGAGGGATATGTTTGGGAGCTCGCACGGAGTTAGTGATAGTCACAGGAGGGACCATGACAGCAGATCGATACATCAGAGACATTTTAGAAGAACATGTTGTACCATTTGCCCCATTTATTGGTGACGACTTTATTCTAATGCAAGATAATGCTCGTGCTCATAGTGCACAATCGGTACAGGCATATCTGAGCCACGTAGGTATACCGGTGATGCAGTGGCCAGCAAATTCCCCCGATATGAATCCGATAGAGCATGTCTAGGACTTGCTAAAAAGAAGGGTTAAATCCAGAATGCCACCCCCCAACAATCTGAATGAACTTGGAAACGCATTACTTGAGGAGTGGGAGCGGTTGCCTCAAGAAATCATCGATAACATAATCTGTAGCATGCCCAGACGAATGGAAACCGTAATCAGAGCAAGAGGGGGAAACACTCGTTATTAATTTTTCTTTAATTTTATTGTTAATTCATTTAATGCTTATTTTTTTTTATTTTTGTGATGGCTCATAATCATCTAAAAATTTCACTTATTTCAAATTTCTTTATTTTTCAATAAAAAATAACGAAGACTTTTCAAAGTCAAGATGTTAATCAATTTGTTATTTTGTGTCTAATTACATTTTCGTCAAATATATGCGTTATTATCTCATAGTCTCACTTTTTTTTCTGTTCCGCTAATTGTGCCGGTGTGTATATTTATTATTATTTCATCGCGGAGAAACAAAGAATCTTGGTCTATAAATAATTTCTGCCATTATTTTACAATAATAAAATCTAAAATACGCTGTTATCTGAATATTTAGGATATACATATTATGTTGTCGATTCAAAATCCTTATTTTAATACGTTGTTTAATTTGAGGAAGGTGTTTACCCTAGGTATCAACAGGATGAAATTTAAAATGCAAAGACGCAAAGACATTACTTTTGAGAGTGATCGATTGTGCGAAGCGTTGCTGTAGTTGAAACATTCAACGTTGAGTATTATGCCGCATAATGCGCTCTAGTGCTGTAATTGAAAAACTACCAATATTTTTCTTTTATTTCATGTTATTTGTAAATTTTTCAATGTTTTAAGTGTCCTATAGGCGATCCTAAGCTACCTCCCCACCAATTTTTAGCCAAATTGGTCCAGCCGGCGTATTATGAGCTTTTTAAAATCATTCAAGTTCCAGGCAGGCCGTAAACTGCATGGCAAAATTAGGTATTATGGCAGAAATAAAACTTTTAGTTGAAAATTTTTAGTTAGTACCTTAACTTTTAGTTGTACCTTCTCCTTAAATATATTATCGTATGACTGGTTTAGCGAACTGACTGACTAATAATTTTGTTCATAATACGAATTTGCCAGACAGTTCAATTCACGGCGTAAACTGCCTGTAAATAAAAGCTCATAATACGGCCGCAGGCGTTGTTGAGTTATGCGCTCACCAACACATTTTGCGATTCATTTTTCTATTATAGATTTAGATTTATTCATGATTTATTTGTATTATTTCCGAGCCCAGCTTACGATGAGGTCAGGAGAATGATGACTAATGCCGCCTACACACGTTACGATAAACCATAACGAAAAAACTGCGCAGTTTTATCGAACGATTTTTATGGACGACCGCGGTCGTCAGTTCTCCTCACAAGCTCGTGCAAGTAGCATGTCGTCAACAGTTACAGACGATAAATTATAATATTAAATAAACAAATGTCACAAGAAGTTTTTATCCGCCTCGATAGATGGCGTTGTGCCGTCTCGCTACATCACGCTATTGTTTCGTTTGACGCATTTACGTATAACCTTGACAAAATATTTGCTCAGTATCACATATGTACACATAAGTGAATAAACTACATTTACATAAAAAATTTATGTACATTTCACACATTGTCCTCAGGTCCCAAGCTAAGCTTATATGCTTGAGTCTAGGGGTGGGTCGTTAACAGATTTTCCGTTAACGAAACGTTAACGTTAATTGGAGTTCGTCAACTAGTTGATCAACTAGTTAATTTCAGCAACAAATTTGCTCGTAAAAAAAAAAAAAAAAAAAAAAAAAAAAAAAAAAAAAAAAAAAAAAAAAAAAAAAAAAAAAAAACAAACAACTACCAAGCCACGCTGACCAGACGTGTTGGCACCGGGTTTGTTTTTCCTTATCTGGTTTTTACAAAACCCTGGTAAAGAAATGGGGTGGTGACACCAGTATTTCGAGTTTTCCGTCTTTCACAGTTGATGTTATCTGTGTAGGTACAATATTCCTTGGCTGGTTTTTACAAAACCCTGGTAAAGAAATGGGGTGGTGACACCAGTATTCCAGTATTTCGAGTTTTCCGTCTTTCACAGTTGATGTTATCTGTGTAGGTACAATATTCCTTAGCTGGTTTTTACAAAACCCTGGTGAAAAAATGGGGTGGTGACACCAGTATTCCAGTATTTCGAGATTTCCGTCTTTCACAGTTGATGTTATCTGTGTAGGTACAATATTCCTTAGCTGGTTTTTACAAAACCGTGGTGAGGAAATGGGGTGGTGACACCAGTATTCCAGTATTTCAAGTTTTCCGTCTTTCACAGTTGATGTTATCTGTGTAGGTACAATATTCCTTACCTGGTTTTTACAAAACCCTGGTGAGGAAATGGGGTGGTGACACTAGAATTCCAGTATTTCGAGTTTTCCGTTTTTCACAGTTGATGTTATCTGTGTACAATATTCCTTAGCTGGTTTTTACAAAACCCTGGGAAGGAAATGGGGTGGTGACACCAGTATTTTGAGTTTTCCGTCTTTCACAGTTGATGTTATCTGTGTAGGTACAATATTCCATAGCTGGTTTTTACAAAACCCTGGTCAGGAAATGGGGTGGTGACACCAGTATTCCAGTATTTCGAGTTTTCCGTCTTTCACAGTTGATGTTATCTGTGTAGGTACAATATTCTTTAGCTGGTTTTTACAAAACCCTGGTGAGGAAATGGGGTGGTGACACTAGAATTCCAGTATTTCGAGTTTTCCGTTTTTCACAGTTGATGTTATCTGTGTACAATATTCCTTAGCTGGTTTTTACAAAACCCTGGTGAGGAAATGGGGTGGTGACACTAGAATTCCAGTATTTCGAGTTTTCCGTTTTTCACAGTTGATGTTATCTGTGTACAATATTCCTTAGCTGGTTTTTACAAAACCCTGGGAAGGAAATGGGGTGGTGACACCAGTATTTTGAGTTTTCCGTCTTTCACAGTTGATGTTATCTGTGTAGGTACAATATTCCATAGCTGGTTTTTACAAAACCCTGGTCAGGAAATGGGGTGGTGACACCAGTATTCCAGTATTTCGAGTTTTCCGTCTTTCACAGTTGATGTTATCTGTGTAGGTACAATATTCCTTACCTGGTTTTTACAAAACCCTGGTGAGGAAATGGGGTGGTGACACTAGAATTCCAGTATTTCGAGTTTTCCGTTTTTCACAGTTGATGTTATCTGTGTACAATATTCCTTAGCTGGTTTTTACAAAACCCTGGGAAGGAAATGGGGTGGTGACACCAGTATTCCAGTATTTCGAGTTTTCCGTCTTTCACAGTTGATGTTATCTGTGTAGGTACAATATTCCTTAGCTGGTTTTTACAAAACCCTGGTGAAGAAATGGGGTGGTGACACCAGTATTCCAGTATTTCGAGTTTTCCGTCTTTCACAGTTGATGTTATCTGTGTAGGTACAATATTCTTTAGCTGGTTTTTACAAAACCCTGGTGAGGAAATGGGGTGGTGACACCAGTATTCCAGTATTTCGAGATTTCCGTCTTTCACAGTTGATGTTATCTGTGTAGGTACAATATTCCTCAGCTGGTTTTTACAAAACCCTGGTGAGGAAATGGGTTGGTGACACCAGTATTCCAGTATTTCGAGTTTTCCGTTTTTCACAGTTGATGTTATCTGTGTAAAATATTCCTTAGCTGGTTTTTACAAAACCCTGGGAAGGAAATGAGGTGGTGACACCAGTATTCTTAATCCGTCACCACACGGAGGGCTGTCAGGACTGTCTCGTTTTTAAGTTTTCCGTCTTTCACCTTTCACAGAAGATGTTATCTGTGTGCAATATTCCTTAGCTAACTTTTATAGCATCTTTGGGAGAAATGGGGTGGTGACACTTGTAATCTCAATGCGTCACCACACGGAGGAACAGTGATTCATAACATTATTATTTAGGTAAATATCTCTTAACTAACTAATTTTAAAGTTCACTATTGTACCTATATCATAACAGTCGCTTACGATCTTTCGTTTTAAGAAGTATAATTTCTTTGAGAAAACATTGACAAGAAACGAACATTGAAAAAATTTAAACATTGAAAAAAACTGAACATTGAATTCAATGTTTAACTCTTAAACATTAAAAGAAACGACCATTGAAAAAAATTAAACATTGAAAAAAACTGAACATTGAAATCAATGTTTAACTCATAAACATTGAAAAAAACGAACATTGAAAAAAACTGAACATTGAATTCAATGACATCATTAAATTCAACTAGTTGATTCCGAAACGGTTAACCATTGAAACGTTGACGAGAGGTCAACTAGTTGATCAACTAGTTCGTTAATTCAATGCTCATCGCTACTTGAGTCTTTGTGATATGGGCTATGTATGTGGTATGGAGTCCATACCACATAACCCATATCACAAGGACTCAAGCATGTATGGAGTTACTAGAATAGTTTATGGAACCGTTATTGGCGGTTACACCAGGCTGAGTGGCGCCATCAGCGCCATGTGATACGTTGTTGTAAACATTTGTGAAATATGACCAACTCTAAACAGCTGGTACTGACATCTGTTGTTTTTCTAGTGTAGTATTTCATACGGTATCAAGTTATATTCTTCAAGCGTTCAAATAGTAATGCATTTTTGCGGGAGATGGCATTATTCACAACGTTTTTTACAACTTTTCGTGTGGCACCGAGGGTTGCCGGGGCGCCATCTAGTTTAATTATAAAACATCAATCACTTAACAACATCCTTGAAACTGCGCGGCTGTCCAAAATCAAAACCTAGCAAGTGACGTTTTTTTAATTCGTTTTCCTAAACCAATTATTTCCCAATTTTCTTACTGCGTCTGATGCAAAAACAACTGTATTTCTATCTTACATAGAATCACAGATACAAGCATGTATAAACCTAGCAACCAGCACTTCATACTTGTTGATTACAAAATGAAAAAGCATCTGCTGAAAAATTTACTCAAATGTAACTTGCTAGGTTTGGGTTTTGGACAGCCGTGCGGCGGCGAATACACCGCCAACAGCGTCACGTCATTGCTGCGTATTTCGCACGGAAGCAAGAAACAAACGGGCGTGAACGGTGTCCGCGCACGACAACTACACCAGCAGCCAAACCCGTAGTGACCTTTGTCGCTACGGTAGACAGTGCGCCCAACTCATTGGTGGCGGCGGCAAACGGAATCAAGAAGAGAGTCTATACAGTTAACTTATGTTGTAATGATGATTGTGGCTCGACCGGACACCAGCCTGCATAGGCGTAGCCGGGAGTTTTTTGATTAGGGGTTTTTGGAGGTTGATACTCTAAAAAACTATGTTTATATGGGAACGTATATTACCATACATAAATAACATATGGAGAACAATAGAGATACACTATTTAGTGACTCGATGTGGATGAACATCAGGGTTGGGCTTTTATAAGCAAGTTGCAATTAAAACTAACAAATGATTAATTGTTAGACTTTTGTTTTGCATTTAACAATTAATTAATGTTAGTAGTTCAATTTGCAATTAACAATTATTTAATCTATACTTATAATAAATCTGTAGAGAGGTCAATTCTGTACATGAAATATATTTTCAAAATAACTATCAGGGGGTGATTAGTGATCGATACTGATGCCAAAAATGCAATCATTAAAATTTTTGTCTGTCTGTCTGTCCGTCTGTATGTTCCTTATAGAAACAAAAACTACTCGACGGATTTTAACGAAACTTGGTACAATTATTCTTCATACTCCCGGGCAGGTTATAGTATACTTTTAATCACGCTACAATCAATAGGAGCAGAGTAGTGAAGGGAAATGTTGGGAAAACGAGAAAAGGTGCTCCATTTTTTAAGCTTTCGTCGCGTGTGCAGCCTTAATGGTTAAAGTTACATATAGAAATCATGTATGACGGAAATATTCTACTTAATTTGTAAATTGTCTAAAAAATATCCCGGAACAGCACATATCTATATTTTATGGTTGACTCACAATAACACGTGTAACTCCTGATAGCTTAGCAGTTCGTTCATTCTGATTATATTTGTTTACTCTTACGTTTATAATACTCTCACTCAAGCAGTAGTTAAAAATGTTGCAAAAACGGGGCATATTTCCTAAATACTACGCGGACGAAGTCGAGGGCAACAGCTAGTTGTTAAATATTTATTTCTCAATTGACAATAAAAAAACAACTAGCAGACTTATTACAATTAAATTAATTGTGATTAAATCAATTGCAATTAACATATAAATCTACAGTCGGTCAAATTTAAGTTGGCGTTTGAGCGGTGGCGCCTCCTACGCCTTGGGTATTGCCACCTTTATTTTATAGTCCCTACATCTGCCTAACAAAATATTTATTGACATATATATAATACTAGCTGACCCGGCAAACGTTGTTTTGCCATACTAAAAAAAAAATGTTTTAAAAATAGATGTTGGCTGATTCTCAGACCTACTGAATATGCATGTAAAATTTCATAAGGATCGGTCAATGCCGTTTCGGAGGAGTACGGTAACTAACACTGTGACACGTGAATTTTATATATTAGATAGAAAACATTTCTATGACACCAACTCACATCGAGTTTCTAGGGCAACCATGTACATTTTACCCCTAAGTTTGGGGTAATAAATAAAACTTTGAACTAGCAACTCTTACCGTGTACCCGACACAAGCAACTGTGAACTGTCAAAATTAGTCAAAATTATTTAATTACTTTTTTGCCACGCGCCAACTTAAACTTGATAGACTGTATTGCTACGATAATTAAAAAAGTAACATAATAATGCTCAACACTGGCGAACACACACACTGGGCCCCAAGTCCGGTAAATGAATTGTGTCACAATGACAGTTCAATGGCACCATTATGGCGCCATAGTGGCATCATCTGTGACAAAAAATAAAGTTTGGTGTCATTATGACACCATAATGGTGCCGTAATGGCGGAATTTTATCAAATTTGGTAGTCTACTATTACTTTTTTATAATAATGACGCCATAATAGCGTCAGTGACTGACCATTACGACACCATTGTAATATGATTGTAATAGCAGAATTACCAGACTTGGCTACCTGGACGTTGACACCCTGTCTTGAAGTCGCCCCGGGTGGTGAAAATAGAAAAATATCTTGTTCGTTTCCGATAGTGCCATCTTTTATTCGTAATGGGAAGTAGGCCTCATATTTAAAGCTTTTCAAAGTTCGGTATAATTTTTACATCAACACCTAATGTGTCACATAAATATGTTACATAAATTATTATATAATTTATTACCAAATAAAATAGCGTTTTCTCTATCTTGTATGCAAGCAGGTGCAAGGTTTTATTTTGTTGTTTGTGACCTACATGTTTGCGGTAGAAATAGTAACTCATTTCGATAGATGGCGCGGATTTCAAATGTAATAAAACAAACAGTTCTTCACATCCTTAGTAACTAGGTAGGTATTCTATTAAATGCAATTTGGTTTCTTTATTTATCTCGCCATCTTAATTGTAATTTTCCGACCCTGCTAAAGGTTATCATATCACTCTTAAAAATATTTGCTAGAAAATAGATATCGTAGCAGAAACTTGACAGTATGGTGCCTGAGCCTACGCACGAATGATCACTCCTTCCAGTTTTGGATTTTATTTAAAGAAAACAACTCAATATTATTTTATTTTTATTTCTCTTCCACAATTGATATTTACAAAATGCATTACGCTTTGAGACTACATTATTTTGATTATTATTCATATTATATGATATCTAGGTAACAAATAAATAATGTACTTATAAATTTACTTTGAATATTATTTATTACAATAACATGTAGATATAATACAAAATGGCTCATCTCTTTTGTCAAAGACATGGATGGATGCGATGTTACATATACCATGAGGTTTTATTTCTGTTGATCGCCTTAAAACATTTAAATTGTTAGACAATATTTTAGTGCTAAAATAAGCATTATGCTTGTGCAGCAGATTATGTAGCAGGAACACCTAGATATAAATCCCCTGAGTAAGATTCAAACTTGAGAATAGTAGACATCCGCCTCTGCTATCTGCAGTTAATAGTATACATCCGCCACTGCTATCTGCAGTTAATAGTAGACATCCGCCTCTGCTATCTGCAGTTAATAGTAGACATCCGCCACTGTTATCTGCAGTTAATAGTAGACATCCGCCACTGCTAACTGCAGTTAATAGTTGTAGTTAACTTAAGAATATCTGTGTACCACAGTATTTCAGTTTGGTACTTCGTAGGTGATAACGACTGAATCAAGAACTTAAATACACTGCACGGTATTACAAAATTAAGAGAAATCTTAGGAATATAAGTAGGTAGTGTGTTTGTATGTCAGTATTTGTGTGTGTTAGAATTAACTTCGTTACGACATGATTATCGTTCAATACATTCTAAGATCATTTTATTTGTAGTCAAAATGCGTTTGTTTTACTTTTTGTGGTAATGGTTAGGTTAGCCTGCTGTTATTTTACTAATAAATGTTTAATAATGGCCTTAAAGTGCTAATATTTATCTGTATTAAATAACTTTAAGCAACATTGTAAAAAATAATATAAGACTTATTACTATAATATATTCACGAGTGTTACATATAAAAAAAACTAAAGTGGAAGTTATAAAATGCTTGTATGCAACCCAGGTTTGGTGCTAAGTTGATAGAACATGCATGGATGGATATCCCGAGTAAAATTTTCGACAAAAATAACATTAAGTATATAAATTTTAAAATATATATAGTTTTTTCGATCAAATACATAAATAAAACATAACAACTATTCGTCTGAAAAGACTAGATCTTATATCTAGATATGTACCTATGTATATAACAACGATTTCAACCATTTGAGGCACAGATTACAATCATGGCTTACCATCAGGCGGGTTGAAGAACTCCCAGTGATGGTGATGCACTGCCCGACTGTCACTCAAACCAAACATTATAAGTCCAGCTATCAATACAAGGAAAATTACCATCGCCATCTGTGCATCTTTCTTATCTTCCGCACCGCTGATGTACGACATAAAAGAGTTAAACATGCTTCTTATAGTTCTACTGATGGATGAATGACAAACACGCAGAAATTGCACTCCCGCCTCCGCTATAGATGGTTCGTGAATTTTCACAGGATGTGCACGTCTGGGAGATGGACGGGGTCTGCCATCATCAGAACTAGACTCGGAAAGTGGAGCCGCCAGCTTTCTCTTAGTACGCCTCGTCGGGGGTGGAGGAGTCTGATGCGTTTCATGCGTGTCAGGAAAAGCTCGCTCTCGTAATGTTCTTGGAGGGAAAAACGTAGCAGGTGGTATTGTTATGTCTTGCAAATAGGAGTACAATAGCGGAGTTAAGTCCGGAGGAGGTGGTCGTTGAGGAGGTGGAGCTGCATCATCTGAACTGGCTTGCCTAGGTAGAGGTATAATTAAAGGTTCATTACATTCTTCAGGGTTGGTCTCAATGATTTGGTTTGAAACATCATCTGTCTGAGTGTGTTCTTCTCTACTAACTGGTCTTTGCGGTTCAACAACTTCCAAATGTACTACGGGCTGCGGTGGCGGAGGTTGTACGTGTGCT
Organism: Orgyia antiqua; assembly: GCA_916999025.1. Classification (NCBI taxonomy): domain Eukaryota; kingdom Metazoa; phylum Arthropoda; class Insecta; order Lepidoptera; family Erebidae; genus Orgyia; species Orgyia antiqua. The sequence continues at coordinate 317,804 of OU779863.1, read as the reverse complement.
GTAGAGATTTCGGCGAATTTTTTGACAATCTCATCAATAACAGACTGAGAAAATTCAATACCACTTACAGAAATATGCCCGGATTTAGAATCCAACTCCGATACTTGCAACGTCATTCCTTCAATATCTGATACTAAGATCTTGTTAGCCTGAAGTTCTGAAACATTTAACCGACCCACATCTAAATCTTTAACTTGAAGCCGTTGAGTTATTAAATTATCTAATTGTACATCTCTGCTCGAATCCGACACTTTTTCTAGGGCACGTTCTTCACTTATCTGCGCATTGGTTTTAGGATTTTGCGTGGCACTTGAAATACCTCTTGGTCTTGGAAGGGGAGGAACATCAGGGATTTGAAATTGGTCAATATCTATGTGCTGAACCGTTAAAGAGGCTTCAGTTAACATTTCATCGCGTTCATTGATCCTTGTTGGGCTTGATACTCGTCGTTCAACTAATATAACTGTGGGAGAAGTTCGTCCGATATTCGGCTTAGACAGCTCAGAGATTTTTGGATCTGAAAGTTTCAGTGACTTTTCGGATCTTGATGTAGGATGGGAACCACGAGGACTTTCTCTTAATTTATTGTTTCTTTTGATTATCATTGAGTCTTCTTCTAATATATCTCGTAGTGAACTAGATATAGAAACATCTATATTTTCATCCATTCCTAATTCAAAATCAACATCATCTGGAAGTGGGTCTGTCTGAGTGGACACTTCAATTTCTACGACGTCATCATTTTTAAGATGATCTTCTTCATAGCCATGAGATAATTCAGGTGCTGTTTCAACTTCAGGTGACTCATTTTGTTGCTCGTTTTTGACTTTTCTACTACGCCTGGACCCCCTAGGTGGTCGTGGTGGAGGTGGTAAGGGTCTATCTTTCATTTTGCTTACAATTTCTCCAGAATTTAGATCTTTATGGATCTCTTCAAATGGTTCATCTATTTCAACATACTGTGTTAAATCTCCACTAATTGAACCTTTAGCAAAACTATCAAGTGTCATTAGACTAGTAGATGATTTTTTTCTTGGAGGACGATCTGGCTCTATGGGTTTTGTAGGACCAACTGTGTAATATTTGCGCTCTGAGCTGTTGCTCTTGCGTCGCACCGGTGGAGTTTTACTCTTCGAACGTCTAACGCCCTTACTTGGCACATAAGGTCCTTTGTCAACTGTTGCATACCCTGGGCTCTCGTGACGTATTTCCCTTTCCATGTCATCATCATCTGCAGGTGGTAGGTTTATATCCAAGGTAAGAGATTCTGCGCCGTGTGAAGTGCGGTCGTCATCACATAAAGACGTACCCCTAGAACTTCTAGATCGATTGCGTCTTGGTGGCATTGGGCTCTGTTCAGTTGCATTCGATTGTACGTAGTCTTGTGGAACGGTGTATTCATGTTCTGTTCGGTATACAATTATCTGGAACACAATAAACATGTATTAGGACCTTTTAGTTCTTTTATAATTGTAAATCTTATTACATATTAAATATGTATTGGGTGATGTATCAGGCTGTGGTTTGAGATGTGAAGATAGTATCTTTTGCTTATCTGTTCGTACCTAACTTTAAAAATATTCTTTTGAACTTTGATCGTGTTTTTACTCACGGATACAGCACTTATCTCATATTATAGTTACCTATTTTTAATAAGTAACTTTGTTGTACAATAGTGATTAAATAATATGTTGCCTATCAGAGCACTTACTATACATGCAATTGTTTTTTTTTAAATAAAAATTAAGAGTACAAGACAAACGAAAATAGTCACTTAGTTTCAAGATAAGTGCTAGATGTGCATCAGACAACGAATGTAATAAATGTAGGTACTAACCACGTTCTAACGTTACTTACTTGTTATGATTTTGTACAAATTTATCGGAAGTCTGTTTCTGTCTGACACTCTATTAACTTTTTCTTTTCAGCGATAAATCAAGATGTCATGATCTAATGTACGAGTACCTATACACAGATTTCTACAGTTCCATAATGGAAAAAATACATCCAACCATCGAAGTCGGAAAACGTGACTAAAGCAGAATGATTATAAGTTACTGCTCTAGGACTTGAAATTTGGCAGGGAGCACGCCTTTTTTACCTGTAGGCAAAACTAACGATTTAGAACAAACACATTGAATTATTTCCAGCTGAAACTTATTATTGCAGGTAAAATAGTGATGGCTATGTTTCGACTACAAAATTAAATTGGTGAGTTGTTTCAAGCTTCATTTTAAAGTAAGTACATATTATTCTCTAGCCAGCACAGGATCCTCAATGCACATGCGATTTTATTATAAACAACCTGTCTCCCGCAACTTCGTAGGCGTGGAATTAAAATTGTCAAACCCTAAAAAGTATACAAAAAAGCTATCTATTAAAAATCCGCATGAAATCCGTTGCGTAGTTTTGAAGATATGAACTCATTTTGGGAGATACATACAAAAGTGACGACTTTGCTTTTTAATAAGTAAAGAAGATGTAATATGTATGTATCCCAACACAACAAGTTAGTAAATACAGATAATTATTATGAGTGTTGATTGGTTACGAACGTACGGCTCTACTTCAAAATTTCTATAAATCAACAACCAATATAAATTAAATAGCGACATTGAACTGGGAACTCTGTATGACGCCTATTAACAACTAACTATGTCCTTGTATTTTAAACTAACATACGAGCGTTACAAGATGTCGTAGCGAAATTATATCTAATGGAACCAATGATGAGAACAGACGGGGGCTTAATTGTATTCTATTAAGTAGTTACACGCGTAATGGATAATCAATTTGTTAGTTATTATTATTTTAATTGAGAGAATGTTCTAGTTCAAGATGCCCAGCTGTGACAACTGTGATCTTTGCGTCGACAAATATATTAATGTGTTTTAATTTATTAATCAATTTATCACAAGATATAAATCATAATATTTTCTAACACTTGCGCGACTCATTTGTGTAAACAAAACTACTTTTTACGGATTTAGACGCGTATATTTGTTTTAAATTTTGGCCCGACGTTTCGGAGACTTTGCAGTCACCATGGTCACGGGTGAGACTGAGCTGTAATGTGTCTTCTACGATCAGTTATTACAGAGTTTACCCACATTCATGGTGACTGCAAAGTCTCCGAAACGTCGGGCCACTATACGCGTCTAAATCCGTAAAAAGTAGATATAAATCAGTTAAGAATGTAGAAATTATTCTAGACACTTTAAGTATCTGTTACTTGTAAAAATAGGATCATAAGTACTTTAGCTCTTCATATTTTAAACAAGCTTACGTAGCTTTTACTCGTGTAATTTATTGTTAAATGTTTGTATTATGTTATGAACTTACGAGATTTGTAAACACGACCTGCTAAATATTTGAACACTTTCGTTAACCTTATTGTAAAATTGTTACAAGCCAATGAACTTTACATTCGTACGGAGCGCTCAGCTGATTTTGACAATGTAACAACTAAATAACATAATAGTACTAACAATGCAATGCACCAAAATGTAAATAACACACATGCATACACACTGCAACATTAGTTGAATATTCGCGACAATCCTAATTGCACAACTCGACTTAAGTAAAATATAAATAGGTGAGAAGTTAGGTTTATATAGGAGCTACGTAAAACAGAATACAGAGGCAAATAGCTATTAAAAAAAACATCTAGTTGGTTGAATTTTAGTTAAGTTTAGAGATTAGCACCATTGTTTTTTCAGATGATAGATTAAAAGTCTATAATGAAATAAGTTCGAAGCCAGATTATGTTTGCCGCTCGTTCTAAATACACATTTAGAACTAGCTGCGAACATCTGGCAACAAATTTATTTATATTTACGTAAACATAATCGTGTTTGGATCTGATACATTGAGAACAATGTCAATTATTATTAGCTATATTTTATTATAATAACATTTTGTGTGTTAATGTCTTATTAAATATGGAAGGTCATAAACGCTACATCTTTTTACAGAGCTGTGTGCATAATGTGAGATATAAAACACGTCATACAGTATGTGAATTTCAGGTGTAGGTATACATACAATGTGCTAGGTATTTAACTCACCACATTACAAAGAACAAAGAAAACTAACAACCAAACTGTGTACTAGCTTGCTAGCATTTCTAACAAGTACGCACGTGAAATTAAGGGGGCGCTGATTGTAGAACCTTCTCATTATGTATTCTTCATTATTTATAAGAATGTTGTTATATTTTATTTAAACCCTACATGTATCTGTAATAATTAGTTAATATTTTCTTTGTTTCAGTGTAATCAAATCAATTAGCAATTGATTGTAGTTATAATTATTTTATGATTTTACCGGCCTTCAGATTTTAGGTTTTTTTTTTAATCTACTCCATTTGGTGTCCTATCCTGTTACGCGACGTTGGCGAAATATGTATAATAAAAAAGCCATAAACTAAAAGAAGAAGAAGCAATATTTTAGGTTATTTCATAATAAACATCTTCAAAAATAACAATAATATTAGAACACGTCTCGGTCAAGCGAACACTTTAATTATATGTGTTAAATTTTTTTTACTACCTATCTATGCAAATCTGATAAGAATTATGAAAATATACATATAAATAAACTACGTCTTCAAAACAACATAAGTTTAATAATTGGACGGTTTCTAGTGCAGGGAGTAGGTGGTAAATATCACGAGTTAAAATTAAATCACACATTTTATTATACATATACCTATACCTACTTCTCTCGTATTTACATTGCAATTTTTTTTCTTATAATCCTATCAGATCGTTGAATTAACTCTGTTTAATATTTTGTCCAGCATAAATTCCGAACAGTACTTAATATTATTATGTAATATCATTAAATCTTTCAATCGTTCAAAAGGATGTTTTTATAATTGTTTTGTATAATTTTTTAGGGTTTGGTTTTTAAATTGCACGCGTACGAAGTTGTGGGCTCAGCTAGTCCACCCACAAAACATTATTATTTAATTCATTTTATTTCAATTTGAGACAAAATTAATTCGGAGTCGGTCATGTAAAAAGTGTTGTAGTGATTTATATACACTGTTATAAAAACTGGTGCTCGGCATCTGACTGACAGTATGCCTGCTGCGACATACCGTATATTACTTAGAATCGCTATTACCTACATTACAACTTACATTACAAACAACACTACAAACAAGGTATTGTTTGACTAATTATTTATTATTCATCTATTTAACTGTATTGTATATCGATGAGTGTCATTGTTGGTTAACAACTACAAAACTACGATAAAATGCTTTAGTACTTAGATACTCTGTAGTTAGTTATATATAGTTATAGTTTGTGTAAAAAAATATAGTTATATTTAACTTACATCGTCAGTATTTTTGTGACCCTGAGGTTGCTCCCACAGCTCCGAGACAGACTGGTTATTGAAATCGTTTAGAGAATGTCTCGCGAACCGTTGTCCTAACTTCTTTCTCCTCTTTGGTGGCATTGGTAATGTTTGCGACTCGATTGGGATATTTTCTGGGTATTGAATAACGTCATCATTGGCATACTCGTGAATGGAGTGTAGATCTGTATTCGGAGTAAAGTTAAGATGATTGTCAACATGCGTATCAATGTGTTCTTTGATTTCACAATTTATATGATCATTGAGATGCTCATTACTATCGTCATCTTGTAAATCTAAGTCCACCTCGCTGAACTGCATACTGACATTGACATTGTCGTCAATATATGGCGTGGAATCCTCAATCTTTTTCTTTCTTTTAGCCCTTGACGGTCTTACGGGTGGGAATGTGTAATAACCGTCATCTCTATCATTGAGATCTTCAGTTGAATATCGCATTGTTTCGTTAGCATCCAGCATCAACTCAGGATCGGCATCGTTCATATACATATTTTCGTCGTCCAGACCCGACTGGTCTCCCATAAGTGAAAGCATGTTTTTCGGGTTCTGGAACGCTTTTCGTGTTTCGTCGCTTAAGTATTCTCTAGTTTGAATATCTTCGCGCGAAATGCCTCTCGGTCGTACAAAAAATTCGTCATTATTTATTTCGGTTATTACTGGAGTGTATTCTTGATTAGACGGTGAAATATCATTTGTCGACGCATTGTTCAAATCTTCATGAAGATTTGATAATTCGTTTTCGTCATCCATGTAACCCGTATCTAATTTATCAAAATCATAAGTAGTTTCTATCCGCCGACTCTCATTCATATCAAAACTTTCATCTTCATTTTCTAGATTACCATATTCACGTGGTTGTTCTGCATCATAAGAACTAAATGTTGGTTCTTCTTTTTGTTTCTTAATCCGCATGAAATTAAACGTCGGTGGTGGTGTGTCTTCTCTATTAAGTGTCGGAGATGAAGACGTTTTCGGTAATTCTTTGTTCTTTTTCTTACTAAATATTCTGGGGTATGTTCTAGGCTCAAACTCTACTGTGGCTACATTAGTCACCTCAGCATTGGAATCTATTGACTCATCGGTAACCTTGTATCCTTTTTTTCTGCTTAGGCTAGGAAAATTAATTTTTGGTCTGTCAGGCATTTTGAATTTAGGTACACTAAAGTCGGGCACATTAAATTTAGGCCTTTCAGGTAAAGTGAATTTTGAGCGATTTAACTTTTGAGCTAAGTTTAGTTTTGGTCTATCAGGTAAACTAAACTTTCTTCTGTCTGGTAACTTAAATTTCGATCTATCAGGGAGGTTAATTTTTGGCCTCTGTGGCATTTTAAACTTAGACCGTTCAGGTGAAGTTATTTTTGGTTTTTCAGGCATCGTAAACTGTTTGGTTTTGATATTTTGCAATTTTGTTTTTAACTTTCCAGCTTGTGTCCGCAGTTTTCCTGTCCCTTCCCTGATGCGTTGCTGAATTTTGTTGTCACTGCTGTCAGCATTTTTCGACCTGCTGTCTCGTTTTAAGGGCAGTTGTTCCAATGCTGACGAGTCCACTTGACTAGTGCTTATTTCACATTCCGTTCGAGATGGTGTTGAAGGCGTGTTTACAAAATATCGATCCTCGATATCTTTTTGAAGTGTTTCCGCGTTTAACATGTCTTCACTTTTGTATTCTTGTAAATTTTCCTTGTCATCTAATTGTTCTTCTTCATCAGATGTGTGTTGTAAATATTTCCTCTCTAGTGATGTTGTGCTTGACAACTCATCATCTATTTTGACGATTTGATGTGGCTTTTCATCTACACTTGGCCCAGTGTAAATAATATTTGGTGGCGGTTTCTCGATGATTTCATATTCGTGATCACTGTAAAATACCATAAATCTTTATTAAATGATTTCTAACACAATATTTAAATTAGTTTAACTTAGTTATTCGCTAATGCATAAATATGATTTTAAGGTTGGATTAAATTTTATTTTAAAAGTCTGTCGCAAAGCACAATTAAAAATAACATTATATAATTTTAAATATTAAAATTATAACAAATCGCAAAATTTATGATTCGTTGCAGAATGTTTGAGTTATATATAACCCACACACACATGATACTCGAGTCACAATTAGGCCAACAGTCGACGCTCGTTTTAGCCGCAGCCGCCGGGTAAAAGACGTTATTAAATGTTACAATGTGGGTCGTAAATTCAATTATATAGTGTCGTCAAAAGCAACTAAAACATAGGTGTGCTGCTTACCTCTCATACGAATTAAAATTACTAGCACGTGATGTTGGCCTAGTACCCACTGGATTCACTCGCTCTGGTAATAATGAGTCACATTGGAAAAACTGACATGCGCATCGGACGTCCGGTGTGAACACTTGGACGCTACCTTCTCTAGTTGGATGCACTGGTTTTTCAATAGGAGTGCCACCTTCGGAGGTCCAGCGCCGAAGCTTACTCATTACTGATGACTAGTGAGCGCGGGCATACTTAACAATTCGTTTCCTCTAAACTACTGATTGACATGTTATTTACACACGTACATGAGTCATTGTGCGTGTTTGTCAAAGGCGGACACTAACTAAACTAATCACAGACGTGAAAGCAGTAGCGAGCACTGATCACTGAAGACAATTTTAAAAAGCTTACTCTATGTACAGGAAAATATACCCGACTGTGCTATATTTATCAAACAGTCAGAAGCTAGCACGTTCGCCTTGCATGTATTGAAATACTACTGTTATGTCACAGTCGTACGTTATAATATTTTGTTTGATGCAATGGTATCTCTAATAAGTAATTAGAAAAGATGATAATTAATTTAAGTATATAACGATAATGAAATAAAATTAATTACCTGCTAGGTTTAGACCATCTTCTGTTAGGAAATTCAATGTTTTTGCGATCGCCAGCGTCATGTGGACTAGGGCTCGGTGACACTTCAATGGGGGTTGCAGTAGATTGATCAGTTGTTAATGCGGCATCTTCTTCTGTTATTTCAGTAATGGTTATATTGGGTGACTCACTGTTTGCTCCTCGTTCGTCAAACTGATTCTGGAAGATCTCATCAACATTTGGCTCATCTGTATCCATCTCTTCATCCAAAAGAACAGCTTCTTTATTAACGTTGTCAACTTTATGCAACTTCTCCATAACATGTTCTTCGTTTTTTAATGATATGTTATCCACTACTAGGCTGGGGTCTTGAGAGGCTATTGATTTTTTTTCCAAAAGGCTTTCGTTTTCTTTATTGCTATCACTTTTACTTTCTTCTTCTATTTTTGCAGGTTTTTGATCTTCAGATACCAAATGTAAGGATTTGTCTGAATCTTTGGCATCCGCGATATCTTCATAAATATGTTCTTTCTTTTTTCTAGGCGGTGGAGTATCTAAACACATTGTTTTGCTCATTTCATCAGAGTCTCCTAGTTTTATTGCGCTAAACTTTTGTCTTCTGACTGCGCCAGGAGAAGATTTTAGTTGTCTAATTTGTTGATCTTCATTTTTTTTTCTTTTTGAAATAGGGGACTTCTCATTGTCGTTTCTCTCCAGTTTATGTAAAGTTTTATCGGCTAAATGTTTAATTTTGTTTACTAATGGGTGACAACATTTTGTTTTCTCTCTTGTTTCTGTAGTTACTCCTATGTTATATTCTTGTTCTGGAACACGTCGTTTTAGGATACCTTTTGGTGATATATTTTTTGGGATTGCTATAGGCGTAGGTAAGTGAGTACTAGCTTGACTCTCAGGCCGTTTAACTACATAAGTTTTAACAACCTGGTTTATAACGTCGTCTTCAGAGTCCAAGGACACTTCTTTCGAAAAATTTGGTATATGTACTCCTTCATCTTCACCTTCCTCTCCATGTTTGCGACTGCTACCTGGTGACGAGTCTAAATTGAGTATTTTCTGGATATCGTTGTCAACTGGAGAGCGTGTGCGTGACCTGGAAATTTCTCGTGACATACTTCTTCTAGGTGTTGATTCTCTAATAATATCTTCGGCTGTAATTTCACCTTCAAGAGGCACCTTCAGAAGATGCGTCCACGGATATCCTCCCGCCTCACGAGCTCTTTTTAGATCCTCCCATTGATAAGTTTTTATCGGTACTGGTGGTATCTCTTTCTCTTTATCTGGTGACAATTCAGATTCCATATGTATAATTAATGAATATTTGATAAAAAAATTATTTAATTAAGGTTTCAACTTTGCCGATTAAAATTTATACATAAATTTTATGTTTCAAGAGATTTTAGGCACGAACCCAGCGGCAAATTAATCACTTTTCACCGAATAAACTAAGAACACAACATATCGTTTCAATGTGAGAATATCTAACTGAAAACACGTTATATTTGCGTGGGCTCGTGTAGAAATAGGTGTGAACAAGTTGTGTACTATGATCACTGGCCAACAGATTATTTTGGACTAATGCACCGTGGTTACCTTGAGGCGTTCAGTCCACTTGTCTCACGCTGTTCAGCTCATCATCCCTGGTGTTTGTTTGTTGACATGGGATGCACTGGACGCTTTTTTGTTATTTATTAACGATATTTATGGAACGATTGGTGATCTGCACTGAATCCCAGTTCAACTGGCCGAAACGACTCAGTGCGAGCAGCCGCGCTAAATATAAGATTGAGCATGAATTTATTTTTGGTGAGCATTTCGCGTCATCAGTAAAAACTATAGGATCGCTCTCGTTTATGAAGGCTAACTGTGTAGTTAAAATGGCTAGAGTACTTGTTAATGAATGAGAAGGTTCCGATTGTTATTTATTATTATATTTATTTCACTACTTACCATGTGTATGTATTTGAAGTACGTACAAAAAATGTGTGTTTCGGTTGCCCGACGGTGGCTGTTTGAGCGTGACTGTTACATTCACACATTTATGTATATAATTACAACTGATACTTACGTGTTATATAAGCTTGTGTACATTTTGTATCTAAAATATAACGTAAATCTGGAAAGTAGGTCTTTCTGTATGAATGAGGTGATGTTTACTATTACTGCCTTTGTTATTTTGGCAACATATTATATTAACGACCGATAACATCTTATTATTATGTAGGTAGTAATGTGAGTTTATTTCCTTATTAGGGTTTTCACGCATTACCAATTAGCACACTATTAAAACCTGCACACTTCGGTGCCAAAATAGCTCTTTAATCTGTATAGAAGATTAATACGTTAAATTATCTTACATAGAAAGGTCTGGCCTGCAAAAGAAAGCAGGTAAGCTTTCTTACATTCAAAATAATCTGTGATCACTATATCCATGGAATAGAATGCGTATAATTAATTATGTGACAAATTATTGAATTTGAAAATATAACCATTTTCTAAATTTTTTCTTTGTATTCATCTACTTACGTGTAGTAGTGTGCCATATTTGAACTTTCTGGATAATCTGGCACTGGGTTAGAATTTTCTATTATAAAAGTAAGCAGTAGCACATACGTCTCCATACATGAGTCATATTTGACACGACACGATCCCCAAAAAGTGTAAAGATCTTATAAACTAAGTCTATGTATGTACCACGGTTTGAAGAAATTGTTCAACTATGAAAACTTTGTTCAATAATGTAACAATTCATCCACTTAGTACCATATGTACACTGTTGTCATTTAATTTGTCTGTTGCGAGTTGCGAGCTGAGTAGGTATACCTATTACAAAATCTAAATGAGTTTTGTTTCTGTTTACTCAGCAATGGGAGTGGCATAGAGAGTAGTCTACGTGTCCATTCTTCATACAGAAAAGTTCTCAGTACTCACGTAGATTTTTACAATGAATGTACATATCTATTAAAACTAATTATTGGGTGTTGGTAAGATGCCAACTAATGTAACAACATGATTATACAATTGCAGACAGACACATCGTTTATTTGTGGTATTAGCTCAGACCAAATAAATAAATACGGACCGGTGCGAACAGTAACGTTTATATTAAGAGGGCACGATGGTGTCTGATTGTTTGACCAAAAGTCATTTGGCAAAACTACACTTGACAAACAACGTTTGACAAAACAGTGAATTCGCCTATTGATAATTTTACCACTGATCATTTTGCAAATGTTTCATTTTGCCAAATGATCAACACTTAAATTTACATTTGATAAATGATTATTTTACAAAACTAACATTTGGCAACTGAGTTATCAGATAAATCTACTATTAGTCTGAAAATTTGGTGTTCTTGTTAAAATGAACATCTATTGCATATTTCTTTGCAAACCCACTGCTCTGGATTTTCCTAAAAAGAAAATACTATAAGTATTATATAATATATTTTATTAAATATAGATAGATAGAATGAAAAAATAATAATATTTTACATTATTTGCAAAATAATTACTTAATAACTCATTCGTCTTTGCAGATATATATCTCTTTTATTCGATTGGGTTAGGCTAGGTTAGAACTTTAACCCCAAGCCAGAAGCGACTTTAGGGCATTTCTCCCATTAATAATGATGCATAATGATAATGAGACATTTAAAACAACATAATTTACGAAACATATTAATTGCTGAAATGAAAAGAGGTCAAATGACATTTGAATAATTAACATATTTGTCAAGTGTAGTGTTTGCTAATAGATCATTTGCTAAGTAAGTTTTTGTAAGATGATACTTATGTCAAGTGTATTGTTTGCCAAATGATCATTTGGATAAACGTTGTTTGTCATTTGATCATTTGTCAAAAATTTTTTGGCCAATCATTAGGGAACCTGGCACGATACCATCATGGGCATCGTAGTCCCCTGTTTTCTTCGTGGGTATTGCCTCCATAGGAATGAATTTTTTTCACAGTATCTAGGTGTTATGAACCAAACTATTATTAACCTATCATATTAAGTATGCGCACGGACATATCTAAAATAGTTGTGTAGCATCGCTATCGACGACGCGCCGGCGGCCGGCGCGCGGGGGGACCGCGCGCGTGCTCAGGCAATAATTACGATTGAGAGTGAACTCACGTTGCTTGTTGTTTTACGTTTGGCCTCTTTGAGCGCCAAAGAATGGCGTCGCCTACGTGTTAATATAGATTCATTGTGTACAAACTATTGTCTGTGGTGTTGTATAATCATATGGAATTGAATTGTTTTACGAACTAATCAGTGTAATCGTCTATGGACCCTTGTATAATTAGTGAAAATTCATTGCTTGAATCACGCCGAACTCGGTCATTTGAAGAATTCAGGAACCCGTGTATCCAGCCTGAAACTCGAGCTAAGTATAATCATTTGGCATTAGACGTATAGTTGGCCAATTGTTGTTTGATGTTAATTAGATTACTACCTACCTAAAGCTTGACACCGTGAAGATTGTATTGAGGAGGATGGCAAGGTAAATTTCATCATTATAGATAGTTAGTATTAGCGCTGTGTATTGCAGTCATATGTTCGTCCCGTTTGAACCTGAGAGATATCACGCTTCCACTTTTTTAACCTATTATCAAATTAAAACGCCAGGTTGGACGCAACACTAAGGGCCTCTTTCACCATTCTCAAGTAGTAGACTAATCGCTAGTTAAAGTCACCAGTAACTACACGTGCGACGTTCACGACGTTCGAGTAGCAGTAATCTTAAGATTAAAAAATTGAAATTGACAGAAGATACTCGTAACTATTACTTGACAATTAACGCTAATCGATAAGTAAGTAATCAACGCTTTACTTCAAGATGGTGAACGAGGCCCTAAGGGCCTCTTTCACCATTCTCAAGTAAAGCGCCAAGTAGACTAATTTTTGCGAAGAAAAAAGGGGACTATAAAAAGATTTTTTTTTTGCGTGTTTTATCTGCCATCAGTATTATTTTACTTTTATCAGAGTTATGTTATAAAATTGTCGTGAAGAGCGTGACTCCAGTGAACCATCTACTCCATGACTTATTATTTATATTGTGTTCATTTTTAATTTTTGCTATGTGATATCCCTTCTTTTAAGCCTTTTACTTTAGCTTCTTGTTTTTAAAGCGGTAGCTAGGTTGTTAGGGTCCAATCTATTACGGTATTTTTCAGAATATTTTTTATCACCTCCGATACGGTGGGCATAGCCAACTCCATTTGCAGTTCGGTGTTAGTTACTAGCCATGGTATTCCACTTATAGAGCGCAGTATAGAGTTCTGCATTCTTTGTATTATGCTGATATTCGTGTTGCAAGCACTGCCCCACAGCTGTATGCCATAGAGCCAAGTCGGCTTCAGGATGACTTTGTAGACTAAAAGTTTGTTATCAGTTGTTTGTATTTCGGTACTCAGCTTGCTGTTGCGTCCTAATAGCCAGTGGAGATTTTTATGTCGTATATTCAATACTTGCCTTTTAGCTCTGATATGATGCTTCCAAGTGAGGTGGCGGTACAGGTGCATTCCGAGGTATCTTACGTTATTTTAGTGAGGCAGAATGGCACCCTCTAGTTGCACAGGTGGACAGTCATTCTTTCGCAACGTGAAGGTAACATGCACTAGCCTTTATTCGCCACTTTTGTAGCTATATAGTTATTTTATCGAGGCATTTTTGCAGCTTCAGTGATGCTACGAAGGGATCTGTGTGGCTGTGTGTGTGTGGTGTCATCAGCGAACGTCGCCGTGGTTTCGTCGTCTACCTCAAGTAGATCCGCAGTGTATATTGTATAAAGGAGGGGTCCCAGTACTGAACCCTGGGGAACGCCAGCATTAATGTTACAAAATCGAGACGTACTTTCCTCTTTTGTTCTCGAAACGTTCTTGGAATATACGGTCTGTGAGATAAGATTTCAATAAAGAGTAATATTTATGTCGTAGATTTATCCTCAGTTTGTACAAGAGGCCTTTGTGCCACACCTTGTGAAAGGCTTGCTGAATGTCTAAGAACACCGATGAGCAGTAAAAGTTTTCTTTGAGGCTTTTTCTTATTTTGTCACAAATTCTGTGGACCTGTTCGACAGTTCCCTGATCTTGTCAAAACCCGAACGTCGGAACGGTCCGGAAGTATTTTTTTATCACTTACGATTGGAAGGATTCTGCTTTCAGGATCTTCTCAAGCACCTTGGACAGAACGGGCAACAAGCTTATAGGCCTGTATCCTGTATGAGGATACTTCATTCGGCGGTTTTCCTATCTTGTGTGTCATGTTTATACGGGACACTTTCCACAATATTAATAAAATAATAAAAATAATAAATATTCATGGACATCTCACACAACGTCCTCTGGTCCCAAGCTAAGCTTATATGCTTGTGTTCTGGGTACCAGAATACGGATAGACTACATATACTACTTTTCTTTTGTAATTACATACTTATAATACATAGAAACACCCAGACGCAGTACAAACATTTGTATGACATTTATGGATATCACACAAATAATTGTCCCAAGCGGGAATCGAACCCGTGACCTCGTGATCGGTAGTCCATTACATATACCACTCCACCACGAAGCCCGTCAACACGACAATATAGGAAAGTGCTTAGTATGCCGTTGTAAATACATCCCTCCTTGGAAGTTGTTTCAGTACCTCTTTGGCAATGAGATCAAACCCAAGAGCTTTCAAGTCCTTCAGGTTTGTAATGACTCTCCAGATTTCACGCACGATAACAGGAGGTGGGGGTAGCATTTGGAAATTTGTTAGAAGTACTTCGTCAATATGTTTCTCATTTTAGATGTCTACAGCTGCATTTGGTATAAAAACAGATTCCAGATACTTAGCAAATTCATCTGCCTTCTCCTGAGACGTGCGAGCCCATCTGTGTCCCATTTTTACCGGAGGCTTAGGTATTTGAGGTCTGTCGTAAATTTTTGTAACTTTCCATAACGAGTAGGTAGTTGGTTGATGCAGTGGCGGTTAGTGACATGAGTCAATCCTCCATTGTTTTGTTGTGCCAGTTAAGTACTTAGCATTTCCTTTAACTGAGCTGCACTCCTGTTAAGCATTTATTTGTCTATGTTTAATCTACTTTGGTGCCACATACGTCTATATTTTCTTATTTAAAGTACAGCCTTCTTGATCTCTAGGGAGTAGTTAGTGTTGGACCTTACAGGCTTTCAAAGAATTTGAAATTAAAATCTGCTTCAGCTTGTTCTTTTCAGCGCGGCGCTCGGGAATAGGGTTAGTAATACCTAAGGCAAATACCTAAATTAGGAGTACAGTATCCTCTTAAATAGCGATCTATTTATGACGCAACAACCTAAGTACATCTTCAACTAATATAATATTGTAACTCTCTCTCTTTCACCAGTTCATTAACGTCCCATTGCTGGGCACGGGCCTCCATCACTTTGGGAGAGGTTATGGTCTACTTTCCCACGTTGGCACTGGGTTTATTTTTGAGTTTTCCGCCTCTCACAGAAGATGTTTACTGTAAATACCATCAATTAGCTGGCTTTTGCAGCACCCTGGGTAGGAAAAGAGGTGGTTACACTTGTGTTCTTTATTCTTCACCATACGAACATAAGTCACTGGTTTCTCTTTAAAACACATATAAGTCTTCTGCCTTATAATAATATATGCAAAAGATAATTACTGAACCTGTGGAACAGGAGATGGAAAAATATCGCTTTTTACAGAATATTTGCCACAGCTTGAATGTGTCTTTGTTTGGTAATATTACCAGCGAAGATAGAAATGGTTTCCTAGTGGGGATGGACGTAGAGTTCAGAATGGGATGCTGTCGAGGATGAGGAGGGAGTCACTCGGACTGGGTAATGGGTGTGGAAATAGAGATTGAGTGACATTGGGAGTGTCGGTATTTGATTATTGGTTGTGGCACTCCGTCTACCGTTATTTACTTACTCCGAGGATATTGACTACAAAACCAATTCGTCAGGGCGTTACAATTAAGCAATCATAAGGCAATCAAGTGGAACAGGACAGAGTGGACGGCGTGCTTTGGCATTCTGCTGAAGTGGTTATGATGAATAACAAGGATCAAGGTTACTATCAAACCACTCTTAAAATATAGTACCGACTTCATTTGTGCACAATTAATACTTTTATGTTTACAAACTTATTGATACTGAACTGTAGAAACTAAGAGTAATTTAATTTTAACAATTTCAGGTCAACAATGATACATTCGTTGGTCCGAGTACGAGACCACTCAACGTACGAGTTGGCTTAGCACTTGACTGGTATTTTTGTTCATAGATTTGCTAGTAGACATGACTATAGCAACAAAGAGCTATGTGTTTTCATAGAGTCGTCACCTCACTGATTGGTTTATGAAGCTACAGTTATGTAACCTCGTGGTGACTTTACTCAGTGTTAACTATAGACGCCGCCTCACTTACAAACTTACTGATCTGAGTTATGTCAACGATAACAAGTTAATTTTAAGTACCTAATACATATTAACATTATTATTTTGTATTCTTTATTTAAGGAGACCAGAAATATGCTTAAAGATGCAATAAAAGTAGAACAAAAAGAATACAATTAATGTGTCATATTATACCTTTAACGTAATATCATTTCAAGTGTCATAATATTCATTATTTTATTTTGAGTTACTTAGGAAGCCAATTTTTTTGTGTGATGAACACAGGTCTAGCGTACCTGGATAATTTATAATTTTTATTAAAGAACCAGCTGTTGCCCGCGACTACTTTTGCATGAAATTTTGGACAATAACAAACTTGAAGCAGGTTTTAAAACCTAATCTCCGCCTTACTTAAAGTCTTGCTTTCAATATCTCTGCTCCACTCACGAAAGAAACCTTCGTTCTTCACATAATCTTCTTCTTACCTGTCTATTCTATAGCATCGAAAGTATTTATGCTAGCCTTACCTTAGTTTTTAAAAACAGTTGATCAATGTATAAAAGGATAAAATAAAACCACCCAATAGACTCTGAATGTAATTTTTAATTATTAACATGCTATTATAATGTGAGTAGGAACAAAAATCAAAAATCTAAAGATGAGATCAATAATCACACAAAAAAATATCAAATCAACATAATTATAACAAAAATACTTTTTTTCCTTACAGTAACGATACTCTAATCAACAAAAAAATACGGAACCCTAATAATGTTTTAATCACAGGTATCATTTCAAAAAACTGGCATTGGTCAAACTTTGGTTATTTTTATTGACAGTCGGGGCATAATTGTTTGGCACATTGCAAGCACACATGTTTTTTACATGTATTACATTGGTGATTTGATTCCCGATTTAATGTAGGAGGACAACTGGCACAGATTTTCCGTGTTTTCGGCCTATCCTCTAAGTTTTGTGGTTCAGGTGGCCAATCAGAACCCAAAATACGTGCTAAGTTGACGCGTATATCGTGTGGGATGTGAGTATTATAAACTTTGCGCGCATTTGTGATAATACCGCGGTTCTAGCCAAAATTTTAATGAATTGTCCTCGATCAATAGCATTGACACCATCAGCTTGATATTAAACATGTGCAACACGAAAAACAATATAGCAAAATTACGTTAAAAAGTTACGTCAGTGGTGACGTAGGTACGGTCTGAGAGACCGCTGCCGAATTTTATGTTGTTGTAATTTACCATTATAGGACAATTGGCATTGTTCATAATTTTTGACCTGCTGTTTTTATATTTTTTTTAGAAAATATAGACTATTTTAAGAAACTAATTTCAATATTTTTGAAATATTCACTACACAGAATTTTTTAAAAATTCTTGAAGATATTACTTTAAATGTTGTGACGTCATCGTTTTACGCAATCTGTGTATAAACTTTTCTTGATAGACTTAATACAAATTGTACTTTATCTTTTCAAAGTTGACAAGTTGATATAATAGACCAATTTCAACTCCACTTCTGAGTAGTACATCCCTAAAAGCGCCTTAATATTTTAAGTCCTTCATTTCAAGGGCAAATAGAGATCAAAGAAAAGAAATAGAGATTGCTTTTTTGGAAAAATAATCGTTAATATAAAACAAAAGAAAAAAACTAATGGATCATGATCAGAAACTCTATTCCCCGAAATGGTTTTCGAATTAAGAGGATACCAAAATAGCTTCGTGCATTTTTCTACGTACGAAGTTTTCATTGTTTCTTTAGATTGAATGGCTAGAGCTCTAATTTTTAAGTATATGTTTTTTCAATATATGATCTAGGATCGCATAAACTCAGAAACGCGATTGAAAAAAGTTTTCTCGATAGAAAATCTTAGCGAAATAACCTCTCTCATTTTTTATTTTTTTCATTTGTCGGTCTATTATCGCGTATTAACTAAAGAAATAATTTTAAAAACATAAGTAACTATTAAATATAGAAACACGTAAATCAGAATTAAAATATATTTAGTAGATTTTGTGTAAACAAAAAAAATATCCCTAATTTTTCATTTTCTATGTACGTATGTGTTAATATGTACATGTCGACGATAATATTGATGTAGATTAAGAGATATAAATTAAAGAATAATATTGATGTAGA
Source organism: Orgyia antiqua (assembly GCA_916999025.1). NCBI lineage: Eukaryota > Metazoa > Arthropoda > Insecta > Lepidoptera > Erebidae > Orgyia > Orgyia antiqua. Next base: position 299,011 of record OU779863.1, on the reverse strand, counting down.
TTATACATTAAGAGTTTTAAAAAAATATGAACAATGCCCATTCGACGCAACTTTCACTATCTGCAGCGTGGACGCAACTAAACTTGCAGCGCAGACGTTGAAACAAAGGAAGCGCGGGAAAGGGGGTGAAATGATGTTTCACTGACACCGCTCGGCCTGTAGGACCGCTTGTCAGCAGTTAAAGGTTAACTTTTTTCTGCACTTCTTGCTGGTTGACTGGGAGAAAATGCCGTTGGCATTAAGTCCGCCATTGTACAAAATCTTTTATGTTGTGCAAAAAGTAGTAAAATAAATAAATAAATAAAATGCATTGTAGCCTTTAGGTTAGCAGATCTCTACCAACATTTCTCTGAAAACGGTATTCAATTGCATACAGTAGTTTTGATTAGATGCGCGTACAAACATACAGAGAGTACAAACCATTGTTTTGGCTTATAATACGCCAGTAATGAGCACATATCAACTTTATTTCCATATTTTTAAAATACAGACGCCGACTTTTTAGATTCATATTAAAGATTTATTTTTGTTTTTTCTATTCATTGTTTTGTATCTTCGTGTGTAACAGTTTGTGCCGTTTGTTCAACTGCTTACGCACAAACTTAAAGTACAGTTTATGATTATGACATAGAATATGGCCGGTTAATATCGATTATTCAAAAAATCGTCTTTGTAACATTGCCAGATGTTGTTTAAAGTTATTTTCATATGAAAACGGCATAAATATGTTGTCAAGACAGTGAGATGAGCTAGTCAAGTGCGTCACGGTACTGCGGTCCAGATTCAAAACTACTTTTATTAGTAGAATTTATGATGACAAATTTGTGCATTTTGTACAATAAATTTATGTAAGTTTGTTAATAGACTTCTGTACAGAAATCAGTCAGAGTGTGTCTTAGGCAGATAACATCTACTACAGTAGACTTAACCTCATAATATGATATACATATACTCATCCGCGTGCATAGCCAACGTGTTATAATTGACTATACGTATTAAGTTAAGAAAATGTCTAATTAAAACCATTATTGTAACATGTGTTAGCAAACATGTCACATCACCCCCTAGTCATTGGGATAAGGGCAGGATAAAATATATTTAATGAAAATAAACATCAAACCAATAATTCAGATAACAATATATGTATTTAGTTTGTTTCATAGTGAGTAAAGTTCGCAGCATATCGACAGTATTCGCTCTTATATCGGAGGAGCTTAAAGCTAACGGCAAAATAACACTCGAAATTACCTTATCGTTAATACATTTTAGTATATAACTATAAGTATGTGAGTTTTAGATATTATATAATACATTTACATAGATAGTGATTAATACATTGCCATTTATGAATATCTAACTAAATGTCGAATATACATTGGAGGAATACATATAATATTATGCACTTAACGATCATAATATTCATTATCAAAGTACATCATCTAGTACATTAACTATTACGCAATTCCTTGGTAGTGTTCTGTGTTCCTGGCACAGATGCCGAGGAATAATCGAGCAGACAACTTCTGTAATAGATGAAACTCGAAGCGCTACACTGTACTAACACTTTAACAGGAAGGATGGACACATATCTTTGATTGTGAACCGCAGATCACAGCTATAGGATCTTATAGGTAACATAAGATAGTAATCTGTTCCTAATTTCGTTATTAAAAGACCTGCCCTGGCAAAACAGCTTTCGTTATCTGTCAGTTTACCGTGTTGTATTCTACGTTTAGGTTGTATTGCATATATATTATGTGTTTTACATTTACACTTAACTATCATTTTACTTTAGATCAAAGAGCCTGACTCTGGCTTGGAAAACAAGAAAAATAATAAAGCTCATAAGTAACTTCCACGCAGCGAACGATATTAAACTACCTTTTTATGTCAGTAGGTACGCATTATCTATAGATATATAAATCTGTTAAAAAAAGTTTTTGTACATTGAATATATTTTCAAAAAAAAAATAGTCAGATGGTTAAAGGACAACCAACAGAACCCATTTCCAGCATTTTTGGAATTTTTGTCTGTTTAGATGTTTGTCTGTGCATGCATCACGTAAAATGTAACACTTATAGGTAACTTATAAATTTATTAATAACTAGCTTCTACCCGCGGCTTCGCACGCATTAGTGGCCGAATCGAATTTGAAATCAAACCTAAAATAAAAACTGTATTCTAAACTGAAATTAATAGATACCTACTAACATCGATACTGAAATCCATAGCAAAATTTACATCAATCAACACTCCTTATAAAATACTATGGTTAACAAATAAAATCAATTTAATGAGGAAAGCTTATCAATTTGAAAAAAAAATAGAAAGTTGAAACTTAGTACATACATCACAAAGAGTTTTTATTCCGAGCTACCGCGTAGATCGCAGGTCAGTCAGCAGTCGCAGTGGGATTAAAATCTTCTTGGCCAATAAAAAAATACCTATAAGTCGACGGAGTCTATGAGTTGCTATGACAACTGTAAAAATAACAAAATGGCCGAACTATTATTTTATACCATATTTCACAAACATTTGCGTTTATTATCTCGTACAGAGTTTTTAGCGAAATAATATATAGCCTATTTGACGTCCAGGACTATAAATTATCTCTATACCAATTTTCGTGTGATTTTCTATTCGGTAGATTTTGCGTGGAAACGTCACAAACAAACAAACAGACTCACTTTCACTTTTATATATAGGTAATGGGTAAGGATAAGAATATACGTAAAAATTTTACACAACTCAAGGTTTTACTTAGTCTTTGTTTCATCGCAATCGGTCCACTAAATCAAGAGATATATACATAACACGAAATTTCTCAATTTGGTTACTTGCAGCGCGATCTAGCTAAAAAAACAATCAAAAAATTATTGGGTCGATTGGGTTGATAGATTAAACATCGATCTACGCGGACGGAGTCGTGGGCACAGCTAGTTTTTTAATATAATAGCAACAACACTTATTGGATAGTTTAAAATATCAAGCATTATTGAACAAGTGATAATGTGGTAATAAAGGGTAAGAAACAAAGAAGTAACTTATATACAGAAGATTGTTAAGTTTGTTACAAACACGCGTAAATTAGCGGTAAGGAACTATCAACTATCACTTGCTTTTAGTTTTTGAACCAAACAAATAATTCTACAGTTTGTCAAATCTTAGTCCAATAAATTAAAAGAAACGCATAAAAATTTTCGAGTTATTACTGTAATGGAACTAAATAAAAAATACCTAATAGTTAAATATGAAATAATAGTAGGTACCTTAATGTACCATTATATTTATTTAACTATTGGTTATATATCTCATAAAATCGTTCTCTCTGTTTCAGAGCATTGTATTATCTAATGATATCACATAACTAACAATACATAGTTACGACTATATTAAATCAGTTATTAATATTATACTTACAACTTCGCGCGAGAAGTTGTAAATTTTTTTCAGGATTTATCGTCGTAATTTCACCATTTTACATAAAACTTGAGAGATATATATGTATATATACCTGATTCCTTCTATCTTTTTATGTAATTATTCTAAATATATTATAATAACAACATGAAAACCGCTTTTAGTAGCATTTTTATGTTTATGACGAGCACAGTGACAAGATCAACTCTTGGTTTTATTATAATTATTATATTTATTACTAGGTATGTAAGGATATAATTAAATGTGCTTACAAAATTTAACATGTGATTCTTATCTTAGTACAATTGTCAATACACTTGAAGAACAGAAATAAGTATTTTGAGCAAGTATAATTATGTTTTGTTACGATTTTAAGTAGATCGACTTATTACGTATCGATATACACCTAGCTACATATTAAATGATGGTGTGTTTAGACAGTGCTTCATGATTTATGAGTAGCATTGTTTGTTGATAATCACAGTGCTATTATTTACTTTATAAGTATATAAACTACAAATATGTATAATATTATGAGAAGCTGACTAAACATTGCGTTAATATATTATACTTCTAGTTAAGTCTCTCCGGTTATAGCCGACTGTGTGATTTAGTTTAAAACCTATCCATACTTACATTCTAAGTTATAATCTATCAAATCCTTAGGTTTTTTAATTTAATTGAATATACGAATATTTAGACTTGAGTCGATCTCACTATAAGAATTATACATCTTGTGTTATATCGTTAATAGTAAGTACCTAAATACGAAATTAATGAAATATTAAACTAAACAAATATTCACCGACGTTTTATACAACCTCCGCTGGGCTTAAATTAAGCTATTTCTACTATTTTATAAGGAATAACAATAATGTACTATTTATTTTTAATAGACTGCAAAAAAAGGAGATTTCTTTTCGTGATAGCTATTCGTTTGTATGATTGTTTTGTATGTATATTAACTGATGTTTGCGTCAAATGTGGACCGGTTTTAAAAATTCTTTTACGCTATAATCTAAACTAAAAGAAATTGTAGAATCAATGAGATAAATACGACATGCCGTGTTTTTATTTCGATGGACGTTAGCATCAAAGAACCGGTTGTATGAACATATTATACAATAATAATGTGACTAAACTTAAGTATATACAATATCAATATAATATGTCTTTGTACGCCTATAATGTAACAAAGTTAATAGCAATAACTAAAACTAGTCCATGTTATGTCATGTCATGTTACACTTATAATTCAAAGTTTCAGTCTATTTGTCAGCAAACGACACTGATCACTTCCTACGATATCATTCCTTGTGTAGAGAGGTGGCGCCACTCGGTGACTCTTGGAAGTGTGGCCGCACCTGAAATATAAAGCTAATGTTAGAAATAATTATACTAGAGGCACGAATTAATTTTCTGTTTTTGCCAAATGTAACTTGCGTCAGAAAATAACGCCTGTCATATTTTGTATGTCAACAACGAGTTATTGTTACTTGTAAAAGTGCAGCCAAGTCTTGTATAATGCGCATTAGTGTGGCGTGTTCTAGTACATCATCAGGTATCGCTGGTGAAGACCGCGGGAGCTGGGCACGTGTCCTGAATGCCCTATGTGCTCTTAGAACTACTTCACAGAAGATGTACCGCAGAGTTAGCACGCGAAGGAAGTCGTCGCCCATGAAATTGATGTATTGTGTATCTGAAACCCAATAATATGTTTATATTTAAATGTGGGTAGTTAATATTGCAGTGTTCATGGCGAGGCAGAGAACAAACCACTAAACAATGGTACCAATTCTGCGCGCACAATTAAACTTAGCTGAACTAAAAATTAAAATTGATAGTGTTAATAACCTAATTTTGCAATGTTAACTAAATGTTCTTATTATAAAAGCTGTGTATTATACACTAACGATTTTAATTAATAAAAATGTGCACAATGAAATAGCCAATTAATCAAAATACGCCAGAGTTGTTTTTATTTTTTAGTTACCTACGTTAGGTTTAGTTGTGCTCGTAGAATTGGTATCAATATCCTTTTATCGGTACTGTAAGAGCCAGACAAAGAGAATCGAGAGAAATATCTTTTCAAAGGAGCAGAAAACTCAAAAGTAAAGCAATATGGCGATGTGTATATCGCCAATTTGCTTTAGTTTTGAGTCACAACACAAGATTTAAGTCATATATTAGTATATGTTCACCTATTAATATTTATAAATTAGCTTACCAATTCTACTTCTCGTAACGGTCAGCGAAGCTTCTACCATGAATGAGTCGATCAATGATATGGCCTTTTCCCAAGTGGAGAGCGACAGTGTGTGGATATCACAACAATGACAGAATGCTTTTAGAGGAGAATGTAGGAACAAAGTGAACAGGTTTCCATGTTGTCTTCGGTCTGATGTTGAAACTGGAATTAGAGATAGAGCCCAGTTAATATCAGGTGTCTACAACCCTCTTTCTTTATACTTATTTACTTAATACTATTTAATGTAACCGATAGAAGTCATCCGCTCAACTGGGTATACCATGATAATCGCAGGGTCAGCAATGGGAGACTCTGCTAGCTACACCGTTTATGAAGCAAATCAGTAGTATAAAGATAATAAAAAAAAACAAATTCCTTTGCCTGAGCATACTAACGACATGTATAAGATCTAAATGTTTACCATTTAAGGAGGGCGGTAGCTCCAGGGGAGACATGAGGATGACAAGCGGCTGCCCAAAGTGTCTCGGCATGGATTGAAATACGTAGGAGTTGTCAGAGTCAATGATAACAAATAGTGGTCGTCTGGTGTAAGGGAACAGGTCTCCTGGATGGAAGCTGTTTACGTCTCTGTACTTAGTTTGTCCACCTTTCTGCTCCTTGTTCACTTCACGGTGCACATCACTTTTAGATGTCGTTATAAGTCCACCGATGTCGTACCCTACTAAACAAATAATAGGTAGTTATTACTAATCCTATTAGAAGTTATCACATCATTACTTACTTACAAATTGAACAAAAGCTATAGCTATATTATAAATAAAAATGGATCACTGAAACGTATGTATGTACATGACTTCGAAACGACTCCACCAAATAGGATAATTCCATTTTTGTAGATTTCCCCATTGTCAGGACAATGTTTGTATAGAAAATAGCGGTACGAAGTTCGCCGGGTCAGCTGGTAGGTAAATACAGTCATATATAACTGTGTGTGTTTTATAGACTTCAGGGTTTATAAACAAACACATGTCATGCCAACAACATAGAGTCAGAATCGGCAGCGATCACACTCACCATCTTCAATGTGTTTAGAAGGAGTGCCAATTTGACCTTCCGCAGACATGTACACCAGCAGAGCTCCACTAGGAGGCAGGTCATTTATACTTGATGCCAAGTACACTAATATTTGATTTGTCGTCGGCTTAAAAAGTAAATATTTATGAGGGTTGTCGGAATGTGGTACGCCTGGTTCCAGGTTGTAACCTGTGAAAAAAGTTTAGTTGAATACATTGTTGCTGCTTGCGTTACTCTAAGATCTAAGAAAAATTATTATTTAACCTTTATATTTTCTCACGCATACACACTCACATTAGTGTACATGAAACAATTATATCATAAAATGTATGTCAATGTTAAGACTTGCCTTTATTATTTAAAGCAGTGGGCGTTAGGTTAAATCTCTGTCGTGGTGATTCTTCATACATGTGTTGTATGTCGTTGTTCGGCTCTCTCTCAAGAGTCTGCAGCATCCTGAACATGTCCATGGTTAGCTCGGAGAACTTCACCTGGTGGGAACTACTGCCCACTATGATCACATCTTGTAAAGAGAGGGTCATTGATGGTGACCTTTCTACTGGTGGCATTGATTGCATACTCAATCTGTGAAACAATAGACATGAACACGCTTCAACATAAACTAAATTATAATATAATATATAATAGCTGTTGCCCGCAACTTCGTACGTACATGTGGAATTTAAGATCCAAATCAAACTATACAAAAAAAGCCATTCTCTTGTCTATTTAAAACCGTATAAAAATCATTTGCGTAGTTATGAAGATATAAGCTCACGAATAAAATCAAGAATAAAAAGCAAGAATAAAAACAAAAATAACGACTTTGTTTTATAATAAGTAAGGATGTTCGCGTCTTCTTTTCGATATCAATGTTTAGGTATCTGTATTGCCGTGTGGTACCTGCGGACCTGACACTTACCTTTGTGGTACAATAACTGGATAATTATCAGGATCAATGACTACCACTATTGGTTCTGCTTGTACGAACGCCTTCACCTCTTCCACTACTACTGTCCATTCCACTTGATCATCAGGATCATATGTCTTGCCATATTCTATAATCTGTCTGTCTAATTCCTTAATAAGGTCGCGAACTAATTTAATTTTCTTCAATAGTAAACATACGACAATAAACCTGGCGTAGTATCGCAGTTTTTTCACCATTAACTCACATTTATCCTCTTTACTAGCTTTTGTATAGTAGCTCCTGCCGCGTATCGCATAGTAAAATGAATATGCCTCATATAAATATGCGATCTCGCTAGTCCGTAAGCTAAAAAAGTAAAAAAAAACTATCTTATTTATAATTTTTAAATGCATCTAACACTTTTATAAAGATTTTTGTTATATATACACTTATAGTTTTAGGGATATTTTGAACTTATTTTGTTACACGCCGATATGTAGACTATTATATATTATATAGTTAGCATGTTTGTTTATTTATATTTAACCAGTAGGACAGGTATCAAATTAATTAAATGGTTTACTTTACATAACTAATGATCAAGGTTTCTTTACCAGTCTGTCAAAGACATAAACTTACTAAAAGTGATAATAGAGTTGTCCTATCTTGGAGGCTATCTCCCCAATTTGCCAACGTTTTAATCCATATTTGGTGTTGAGTACAGCTCTATGCTGTTGTTGAAATTTCCACAACTTAGTATATACATCAAAAGTTCTGCCAAAGTATGAATGCCATTGTTTATGTCCATATTGGGGCAATTCTCTGAAATAAAACACCATCAGTGTTTGTTATTATTAAAATCATGTAGTGATTGTTAATTAATACATATTATTCGTTTACAACTTGTAAAAAGACTCATAGTAATGATTAGGGATGGCTGTTACTAGTATGGTGCACGATAATATTATGGCAACATTTTATGGATTTTACAAAATTAATTTTAATATAGCAAATAATCAAGATAATAATTATTCACCTTAAACCATTGAATAGCTGTTTCGACTTTTCGAGCAAGTGGCAAAATTCTATTATCACCTTTCGTTCGTGTTCCTCTAGGGAACACATGCCGACGCGATAGTTCTCCTTAGACAAACGACGAGTTTTGCTTTTGTCACGATGTTCAGGAGACGACGATTTAATTTGTTCTAGGTATTTCTTAGCCGGGTAGTCTGTAAGGTGTCTTTGATGTTGATAGCCATAATCTATTGCTTCTTGGTATTCGGAATTTAGCGTAGGCCTTTGATAATATTCCTGTGTTTCTGTCCTAGATAGGGAAGATACACGTTCAGACTCAGCCAGTAACACGTTAATAATATTATAGTCCGAGTCAATACTTTCTGTACCCGGAGGACTATCCAGAGTTTTGCTGATACCGTATTTATTACTTCTCCAAAAAGTACTGGCGGGTTTTAACACCCCTTTTAATTGTTTTGGACGTGATTTATCATTTGAAGTTCTAGGCTGATATTGTGGACCGTATTCGTCACTACTTTGTGCTAAATCTGTCAATTGTGGAGTGGGCTCTCGTTGTCGTTGCTGCACAGGATTGCTAAGTTCCTGAATAACCCTTCTTGGGTTATAATCCTTTATTGCAGGCTGATTTCTCACAAGTTCTTTTTTAATCTTCCTTCTTACTAGCTGGTCGGGTGGATATTCGCGACTTGTACCCGGTTGTGGTTCGTAATAATATTCTTGAGTATATTGCTGTTCTGACGGTGAAGTTATTAATTCTTCTGGACTTATACCCAGAGCTCTTAGCTCAACATCAATAGAATCTTCACGATCGATATCTTGTATACTCTCTTTGCTTGTTTGTTTATAATATTGTGTATCGACAAGTTCGAGATCGCTACTATTTGTTTCGAAAGACAGTTTTCGCGCTTGATGTATATCGATTCTTTCAAAGGACTCTCTGTAATTACTTAAAATGTCTTCTGAGGCTGTTGGTGGTGGTGATTCGAAACGAACAATATGGTGAGTATTTATAGCATCTATGGATACTGTTTTAATATTGTATTCTTTGCTAACAGCTCTGTCGTTGTATTGAGTAGTTGTTGCAAATTGTGTGTTTAATTTCTTTGGATTTTCTTTTAAGTATACCTTCCGCAATTGCCTTGAGTTTGATGTTTCACCACTTGCGGGGCTTTCATCGTTTATTATAAAAAAGCTATGCGCCGCTTGGTCATGCACTGGATCTTGTGGTGTAGGTGATGGAGGTGTATTAGAAGATTGGGATCTTCTAGTATTGTTTTCGTTTGTTGTGTTATTTGTTAGTCTTGTATTTGGCCCTCTGGTTGACAGAGACCTTCTCCTTGCTTGTCGAACTGACGACGAACCATTTTTTCCGTTTGTGTATTTGACAGGTCGAGCTGACTTTAATTCAGCTAGTTTAGTTGCAGTTCTTCTACGTTCAGGTGATAATAACTGTCTTTTAATGTTTGAATGTTCACCAGTTGGCGGAGTATTATTCTCTTGTATACCCTGATTTGGTTGGGTCACTAAATCCACTTGTGATGTTGATACCGCTCGTGTGCTTATCCACCGAAATCGATCAGAATTACGTAAATTCGCGAATAAATTTTTAAATTTTTGCACTAGAGGGCTTATTTTCTGCTTTTGTTTGATTTCTTCTTTTTTGTTACCTTCTTTCGCGCTTTGTGATTTAGAAGGAAAAAATGACTCCAAAGATACGGATTTTCTCCTCAAAAACCTAAAGAAGCTTTTTTTACGCGACGGTGTATCTATATCTAAAGTAATATATGTAGGCGTTAGATCTGGTTTAAAACTAATTGATCGTATGTCGTGTGAGCTTGCAGTCGCATGTGATGTTCCTGGTCGGCTTTGACTGTTATCACTGATGTCTCGAGATCTAAAATGAAATATAATCGTTTAATCTTGCATTAGGTATCAATGTGATTAAATTTTTCATTGGGAGATGGAAACAACATAATGGAACATAATTTTTCTGAAAAATTGTGTCTACTTGATCAAATAATTTTTCATTTCATTTCATTTCAAAGCCCAAAATTAAACCCTTTGACAACATGCCTAAACGGCGTGGTCGATCCAAACCCCACCCGAGTGGAGAAGGCCCGTGTTCAAAAGTGAAAATAATTTATAAGTCTGCTAGCAACAATGCTTTTAATAAATCTTAAAGGCCATTCATTTCATTCATTTTAAAATTACTCAATCCAGAGTGGCAATCGAACCCATGACCTTAAAGATTTATTAAAAGCATTGTTGCTACCGGACCTATAAATTTCTAGTAGTACCATACCATAAGGTAAAACTGAGAGCTCGCTGTCCGTTCGTCCGTCTGTCACCAGGAGGACAAGTCTGCTATAACAATGTTGTCACAATAATCAGTTACTGATTGCATAATGGCGAATTTTATCAAGTTTGGTATTTTTGTGGTTTGTATCTGTCCAATAAGTTATGTCCATGCCCAGTTCATGTATAAGTCATGGGTTGCATCAGTTGGGTACTTGACCGAGGGTGCCGCACTCTTATATAATATTACTAGATTAACGTGTCCATTTATTTGCTTTATTTAATTTATTTCTGTAGGTTTTTTTTATAATTTACAATTCTGAAAATATAGAACAGCGCACTTAATGCCATCGACACCTGCTTGCCAACTAATGATTTTGCTGAAATTAACTAGGTATTAAAGAATATGATTAGTCCCAATTGTGGTGCGATTGTGGGTTCCAAATTAACAAAGGGTAATTGGAGCTTTGGCTGATAGCTGACGACCTTTCAGAGGTAAATTTACCAAACCTGTTAGTTCGAGTAGTAGATGCTTCTGATGCTGGTTCGTCAGACGGAAGGTTGGATCTAGATGCACCAGTCGATAAATCACTAGAAGACTTGCGTCTCGGTGGTGCCTGCCTTGTCCCTGAAAATAAAAAAGAAACGTCAATATTTTTAAAAGTTACATTAAACTGGCTACAGGTAGATCATAATAGAGCCAGTTTATTATATATACATACTCGTATATTATACACAAATGTTAAGTATTTTGCCAAGTCCTATTTTTCAATCGTATATGTACCAACATCTCTTAAGCCCTGAACACATGAGTGTACCTAAATCTGTGTAATGCCTTATTCGGAACCCATCATTCGTTTAAATTTCAGTAGATCCGGCCCTATGATTAACATAAAATTTACATAAATTACATAATACATAATCGTCATAACAAGTAATTATTATAAACAAATAATGCTTCGAAGTATTTCTTGTATTATGCTTATTGTAGATGTCGATGGTCGTCTTCTATTCTTGATTGGTTTCCATTATCAGCACGAGCTTCTCCACGAGGCTCAGTACAATTGAACTCATGGCCCCAATCTTCTTTGTATATGTTATAAAAATATACTAGAAGGAAAGGGACCAAGTTATTCAATTATAAGTGTGTACGGCTGTTTCTTCTGTGTGTGCTTGTCTCTACCTCTACAATATATCTGGTGTCATTTGAGTATGGGATCAACCGAACATGATTGGTCGACTATTGGCTTCAAAATGTACCGAACCCAACAATAGGCCAAACATACCGGCTGAACCGTGACGATGTCGTTCTGTAAATCATGTCATAGGTATGATCTGTTATAAGTAACATAACAACTTTATATAGGGTAAGAACATTGTTTCTTATTTATAAATAATTGATTATAAGGTATGGGTGATAATCCGAACTACCAAACCTAAAGTAACAATTAAGTTTGTAGCCATAAATAACGATAAGAATTACGTATTTAGTATATGATAATAAAGAAATTGAAAATCAGCCTGCGATAAGTACATATTAGGTGTAAGTATATATTTCTAATTAAACTTTATTAATAAATCAAATTATGGTGGAAAAAGTGAAATGCCGCAAGTAGGACTTGAACCCACGACCAACCGTAACCGTTCCAACTGAGCTTATTGCGGTCGTACTTGCAACATCTCAAATTAACCACCACACTTGTCACTCGAATGAGTTTATACATTTTTACGTACTTTAATACGTAATTTATTAAGTAAAAGTATAGCATGTCAATTGCAAAATTAATAAATAATTTTAGTAAACTTTATTAAGTTTTTTTAGGTTTTTATTATATGGTTCATGGATTAAGAATATAAGACAGGTGTCGCCACTCTATGTCGTGGTCATAGGTGCTGTAAAAGCCAGCTAAGCGACATTGTACACAGATGACATACTCTGGAAGAGATGGAAAACCATAAAATAAATCCTTTGCCTGCTGCTGCTGTAAAATACAATTTGCGAGTCTATTTTAATTTTCAATAACACTCTGTAAACACTCGGGTGATGAAGAACAATCTAATATAACAAAAATTGTCTAATATTTTCTAACACTTGCGCGACTCATTTGTTCAAATAAAACTAATTTTTACGGATTTAGACGCGTATATTTTGCTTTAAATTTTGGCCCGACGTTTCGGAGACTTTGCAGTCACCATGGTCACGGGTGAGACTGAGCTGTAATGTGTCTTCTACAATCAGTTATTACAGGGTTTACCCACATCCAATTTAATTTTACATTAACCATAAAGATAGACTTTTGCCATAAACTATATTATATTACATTGTGCTCAGACTACATATAAATTATAACAATATTTTATAATATATTTAATAGTTTCTAAATATATAACAAAATTTTTAACAATTGTAATGGTTTCACCGAGGCCCATTAAATATTGTATTTATGATTGATGTCGCTCTGTATACATGTCTTATCCTGGAAACATTATACTACTAGACCCGAAACCGTAGGCGTGGCTTGAGTAGGCGGTAAAGATTTGGCGGGAGAGGGCTGCGTGTGGGCACGCGAAAGATCGAGGAGATCGGTAGTCTTGGGGTCGAGTTGGGGGTTTAAGTGAGATATTCGAGAGTTCGCTTTGGAATGGAAAATAGAACGGACCGTATGGGAAAGTAGGCGGTGTAGAGTAAGAAATATAGTTAATATTAACTTACAATCCGGTGAGTACTTTTATATCATATACTTAGTTTTAATTAAGCCCTAAGGCAAATAATGACGGAGTAGTTATAGGTAGCTTTATTTATTGTTATTATTTATTTATTTATTATTCATAGAATTATGGAACTGACCAACTGACATACGACACGACCGACACCGGACGCCCCTTAGGTTTTATTATGACCAATGGACAACATTACTAAATGGTTTAAATGCTCAGGCATAGGATAGCTCGATTATCTTAGCTGTATTCCTTTTAACTACGCAGAGGTCTCTTCGTTTCTCAGGTATCTCATAATGGAGCAGCATTGTATTATAAGGAAATTATTTATCATCGTTAACAATTACCCTCTGAATCATAGGAGCTGAGGCTTGCCAAAGATCATGTTCATCCTTAATTTGTCGTACTCTTAAAGTACAAGGAGCCTGAGTCTGAGGAGGCCTTGACCACTATTTACTACTACGCGACTTGCTTGAGCTAAGTTATATTATTGATTCGGATACGTTGCCCATTAAAACATATCGGCACTGGTCATGGGAATCGGCTTGAATGGCGACATCCTGCCAACTCGATAAACTGGGCGCTAAGAAGATGAGTCTTCTGCTTGTTTGAGGGGTACGTGATCAGCTAGTAGTCGCCATATCAGTCGGGCTCGGAGAGCCCTCTGTTTCCTTGTATTAAACATCTAATATAGTCGACTATCCTCGACTACGATCTAAGGCCGCTAACTTTGGCTGCAGTTTTAAAGACCTAAGGACATTTGTCCCGTGCTCTCAATGTACCGATTAGGTACGTACCTTGGTGAGAATAATATGTATTAAATGTAGGACACTGCAATAGCAGTAATTAACTTTAGCACGCGCTTAGTGCGGCTCCGTGTCAAGTACACGCACGCTCCAGCTGTACTAATACCGCTTAATATACACAGGAAAGCTACTGCCTAGCACACTACAGGAAAGCTATATGCTCATTATATTGGCCTAAATCTAAAGCCGTCCTATAGTTATTTCGTTTACCAGCCTGTTTGTACGGCCTTAGAGCGTAACTTAACATCCAAACAACCACTCGTCGGGACAAAATGGACATTAGTATAAGCCCCTTTGTGTCCTCCCTTAAGTATTGGTCAGCCCTTCAGGAGCCAGCCGGGCGAGCGTCCCAGCATCTGGATGAGCTCGACGACAAACGCGCGGAGGCGGAGCGCCTTTGTGTCCTTCAGACGCGCAATATCCAAGTAATTATGAGTAGATATAGGAAATTTCAAAAATAATTAGGCATAGGTCCAAATAGAATCCATCACACAATATAAAGAAAATTTAAAATTATATAAAGTTAAAACTTACATAATTTTATCTTAGACTAAAGTTTTTTAATTTTTGTAGAGGTAGTATACAATATAGCAAGCAAAAACTAAGTTTATATACTTAAATACAATATTATTTACATAATAATAAGAATTTTAAGAAGAATTTTTGGTTTAAGATATAAATAGTTATATTAAAAAGAAAAATTGATAATTTTATTTGAAATTAAAGAAAATTAGTATTTATTGTAATTATTTCGTTTTTATTATTTTATCTAATATCCTACCACCAGATCGGAACGCGTCCCACTTGAGAAAGATCTAGCAAGAAAACTCAAGGGGAGTCAAGCAAAATTATTTATTATAAGTTTATGTTGTCGGTCTAAAGTGAAGTTAAGGGGATTTTAAGCCTTGTTGTCTGCAAAATGTGCTAACGGTGTCTTGCTGTTTTGAAACCGAGTGTGTTTTGGATTTTATTAAACTAATTACAGGATTCCAACTAGGTGCCAGATCCCAACCTCTATTAAAGTTTTTATGTTTCTTTATTTCAATAGCCTCGCGAATCCTTCTGGGTCGGTTTCGATTTTCCTTGGCAAGGATTTGAGGTTTATCAAACCGGATGTAGCGGTTAAGGCGATCCTGACTATGTTCACAGATTGCACTTTGTATTGCGTCGGTGCTTCACATCAGCTATGTGCTCTTTGACCCGAGTTCTAACAGATCTCTTTGTTTGTCCGATGTAAGAGAGACCACAATCATAATCAAACTTGTATACTTTTGCATCTTGTAAAGGGATATGGCACTTGACAGGTGGTAGGAATTAGCTAATTTTGTGTAAGGGCTTGAAATAGGTCTTGATTGAAGCCTTTTTGAGTATATAGCCAATCTTGTCAGTTACTCCTTTAACATATGGTAAGATAGCAGGGAGGCGCTCGACGGTCTGTGGTTTTTCTCGGCTACTGCAATGATTGCGAGGAACTTGCAGTTTGTTAGCTTTTAGGACTTTCTTAACATGTTGCAGCTCCTCAGCGAGATGTCCATCATCATGACCATGATGACTGCAAAGTCTCCGAAACGTCGGGCCAAAATTTAAAACAAATATACACGTCTAAATCCGTAAAAAGAAGTTTTATTTAAAAAAATTGTCTAAGTGAATTTATCCGTTTACAACAAATGATGTAATATTTGTAATAAAAATAGATCCACACCATTGATTGATTGAATCAATGGTGAGTTAGAGGCTAGAAGTCGAATAAGTACATGTTTTTATAGTTTACAAGAGTGTAGCTTAAACGTTTGAGTCTAGTAAGCACTCCCAAACACTGTAAGACGTTTAGCGTACACATTATTGTAATATTAAAAAAAAAAACATACAGACAAATTGAAAACATCCTCTTTTTTTGAAGTCGGTTAAAAGTTGGTTTATATTTTGTGTAAATTTCAGTTATTTTTGTCTGCTCCATTTGTTGCCGTGTGCTTACACAAGGAGAATAGGCGCAACGGTTTGATTGTATGTACATATTTCCGTGAACCCCTGTCCGTTAAAATCTCAAGTATAGAAATGATGAGATAAATTCAACTCTGTATATTGCCTGGATAGTGAATAATAAAGCCTAAGTTTCATACTAAACATCAGAGTAAGAAAAAGAGAAGTGATTTGTCGGTGAATCTTGATCACGTGACAGCGCTCCTCTATTATTATTGGAGGAGCGCTGTCACGTGATCAAGATTCACCGAAAATTCACTTTTTCTTACTGAATACCACTACAGTAAAGATTCATTGTCATAATAAAACAAAACAAAAGCGCTCTTGTAAGATTGTCGCTTCGAATATGTATGTTTATGCTTACGTATGTTTCATACATAAGTTCATTGATGTCTCAGTAATATTTCACATTAAATCTTACAATCGTTAAACATACAAATTATTAAAAAACTTGACAAAATAAGTAATGTTTGTGAAACAAGACGCTCGGTTAGTGCGGCTAGTAGACTATAATCCCTCCCAAAGTGAAGGAGACCCGCGCCCGCCAGGAGGACACCAGTGGACTGGAGAGGTACGTCCAATATCAGACAAACTATCCCACGCTGACTGGGCGTATTGGTAACTGATATACTGTTTCACTTAGAATTGTCCATGTGTTTACCCTAGCTAGCTTAATTGTTACAATACCAGCGGGCGCCCATTCATTCATTCATTCATCACCACACGGTCGAATGGTGATATAATCATTAACTTAACTGTGCCATTAACTCTCGCTTCAAATGATTTTGCTTGCGGTTTTGGCTTGAAACTATTTTTTGGAACGAAGTTCCTTACAGCAGGCTTGGAGGAGATAGGGATTTTGCTGCGCGACCGAACTGAAAAAAGTGTGATAGTAAAACCGCAAGAAAAAGTCCGTGGAATAAAACCGTTAAATGAGACGTGCGCAGGCGCGACAGTCGTATACACAAGCGAGTAGTGCATAATATCTTTCTCTTTCTCCTTCTTCCTTTTTGTGCAAATTGTGTCGATTTTACATTAGCCGTTCTTCGTTCGCCATTACTTCGTTCCTACCTGGTGTCCCACGACACCACATTTATAATTTTTGTAAGAGGAATTTATGAACAAGTAGCAATATCGATAAAAGCGCTTAGGAGACAAATCGTCCGAAATAAAATGCTGAAACCATTTATAAACGTACATAGAATCACAGTTGACAAAAACATAATAATGTATTGAATAAAGAAGTCTTCGGTGATAGTTTCACATATAATAAAGTGGTTTTAGTCGTATCAAATCTCACACGTAAGATGTCATTGGTCATCAGAAGGATTCAATAGCAATCAATCACATCAGTAATATCTGACGAGCCGTGGCGTGGTTCAAGATATCTAATTGTAGGAACAAAGGACGAAGCTAATTAAAAGAACAAACGAAAGTAAAACACTTTGTAAATACTGACTCTTTAATCAATATTAAAAGTGTTGTGAGTTGCTTCTAAAACAAATAGTACGGTGGTTACTTTGAGTGAACTGCGGCGTGACTGCTTGCGCACTCAATAATAAAGGAATATTGGGTAGAGCTAACGTAAATTATAAAAAGACCTCATAAAGAGGGTGACAAAACTTATTTATTAATTTAAAGTTAACGCACATAAAACGCCGTAATTATACCTCGGAGGTGATCTACCTGCAGACAAAAATAAAACAGTGTGGGTGTTAAATACAAACAAGTAGGTACTTATTAAGAGAATAAATATAAAGCAACACCTTTAAGTTAAAATATTAAACAAAACACTTACTATCTTCGTCTTCACTTTTTGGGGTTCCGTACCCAAAGGGTAAAAACGGGACCCTATTACTGAGACTTCGCTGTCCGTCCGTCCATCCGTCCGTCCGTCCGTCCGTCCGTCCGTCCGTCCATCCGTCCGTCTGTCACCAGGCTGTATCTCAAGAACGGTGATAGCTAGACAGTTGAAATTTTCACAGATGATGTATTTCTATTGCCGCTATAACAACAAATACTAAAAATAAAATAAAATAAATATTTAAGGGGGGCTCCCATACAACAAACATGATTTTTTTACCGTTTCTTGCTCGATACTAATAACGTTGCCTTATGTTGCATAGATAATGGTACGGAACCTTTCGTGCGCGAGTCCAACTCGCACTTGGCCAATTTTTGTAAAACATAATCTTTAGTTCTGTATCTCTATGTGAGCTCAAATCAACACAACTTTTATGTGTTTTTTTTAAAGATAGAGTGGTTAAAGAGCTTTTAGCTTTTTCTTATAATTTAAGTATTTAGTATCTTTTAAGATACAAATAAAAATATGTATCTAAATATAAAATTGATAAATAAAAACTTTCAATAAACTTAGAGCATTTCCCACTAACAACTACTCAGTGTCTCGTTCATCCGTCTAACAGCAGGCTGTATCTCAAGAACATTTATAGCTAGACCGTTAAAACTTTTACAGGTAATGTAATGGAAAAATAAATGTATTTTAGTTTCCGCTGTAACAACACATAATAAAAACCAGAATAATATATATCGGAGAAAATCATCGTAGACATCACCTGTAGATACAGCCAGAGCAGTCATCCATCTAAACACATTGTAATACTGAATAAACTAACTACGATAACTACAACATTCTATGAACTACGATGAGATTGATCCGTGGCTTACGACACGTGTAGCTGGTTTGGAAGGATCCTTTTATGAAATTTCAACGGGTCACCATTCAGTCTCACCAACTACAGTGAATAAACTAATTACTCACCATCGACACCATTTAAGGACCCACATAACAATCTTGGATCCTAAGTTAAAACTAAAAATCCTTAAGTAAACTATTTTAATCAAGTCTCCTACGACATATAATATAATGAATAAATACTTCCCAGGCTCTCACATATCATATTTCTTTTGTCTATATTTGTGATTCTGGCGATGTGATTATTACGACATGATAGATAATGGTAGTTACTTACTGTTATATCGGAATATGTCCAACAGACATATAAAGTAAAATAGCTGAGTGTACTGTCGCGTTACGTCTAATGTAATTGGAAACCATCCGTAGTTGTTGCGACGTTGCATGCATGCGACTTTACATTTTATTCGCATATTCTTTAAAATAAATTGTCTTTTGAAACAATTTTATTAAAATAGGTAGTTTTTTAAAGTTCAATCTGACCCTCGCCGTAACAGTACGAAACCTTTCGTCGTAACGACGACCTTTTAAGTAATTATCACGCTTTTATTAGCGTCGTACGTATCTATCAATGATTTTCAGGCGTACTTTTATTTTGTTGTTGCAGATATTAAGTATCTATTTTGTACTTGTTGTAATAGTGGTAACATAAAAACTTAGGTACAATTTTGATCATGTGTAAGAATTTAAACCGTCTAGCTATCACCATCTCTAGCTTTAGCCATAGCTTAATAAGGTATAGCCTGGTAATCGACTGAGTGCTTGGGTTTAATAGACAGAAAACGATAAATAAACGCGTATTATGTGACAACTGCAAGTCATCTTTTCATCGTGGCTGTACAGGAATTTCTCCGAAACTTAAGTTGCCGAGCCCCTGGCACTGTTCAGATTGCAGGAAGCGACCTGAGCGTGGGGGTTCACCCTCCATTGGTTCGACTCCTGGTAATTTTTTGGAAGAAATGAATAAAATTAAAAGGGAGATAGTACATGAATTTCGTAGCGAGTTACAACTGCTAAGAGAAGAAATAGCAGAATTTCGGCAAACTTTGACTGGTTATGGCAATCGAATTAATAACTTGGAGGAGAGAATGATCGCCTTAGAGAATAGTAAAACCCAACCAGTGCCGGCTTCTTCTCAGAACCTCGAGCAGATTATTGAGAATTTAAAATGCGATATTAATGATCGGGACCAACAACTTTTACTAAATGACATCGAAATTTCTAATTTCCCTGAAGCTGATGGTGAGAACCCTATACATTTGGTCATCTCAGTTGCGACAAAGCTGGGCGTCGCCTTGGAGCCCCACAACATCGTAAGCGCCGAGCGTGTTGGGCCGCGACACATTAGCGCGGCGGGCCAGCCTTCGTCGGAGGGGGGCTCTGTTCGTCGTTCGCGCTGTCTAGTGGTGCGCCTCACGACGCGACAACTACGTGATGACATGCTACGTAATGCACGCGTGCGCCGTGGCGCTACTTCAGCTGATTTGGGCGTGCCCGGGCCTGCAGTGCGCTTCTACATTAACGAGCGCCTTACTAAAATTAATCGGCAGTTGTTTCGTCTTGCGCGTGATGCTGGTACTCGTTGTGGATGGCGTTATGTGTGGTCGAAGCGTGGTCGGATATATGCCAGGAATAAACCCGAAGACAGGGCATGTCTTATATACTGTGAAGCAGATATTGACCGTATCTTTGGCCCGGCTTTGCCTTTGCCTGGCAGTGGTTAGAGAATTCTACATTTTATTAAAAACTGAAATCCTCTTCCGTTTACTGTGTTGCTCATTTTTATTCCTCAAAATGTGTAATTTTAAATGTATATATTTTTTTATTGTGTATAGAATAATTATTATGATAGGTCGACTGTACTTTTGCTCCAATACTACAGTTGTTTTAGATTGCATGCAGTGTTTCGAAATACAAGTTAAATTGTATAACTTAGAAGTATTAGTGTTCTGTAATTTAACTGCTATGAATTTTTGTCATATAAATTTACAAGAGATTATCTATTTACATTTGGGTGCTATGTGTTGTTATATGCTGGGTGTGCTATTGTGTATTGTGGTAACATCAAAAAATAGCAAAAATGACTAGACACGGGCTTAGAATTGGTTTGCTCAACGTGGGTTCGCTGGGTACGTACCACGAGGATTTCATTGCCATGATGGAGAGAAACAACTTGGACATCATGTGCATAAACGAAACATGGCTGCGTCCGGGGGAGGACTCGCGTGCGCCCTCAGTGCCTGGGTATCGTCTACATCATGTACCGCGGCCAGATAGCGTGCGTGAAGGTCGTGGAGGCGGTGTCGGCTTTTATATTAGACGGGGGCTGAGGGTGCGAGTGCTGCCTGCTGCCACAGGCATTGACTACACATCAGTGGAGCAAATGTGGCTAAAACTATCACTTAATGGACAGCATATCGTGGTCGGCACTGCCTACCGCCCGCCATGGTTTAATTTGGATCTTTTTATCGATGCAATGACTGACACTATAAGCAGTTTTGGCAAAGCTGACGGCTGTCTTCTGATGGGCGACTTTAATGTCAATATGTTAAATTCTAACGAGTCCAAATCAAAGAAGATAGTCGAATTTTTAAACTCTCTGAATCTTTCCCAATTGGTTACAACCCCTACCCACTTTACTGAGAACAGCAGTACTTTAATCGATTTGGTTTGCACGGATTTGAAGGCAAGCTTCATTTCCGCTGATCCTTATAGATCTGCACACGGCCACTCAGTCGTCATATGTGAGTTTCACATCAAACGTGATAAAATTAAGCCTTATATAATGATGTCAAGACCCATTAAATATATAAATAGGGACAGTCTTAATAATGATTTAGCCTCCGTAGACTGGAATAGCATTGCAACCCTAGACACGGTGGATGCGATGGTTGAGATGTTGTCTAAATTTATTTTAGCAGTCTTCGACGTTCACGCCCCGGAAAAAGCCCGTGTCATTAGAGAACGGTCATACCCTTGGATAACTGACATAATACGCTTGATGATGAAGTTACGTGACGAGGCATTAGCCAAATATAGAAAATCAAAAACTTATTCGCACAAAGAGTACTACCATCAACTGAAATCTTTAGTCATTTCATCCTTACACAATGAAAAAGTTGCTTATTTTAAGTTTAATATTAATAATAGAATACACAACCCCAAAGCTCTTTGGAAAAACATTAAATCTACTCTTTTGCCTCCTAAACAAAACGATATTATTCCACCACACCTCTCATGTCCAGACAGCGTCAACGCTCACTTCTTGAATGTTCCTGGTAGCGCATCAACTAGCCTGTCCAATCTCACATACTATGAGTTTCATCAACATTGCGATGCTGTGTTCTCTTTAAGCCCGGTTACTCAGGAGGAAGTCTCCAATCACATTTTGAATTTGAGATCTGACGCTGTTGGCTGTGACCATATTAGTTTAAGTATGTTGGTCATGACGCTACCGTATACATTAGAAACAATCACAAGTATAATAAATTTTTCTATACTATCTTCAACGTTCCCAGATAACTGGAAACAGGCCATTGTTCGGCCTCTTCCCAAAATTTCAAATCCAGTATCTTTTAAAGACTTAAGGCCAATAAGCATCTTACCGTGTCTGTCTAAAGTCATGGAGAAAGTTGTGTGCAAACAGCTGAATGAGTTTATCGAAACCAATAATTTGCTTCCTTCATTACAGTCTGGTTTTAGGAAGTGTCGCAGTACTGCTACAGCTTTAATAGATGTAACAGATAACATATTGTCCGCTCAAGACAAGGGTATGGCTACGTTGCTAGTATTACTTGATTTTTCACGTGCCTTTGATAGCATTAACATACCATTGCTGTTATCCAAGCTACACTACTACGGTTTTGACCGGGCCGCCGTGCAGTGGTTTCATAGCTATTTATATGATCGGCGACAACGGGTTAAGCTAAATTCTGGCGATGGAAGTTCTACTTCGTCTGATTTTGCAACTCTGCGCAGAGGTGTTCCTCAGGGGTCCATATTGGGCCCTATATTATTCATTCTTTATTCGGCTGATATCACGCATTCAATTCTAAAAAGTAAATTCCATATTTATGCTGACGACACGCAGGTCTATATTTCTTTTAATCCTAAGGAGTATGAACAGGCTGTTGCAGACTTAAATGAAGATTTGGCACGAATAACTCAGTGGTCCGAAAATAATGGTTTGGTTCTTAACCCCGTCAAAACCAAATACATGTTATTCGCTACAAAAAAACATTTGAGGTCCCTGCCATCGTCATTTAACATTAGGCTTATGGGTGAAGTTATTGACAGGGTTGAGGAGGCACGGAACTTGGGTCTGTTTATGGATAATAGTCTCAGATATGAAAGACATGTGGCAGATACGGTACGTAACTGTTTTTTTAGACTTAAAACACTGTATAGCATGAGACCGTATCTGTCGCAGGAACTAAGATTGCGTTTAGTGGAATCCTTAGTGTTATCTAGGCTCAACTATGTTGACACTGTTTACGGTCCACGGCTTTTACTAAGGACTGATCGTTTATTGCAGAGGGTTCAAAATGCTTGCGCTCGTTACTGCTTTCCTGTTCCTTCGAGAGGCCACGTGACGCCGTTCATAAACAAGCACTATATTTTAAAGGTAAAGCACAGGCGTAAACTTCACTTAGCTTGTCTTATGTTCGGTGTTGTGAAATTTCAGGAGCCCTCGTATTTATACGAAAAGCTAACTTGGCTGACAAGTGACCGCAACATTGTGAGTAGAGCTTGCGCGCGACAACTTTCTATCCCTAAACACAGATCTGCCGCCTTTGGTGGAAGCTTCCGCTATGCCGCATCGAAGATTTGGAACAATTTGCCTCCGCCCATTAGAAATATAAACTACAGTTTAAATACCTTTAAGAAACTTCTACGTAAATATCTGCTCGATGCACAGCTTAAGTTGGGTATGGCGGAGGCAAATATGTCCTTTATTTGATGATGCATGGTGGGTGGGAGGGTTTGATGTGGTACGAAATCTTATTTTTACGAAATCTTATTCTTATTATTTTCCTTTATCTTTTCTTTTTACAATATTGTTACGTTATAGGCCACAAAATATATTTTTCTGTTTCTTTATCTTCATTAATTATTTATAATATTCATGTTACTTTTTATTCTATTTTTAGTACTGGAGCATGTGAGGCTTCTTATTCATATACATATCTGTTTTTATTTTATTTTTTAAGTTATTAATTTTTTATTTCATGGTGTAAATATTTCTTGTATTTCTGTAATGTAATTTTATTTCTCTCTGTATACGAATCTTTCTGTCATTGATCTGTTTGCATGTATGTATTTACGTTTTTTTTGTTATTATTCTTTATTTATCAATGTAGGTTAGTTTCACATTCGCGACTCATGGACCTAGTTGAAAATCAGTGCTAGACGTATGTTTGGCAATATGCTGAACTAGGTTCCATTTTGGAGGTATCACGGGACACATCTTTATTTGATCATTATTTTTGTGACATCTATTTTGTACTTATATACATATATATTTTGTTTTGTCTATCTTAGTCACATAAGTTATAAACATGTATCTTGATCTCGAAAACCTACCAAATAAATCTTTTTTCTTTCTTTCTTCTTTCTTTCTTTCTATTAATTGAACAATATTTGTTAAGTTGGTTTTAAAGATAAATACGAAATCATTTTGTATAAATTAGATCTCTTAACAAATATAAAGTTGTATTTTACGCACAAAGTCCTACAAGATACGGTCCTTAAAGTTAAAATACACGTGCTATTCGTAGCGTGGTACTACGCGCTATTCGTAGCGTGGCGTGGGCTACGCGCGGTGTCTTTTCTGCTTTTGGACAATTAAGAATAATTCTATATTTTTGTTAAGTAAAATTAAAATTAAATAATGGTACTAACATCCATATAAGATTTGTCTCTGCATGGCCGCTCGTACTGCTCGCACTTCATCCGTTTCATACACGTAAGTATAATAATTTAAGTGATTTTGGCTTCTCAATAATGCTACTTGTTGTAATCGTCTTCGGTCTTTTGTTGGGCGCATGATTTATTCAAGCCATCAAACGTAATTTATACGTGGCATAGTATTTAATAAAAAAGAGAAACTAAATTTTTAGCACATTTTAAAAGTGAAATTGAAAATGGCAAAGTGCATTCAGCTCCGGAGCTGTTTCATTCGCGGTTATGTTTTAGTACCGTTCGTTATCAGGTAGTTGTACCGACTGAAGTTCCGGGACCTAGGTATACTAACTTGTGGCATGCACCGCGCTGCAGGCAACTGTGCGGAGGGTACACTGTTGCATCTATACCATTGGTTGGAGTGCTGCATATCTGCCTCCTCTTACATTTGTATACGCCTCCAATTAATTATACAATTCATATATACTAAAATTATATTGGCATGTATTAACGTCCGTTTTTAATATTTTTATTTAATATGGTTTTTGATAATTTGTTTTTAATGTGGAAATCATCGGACAACTTCACGCACAGACTACTAGGCTAACATGTGACATAGTCCCAAATAATTGGTTAGGGGTGATAAAAACCAAAAATCCAATAATTTTAAATCAATGTTTCCCATAGGTATTTTTTACTTAAGAGATGGCAGCTTCAAGTACTTCCCATTCAAATTTTTTAGCTTTTCCACCCACAGCAAGTGATACCGAGAGGCAACGATAGTATTCAAATAAAAATAAACTAGTGTAGTTCTCTGCATCGATAAACCGATTAACTAAAAAATCTTTATGAATAGGTAATTCCAAGAAGCCCTCTTAGTATAATTTTTAGAAACCGTGCAAAGATTTTATTTCCATGATATTAATATTTTGTACATAAAATTCAATTAAGCCTTTTTGTTAATAGATAATTAAGTGATTTAAGTGTCTGTAAAGAGGATTATTGAGCATAATTAAGTATTTTCAATTGAGCTAAAAATTAAATTTAAAAAATAATCCCACCAAGTACTAGTTAGTTGTACTCATAATCTCTCTTCTTATAAAACAACGTCGTTATTTTTGTATGTATGTCCCTATGTAAGCTTATATCTTCAAAAGTACGGAACGGATCTTGATGCGGTTTTTTTTAATAGATAGAATGGTTCAAGAGGATGGTTTTTTTTGCATAATTTGTTGGGGTTTGCTGTATATTGGATGAGATCTGATTAAATTTGCCGATAAATTCGGACCCGCGCGAGCTTTAAATGAAAACGCTGCCTTATCTATGTGAGGTACATCAAACTAATGTATGGAGGGATTGTTTGTTACTTATAGTTCTTCAAAAAAGTCCGCGAGGCCATAATAATGTGTCTATCTTTTAAGAAAAACCCGCTGTACCCATAATTATGTAAAAAAAATTATCAAATTCAATACAGTGTTTTCAAAAGCTATTTATGTGTATATAGTAATATTTTTTATCAAAATAAATAGCTTAGTTAGCTTACGAAATTAATATAGATTATAACTGCTTTTTAGGGTTCCGTACCCAAAGGGTAAAAACGGGACCCTATTACTGAGACTTCGCTGTCCGTCCGTCCGTCCGTCCGTCCGTCCGTCCGTCCGTCCGTCTGTCACCAGGCTGTATCTCAAGAACGGTGATAGCTAGAGAGTTGAAATTTTCACAGATGATGTATTTCTATTGCCGCTATAACAACAAATACTAAAAATAAAATAAAATAAATATTTAAGGGGGGCTCCCATACAACAAACATGATTTTTAGGGTTCCGTACCCAGTATCTCAAGAACGGTGATAGCTAGACAGTTGAAATTTTCACAGATCATGTATTTCTATTGCCGCTATAACAACAAATACTAAAAATAAAATAAAATAAATATTTAAGGGGGGCTCCCATACAACAAACATGATTTTTAGGGTTCCGTACCCAGTATCTCAAGAACGGTGATAGCTAGACAGTTGAAATTTTCACAGATGATGTATTTCTATTGCCGCTATAACAACAAATACTAAAAATAAAATAAAATAAATATTTAAGGGGGGCTCCCATACAACAAACATGATTTTTTTACCGTTTCTTGCTCGATACTAATAACGTTGCCTTATGTTGCATAGATAATGGTACGGAACCCTTCGTGCGCGAGTCCGACTCGCACTTGACCAATTATTTACAGTATGCAATTTAAATGAATATCTTCTAGGAGATATGACGAAAAAAGAATTACGCGCTGTTAAATAAAATACTTTAAACTGTTGGCTGAGTAACGCGAACGTTTCCTCGGTCTTCTATCCATACTCCAATGTTTGGATATGTAAGGATGTTTATTTTGCTTTCACGTAAAGACTACTGGATGGATTTTTATGAAACTTTCCAATGGATAATTAACTTATTTTTTATCCTTTTTACCGCGGATAACACTGCGTGGCACAGCTAGTAGGTAATATAAGAAGAATCATGCCGCCTAAGGTTATCATCAAGTTACACTGAAAGTGTTTGTTGTATGTGAAGACAGATATTCTGGTTTTATTGTTTGTATTATAGCAGCAACACAGAAACATCATCTGTGAAAATTTCAACTCTTTTGCAAGCACCGCGGTAACATCGCGGGGCACAGCTATTGTGTTATATTTATCTAATATATTAAGTATTTCTAAAATCTTCTAAAATAAAAGTCGCTCCTAATGGTCGTCTAGATCCAACCTGCAAACTTTTAGTCTCCTTAGCGCAACAAAATAATACTCCAATGTTTGGATATGTAAGGATGTTTGTTGTTCTTTCACGTATAAAAGACTACTGGATGGATTTTCATGAAACTTTTAATTATTGCCTTGAGTTATGAAATTTTTTTACGTATAACATATTTTATATATTTATAAGTGTTGTACATTTTACGTGATGTGTGAACAGATAAACAGACAATAATTAAAAAAATTCTGGAAGTGAGTACTGTTGGTTGTCCTTTAACCATTTATTTTTTTTGAAAATATATTCAATGTACAAATTTTTTTTTACATATTTATTATTATGTATAGATATTACTATTACGAATAATTTAAAAAAACCCTTGATTATCCGTGTGGTGACGGAGTAATAATACAAGTGACATCAATTGATTGTCTTCTCGCGACCTGTAAGAAACCCTATGCGTGGACGTCTGGTCAGCGTGGATTAAGTAAACCAGAACCCCCTTGCAGTGGGAGAGGCCCGTGCCCAACAGTAGCACTACAATAGAACATCTAGGTAGGTACTGTAAAGGTTGTGATCATTGAATATAACCTATACAATGATACGGGCCACTTAAGTTTTGTTTTTAAAAAAGGAATAAAAAATTTAAAATTTGAAAATGAAAATGAAAAGAATTTTGGGGAGATGAGAATAGGACATGATGAGAGGATGTTGAAAAATGATTGTAAAATAGTTTTTCTTTATTATAAAAAATATAACAAATTAATTAAATGTGTTTTAAATTATTATTATAAATTAATGTAAAGAAAAAGCATTACAAATGGTGGAGGCGCGCCGGGTATAGCGGCCCGATTGGTAAACCAACTCCTACGCCCAGGAATGTGTTGACGAGCAAAGGGTCGACACAGGATAAATATTTATTATCAGAGAAGTAGCCGTATCTTTTTATTAAATTTTTATAAATTATTTATAACTAAGATGGAACTAGCCACGATAACTTTCGGTGGTTGCGCACAGGAGTGCCTAGATGAATTCGAAGAAATGTTTTACGCTTTAATAACTTTCAAGAGATGCTCGTCGGAAGAAGAAAAATTATCACTATTGCCCTCATTTTTAAGGGGTAACGCCTTACTTTTCTTCCGGGGCATTAAAGACACGTGCAAAAGCGTGCAGGAGGTATTTGATAGACTAAGGGAAGAGTTCCAAGAAGTAAATTACCAAGAATGTTCGCAATAATTATTTGCATAATGATGTAAATTGGTTTAGTGATTCGATTAGATTAAGGTTATATATATGGTGATAATTATAATTTACTAATATTGTTTTATTTTGGTGTGTTTCATATTGTTCGGGATCGGCGAGACTTCATAATGACGTCAGCAAATTTGTACATAAGAAAGATACAATGAAAAGGAACCACATCAAAAATTTAATTATTTTTTCATATTTATATTTTGAATGTTTAGTTAAAAATGTGAGATAAATATATTAACATAGTAATTGGATAGTGAGTATTTCGTACTAGATTATGGTTATAGTATTAAGGTAGAGCGATTAATAGGTATAATAATGGGTTGTATTGAGTTATAATGTCGAAGGTAGTGGCTTGGTAGAGTTAGTTGGATGAGTCGTATCAACGGGTAATATCTTTGAATGCAACATGGTAAGGCCATAGGCTATTTGTCATGGAATCCTGTTTTGGGATATCACGCTTTTTAGAGATAGAACTCATAAGATAGGATTTAGGAAAGTAGGTGCTAGAGTAAAGTATTTGTTCATTAGGAGAGAAATGTGAAAGATTGAAAAATGAAAGAAGTTGTATTATAGTGAGAGGTTGCTGATAATATTTTTATTTTATTTATTGGGTAATAGTTAGATAATAATGATTAGCGAATAGTTTATAATTACTTAGATAATAGAATGATTGATTATTTAAAACGTTACTTGTGGTAGAAGAATGGTTGGTAAATTTATCTCACGAGAAGGAATTCTAAATGTGGAATAAATTGGTCATTCCCGAGCATTCAGGATTACTTAGTAGAAATTATACCTAAATAATTGAAAAGAAGGTTGAGTATTATCTGAGCATACTTTAAATTTTAATTTGATAATCTCTGGGTTCTGTCAATTATAATGGTTTCTTATGTAAATTTTCTCATTAAGCTGGAAAGCTGTTAAATTAGCATATCTTTCGGATCTATGATGCTGACCTCATAATTGAAGCTCGATAATTTTTATAAGAGCATTAATTGTTTGGTGATGAACATTTTTCTGATTGATTGTTGATGATATATGCTTTGTGTCTTGGTGTGATAGTTTTAAGGATCCCTTATCACTCTTGTTTATTATTGGATAAGTCAATTTTAAAGATGAAGTGGTTTAATATTTTATGAAAAGAGTGATATGATATAAGGGCATCGTAGTTAGTGTGGTTCGGATAACTAAGATTAGAAAGGCAATTTTTGGTTGGTTTTTTGCTTTTCAAGTTTTTCGAAATGTATTGCTTCGAAAAGCTAGGTCCTAGCTGGATCTAATCTGGTTCATTCTAGTTTGTTATCATGCTTTCCAACCTTAGGTAGGGTGTCCAGTATTTTGTAACTTAGAAAAAAAATTTTTTTTTTTGGAAAAAAATTTTTTTTTTATCCTCTAAGGGGGGGAGAATGTAAAGGTTGTGATCATTGAATATAACCTATACAATGATACAGGCCGCTTAAGATTTATTTTTAAAAAAGGAATAAAAAAATTTAAAATTTGAAAATGTAAAAAAAAGAATTTGGTGAGATAGCAAAAGGACATGAAGAGAGGATGTTGAAAAATGATTGTAAAATAGTTTTTCTTTATTATAAAAAATATAACAAATTAATTAAATGTGTTTTAAATTATTATTATAAATTAATGTAAAGAAGAAGCCTACCGTAAGTACCTACACTGTATTTTTGCCAGTATTTTGGAAGTCAAATGGCCAAAGTGTCAACATTTTTCTGAATATTAATTTATATGGCAATACTTTACTGTTGATTAAACTTTAAAACATTTATAAAGTTCATACTGGCAATAATACAATGTGTGTAGGTACCTACTAACTATACTTTTCTGAACTCTACCTTATTTTTAACTTTTTTATTCCATTTTACTGTAGGTAGATCCTTACTTATATATAAAAGTGAAAGTGAGTTTGTTTGTTTGTTTGTGACGTTTTCACGCAAAATCTACGGAAAAATGGAATTGCACGAAAATTGGTATACAGATAATTTACAGTCTTGGAAGTAACATAGGCTATATATTATTTTGCTAAATACTCTGTACAAGATAATAAACGCAAACGTTTTTGAAATATGGTATAAAATAATAGTTCGCCATGTTTTTTTACAGTTGTTGTCATAGCGAATCCGTTGACTTATAGTTTTTTTTTTATTTGGCCGCGATGGTCATAATCTCATAATGCCAGACTGACACATGCGATTTACGCGCTAGTTTGGAATAGAGACTCCTTGTGTGGTACTTAGTTCCAATAATTTCTTTTTAATTGATATTCTTGCCTTAATAAAGAGGTTGGAATAGTTTAGTATACTGCGTCGTTTTCTTAACTTTGATATTAGTAGATATACGTAGTTTTTTATGACGATTGTTGATTGATGTAGATTTTGCTATGAATTTCAGTATCGATTTTAGTTTTTGTTTTACGTTTGATTTCAAATTTGATTCGGCCACTAATGCGTGCGAAGCCGGGGGCAGAAGCTAGTATTATTATAAACATGAACTGTTTAATTAGTATTCATCTGTAACATTGTTATAAACAAGATCTTCTCCTTTTGATACGTCACACTATCAACTAATATAAAACAGTATTAACAATACGATGGCTGGACCTAACCATTTATAAAGTAAACCAGCTAATGGCCACGATTTCACCCGCATCTGCTGTTATTAAGTCCCCCTTCTTGAATATACATCAAATTATACAAAAAAATACCATCCTCTTAAACCACGTTATCTATAAAAGAAATGGATCAAAATCCGAAGCGCAGTTTTGTAAATAAAAGCACATCGATACAATAATAACAACTTCGTTTTATAATAAGTAAAGAAGATAAAGATTGTGTCACCACCCCATGCCTTTCTAAGGGCACGCGGATAACATCTTTTAGATAAACAAACCTTCAAAACTAATAATTATTCTTATTCGAAGGGACATGAAACTAATTGCGATATGAATACAGTCAATTGTATTACATTCGGATGTTTACTGTATATCTATAATCACCGATGTAAAGTTGCACTTAGATAATCAATTGTTATGAATAAAGAAACCGTGTCATGCATCTGGGTACCGACACTGCAATATATTATCTACAGGCTATCCTTCCTTTTGACAGACTCTTGCGGTCCAATGTACGACCACGTTCTGCCTCGGTAACTGACCGAGTTGCTAAAGTGTATATATATATAAAGGAAAATAGTGATTCCCCGGAGGAGGCTCAACTTTCTTTCTTTCTTTCTTTCTTTAACTGTGGTGAAACTTTTATCTTTGAAACAAGAAACTCAACGCAAAGAAGCAAACAAGCTTCAAAAGACAAATGATTAAATTATTCATTTTTCTGAAACAAGAATCTGTTAGTGTTAGGACTCAGTTGATCATATTATGTATTCATCAGAGTGCTATCGTTTTAACGTTGTTAACTATTGGATAGGTTTTTGTGCGTGGTGCGGCATAAGCTTCACGATGCATGTGTTTGTCCGGACAGCACAGCTCAACGGATTGTTTGCAAATTAAAATGCAAGTGTCAACAAACGCAATGATGGATATGGTAATATTGAGTAGTGTATTGTGAGCCGACGATACGTATTACAAATAGACTACGAACGAACTTGTTTTCCTTTATAATTTATTTTATCGATGGTGCTTCATATTTTATTTAGCATCTGAATGGTGATTGCGCGTCAGTTTACGTGATTGTGATACAACAGTAAAATATCTGTTTTGTTATGGAAGCTAGCGATGATACGCTATAATAATTTATACGCAGATAATGACATGTTATTTGTGTAACACGGATAATTCGAAACTAAATAAAGTGGAGGAGACCCAAAGTAGAAATAAAATATTGGAGCAACTATATGTAAGTATAAATACGGTTCATTTGGGAGCAGAGTATGCTGTGATAAAGGTCCATGAGACGAGTGATTATTATAATATAGGCTAAATATATATTACCGCATATTTCGCGAAATATTTTCAGGTTCTAAGTATAGTACTATATACCAGTTAGATACCAGATTATGGATGTAATAGATAAGTACATAGACCTATTTTCTTTTCATATTATAAACATTAAATAGGCAGAAACATAAAGATGAAAAACATAAAATATGTCCGCGCTCAACACGCGCTTTAGTGTGTGGGGATCGAAACTAAAATCTCCTACAAGTAAGTTAGATGTACTATCGACAAATCGCAAGCCCTAAAAATCAATAGAAACATTTTATTAAGTGAACCATCATCTAAATATCCACCAAGTATCGCCTAACGACGTGTTTACAGTTTGTTAAGTAGAGACGCCGCGTCGTGTACCGTCTCGAAACTGATGAAACTACTCGTAAAGCGAAATAGGAAAACTAGATGTTACGGCAGGATAATGTAATAAGGGTGTATAATATACCGATGACATCCGTAACCGTTAGTCGGTGATAATTGGCGTGACAAACTGTCGAAGAACTTAGTCAACTGTAAATTTAATGCGAGCACATTTATAAATCCGCGAGTACTTCACAAGCTAACATGAACTTGCAGCGATACTTCAGCTCTGTTGAGTACATAATAAGTAGATAATGTGCATTAGTTACTCATATATACAGAGAGTTCCCTTTATTTTATTTATATGTAGGTATCAGTCTTATGTACATACTTATATTATATCTCAAGACCCGACATTTATTATAACATGTTCCTGTGTTAATTATGAAGATATTTAGATATTTATTAGACAAAAATAGAAATAATAACATATTTTTGTGTTTATTACATACTAGCTGTGTCCCGCGGTGTTACCCGCGGTAAAAAGGATAAAAAATAAGTCCATTTTCTATTCCATTTTCCATTGCAAAGTTTCATGAAAATCCATCCAGTAGTCTTTACGTGAAAGAACAATAAACATCCTTCCTTACATATCCAAACATTGGAGTATGGATAGAAGACCGAACAAACGTTCGCGTTGCTCAGCCAACAGTTTAAGTATTTTATTTTATAGCGCCTAATTCTTTTTTCGTCATGTCTCCTAAGATATTTATTTAAATTGCATGCTGTAAAGAGCACTTATAATCTATATTAGTTGCATAAGCTAACTAAGCTATTTAATTTGGTAAAAAATTTTACTATATACAAATAAATAGCTTTTGAAAACACCCTATTGAATTTGATAATTTTTTTGATATTATTATGGGTACAGCGCGTTTCCCTTAAAATACAAACATATCTCGCGGACTTTTTTGAAGAATAGGTAACAAACAATTCCTCCATACATTAGTTTGTTGTACCTCACATCTATAGATAAGGCAGCGTTTTCATTTATAGCTCGCGCACGTCCGAATTTTTCGGCAAATTTAATCATATCTCATTAAATAAACAGCAAACCTCAATAAATTTTGCGAAAACAGCCATCCTCTTGAACCATTCTATCTTTAAAAAAAAAACAAATAAATATCCGTTGCGTATTTCTGAAGATATAAGCTCACATAGGGACATACATACAAAAATTACGACTTTGTTTTATAAGAAGTAAAGATAAAGATGACAACAGTATGTATTTACGTAGATAATATTAACCACTTACTTACGTAAAGGCCCCCTAAATCAACCATACGTCCGAGTCGAACACCAGACTCACGTAGGGGGCGGACACGCGATAATTATGTTACTGGCGCGGCTAACATAGCTCTGTCATGTAGAGTATACTAGCTACTCTATGTGGGATAGGTAGTGGGAGGACTGGGTTAGTTAGCGGGTGGGGATAGGTAGTAGGGAGGTTATTTAACAGCTGGGATAAGGGGGGATAAATAGTAGTTAGAATGTAAATTATTTAATAATGACCAAAAAAAAAAACTAGATAATAACAATAAAGAAGACCAAAGCCATGCATTGGGTGATACTTTAATGTCCCAATATAACAAGTCTAACAAACTTGTCACTGTTGCTGGTAGCAAATGACCACAACAACCCGGTCCCTGCGGTCATGTCTCGTGAGGCTGGGGGTCTTGGCTTAATTGCCTGGGCCGCGAGGAAGACAACCTCAATAAAAAATCACCCTAATCCTAAGGTGAGGACTGCGCCGATAGGATGAATGGCTGGAGGGATTCCAGTCGACCGCACCAACTTCGATGTGACAGGCTAACATCGATGTACTGCGCCTTCTTACAGGGATGGGCGTCACCCTGTGAGTGACCGTATATATCGGCCCTAATCGTGGGAATAGAAATGAATGAATCCTACAAAAATACAACCACAAAAACAACCCAAAAAACCCTAACTCAACAAGTGTTCCATCCAGGACTTTTTACCAGACCACGCTCTGCTTCTCTAAGCGACATGACGCGTACCGACAACAACCCCCAAGTGCAGGACTCCATCGAGAACTTGGATGAAAGCAACTGCCTTTCAAATCAACAACTGCCACCACCATGGCAGCGGGTGCCTAATGCTAACAAGAGGAGGAGGACTGATGTTTCACCTACAAGTGTAGATTCGGTAACCGTTACGAACAGATTCCACTCTTTACCTCTCGACGATAACGCCAGTGACGAAAATGAAAGCTTCAAAGTAAGTAAACCTCCACCAATTGTCTTGTATGGCATTGAAGATGTCAACCAACTGACAAAACTAATAACATCCGTGTGCGATCCTACCCTATTCAAGATTAGAATAGTAAATAAGAATTTGCTACGTGTATTAGTTGATAGCCCAGACAACTACAAGAATGTTATAACTATAATAAGAGACAAAGGACTAATAGGTCACACATTTACACAGAAAGACAAAAAGCCATATCGCATAGTTATTAAGAAATTACATCACACAACACCGCACAGCGAAATAGCAAAAGCCATCGAAGCTACTGGAAATAAAGTCCAAGGAGAAATAATTAATGCCCGGTATGGTCCAGATAAAACTCCCACCTTCACATTTTTTGTAAACCTGGAACCAAGTTTCAATAACAAAGCCGTTAGAGATATTAAGTCCATTTTCCATCAACAAGTTGTAATACAAGACCCGCGCAAATCTACCACTATCGTACAATGCCAGCGCTGTCAACAATATGGTCACACAAAGAACAACTGCATGCGGCCATATAGATGCGTGAAATGTGGAGAGGGTCATAGAACGGCGGATTGCTTAAAAAAGGACCGCAACACTCCTGCCAAATGTGCTCTTTGTTCACGTGATCACCCTGCGAACTTCAAAGGTTGTCAGGTTTACAGAGAAATTTTGGCTAGGAAATCCAAACAGCCCTACCCTATTAGACATGCCAATGAGAACCTAAACAAAAAAGTATTCAC
Source organism: Orgyia antiqua (assembly GCA_916999025.1). Taxonomy (NCBI): domain Eukaryota; kingdom Metazoa; phylum Arthropoda; class Insecta; order Lepidoptera; family Erebidae; genus Orgyia; species Orgyia antiqua. The sequence continues at coordinate 262,655 of OU779863.1, read as the reverse complement.
CGAATCACAAACATACATTAATAAATCTAAAGAACCACAGAAAGCTCAACCCCGAGACAACAGATCATACTCTGATGTTACAGCAAATCGACCTTCAACGGCTTCTTCAAGTATTGAAGAAATCCTTATCAAACAATCTGAAAAAATTGACATACTTATTCAACAAATAGGCACCCTTATGAACCTATTGACATCCCTCGTCTCTAAGCTACATTCGTAGTTCAACTTCGAATTGCAACATGGAACATCAATGGATTAGCAGCAAACATCCTGGAACTTGAGGAAATTATTAAAAGTAACAAACTTGACATCGTTTTAATCTCTGAATCGCATGCCACCAAATCCAGCTGTTACCGAATAAAAGGATTTAATATTTACTTCACCCCTCACCCAGATAATGGCAAAGCCCATGCAGGCACTGCAATAGTAATTCGATCTAACATAAGGCACACATTACTAGCTAATTACTCTACTGAACATATTCAAGCTACAACAATTGGCGTCAGCGATAGGGCAGGCTCATTAACATTGTCAGCAATTTATTGTCCACCCAAGCACAGAATCACTCAACAGATGTTTGCAAACTATTTCACGCAACTTGGAAATAAATTTATAGCAGGGGGAGACTGGAACGCAAAGCACGTGTACTGGGGCTCCCGTATCACATTGCCCAGAGGTCGTTCCTTGTATGGCTGTCTAGACACACTCCATTTGACACCTATCTCATCAGGTGAACCCACTCACTGGCCATCTGATCAGAAAAAGCTGCCAGATCTTTTGGACTTTTTCGTAATAAAAGGCATTAGCGATCTATATACCTCTGTAGAGTCAAGTTTTGATGGATCTTCAGATCACACTCCTGTGGTCCTCACATTGAGCACAACAGTCATTATGGAAGAACCGGTGGAATCCTTGACAAATCGCAATACTGACTGGCAAGGGTTTCAAAACTACATAGAGGACAACTTAAAATTAAATATATCTTTAAAGACTCCAGAGGATATTGATGACGTCTGTGTTTATATAACAAACATGATTCAGGTATCGGCTTGGAGAAATACGCCTCACTTACAGGATCGACCAAAAATACCATACCAATCTACCCATATAAAACGCAAACTTCTTGAAAAGCGGAGACTCAGAAGGATTTGGCACCAAACTCGGCATCCAGTAGATAGAGCTGCTTTTAACTCTGCCTCTAAAGAGTTGAAAATACTTTTGAAAGAGTCGGCTAACTCTAAACTGAGAAATATGTTGGAAAATATGTCAGTGGTGGGAAAAGGTGATACTTCACTTTGGAAGGCAACAAAGCATGGGAAACCACAGGAACATATTCATCCCCTTAGATCCTCTTCTTCATGGGTGAGGACAGATGACGACAAGGTTGAAGTATTCGCTAATCATTTGGAAAATGTCTTCAAACCAAACTACGATGATGGTAGTGATGATGACGATGTAGAAGATGTGCTTGCTCAGGACTTTCAACTGTGCTTATCGATCAAACCCACGTCCCCAAAAGAGATTGCTAAAGTGATTCGAGAATTAGACTCCAATAAAGCACCAGGTTTTGATATAATCACCCCCAGAGTTCTGAAAAATCTACCCAAAAAACTTATTACTTTGCTGACATCTTACTTTAATGCCATACTCAGACTATCATACTTTCCCAAACTCTGGAAAATATCTCAAATAATGATGATTCTCAAACCTGGAAAACCTCCTCACGAACCCTCGTCGTATCGTCCAATCAGTCTGACTCCAGTTTTGTCCAAACTATGGGAGAAAATCTTTGTGGTTCGACTTAAGGAACACATGGACCAATGCGATGTCGTTCCTGAGCATCAGTTTGGGTTTCGCATGCAACACTCCACAGTAGAGCAGATGCACCGCGTGCACCGAGAAATCAGACGCTGCTTTGAAAAGAAACTATATTGCTCAGCAGCGTTTCTTGACGTGCACCAGGCCTTCGACAGAGTCTGGCACAAGGGCCTTCTATATAAAGTAAAAAATAAACTACCCCATTCCTTATATGGCATTATAAAGTCTTACCTGGAGGATAGATTTTTCCAAGTAAAACAACGAGATGCAAGATCCACTTTACGCAAAATTGATGCTGGTGTGCCTCAAGGATCAGTGTTGGGGCCTGTGCTGTATAACATATTCACATCAGACTTGCCTGCGTCTCAAGACGTGATTACAGCTACCTACGCAGATGACATAGCCTATCTGGCCAGTGATGAATCTCCTGACATAGCTAGCCATAGACTCCAACTCCAACTGAACCAAACAAATATATGGCTGAGGAAATGGCGCATTCGAGCTAGCGCTCAAAAGTCTCATCACATCACTTTCACTCTACGACGCCAAAACTGTCCCTCAGTTACACTGGGTGATGATCAACTTACTGATACAGATACTGTTAAGTATCTAGGTTTCCACATAGACAGAAGGCTTACCTGGGGTAAACATATCCAAAAGAAAAGAGACGAAATAAACATAAAATTTAGAAATATGTATTGGCTCGTGGGCAGAAACTCCGTTTTGTCTACTGACAACAAACTACTGATATACAACGCTGTATTGAAACCTATATGGACCTACGGAATACCTCTGTGGGGTTCTGCCAGCAAAAGTAATATAACTCGCTTACAACGTGTACAAAATAACATTCTGCGCTGCATAACAAATGCTCCTTGGTTCTCTAAAACTGATGAGATACATAAACATCTAAATGTACCAACAGTCCAAGCTGAAATAGACAGATTCAAGAGTAAATACGTAAAACGTCTATTAGTTCATCCAAATAGCCTTGCAACTGAACTTTTAAACTCTACACAAGATAAAAGACTGAAAAGGAAAGATGTACTATAAGAGGTAGAGGAGGCAATGGCCTTCTCGCCTTAAACTAATATAATTATCACTAAACAGATCCGCTTATAGTCTTGCGACTGATTGCAGATAACTTAAAAAAAAAAAAAAAAAAAAAAACAAAAAAAAAAACTTACGTAAACCTAAACCGTACTTGTAGCTTTAGGTGCCACCTCATTTCCTCGCATGAATGTTATAAAATCCGCAAGGACCATATATGATAGTTAAATAACTATTTCTGTGTAAATAATATTATGAAAGTCTGTGTATAGTTGCTCTATTAATAGTTGAAAACACCTGTTTCAGTTATGTTATAAATTAATGGTGTAAAAGTTAGGTTAAAAGATTTCACAAAAGATTGTAATTTTTTAATATTGTATACCAAAGGTAAAACGGGAGCCCATTGCTGAGACTCCGCTGTCCTTGCATTGAATTAAGTTTAACTTGATGATATCATGGTACGGCGCGGGGCGTGACTATGACGGGTGATGACTCTATGATATTATAGTGATGAACATTAAAATATATTATTATTACGCTAAATGATACTTATTAGTAGGAAACTCTTTGCGAGAATCCAACAAGTACTACAGTTATAATAGGAGGAGATGCGTGCGGACTAAAGGTTAATAAATAAACAACTGTACATATAGAAGGTACCTTCTAAGTATTAGTAATAAAAACCTTTTTTAAATTACTCAACACTAAACGAAAGAAAAATAAAAATGTCACTAAAATTTTAATGACAGATTTGTTTAATATATTTAAGTTATTCTTTATTCTGTGATTTAAGGGCCTACATCAATATTATCGTCGACATGTACATATTAACACAGCTAGTAGGTATAGAAAATGAAGAATTAGGGATATTTTTTTTGTTTACTCAAAATCTACTAAATATATTTTAATTCTGATTTACGTGTTTCTATATATAATAGTTACTTATGTTTTTAAAGTTATTTCATTAGTTAATACGCGATAATAGACCGACAAATGAAAAAATAAAAAATTAGAGAGGTTGTTTCGCTAAGATTTTCTATCGATAAAACTTGTTTCAATCGCGTTTCTGAGTTTATGCGATACTAGATCATCTGTTGAAAAAACATATACTTAAAAATTAGAGCTCTAGCCATTCAATCTAAAGAAACAATGAAAACTTCGTACGTAGAAAAATGCACGAAGCTATTTTGGTATCCTCTTAAGCATAGACATACAAGACAGTGCGTCTACGTCTAAATCAATGACCCAGCTTGAGGACAAAAAAATATTTATGTGTGTGTGAAGTACAACGTGAAGTTGCCCGGTTGCCAGGGGCAACATTATTGACGTCCGTCAAAACACAATTGTCATTAAATTCATAAATTGTTTTTATGTGAAAATGAATTATTTGAGTTCAAAATACTTGTGAAATCCTATGTTGTGGCATTTTTTTATTATTCTGATACACTAGAACACCCAAAGATTGCGCATTTCGTCATTTTTGTTTTTTTGTTCGTGGCGGCGTTCACACTACAAACTGACAATGGTGTCAATTAAATATGGTGTATTAAAACAGATCTTGATTTTATATGCCATACTTGTATCAGATTGTTCAAAAGTGACGTTTGCAGATTGCAAAAATTAGGCAAAAATTACTGTCATCACGGTATGTCACTTATAGTAGAGTTCCATATCATTTTAGACCATGAAATCAAGTTAGCCCAGGGCCCCAGGCAAACTTGACTTGTCCTCAATTTTAAACGCCAACCCACCTTCTGGTACATCTGTGTATTTAAGTATATATCGGAGAAAAGGTATCGTAGACATCACCTGTAATTATTGCCAGGGTAGTCTCCAATCCAAACACCCTGTAATACTGAATAAGCTAACTACGTTAACTACAACATTCTATTAGCTACGATGAGATTGATCCGTGGCTTACGACACGTGTAGCTGGTTTGGAAGGATCCTTTTATGAAATTTCAACGGGTCACCATTCAGTCTCACCAACTACAGTAAATAAACGAATTACTCACCATTTACACCATTTAAGGACCCACATCACAATCTTGGAACCTAAGTTAAAACTAAAAATCCTTAAGTAAACTATTTTAATCAAGTCTCCTACGACACGGCCATTCTGCGAATAAACACGTCCCCGTGTGTAAATCTGCAGTAGAACTAAGTTTTTTCGCTCGGCTAATTCTGACCCAATATAAAGTCGCAAAATAAAGAAATCCACAACTAAGATTTTTCCATACACTCGGTCAGTTACAACAATTTCCACAATAATTCAACATTCACGCGGTCAGTTACATTAATTCCGCATTATCGTTACGTTGCACTTTCTCACAAATACACACTCAGCAATTACACTTTGGAGGATATTCTAATTGTTTAAGTTATAGAACTGGGCAGCGTAACGACCCGTATAATACTGACTGCTCTAGTTGTCAGGTTTTTCGTATTTAAGCTAACGAACAATGAGTTGTGTGGGCTTAGTATCGACTTATCGAGTCAATACAATCGCATTCAAATCGATGAGTTCAAATGATCAACACATTAAAATTGTATTTCGATAAAGACAACCACTCGGCTGTAATTTGATAACTAATTATTTAGGGTTTAGCTAATAATTCGCAAATTACCTAGAAAATGATTTTTAGCTACATTAGTAAACGCATTAGAAAAAAAAAAAATTTTTTTTTTCTTTTTTTTTTTCTTTTCTTTTTGTTTTCTTTTTCTTTCTTTTCTTTGTTTCTCTTTGACTTTATTGTCACACGGCCATTCTGCAAAGGCACGCGTCCTCGTGTGTTCCCTATCTACTTGAAACTAATAGAACCTGGCCTATCCTGCTGATCTAGACGGATTCAACAGTAAAGGAATGATTTTTTATTTAGTTTAAATACTAATGATTAAACTATCAGTAAATAAAAAATTGAATTTTGAATTTTCGTACTGGCATACGAATAAACACTGTTACTCTGCCTTCTACTTGTAGCCCAAGTAGAAGTTAAGCCTACATAACTATTTTAGCCGTTGCTACCAAACACCTACATCGTGAATAGTAACCGTTGGTTGGTGTACAGTATCGTGGTACATTTCACAACAACGTATAAACTTACGGTGCCATGACAAATTATTGTTAATTTTATTAAGAGAGAACGACTATTCACACACGTAATAGTAAATACTTTGACTATAAGATTCGGTGGTGGTACACTCGTCACCGTAGCCGAAATTAAATTCGCTCGTAACGTCACGGCGCATTCCACATGAGCATGACAATATCATCTTAACTAGGGAGGATAGGTACCTAAATGAAAGGTCGATGTTGCAGTAAGCAAGGGCCCTAAAGGATACTGGTATAGGTCGATGCTGTGCCATGGGCGGTCCTGTTCGCCGTCGTACACAGGGGATAATTATAGGTTATAAGTGGCTTATAGATAAAGCATCTTATTTTTATTATCATAATTTTTTTTTTGTGCTAATAGCATCTTAATTAGGAAGGATAGGTAAATGAATGGTCGATGTTGCCGTAGGCAAGGGCTCTAAGGGATACTGGTATAGGTTGATGCTGTGCCATAGGCGGTCCTGTTCGCCGTCGTACACAGAGGACCATTATTCTTTCGGGATAGGTTATAAGTGGCTTATTGGACGGCTCCACACGCCAATAGCATCTTTTATTGTTTTAATTTGGCTTATTGGAAGGCTCCACGCCCCAACAGCATATTTTATTGTTTTAATTTGGCTTATTGGAAGGCTCCACGCCCCAACAGCATCTTTTATTGTTTTAATTTGGCTTATTGGAAGGCTCCACGCCCCAAAAGCATTTGCTATTTGTTGGATGGATAGGATTTTGTCTGGCTAACAACGCTCCACGCGCAACTAGCAATTTTTTTTTTTTTTTTTTTTTTTAATAATTGCTTAACTGGTAGCTACACCAGGAATACGAAAACCGTTAATGTTATTAATAGTTTATTGAACGTCTCTATACGCCAAGAACGCTCGCAATTATGCATTGGAATAAAAAGAAAAGTAGATAAATGGAATGTAGATCTGTTATAATCTCGCTACAACAACAGATTCTTGTTTAAATAATTAAGTCCAACGATGAAGGCTCGAAGATGATCCTCAGTTACCCGAATAATTTGTTAATTATTGTGTGTGCGCGAGAACAATACTTAAATTATTTTATTTAGAATTCTCTCCAAAATTATGACAGGTACAAAAATTAGCAAAGTTAAAATGAACATGTAATTAACAGAAACAGCAGTAAACTTTATCAACAATTATTATTGCATAGGCATTAAAGGCATTTTTAAATTAAATATTGAAATTTGGTTAATCTTAAACCTATCATACTGGACATCTCTATGAAGATTTCAGAAACGTGTTATAGGTAAGCCACAATGAAGCATGTGGTTAATGTTATTAATAATTTACAATACGTCTGTGCATTATCAAGAACATATTTGTAAGTACATAGATGTTTTAAAAAGATTTCAAGAACTGATTGTAAGTAAGCCACAATAAAGTGTGTCGTTAATGTTATTAATGGCTCATTAGACGTCTCACACGTCAGTGAACTAAAGATTTCAGAAACGTATTGTACATCACAGAAAGTGATGTTCATATTATTAATGGTTACTAGACGTCTTCATACGTCAGTAAGTTAAAGATTTCAAAAACTTATTATACACCACAAAAAGTGATGTTAATAATTATTAATGGTTGCTAGACGTCTCCATACGTCAATGGCACCGTCAGGTTCGTATTTGTAGCTAGATATTTCAGAAAGGATTTTAACCGCATATTATAGGTACACTACAATAAGTTGCGTTGGCAATATTATTAACGACTTACAGGACGTCTGCATACGTCAATAGCACAGTCGAGATCATAATAGTAAATAGATTTTTCGAAACAGTATTTCTGAAACGACTGGCACGTATATAGATTTCCTAAACTTTCTTTCGCTGTCTAAGGATTTAAAATTTTAAACGAATATTTCGTCAAACTCTTTTTATCACAACTCTATCTTCTACATGTAACTACATGTTGGTCTAATCTTGAGTATTTAGTTAACCATGATTTAGATTTTCTCACTACCTCTCATCAAGGTGAAAGTTTCTTGCGATATTATTTGCCAGTCACAAATAACAAAGTTTAATAACGCGTTAGAATATGTAATAACACATTATTACACGGCGGAGATTAAATCTTTATTTTTCTTTATAACTTTTTTTCACGAACACTTTGAAACGAAGTGTTGAATGTTGATAAGCCACACTATATTTCTGTTCGCAATCAAGTAAAACAATTTCACAATTATTTATTGATTGATACACGAGATAAATTAAGCAAATGAACACTGTAGATTTATAAAATTACTAATAAATCATTGTCATTTAATTTTTGTTACGTAGTTATTGTTATAGGGTAATTAACTAATTACCTATGACTTGTTATTATCAGTCTTTGCTTGTTAATATAATCAAAGTAATTTTTTACCAAAAAGAAACTTTGCGAAATCTTTAAATTTTTACTAAAACGCCGGTTACGTTTAATTTTACTGTTCTAGTTTTTTTTTTTTTTCAAAACAAAATCGAATAACGACTATTCGATCCCACTTCTGATATCGGAGAAAAGGTATCGTAGACATCACCTGTAATTATTGCCAGGGTAGTCTCCAATCCAAACACCCTGTAATACTGAATAAGCTAACTACGTTAACTACAACATTCTATTAGCTACGATGAGATTGATCCGTGGCTTACGACACGTGTAGCTGGTTTGGAAGGATCCTTTTATGAAATTTCAACGGGTCACCATTCAGTCTCACCAACTACAGTAAATAAACGAATTACTCACCATTTACACCATTTAAGGACCCACATCACAATCTTGGAACCTAAGTTAAAACTAAAAATCCTTAAGTAAACTATTTTAATCAAGTCTCCTACGACATATACAATCGTTCATTTATATAAATATTAAAAAATGTTGTTACAAAACATGTTGCACCATAAACATTATATCATGGGCATTCTGAACCACGACAGGTGAGTCTCTTTATTTTTGAACTATTTGTAGCAGTAAGGCTGTTAGTTTGTAGTACGCCCTATATTCTAGTGATTCTAGTGTAGTAGAGCCATGTCCTACACTACCTACATCACAAATCCGTGATTATTATGTTATCGAGGTGAACACAAATTATGTCTTTCCATGAATGCTTGACAAGTAGACTTTTTGTATTATTTTGGGATGATTTACACAATATATTGTTGGTCTCGAGTTAACCCTTTGCTGATAACTTATTACATTTTGTTTTGTTTCAATACATGGAACACCTTAGCTAAATAAATTTTTATGGACACTTCACACAACGTCTTCTGGTCCCAAGCAAAGCTTATATGCTTGTGTTATGGGTACCAGAATACGGATAGACTACAAAAAAATACTTTTCAGCAATAGTACAAATATGTTGTGTGTTCATTAGACAAATATTTGTACTGAGTGAAGATCGAAGTCACCACCTCACCTCGGTACAAATTATTTGCGTGAGAAACAGTACTTATATGGTGCGTCTGGGTTCTTTCCACGTTCTTTCTGTTTACTATAAGTATAGGTATGGGCACGAATCTTGAGTGCTGGTCTTTACCTGCGCAGAAGTGAATTATGGGGTCTATTTGGAGGTAGGAGGTGAAGCGCGGGAGCGGTTGAATCAAATTATCGTATGTGATTGGCCTGCTGCGCGTCGCGTCATATTTGCCACTCGTGATTCGTTCTCTGTGCTAGATGCACTTTCCTTACGACTACGAGTACACTTCAAGACAATTATATTGATACATACAAATGTATTATGTAAAAAAAAATTCAGAATATAATTATATTAAAGTAAATCATCTCCATTTTTTTGCAATGAAGTATACGAGGCGCAAAGCGATCCCCACTCTACCACCGAGCGCTCAAGATTCGTGCCGAGAACTATACATGTCATTACAAATATCACAAGTATAACACTTAATTTGTGTCTAAATGACAATATGTGAAAGACCATTATAAAAACATCGCACTAATGATTGTCCCGCGCGGGAATCGAACCCGAGACCTCATGAACAGCATTAGGAACTATTAGGAATTATTTAAACTTATTTATTACACATTTATTTTTATATAATGTAATGTGTAGTGACGGACTGGATAAACGATTGATAGATTTTATTAACTAATTTTATTTATTTTCGACATATTTTAGTGTTTAAGAAACTAAATTAGAGTGGAAAAAATGATCACCACGAGCGGAGTATATTCACATTAGCTAACATGGGATGTTTTCTGTTATTTAAGTAGCTAATATGAAATGTGTGACACATGACATACATAGCTGATTCAAATATATTCAATACATTGTGAATGAGAGAGTAACAAACATGAATATATCTCCATCCTTATAAACTATCCAATAATACAACTTGTATCAGCTTCCGGTCTACGGTTTCTTCCTATGTGTATAAATTGTACGTAACAGAATATCTCAATGTGATTTTTAAAATTTCAACATAAATAAAAATTATTATTTAATCTTACAAAATGTTATTATTGCGTGGTTTGGTGCTAAACATTGAAGAGGGGTTCGACGGTTATTTTGTATCATTTTTGTATTAAATTTGTTTTTTAAACCCCTAGATCATATCTGGTCAGAGAGTTTCCAGTAATAACGCAAGTAAAACTATGAGCTATACAGCTAGTAATATAAAAAAATTATTTTGTCATTTATGTTTTTACGATTTATCTATCAGTTAAAGTATATACCTATTTTTATATCTTTGTGCCGTTTTCTTATACGACATAATAGAACTAGGTGTATATATAGAGTAGAGCCGTATGTTGATATCAGTATAATATATTGATCTCCTTGTTAAGAAGATGTCAGTAAGTACACAAGCTTATACTTGATCCGTATACTATTGTTTGATATCCAGGGGGCGGCTGGCGTACTCACGGTATCATAATATTTAAATTCGTATATTATCGTTATCTATGTTTTCCTTCTACTTGTATATGGTTCTGTACAAAAACGTTAATCCTCAATAATTGTATTATCACCAACGTGCAGCGGTTGAAAGTATTGAGTTAAAATTCATACACCATCAATTGTATGTAATCAATATTCTGTACACAATAAGCTTATTTTCGTGTATTTTATATGTGTGTGTGTGCAGCTGAATATGTCATTTCGTCTAAATATAAAATTAATTTTGTCGGATAGTGAGTATCACTTTGAAGCTGTTAATTAGAAGCTACTAAAGTTCTAGTGCTTGTTAGTAATGTACGGACGGAGTGATATGTAGTATATAATACAGATGAACTACATATTGTACATGAGTAATCAATGGTCACTACATGGGAGTTATACTCAAATACTCAAATACTCATAACACTGTGAGACAGTTAGTTAGTGGCTCAAACAAGAGCCGTGTCTATCAAACAATTTATGTATAAATGGTATGATCACTAGTACCTGTGTGTTGGGTATGACTTAGACCTATGTCACGTGTCACGTCTATTAGTCCATACTAACATTGGTCAATAAGCGAAAATATTCTAGCGCGACCAAGCTGAACTCTGAATGTATCTGGATCGTAGAGAATAGAAAGCTTTTGATTAAAACTGTTGTAGTCAGTATTAGCCGATGTATTATCTCATTAAATAAGTTATGGATTTATAGTATAATTATTATCATTTTTTCGTAGATAATAATAAATATAGAGATTTTTAGTATGTCGGTACTATTATTATTTGTTGCTTAATAATAGAGATTATGTATGAGATTATATATTATTATAATTAATGCAATTATCGCCAGCAAATTGTCTGTGATGAGATACAAGGTTTTAATAAATATTCGTGCAAATGCGAGTCCGGTATTGTAGTAAATGTTTGAAAGCGGCGCGTGTCGCTCAGCACATTGCACAGCGAGTGACATATAATATATTATGTACATAAGTGTAAAACTTAAAAACACGCTTAAAATAAGAACAAAATAAAAATTCCCTGAAAATTCAAGTCGCAACTCTCAATATTCAAAAATCCTCTCAAATCTGTGCTAATCATATCTTCAAAACAACGTCAATAAGTATATTTTACTTCACTGGATGAGTAAAGTGAGTATATTGTATAACAAAGGTAGTTTAATATATTGTGCATAACACAGTTTTAATATCTCGTCTCTCGTTTAAAAATAAGCATGATCTCCTCTTTGATATCACTATATTAGTTATTATGTATTAATATTGTTTGTGTAGCAATAACGTTGCAACCTTTGTTGTGTCTACTTGTGAAGTACAAAGGCATACACCCTTATTGTTATTGCAAGTCTCTATTGCCCTTTTCTGTGATGTCTAGATCGTGTTCGAAATATGACTAACTGGTCAAATTACTAAACCGCTATCTGAGCGTGTTTCACCTTCAGCAGCCTGTAATATCAAATGTTATCTAGACAGTTGACTTATTCATACAATGTGTTCTTCTTATCGCTATGCAAGAAATATCTTATCTAATATATAAAATTCACGTGTCACAGTGTTAGTTACCGTACTCCTCCGAAACGGCTAGACCGATTTTTATGAAATTTTACATGCATATTCAGTAGGTCTGAGAATCGGCTAACCTTTTTTTTTTTGTATGGTAAAACGACGTTTGCTGGGACAGCTAGTATCTAAATAAAATTACATTAACGTAGAACACTAGAAATATTGCCTTTAATATTTATTGCTGTGTTCAATAAATATACATGTTATAATTGTTTCAATGATAAAATTTAGGTTACAAATTTAGTAAAGGTTCATGATGTAGGCTGTCTTTTGTTTGAAGACAATATTTATGACCCATTTTTTTTTAAATTTAGTAGTCAAAGAACACTCAATATAAGAGTCAGCCCCGCACTTGATTGGGCACCGAGTGGACGAAGTAGTTCCGTGTGTCTTCATATTTAACATTGCAAGAGACTGTTTAATAACTAGTGTATGAATAGACGTGGTGTTTTACAACGCGAACAAGAAGCGATCTTTGTATCACATTTGTGACGTCTCTATGTATTTCACGAAAGTTTTAAAATATAAATGTGTATTTATTTTATGAACCAAGGAAAATGTTAAATGCTGCCTTTGTCGATGGAGCATCTTTCAAGTTTACCCACATTAGAATTTTTATTGGAGCCCGTAATACGGAATGACTACAGATAATTTTAAAAAAATATTTCTGTAAGAATAATGATCCCAACGTAGTAATAATAATAATAAACCCCTCTGGGCTAGTCGTTACCTCACCATAAGACTAACGCAAAACCTGGAGGCAGATTATAGGCTTTCAAAAATATTGTGGTATAAACAAAAAATGTGTCACAGGACCTAGGGAAAACCTACAGACCGCAGGGCAGCTTTTGGCGAGCTGAATGTGAGTGACGACACTGCGGTCTCGACTGCCCCTGAGAGTCGGTCGTGGCCTCGCCTTCAGCTTGCCTTTGTTGGCTTGCCGAACTGGAAACCGAGAGTGCCTGGACTCTCGCCTCTGTCTTGCCTTCACCGGCCGGACAGAGTGGGGTCGCAAGAGCTATTTGCTCGGGGGTGGAAGTGTCAATTTCAAGGGCGTAATTACGGGGAAACCCGCTCCGGGTCTTGACCCGCGAATGTGAAACCGGTGCCGCACCGCTCTACACCCCAAGCCGCTCACACCGGTGTTGCTCCCTGCTGCCTTGTCTGGCGGCTGTGTGGGGCCCACCTAGTGAGTCGGCGAGTCACCTTCTGCCACGGTTCAATCTTAATAGAAGTATTGAAGGCAGGCGTCCGTATTTTAGTCAATAGTTTTTAAATGTCCACTAAACACCCAACTCAATAGACCTGCTCGTTTTTCGTATAATCATTTGCAATAGATTTACTCGTACCACTGGCATTCCATGACTGTACTTCTATAGTGCAGGTGTGGAATGTCCCTGGTAGGTGTCCCATCTCATTATTAAATTCATTAAAATTCTCAAAGGGCCTCTACGTGTTGGACCCATGTCCCCACGCAAGCCAAATAAAGGACCGGGTATTTCCCAAAAAAAAATGGAAATAGCCCGTGAATTGCAAACAGAGAAACATAATAATAATAATCTCCATTCTATAAAAAGCTGCCATACTCAACACTTGCAGAATAGTTAGAAAATTTATGGAAATAGACGAAAATTACATCATAACACACAATCACACAAACACTTAGCTTACACACTACACACTGCATTTACTTAGTTTCGGCCCGTAAATGTGGTTTGACCAGCCAAGAGCTGAGAAAAACAATCTGTTTTCTAAATAATAATAATCTTTATTTCAGACACATGATCCATGTTATTATGTTCCCATAGTTAATATAATAAAATTAGAATAATAATAAATGTGTGGCGTGTTGACACTGCACCGCGTTATACAATCATTGTTGAATATATTAAACATTGTATCTTAATAAAATGTTTGTTTCCAGTGACGCATTATCTTTTTTATGCAAATCAACTTTGTAAGCAATAATTAGTACTTGGAAACATACGTCTACCAGGAATTTAAAACAATATGAAACATAATACAACTTTTAAATTAATTATTAACGATAGCAAAACTGTAGTTAATACGTGGTCTCTAGTCTTAGATAGATTAATACAAAGTTATGTTAATTCTAATGAAAAATGTACGCGAGATAATGATGTTAGAACTAAGTACCTGCAATAATTAGGTAAAAATAGTTGAACAACTTGGTCGCGTTGTTACTGTTGAGCGTGAGGTGAGTTTACTTGTCTACTGTTACTCACAGTTTCACTAGTTTTAATGAACGTCTATTTTACATACAATATTGTAATTGTTACATTACATTGTGCTATCAAATAATATACATCGTTGTCTGGATTTGTTCGTTACATTGTTGAGCTTTGAGTACGACCAACAAGTGAATGAATGAATGTAAAATATGAAGTAAATCAAGGATGCGAATTTCAAATGTTTCTTATATTTTCACTCGGTCCAATAATATCTACATCATAATGAATAATATTACGTGTTGTTATTCTTTATTATACTTATAGTAAATATAGAACACACGTTTGGGCGACTGTAGTGAATTGACGAAATAATAATTTTCACAATTCTCCCGTGAGTTCAATTGAAATTTCAAACAAAGTTCCATTCGCAATATGCAATGTTAGATTTGTGCTTGTGAGCTAGCTATGAGAATTCATTAAAGGGCTGTCATATGTAGTATTCTTCCTGTAATAACATACGCATACTGTAATAAAACCTTTGGGTTAGGCCCATAGCACACGGCGTATTTTAAACGCGCAGACGACGCGCGTATACGTGGTTTAAACGAGATTTGATGGCAACCTTGTAACCTAAGCACACAGGGCGATTGTAAAACGCGCCTCTACTGCGCGTATACGCGCAGGTACAGCTGTACAGACGCGCTGTAGTCACTCGTAGTTTTTGCGTTTCGATCCTCAGATCGAGTCTCTACTCAGAGGCGCGGGCGCAGTGGTGGCGTGAGCATCCCAGCCCCCCTCTGCCCGTACCCCGCTCCTTTGTACGCACGTTTGTATCGCTTCAAATGCGCGTATACGCGCTTCATGCGCGCGTTTCTATTATCAACGCAAACGCAACAATCAGCGTTTACGGCGCCGAAGAAGCGCGTTCCTAAAACGCGCGTCGTCTGCTCGCTTAAAATACGCCGTCTGCTATGGGCCTTAGAACTTCACAGTGAATTAACTACATGACAGCTATCAGGCGAATGCTACATTCGACAATTAATTGATTTGTACAATCAATTGGGGGTCGTACAGTCAGTCTGGGGGTTGATTCGATACTTGTGTACTATGTACAACACTAAGATACAGACTAATCAAGAATACTTCCCAAACCTACCGAGCATACAAATGCATCAAATAACACAAATCACAGACCTCCCATTCGTAATCGCTCTTCGAAGAGCGGAGGATAGAGAGAAGTGGTGGGAGCTGTCAAGTCATCAATAATAATTAGACACGACCTTCAGTAAATGAAGAGTGTGACCAGAAATAGAAGAAGAACCGAGCATCTATCAAGGTATCAAAATAAACGAAATGAACAGATGAAGTCAGCTCATTGGTATTTATAAGATACTTGTTGATTATATTTGTTGTACGAAATAAAATAAAACTTGGTGACATTTAAACAGAAGCGCAATCTAAAATGTTTCTATCCGGCATAATATGTATAACTTTATTAAATAACGTAGGGTTAGGACGGCCATGTTCGTTGAACAACTAACGGCCGATAAAGTAGTGAGGTTGCACACTGAACACCGGCGATCAACCTTTAACTAAATAATTTCCTTAGTTCGAAAACTAGAAAACACGCTTGAAAATCCTGAATATATTTTTAAATAATTGCATTGTCATCGGTCCTTGATATGTGTGCAAAATTTCAATTCAATCGGACTATTGCAAGGTGCTGAAAATTGCGTTCAAAGATTCCGTTACATAGATTAATACATTGATAGATACATACCGAACATATAAAAGCGTGTTAATAAAATGCTGGCACCGGTAGAGGCAGTTGCACAAATTAAGTTTCCTTACCTACTGGCTGCTTGTCCGTGTTGGCTCCACAGTTTCACCGATCAAATGTAACCAAACCTTTATTTTCACTTCCTCACAGTTTATTCTATTGGTTTATGAATTATTAAACTAAATTGAACTATATTAGATTTTTAATTTTGTAATAAGGAATTGTGAAATTTATTTAATGAATCTTTAACTTTCGTTTCAATGTTCGCGTCATAACTCGATATTATTTAGGCAGCATATTTACAGATCAGTAGGTAGTGTTTATTATCAAGCAACAGGTAACACGACGCTAACATTCATTAAACAGTAGATAAAGGTGCTTATTCTAAAGCGCTCTAACAACTCAATAATTATAATTATAGGACAAGAATGAGCACTTACTTTTCATGATGATGAATGCACAAACAAACAAGAAGCAATACAATGTATGTGATACTATAATGAATGAGTACCGGACACACGTCAGTCTGTCCTGTGGTACTTGTATAAACTGAAAGAATTGTTCCCGACAAATAATTGTATTATAATAAAGTAAGTACGAGTATAAAAGCGATGTTGTAATTCCCGTGTCGAAAGTTTCAGGTGGGCGAGTGGATACGAGGCATGGCCGTCGGTTATTGTTACTCGCCGCGAGATATTCACTAATAAAATGAACTTAGATACTTACTGTATTATTTACAAGATTTTGTGTTTAGATAAACCTGTCTCGTCTAGCTCCAAATGTCATTAAACAACTACATATATAATTATGTTCATAGAAACAAATAAACCTTGAGCACATTATAAACATTTTAATTAAATTAATTAATTTAATTAATTAATAAATTTTTTTAATTAATTTTACAAAGATACAACCTACTCCCTGCAACATGAAACACCCCGTCCATATCAAAAATAGTGGTTGACCTATTCATAGATCTACTCGATACGCGCACAACATTTTAAATAAAACATCTGTGCAGAATAACAGACAAAGTTCACGAAAAAAGTCCTCTCAATGTAGGTATACTGGTAGCCGCGGTCTACTTCACTTGTGACGCGTTAGGGAGACGGACGGACGGTGTAAGAGGGATTTTTTTTATACCACTAGCGTGGCAAACAAGCTTACGGCCTGCCTGATGGTAAGCAGTTACCGTAGCCTATGGACGCTTGCAACACCAGAGGTGTCACTCGCGCGTCGCCGACCCTGCAGAAAACTTTTAATCCCTTTTTTGAAGAGCCCCATGCCCATGTAATCCAATGGAAAATCTTCCGCAGGTAGTTCATTCCACAACCTCATTGTACGTGGGATAAAATTTCTATAAAACCGTCCGGTACGGGATGGTAATGGTTCCAAGGTGTGCGAATGAACTCGCTGCCGATGCCGAGAGGTGCAGTGTTAAAAAGTAGCCGTTGGCACCATTTCAAAAAACTCTTCAGAACACAGCCCATTATACAGGAGGTAGAACACACACAAAGAGGCGAAGTCTCTCCTCTAACTTAAGGACTCAATACAGCCTGTAATCACAGGATCGTCGACAATCCTCACAGCGCGTCTTTGGATCGAGTCAAAAGGCCCAAGTTGGTACTGAGGAGCGCCCGCCCAAAGATGGCAGCAGTACTCCATGTGCGGCCGGACTTGAGCCTTGTACAGGGTGAGTCTTTGCCATGAAAAGAAGTACCGCTTAGCCTTGTTGAGCACACTGAGCTTTTTAGAGGCCAACTTAGCCTTGTCTTCTAGATGATAGCGAAATTGGACGTCACTGGAGATCCTAATGATCCTAAAGATCCCTATGTCATTCGAGATGGTCAGGGCTGTGTTTTCGAATTTTGGCGCTACAGCAGATGGGGCTTTCTTAGTGGTGAACGCGCAAACTTCTATCTTAGTAGGGTTAAATTGGACTATGTTTAGTCGTCCCCAATCGGATATTCTAGCTAGAATAGTCTCGATTTCTGACACAAGTTTGTTTCGACTTTCCTCAACATCGGAACGAGGGATATTTGCACGGCCAGTGTAGTATGTGTCCCCGGTAGTGTCATCCGTATAACATATTTCATATTTCTTATGGCTTCTGTTAACCCCTTTTTCACCATCTTAAGTTTCCACCCTTTGTTGGTCTTTTTCATCCTTTATTGTTATCTAACGATCAAGTTCCTAGATCTGTTACTTTGTGTTGTACATCAATGAGTGATATAGTAACAGTGAGACAGTCTCCTGGCTAACATTACTTATGACTGTGTTTATTCATTTCAATAATGTTTATTTATTTAACTATGTTCATAATTATGTTGTAAGTTACATCATGGTCATATTATTAGCTTTGTACTCTAATTTATATTTTTTCAGTTCGGAGTCATTTTATTTTCTATTAATTTTAAGTTACTTTCTTCTCCATATAGTGTTTGTATTTTTAAATAGTTTGTGTTTTTCAATTTTTCCATGAGAAGTAAGCAGTCCAGGTTCTCAGAAGGTATGTACCGTGGGAGGGTGACGCGTACGTAGAACCTGGTTCCTTTATATATTGGAGGCTTTTTACAAATGACCTTTGTGCGAGTCGTATGCTTTTATAAGTACCTTTTATAAATCTTCTTTTGTTATTGTATATCAAAAGATGTTGGAACAAAGCGTGTTTACAACAACATAAATGTTACCAACTTGTACAATAAAGTTTATTTTCGTTAGCAAAACAATTATATTTCAAAACATATTTTTCTTGAGTCGGTCGCAGGTTGATCTGTAGTCAAATTCTCACAGCGAACAGTGTTAGGTCAAATAAGAAGTACTCTCTGGTTTGTTAGGCTCGAGTGTATAATCGCAGTATCTAGTAGGTGTCTAATAATACTGGTAGGTACGCACCACAAGACACACAATGTTATTTTATATTCTTACTTAAATGTTAGATTTTTCTCTTGTTCATACATTTATGAGATGTGGAGAATATGGTGACCGTCAGAAGAGGGCTATTTTTAGGGTTCTTAGTGTCTCTGTATATTAGTTGGTTACTAAATATAATATGTACAACGTTAGGTTTACTTTTATCCCTGAGTGATATTCATAGAGAAACACACCGATAGTGGTCTGGTATTTAAAACACACCGATAGTGGTCCGGTATTGAAACACACCGATAGTGGTCCGGTATTGAAACACACCGATAGTGGTCCGGTATTGAAACACACCGATAGTGGTCCGGTATTGAAACACACCGATAGTGGTCCGGTATTGAAACACACCGATAGTGGTCCGGTATTGAAACACACCGATAGTGGTCCGGTATTGAAACACACCGATAGTGGTCCGGTATTGAAACACACCGATAGTGGTCCGGTATTGAAACACACCGATAGTGGTCCGGTATTGAAACACACCGATAGTGGTCCGGTATTGAAACACACCGATAGTGGTCCGGTATTGAAACACACCGATAGTGGTCCGGTATTGAAACACACCGATAGTGGTCCGGTATTGAAACACACCGATAGTGGTCCGGTATTGAAACACACCGATAGTGGTGCGGTATTTAAACACACCGATAGTGGTCCGGTATTGAAACACACCGATAGTGGTCCGGTATTGAAACACACCGATAGTGGTCCGGTATTGAAACACACCGATAGTGGTCCGGTATTGAAACACACCGATAGTGGTCCGGTATTGAAACACACCGATAGTGGTCCGGTATTGAAACACACCGATAGTGGTCCGGTATTGAAACACACCGATAGTGGTGCGGTATTGAAACACACCGATAGTGGTCCGGTATTGAAACACACCGATAGTGGTGCGGTATTGAAACACACCGATAGTGGTGCGGTATTGAAATGTAGAACATTAAAATACGTAACAAAAATTAAAAATTAATATTATTTTAATTTAATTCCTATTTTGACGGGCTTCGTGGCATAGTGGTTCATGTACTGGACTGCCGTTCACAAGGTCGCGGGTTCAATTCCCGCTTGGTCTTGGTCTGGTCACTACGTCTGGGTGTTTTCTATATATTATAAGTATGTATTTACAAAAGAAAAGTAGTTTATGTATTATATCCGTATTCTGGTACCCATAACACAAGCATAATAAGCTTAGCTTGGGACCAGAGGACGTTGTGTGAAATGTCCATGAATATATATGAATATATATGAATATATATATTTTCAAGTCAGTCAGTCAGTTCACTGCTTTTGTATATAACCTCAGTTTTCAAGTCAGTCAGTCAGTTCACTGCTTTTGTATATAACCTCAGTTTTTTATCTACAGGCAAGTGGCTGCCTGTATCTGCAATTTATATGCAGTTGCATTTAAGTTGTATTTCTGCTAAGACCTGTCATGACCCTGCCTGCCCAAACACCCTCACCATAGGAGCAGTAGGTTAGGTTAGGTTTTGCCTAAAGTTAGCAACATATGTATAAGGCTTCCTTCAAAGTTACACATAATTATGTTATCCTTTTTGTATAAAATAAGTAAATAAATATTGATGGGCGTTACACATTGTACTGAACGTACTTTGGGCCGAAGCTAAGCTTGAATATGTGCCAAAGTTCCTTATGGAAGTTTTAATGTAAATTATGGTTATACGATGCGAACCTTGATAAAACATTATATTTTACAATATGTAATTAAATTGATTTTTAAATATAATACTTACACTGGTATTTATAGATATTGTGATAGTATTAGCTCCACCCACCTAGCTCCACTCCCACCGCCTGAAGAGAAGCCTGATGCCTGTCTCTTTTTATGCACTATCACAATTATGTACAGCATGGAGATGTATATTTTCCGTATACTTAATTAAAATATGACCGGACAGATGTTCACTCGTGTTTTTGTCTCACAATTCCATGTCCCATGACGGTGAGACTTTTGTTGCCCAGCACAATACATGCACACCGTAGACCAGTCACAGGCAGAATTTGGCTTAATTTTAATAACATAGGTACCTGCCACTATATAAAAATTTGCTTAAGTATTACTGAAGCTAAAAACCTCGCTCGAATATCCTCATTATTTTTTAAATGACTGCCACAAGTGGGTGAAAATTACTTTCGAAGATTCCGTTACATAGATTAATACATTGATAGATACCTGTACCTGATGTCGGTACCGAACTTTAAAGGCGTGTAAAATAAATCCGTTTTCTAAATCGTACTCAGGAGGAAGTAAAACATATCATCATCATCATCATTATGTTGTGCTGGTGAACAGCTAGAACAGTACATTTTGATACAAATAATTTAAAACGCCAAGTCAAATCCTACCCCAAGTTAAATGCAAAAATCTATATCATTACCGATTCTAATGAGAACCGTTGACCTACTCTTTGACTGAAACGTTTTGTACAATAATCAATCGTGCTTAAGCCAAACATTTATTTAAATAATATTATAAGTACCAAACAGCTATTTACATTTGTTAGTCGCAAAACATAACATTTAATATCAGTTTTGCGAGATCCTCCATCCTCATCTTCCTCATTACATAAATATCACGGCGCGCGGTGGTGGCGACATCTTTGAATAAAGTACGAGCTAATTTTACGACGACTTATGTTTCATGTGGTCCCTAATTGAATAATAATCTTCTTCAAGTAACATGTTTTTATGTGTTCTGTACAAAAAGGGACTTATTGAGACACTCCCTTGTCTGGTCGTTGATCTGCCTATCAATGAATCAAACCAAAGATATTTTAACAGGTATTCAAAATCTGAAGTGTTATTGATCGACATAATTATGTTGACGTGTTCCGTTATTGGTGACCTCGCAACACATTTATAAATTTCAATGAAAATCGAAAAGCATGAAATACTTAATTACTTAGTGATATTATAAATTATAAACTAACAAACCAATCGGTCCAAGTAGATAATAAATGTACAGATTTTAAAAGAAGACGTTAGTTAATTATAATTTATCCATCAGCGTATCTCTACCCGACGTCGGACCTCGCCCTCCCCATACAACGATATAACGCAGGGCTCTGCCACGCGTTACCTTAAGTTAACAATATTCCTTAAACCGAAGAGTAACCGCTAACAGCGCAACCACTCATTCTAATATTTCTTAGTTATTGTGTTATTGCCAGTCTAAACGAAATGTCCGCGTCTTGGAAATGAACTGTCACTGTTCCTAAATATAATATTTACTGTTCATTCATCAAATCAGCCTACTGCAGTCCACTGCTGGACATAGGCCTCTCCCAATTCGCGCCACAACACACGGTCCTCCGCCTTCCGCATCCAGTCCCATCCTGCGACCTTCTTCAGGTCATCAGTCCACCTAGCAGGGGGGCGTCCTACCTTACGCTTGCCGAGTCGCGGTCTCCACTCAAGAACCCGTCTGCTCCATCGGCCATCAGTTCTTCGACAGACATGGCCAGCCCACTGCCACTTTAGCGAGCTAGCCTTGCAAGCTATATCGACCACTTTGGTGTGTTGACGGATAACCTCGTTCCGGATTTTGTCCCTCAGAGATACCCCTAGCATAGCTCGCTCCATAGCTCGCTGAGCGACCTTCAGTCGGTGGACTAGCCCTACTGTAAGTGTCCACGTCTCGGCACCGTATGTCATGACTGGTAGAACGCACTGGTTGTAAACCTTGGTCTTTAGGCATTGCGGTAGAGGCGAAGAGAAAACTCGACGTAGTTTGCTGAATGCTGCCCAGCCCAACTGTATCCTCCTGTTGACTTCTTTCTCGAAGTTGTTCCTACCTAGCTGAATGACTTGCCCTAGGTAGGTGTATTCTCCGACAACTTCGAGTACTGAGTTGTCAACGTAGATTGGCCCAGGTGTGACATGTTCATTAAACATGACCTTGGTTTTGTCCAAGTTCATGCTGAGACCGACACGTCGGGAGGCCGCATTTAGGCTGTGTAGCATCCCGCTCAACTGTTCCAGCGTCTCCGCTACTATGACAATATCGTCCGCGAACCGAAGATGCGAGATGTACTCACCGTCAATATTTAACCCCAGTCCAGTCCAGTCCAGTGTTTTAAATACATCTTCGAGGGCGTTGGTAAAGAGCTTAGGGGATATTACGTCCCCCTGTCTCACCCCTCTACGTAAGACAATTGGGTTGGTCTTATGGTCCTGGAGCTGTACGGTCATAGTGGCGGTGTCATACAAGCATCTCAGCACCTCGATGTTCATTCCTACTGTTCATTACTTCAAACGAATTATTTAATTTTTCGATAAATAATTTCCTCTCTTGATATTTAATTTGCTCTGCCTACAGATTTCGTTTTTGCCCGACATCAATTTGTTTATTTCAGAGTTGCTTCTTTAAACAATTTTCCTTGTAGGAAAATCATTATAAAGATTATTATAAACCTCGTAACTTACTACTTTTACGCCAGGTCTCGTTTCTGATAGGTACTCGTAAGTAGAACTCGAGTATACTGTGACTGCGTCTATCTACGCTGTAATCATGTACGCTGTATTCCCGTGGGAAACGAATAGATTTTTTATCCTTTTTACCGTGGGTAACACCGCGGAGCACTGCTAGTATTAGATATTTGCACACACATATCGACCACGTCCGAGTATTTTAAATCTGAATAAAATTGTAGAGTTATAATCTGGTTTTGTTTTCAGATTAAGATTACTTCGGCTGACTCCTAATTTCACATCACCAGTGTGCTACAAAGGTAGTAAACATGAGATAGCGTACAAGCCGTACGTGCCGCCGTGCTGGCAGGACCACGACTACAAGAACATGGGCCTGAAGCGTCCTATGTCACCGCACCTCACTATCTACGCGCCTACAGTGCCCGCATTCACATCAGTCGCTCAGCGAGCTACCGGTGAGTGACTGAACCATGTGTGAAGCTGACAGATTGATTAACAGACGTCTCATTGCACTACCAACACGGCTGTAGATAGGAACATGATGCTGATGCTGTACCTGGTTTTATACTTTAGACACTCATCTGCAATAGAATTTCAGTAAATTGTTTACCAACAAGTATAATTAACCAATAACTAAGACATTTTAGACGTTGCTCGTTGCAAAAAAAGCCTCCACAAGATGTTATACTCTAAATGCTATTGTTCCAAAGTGATAAAATGTTAAATAAGGAGAAAATTATTTACTGTTCGGACATTTTGTATCACGTCTTAGTTGCAGTCATGCGTCTTAGTCTTGAATCAACTTTGGATAGCAGGTTTTGCTGACATATATACTAACTATATACTTTAGACTTTAATATATACAGCTGAAGAGTTTGTTTGTTAGTATGAACGAGCTAATCTCAGGAACCACAAGTCCGATTTGAAAAATTCTTTTAGTGTTGGATATTACATTTATCGAGGAAGGCTATAGGCTATATAACATCACGCTGTGACCAATAGGAGCGTAGGAGTAGTGAACAATGTTGCAAAAACGGGAAAAGTTTTCTAAATTCCACGCGTACGCGTTTAACAGCTAGTATACTATATTATATTTTAATATTATATTTGTATAACACTAATTCCTCTGACGAAGCTTATTAATAGAGTCAAATTAGATTTTTGCATACCGATAATGGTTGCACTAATGGAATTATAACCTGACCACCTCATGAATTTGTTAACCCGTTGTAAGCAAATAAATCATTTATTGATTGATTCATACACAATTCTCTTTGCAGTTTTCAAACATAGCATAGCATAACATACCAACCAGGCCCATGTGTAGGCTTTACTTTTATGTGTTCCATCAGTCAAAATAGTCGCAGCACGAGCTAATTGGTCACCAAACATTTATAAAATACTTATGTAATGTTGTTTCAGGTTCGATACTCACTTTCTACGTGCTACTGATGTCATATGGCACCTTGTTCCTGTCCAACGGTATAGAGACGTACGTTTGTATGATCCAGAGTATGAACCTGGGCTCTATAACTATATTTATAATGAAATTTCTATTAGGCCTTCCTTTTTGCTTCCATTATTTCAATGGAATGCGTTACGCGGCGTGGAACGCGGCTAAATTCTTACAAATTAAAGATGTTTACGCGACGGCGAAGAAGGCGGGCATCGGAGGCTTTGTTCTTGCGTTTATTTTTGCTTTGTTATAAGATTTTTGTATAAATATTTTTATCATACGTAGTACTTGATAGAGTTTTTAATGAGTTTATCTAAAAGAATATAACTTGCCAGTTTAATATACAACAACGCGTAGTCAGTAGTCACTTGCTGATTTGTTGTTTTACAAACAAGTGCAATGAACTATGCCAAGATAAATTTATTAAAAACGTTTTATAAAATGCTAAATAAATCTTTTGTTTTTGTATTTAAAATTAAGTTATATTGATAAAGCAATGTTTGAATAAATGAATTGAGAGCTTTAAACTTGGTAGTATTAAGGGGCTCGAACCTAAGACCGTTGTCTACCTAAAGCTGAACACCCACCATACACACCACTAAGCCTTAATGATTTAATGTTTGTACATTATTCTTGGTTCTTATTTAATGTGTCAGATTGTAGTTCACTGTGGATGTTCCTCAAATATATTTTCTGATTTAATAGTAGTTTTATTTCATAAATATTATTAGTTAAGTCTGCGGAAATACAATCACTTCGCGTCTAGAATCGTAGTTTAATTTTTTTGAAAAACCTAATACCTAGAAGGTTTTATTAAAACGAATAGAATATTTATTTTCTATATTGCCAAAATATTTCCAATGAAACCTGAAGAACGAGCTGGTAGAAAAAAGCTAGGTTATATACAAACTATACATGTAGTTATAATAAGCGCGCAAAATATAATACAATAAGGTTAAAATTATTGAACTAGTTTCATATTGAAAGTACTTTTCATTTTACTAACATTTGTTATGCACTTGAATTTAATAGAAAAGCTACGACTTGGATATTATTTCTTTCACATAAACTTTAACATACTGAACTGAAGCATTAAGCTCTACTTAAGTCACTTTTATAGAATGAAATTGTTCTGATTGTTTGATGTGATTTACTGAACTATATTAACATTTTCATTTATGGACCGATAGAAATAAAAATGACAAATACTTTAAGTGAGGCTTACAAAAATCAACTAATAAAAAAGCACTTTGAGCACAGCATAGCTCATAGGGCTAAATATAAGTGAAGCGTTGACACTTGCTGAGATTACCGCTCACAACAAAAATACAATAAATTTTAGTCTTTAATATTACGTTGATTGAAACATCAATGATATTTATTAACGGAAATTTTTAATAAAATATAATAATTCTTACTACTAACATAATAACAACTACCAAAGGAATAACTGTGTGTTTTTATAGTCGGTCAAACCCCGGCCGTGTGTGTGTAACTGCTACGACGTAGCATACTGCTACGAGATATTAATTTGCTAACGTGTAAGCGACTAAGGTGATAATTATCACTGATAATCAAACTGAATATTCTTCTCTTATCAGCCCATAAAAATCCTACTATTTATTGTACACGGGCTTGTTTTAGTTAAGTTAGGTTTAGATGTGCCAGATAATTTGGTACCTACTATTTTACCTGCTTATTTTATTTCTTAGCTGGCTCTTGTGTTGTATGAGCATTTGAATAAAATGTAATGAATTGACGGGCCTCGTGGTGTAGTGGTTCTGGTAACGGACTGCCGATCAAGAGGTCGCGGGTTCGATTCCCGCTCGGGACAATCATTTGTGTGATTTTTCTAATTGTCATACAAATGTTTGTACTGCGTCTGGGTGTTTCTATGTATTATAAGTATGTATTTACAAAAGAAAAGTAGTATATGTATTCTATCCGTATTCTCGTACCCATAACACAAGCATATAAGCTTAGCTTGGGACCAGAGGACGTTGTGTGAAATGTCCATGAATATTTATTTATTTATTATTATCAGAATTAAGCCCGTGCCCAACTATGGGAAACACTAATTGGCCGAGAAGTAAAAGGTAGATTTGTACCTATATCGAAATTTTTCGTAGGATATATCATCAAGCTAAATAATAAGGAGCAGAGCAGTAACGCAAAAAAAAAATTGAAAATACGTTTTTAGGGTTCCGTACCCAAAGGGTAAAAACGGGATCCTATTACTGAGACTTCGCTGTCCGTCCGTCCGTCCGTCTGTCACCAGGCTGTCTCTCAAGAACGGTGATAGCTAGAGAGTTGAAATGTTCAGAGATGATGTATTTCTATTGCCGCTATAACAACAAATACTAAAAATAAAATAAAATAAAGATTTAAGGGGGGCTCCCATACAACAAACATGATTTTTTTACCGTTTCTTGCTCGATACTAATAACGTTGCCTTATGTTGCATAGATAATGGTACGGAACCCTTCGTGCGCGAGTCCGACTCGCACT
This sequence comes from Orgyia antiqua, assembly GCA_916999025.1. Classification (NCBI taxonomy): domain Eukaryota; kingdom Metazoa; phylum Arthropoda; class Insecta; order Lepidoptera; family Erebidae; genus Orgyia; species Orgyia antiqua. The sequence continues at coordinate 234,896 of OU779863.1, read as the reverse complement.
TGACCAATTTTTTACGTAGTTTAAATCAGAATTTTTTTTTGCGTCGATTGTTCTGGGTCTCGTATTTCTGCGATGAAAAAAAAATCACTTACGCCGTAAGTTTTTTTGACTACACTAGAGACTTCCACGCTGTAAGTCTACCAAAAACCAGTGTTTAAATGCATGTGTTGCTTACGACATTCTTGTGATCAGCAAAACAAATTTGTAACAAAAGCTTACGCTATTTTCGTGGGATGAGTTTTGTTTGCTAACTACACTTGCATCATTTTAGTGATTATTCAATTAAAAGGCTAAGATATTTACTACGTTTATAAAATCGTATTTTATTAACTATGACAACAAAACAATGACAATCCAATAATTAAAAAAAATATTCAGGATTTTCAAACGTGTTTTTAGTTTTTAGAAATAAGTAGGTTATTTATGTTAATGTCAAGGTAACAGATGATTTTTTTAAATAATTTTACAATTAAATTCAGTAACCTTCCTTACTGCCTTTTATTCGTATAAAAATATTTCCACTTCACACATTTAAAACAATTTCATCAATGCCAGGCAATTCTGCGCTATAGCTTACATCTAATTAGCTTTACCTAAAAAGCGATGAATGCCATTTACGACATTTTAAACATCTAGACAAAAAGTAGATATTTTGGTGCCATAGAAACATCATTATGGTTACAGCATTTTAAACGTCTGTAAAAAAAACTGGTTTTGCTGTAACCTCCATTATTTCTGAAAGTAAATGACTTAGAAGGACATCTTTATAGCTAACGTGTAAAGCAAAAAAAAATAAAAATACTTTTTAAAATCATGCTCCTACTACTTAAAGTTTCGGAAAAATGATTTTTTTTCTCATTTTTGGAAAGTGTTTGGGTTTTGGTGAACATTTCATGTTTTGGTGCTTACAGCAAATACGTTTTCCTACGTCGATATATCATAGTATGTTGGGACGAACTTTATGATGAAAAGTAAGTCAAGGTAGCTAGCTAGGTACCTAACAAAACTAAGCCGTAAGCCAAAGGCGTATGTATAGAAGTAGATGATATAACAAACGGTTGGAATGTCTATTGTCTAGCCTATGACCAGCCTTTCAGGAATAGTGACATCTATTCACGACTAGTACAGTTGCCAGTAGTACAGCCACATCATAGATGGCGCTCATAGTGAAATACCATTTTATAGAGAGTTCTTTCATTCAATTCATTTTGTTTTATGTGTGACCGGTCGCGTTCTTTCAGGGTGGATGTGCTATTAGTTTGAGTAATGTAACACAGATGGCGTGACACAAAGATTACCGAAATCAGAGCAAAAAAGATCTTAAATATCTTTTAAAACTGAAAATTATAATATACGAGACATTATTTAACTATATGTATTGTAACATTATTAAATGCAATAAAAGTATTTAAGCAACATGGATAAAACATATTTATGTTACATTTAAGAAACATAACATAATATATCATATCTACGTCTGTAACCAATATAGAAAATAAAATATAAAACTAAATTGAATAATAATTCAGTAAAGTTAACTGTAAGAAACTCTTGAACGTTATTAAATAAGTCATCACTGATAAGGGTAACACACTGGTCAAAGAACTTTCTTTTCAGACACTGGGGAATTTTGGACGTGAGGTTGTTGTTTAAGCTTCTAGAACGCTGCCTACCTGAGTTGGATACGTCAGTTGACCTCTTTTTCGAAGTTGGATTTGCCCAACTGGACTGTCTGTAGTGTCTGTCCTAGGTAGACATAATGATGGCCAACTTCGAAAATCGCATTCCCAACAGAGACTTGTGCCGGAGTGCCATGGACATTGAACATAACCTTAGTTTATCCATGTTCATTCCTAAACCAACCCGTTGGGAAACACTGCTAAGGTCATTGAGCATTGTGACTAGGTCCTCCAGGGATTCTACCATGATCAAGATATCGTCTGCAAATCGAAGTTGAGTGATGTATTCGCCGTTGATGTTGATGCTGAGTTCGGCCCATTCAAGGAGCTTGAAGAGGTCTTCCAATGCAGTGGTGGACAGTTCCGGGGAAATTATGTCCCCCTGTCTGACACTCTTCTGCAGTGGAATCAATCTAGTACTCTTATCTTGGATTTGGACTAACATGGTGGCGTTTCTATACAAACACTTCAACGCTTCTATATACCGTTACTTAATTTGGCAAAATATCAATCAAGTCAAAATGTTGTTTATAAATCGTCACTAATATTATAAAACTGTAGAGTTAGTTTGTTGAACGCGCTAATGTCTGGAACTAATGGTCTGATTTGAAAAATTCTTTCAGTGTTGGATATATATTTATCGAGGGAGGTTGTAGTAGTTGACCAGTAGTAGTGAAGCATCAGCGAACATTTTCTATAATCCACGCGTGACAGCTAGTAAGTAAGTATACTGCATTTTATAAACGTCGCGTTGTATAGTTCGACATAGAGCTATTTGACAATATCACTGGGCGTGTTGGCATACTCGTAATTCTTTGAGACTCTCGGATCTTGTAGGAAAACATTTTCTATTTATCTGTCCCTTTAACAGTTTAATAGTATTTATTAATATGACTTACGAGGGCAGGAGAAATATTGACGAAGGATTTACGTTTTATGTACCCGTCACCATACGGATCAGTACAATATATATCATCGACAACACACGTTCTCGACCGATCTTAACTTCTATCTAATCGATTACTTTAACAAATAACTCGTATCTCACACTTAATTATTCATTCTATGTATTATAAGTATGTATTTACAAAAGAAAAGTAGTATATGTATTATATTCGTATTCTGGTACGCATAACACAAGCATATAAGCTTGGCTTGGGACCAGAGGACGTTGTGTGAAATGTCCATGAATAATTATTTCTTATCTCATATATAAAATTCACGTGTCACAGTGTTAGTTATCGTACTCCTCCGAAACGGCTTGACCGATTTTTATGAAATTTTACATGCGTATTCAGTAGGTCTGAGAATCGGCCAACATCTATTTTTCGAATCTTTTTTTTTTAGTGTGGCAAAACAACGTTTGCCGGGGCAGCAAGTTTATTATAATAAGAAAAGATGTCCTTAAGTGTATGTGTGTATATGCAATCTATAACGAAAAACTTGGAAGAAATCTCGCGTTTAAGGGCCTACATCAATATTATCGTATATTATCGCCGACACGTACATATTAACACAGCCAGTAGGCACAGAAAATGAAGAATTAGGGATACTTTTCCTATTTACTCAAAATCTACTAAATATATTTTAATTCTGATTTACGTGTTTCTATACATAATAGTTACCTATGTTTTTAAAGTTATTTCATTAGTTAATACGTGATAATAGACCGACAAATGAAAAAAAAATAAAAAATTTTAGAGGTTGTTTCGCCAAGATTTTCTATCGAGAAAACTTTTTTCAATCGCGTTTCTGAGTTTATGCGATCCTAGATCATATATTGAAAAACATATACTTAAAAATTAGAGCTCTAGCCATTCAATCTAAAGAAACAATGAAAACTTCGTACATAGAAAAATGCACGAAGCTATTTTGGTATCCTCTTAATAAGTGTATTTAAAACTAGTGAAGTGGTGCGGGCGTGACGTCACTCTACTACGAGCTGTGGCACGCAGCTTCTATGTCGACCTTGAATATTGATTTATCAGTTGTGCACTTCATCAAGCAACTCACTACACACTGTCATTCAAGTGTTGCAGTTCAATTGTTTCATTTTAAATCATAATAAAATGAAAACATATTTAGCCCAACATGGGCAGGATTAAAAGGCCTAGTCCTCTACCGGTGTGGTGGAGACCTGTGCCCTATAGTGGGACGTTTATGGGCTGACAGAGAAGAAGAGGTTGTCCACAATACTAAGTCCTAAGGTTCGAATAAGGTTACGATGTTCTAGATTCATATGACTGTGACGTGACTGACTCTGTGAGGGACGGATAACAAGAAAATAAATGTCACGTCAACACACGTGATCAGCACAGCAAACAAGTAGACCACATACCTTCCCAAAACGCAGAAGGCACCTGGGACGTTAATGGTTTGAGAAGAAGATATTCATTCAAATATCTTACGTAAGATGTCTTATGGATTGGAAACCTTATGCAAGTTGTTACTCAATAACCATTTATACTCTAGTCTGGCTCATGTCCAGTCAGGAGGGTGGTTTGTCCACTAGTGGGACTTGTATGATTTGTGGAATAATAGAGAGCTAGTAACAAACATGTAGAAATAAATGAACTGTTCTGTGTGTTAGTCAGAGTAACGTGCTCGATCGATGCTTAACCAACACAATCTCACAAATTCGCACGATAGCCTGCCATACTGTATCGATTATATTTTTCTTTAGTGCGGTATGTACCAGTAACACAATGATTTTGGATAACAGGGAAATATTTGAACAATTTTTTATGAGCTGTAGCTTACCAATTATCAATAATTTAAATTCGCTTAGATGTTATTAAGGCTGTCGTTTTAGAGTGGCACATGTATGCAATTTTAAAAATTATTTTTTTGGTAGTTACTTTATTATTTATTTATTATTTAAATAACTAAGAAAGCTTCTGTACTCACCGACTTATGTAGAGGCAGTCGACGACAGTTTACCACCGGCCTCTATATTAGGTACTGGACTGGTGTTACTTGATAAGGCACTATGACTATTATTAATGTAGAAATAGACACGAGGCTGGTATCACAGTTATCGTTATTCACCATAAAATAAATTAAATACAATACAACACAACTAATTGAAGTCACTTTACAATAAAGTTTACAATATGTTGAACAAGTTAAGTATCGTTTGATAATAATACATCTTACTATTCTTATATTAAATGTTGTATTTAATTTGAATTATACGACAAGTTATTTATTTATTTTTACGCGACTTTAATTATACATAGACAGTTTATATTATAATGTTTGTAAATCATCAATATTATAGTGTACAACACACTCACATGTTACAAGTATCTTGTCAGTATCACTCACACATATTGGAGTGTATATTGTAAATTTCACAAAATAGCACATTGGAACTGCGTCATTTGTATTGTGTGCGCATGCGTGAGGGTGACCTCGCCCCTCATGGATTCCTCAATGAGTGACGTCACAATACTACGCTCTCACAACCCTTAGGCCCATAGAGGACCATTTTCCTATACTACATTTTTGGCTTAAAATTTATTTTTGCTACGTGTTATAAAATATATATTGTATAATTAGACTACGTGAACAAATATTGTATTACCTATACAAAAGTATGAGAAGGATCAAGGAGGATTACAGTAACGGTCACCGTCTGCACGGCATCATTATTTAAAACATCACTCGTAATTGTGTTTAAGCTATAGTATTTAGTAACTGGTTAGTATATGGTGACCGTCACGGTACATTTGGTTAGTTTATCGATTGCTCGACGATGGCGTCTGATGGCGATGAGTGTTTAACTCGAGTTATCTACGGCTAACACCATTGTTAGCCGTAGATAACTCGAGTTAAACACTGCACACTTCGCTTTATCTTGGAATTTAACTCAACTACGATCCGTAGTAAGTACGCTACACATACGTAGTATAAACGTAGTAGTAGTTTTTATTCATGTTTTACTCTACATTTTACTATATACTTACACAAATAGTAATTTGTACTGGTTAGAAAGAGTAAGAGTTACAATAATTTGTCTATGACTGGGCGTAAGTAGCAGACTAGTTGTTAAAAGGAAGCTATTATATTTACTCTGTGTCACTATATGTGGGATAGATGGATTGTTTAATATTTTTGCCGTGTTATTTAATTAAACAGTTCTGATTCAATATTTTTGTCATCATAATATATTACTCGACTGTCACAATTCCATCAAGACTTAGCCATTTAAAAACACCAAACGGTAACTCTATCTACATTTCCTTTAAAATCCTATACAAATAAGATAAGATTTTCTGAACTTCAATTAATTAGTAAGCTATGAATTGTTTACATTTGAGCTTTTCACACACTTGGTCTCACATCCTTTAATTACGCACAGTTCGTTAGTGTATTGTCTATGGCGGTATATATAAACTAACAACACAGCTCTATTGATATAGCTCAGCAAAACTTGGCTACTGAATAGACATACTCGTAGAAGTGAATAACATATATTCTACACAACTTATTTATACATATACTGACAAAAAAGTAATAATTCCATTAAGGGCCTACATCAATATTATCGTCGACATGTATCTATTAACACAGCTAGTAGGTATAGAAAATGAAGAATTAGGGATATTTTTTTTGTTTACTCAAAATCTAATAAATATATTTTAATTCTGATTTACGTATTTCTATATATAATAGTTACTTATGTTTTTAAAGTTATTTCATTAGTTAATACGCGATAATAGACCGACAAATGCAAAAATAAAAAATGAGAGAGGTTGTGTTGCGTTCAACCTGGTGTTCTAATTAATAATAGGTTAAGTGGAAGCGTGATATATCTCAGGCGCGAGAGGAACGAACATATACTGTATATCACAGCGTTACAAATTTACAATAGTACAAACTTACCCTGTTTTGTTCTTCAACAATGTCTTCACTGTGTCAAGCCCTAGCTATAGCTCCATTAACTAACTACGATAAATTGGCCAAAATAACGCAGAATGCTAATCAAACTATACTTAACTTTATGCAGGCAGACACGAACTCTTTAAGTCCTCAAAATGACCACATTTGGCGCGACTTAAGCCGTGAACTTTCACCAATCGTCTTAATGCAATTATACTATCACAATTATAGTTATCAAACAGTTCAACTCACATTAAATAGTATTAAGTATGGAGACACAAAATTCACTAGTTTTTATAATACTTTTTTGTCATACAAAAATGGCGAATACTCAACTTCGCAATGACATTTCAAGGTTTTGTTTCAATGGTAATTATCGATTCACACAACAAGGATAATTAGTTTTATCAACAATTAATTCTAGTGACAATTTTTAACTCGCGAAACAATTGCAAGGAAAACGCTTCAATCGCATTCAAATCGCGACGTAGTTTGCAAACAAGATGTGTTTTGCGACTAACTCGCGCTCGGTAACCGCTTCGCGCGCGCGCAACGAGCCACGAGGACAGATGCACCGGTCAGTTCTCGACGTCATCGATAGTGACGTTATCAATAGTTAGAGATGCCCGTGCGCAGACAAAAATATGATAAGTTAATCGTTTGGTACATAACATCTACCCGCCTCGGCCAGGACTACCTGGCCGCTAATTCACTGGCAGTCGCGACAAGGTTGATACAGCTCTCTTCAAAATTGAACCGTCCACCCGGACCTCAGCAAAACGGGGCACTCCATCTGCTCCAAAGACGAGGTTGAGAATGCGCCCCCTGCGCCAACACAGTGGCGGTGAGTTAGCGTCCTTAACCAGAACGAGGTCGCCAACATGAGGTGGATCAGTCTTGTCGGTCCACTTAACGCGCTGCTGGAGAATGTGCAAATATTCTAAATTCCAACGTTTCCAAAAGCTCTGAGTGAGTTGTTGGACCAATTCAAACCGCGAGAGACGATTAGGTCTCACATCAACAAAGGGATATTCCGGCAGGGCGTTCAGTGGCTGCCCAATCAAAAAATGGCCCGGCGTGAGGGCTTCCAAGTCGTTAGGATCTGAAGAGATCGGGCACAACGGGCGTGAATTCAAAACGGCCTCGATTTTGCAAAACACAGTTGCGAGCTCTTCAAAGGTCAATACAGACTCGCCAATTACCCGTCGCAAATGTGTCTTAGCAACCTTTACTACGCTTTCAAATATTCCTCCCCAGTGGGGACATGACACGGGACTGAACCTCCAAGTTATTCTACGTGTAGCTAGTCTAGACGCAATTTCAGTCTCGTTAGCCGACAAAAAATCATACATCGCTTTTAAATAGTTGTTTGTGCCTTTGAAGTTGGTACCGCAATCCGACCGAATCAAGGACGGTAGTCCTCGTCGTGACACGAATCTATCTAACGTCGCAACAAATGCCTCTGTCGAGAGGGCTGAGACGAGTTCCAAATGTACCGCCTTGGTGGACAGACAGACACAGACGCACAAATAAGCCTTGACAGTTTTACTGTTCCTGAGGGTCGAGGTCTTAACAAAAAAGGGGCCTGCAAAGTCCGTACCAACTCCAGCAAAGGGCCTTATCTCAGTGACCCGATCCGAAGGAAGGTCACCCATGATAGGCTGCATGGTAGGGGCCTTGAGCCTATAGCAAGGCATACAACGAAAGACCACACTACGGATCGTCCGACGGGCCGATAAAATCCAAAATCCCCGTTGCAAAATGGCCAATAAGGCATTACAGCCGGCGTGGGAGTTCTTGATGTGACGATCAGTCACCAACAGGTTCACCAAGTGGCCACTCTTTGGCAATAAGAGGGGGTGACGAGATCCATAAGGGAGGTTTGCGTTCCTAAGACGCCCTCCGACACGCAAAAGACCCTCACTATCCAAAAAAGGGTTCAGCTTACAAATGGCTCCAGACAGCTTGGATTTGCCTTTCCTCAAGATGTCAATCTCGTCTTCAAAATGTGCCTCTTGCACAGAACGAACCCAGTGAAGAAGAGCATCTTGGAGCTCTTGTGGCGATAAGAAGGCCTCCAAACATTTGTTCTGTGGATGTCTACAATTTCTCATGAAGCGCTTGATCCAAGCGGTGACACTCAACAATTTGTCCAATGAACTGTAACGATTAAGTAAGAAATCGGGGTCGAACGGACGGTCCTGCCGTTCGAGCGCAAGCGTTCGCAACCCGGGCAGTGCGACAATGTCTAAGGCCGGAGTTCGCGGCCAATGAGATTCTGATCTGGTCAACCACTCAGGTCCCCACCACAGAGAGTGCTCAACTAAAAGGGGGGCCATACATCCCCGTGACGCACAATCAGCAGGGTTGACCTCGCCAGGCACATGCCTCCAAACCAACGGGGTCTCCGATTTCTGTATCTGAGAGACACGATTTGCTACAAACACCTCTAAGGTGTGAACTGACGTCTTCAGCCAACATAGCACAATTTGACTGTCAGTCCATGCATATATCGTGGAAATGTCAATTGACGTGCACAAGGTAGACATGACGTGATTCAAAAGGCGAACAAGAAGGGCCGCCCCTGACAACTCTAACTTAGGGATTGTCAAGGCAGTTCGAAGAGGCGCGACCTTGCTCTTCGCCATGACCAACAACACTTTCACCTGACCATCTGTGGTCACGGTGCGCAAGTATACAGCTGCTGCGTACCCACGTTCCGAAGCGTCCGAGAAACCATGAAGGGACGCGGTGTGCTTCCCTGGCGGAAGCAGAGCACGGGGTAACGATATCCTATTGATGGCCGGCAATGAGGAAGCAAATAGGAGCCAGTCCTTCAAAACAGCTTCGCGAAGTGGCTCGTCCCATCCAAGACCTGCAGTCCAAAGTCTCTGCAGGAAGCATTTGGCCCAGAATATGACCGGGCATATCCAGCCATTGGGATCAAAGGTTCTCGCGACAGTCGACAGAACCAGTCGTTTCGTCCAAGTGTGATGCGAATCCAAATTGACATTAAATGTAAAGATGTCCTGGACTGGTCTGTACTGGATTCCAAGCACTGACATCATGGTAGGGTTGTCACGGTTCTCAAATAGGTGAGGATCCTGCTGGTGGTCGTCCGGTAGCCCGTCCAAGAGCGCAGGTAAGTTGGAGATCCATTTACGCAACTCATATCCTGCGGAGGCTAGAATGCTAATCAACTCGTCACGCAAGAGCAGGGCCTCTCTCTCCGTGGCCGCGCCAGTGCACACATCGTCAACATATAGGTCCTCCTTCAAAATGGCGGCTGCGCGAGGAAACGACATACGCTCTCGATCCGCGAGCTCCCAAAGCGAACGTATAGCCAAAAAGGGGCTAGACCTCAGCCCGTATGTGTTCGTGTTGAGCTCGTAGACAAGCATGGGATCTTGCTGGTTTTCTCGCCACAATATCAGCTGGTATCGGCGATCATCCGGGTGAATTACCGTTTGCCTGAACATCATCTTGATGTCAGCCACAAAAACAAATTGATGACGTCGAAACCGCGTGATGACGTCACAAAGGTCCTTCAGCAATTTGGGACCAGGATGCAGACACTGGTTCAATGACACTCCTGAAGTAGTCTGCGCAGAACCATCAAATACTGTGCGTAACTTACCACTGGATGGTTTTATTACAGCATGATGCGGAAGAAAGAAGTGCTCCGTCGAACGCCAATCCAATTTTGACACAGACATGTGTCCCAAATCCTCATACTCCCGCATGAAGTCAATATACTTCTCCTTGAGTAGTGGGTCCCTGCTCATACGGCGCTCCATCGCCAACAAACGCTTCTCTGCAATAGGCCGCGAGACGCCAAGTGGCGGACGTACGGCGAGAAATGGCAATCTTGTCATGATCCGGCCGGAACGGAGATAACTGGTGTTGGTCTTGTAGAACTGCTCACACTCTTCATGCTCCGGATCAGAGCGGGGAGCTTGTGGTGGCTCCTCCACTTCCCAGAATCTCTGCACGGCGTCAGAAAGGGCGGACCCCACCATCAAGGCCGTTCCAAGTTCGGCAGGGGGGGGAGTCCTCAATACAGGCCCCATCAGTGCGAACCCAAATATGGTCCGGAGGGCTACCAAGCCACCTGGCTGCAAAACACGATCCTTGCCGAGTAATATTTTACCCAAAACATCGGCACCAAGCAACAAATCGACCGTGCCAGGCAGGTCAAATTTAGGGTCAGCCAAATTCAAATCCGCGGTCAATTTTACCGCATCCGCAGACAAACGAACTTGCGGGTGATTGCCCAAGATATTCTCCATCACAATGGCCGACGATTCCAACGTCGGGCGTGGAGAATCTGAGGGGGAGAACTCAAACAAAACACGGCCCTCAACCGTGGCCACGGGGGCGTTCCCGACACCCCTTATTACATCTGAATATTTTTCAATAGTCTGGCCAGTCTGCCCTACCAACCAAGACGAGGCTATGCACCCCTGTGAGCCTGTGTCCAATATCGCTCGGACTACAACTGAGGCGCCCGTCCGTCCCCAGACCCTGACATGGGCCGTGGGCAAGAGGACGGTCTCAAAGGGGGGCGGTGCATAGCGGGGGCAGACGCCAACATCCTAATGCTGGCGTGGCGGCGACTGAGCGCCGTTGTCCCGAGACGGCAAATCAAAGTGCGGGTAGTGCCTGAACTCGGCCTCCTCTCGGTGACGACTGCCACGAGCCATAGACGGCGGTTCGTAGCGCCTGGAGCGTCCGTACCGAGGGTTGCGCGTCTCCAAACGGGGACGTTCCGCCAGAGGGGGGGACGGTAGTGGTACCGGACGCGCGTCACGGTAATCGTGGTACACTACCGGAGGTGATCTCGCTTGATCACGTGGAAGCGGGGAGGGCGAGCGGGACACAAAGGTGCGGGATTGAACCCGGGGCCCGCTTTCATACCCGCCCGTGGGGCTGCGCGCCGAACCAACTCGGCGATCAACGGCAGCGCAGTTTGCGCGGCGTGGGGGTGATGAGCCGGACTCCAAGTTGCGGGACTGGTCCCGGTGTCCACTGGCATACCCGCCCGAAGGCGACCCCGCGTGGTCGCGACGGCCATTCGCGTTGGCGCACAGGATTTTCAAATGGTGCCCTCCGCAAATAGGACACGGGTGAGTGTCGGGGCAGGCGCGCTGGTAATGGTCCCCTAGGCAAGAGAAACACCAGCCGCGGGCCTGGGCAATCCGCCTACGAGCGGCCACGTGCAGGACCGCGAAGTCTGGGCACCGCACCGTTTGGTGTCCCTGCGACTTGCAAAACCGGCAGTCCGGTGGCGCAGCTTGAGCGACAGCGAAGCGGGCGGCCGTACCTCCTCTTGGTGCAGGTTGGGCATTGCGCCGTTGGTTGGTGGGTCTGGGACGTGATGCTTCCACCGGCGTGTCGGCGACCATGACGTCACCCATGCGACACTCGTCCTCCAGGAACGTCAGGAGCTGGTCAAAGGTAGGGAGAGCAGATGCGTCATCCCTAGTGTGCCCCTGTTCAAAACGTGCCCTCAAAGACACCGGCAATCGCTTGAGCACAATACGCACTAGTAGGTAAGACCACTTGGCAACCGGCAGTCCTAAGCGGTTGAGCGAATTGGTGGCTATTAGGAGGGGGTTCAGCAGTTCGGTCCTCAACTGGGCAGCATTGCTCACGACGGGAAGGTTCAAAATCTGGTCAACGTGGGTATCTGCCAGACAGCGCTGGTTGTGATAGCGCTTGGTGAGCAACGCCCGCGCGATCCCATAGCTCCCGTCACATATTGGGAGGTGCTGTACTAAGCCCCTCGCCTCTCCATCAAGCACGGAGAGTAAATAGGCCAGTTTTTGAGACGGACCCAAATCGTCCCTCGAGTCCACAAGGCTCTCAAACAAACCAATAAACCCCATCCACGTGTCTAATCGACCATCAAAACGTGGAAGATCCAAATTGGGTAATCTAGTCAAAAGGCCCACGGGAGTCTTCAAGGGGGCCCGGTGAGCCGGTACTCCGGCGCGCGAGGCTAAAATCTCCCGCGCGCGCTGGGCGATGTCGTCGGCAAGGTCCATAATTTGGACGTAGTCCTCGTGGACTTGGTCCCGTCGCTCCTGGGGGAATGACTCCAGGGGCACATCATCCAGATGCAAGATGAAGCGCCGGTAAAGCGCCTCCACCTCCTGAAGTCGTGTAGGGCATTTCTCATGCCTGTCCAACAATGCCTCGATTCGGTTCTCCCTTTTCACCAAGGCGGCAGCTGACGTGAACCATCTCAAATGAGTCGCAATCCCGGAATATGTCTCGCGGACAACATTATACGCGGCGGCAGACATCTTCAAAGCACAAACGGCACGAAACAAACAATATTATAATAACAAATAACAAAAAAAAACAAATATCTTTCACAAACAAACAATATTACAATAACGAAAAAACAAAATATCTTTCAATGAGACAAGCCGCTATTACTCCAAACAAATATCAAATCTTAAATATTTTAAATCAAACAAACAAACAATTCTTTGCCAATGTGCAATTAATTTAAGACTTGAATTATTTATTTTAAGGTAAACAACAAAACAAACAAACGTATAAAATAAATGTTGTATTATACAAACGCACAACGCCACAATTTAACAATAACGTTGTTCAATATTAGACAATAATTAAATAATAATTTATATTAAATAATAACCTGAGCAACGACAAATACGATTAGCAATAGCACAAATAATTATCAAATCCTTTAAAATCTAATTGCCAATTCAAGTGCTCAAATTAATTATTCAAAACTATACCAACAATTTAGATTAAACAAACAAACAACTAAATTAATCAAATTAAATTAATTAAATTAATTAAATCAATTTTCACAAATAATGAGGGTATAGTTTGTTCAACATGGAACATTCGAGAAACGGAGTTTAAACCACGCTCTGGGTACCAAAATATGTTGCGTTCAACCTGGTGTTCTAATTAATAATAGGTTAAGTGGAAGCGTGATATATCTCAGGCGCGAGAGGAACGAACATATACTGTATATCACAGCGTTACAAATTTACAATAGTACAAACTTACCCTGTTTTGTTCTTCAACAATGTCTTCACTGTGTCAAGCCCTAGCTATAGCTCCATTAACTAACTACGATAAATTGGCCAAAATAACGCAGAATGCTAATCAAACTATACTTAACTTTATGCAGGCAGACACGAACTCTTTAAGTCCTCAAAATGACCACATTTGGCGCGACTTAAGCCGTGAACTTTCACCAATCGTCTTAATGCAATTATACTATCACAATTATAGTTATCAAACAGTTCAACTCACATTAAATAGTATTAAGTATGGAGACACAAAATTCACTAGTTTTTATAATACTTTTTTGTCATACAAAAATGGCGAATACTCAACTTCGCAATGACATTTCAAGGTTTTGTTTCAATGGTAATTATCGATTCACACAACAAGGATAATTAGTTTTATCAACAATTAATTCTAGTGACAATTTTTAACTCGCGAAACAATTGCAAGGAAAACGCTTCAATCGCATTCAAATCGCGACGTAGTTTGCAAACAAGATGTGTTTTGCGACTAACTCGCGCTCGGTAACCGCTTCGCGCGCGCGCAACGAGCCACGAGGACAGATGCACCGGTCAGTTCTCGACGTCATCGATAGTGACGTTATCAATAGTTAGAGATGCCCGTGCGCAGACAAAAATATGATAAGTTAATCGTTTGGTACATAACAGGTTGTTTCGCTAAGATTTTCTATCGAGAAAACTTTTTTCAATCGCGTTTCTGAGTTTATGCGATCCTAGATCATATATTGAAAAAACATATACTTAAAAATTAGAGCTCTAGCCATTCAATCTAAAGAAACAATGAAAACTTCGTACATAGAAAAATGCACGAAGCTATTTTGGTATCCTCTTAAGACTAAATATTTTAATTAATATAAACATGCACAACGAAATAGCAAACTAATCAAAATACACCAAAAGTAGTTGTCTTCATTTTTAATTGAGTTTAGTTGTCCGTGTAGAAATGTTACCATTTGTCTTGCGTATTGACTAAATAAACTGTGTCGTGAGTAAGAGAACATATTCTACATAATATTTTAGAATAAAAATATAATGATTGGGAAACTGAGATATTGAATTAAAACTAAATAAAACCCGTAAAGAGCGAGATAAACTCGTACACTTTGGACCGATCTGAGTTTCAAGTTTTTCAATTATTACATTCAGCCGTTACTCAGAAAAAAGTGTGACAAACAGACAGACAGACACCGAAGTGATCCTATGAGGGTTTTATTGTTTAAATTTAACACTTAGGTACATAATGAACAATAACAAGAAATTATACGTAACATTAAAAAGTGACGCCCTTATTCGTATAAGTATATAATTAGTTATTTCATTTTTCATAATATGCAGTGACAATAATTATATTTTATTATTTATTTAATAATCCTACGTTTCGGAAATGCCGATTTTACCAATATTCTAATATATAAAACATACTAACCTTTGAAAAAACATCAGGCCTTCTATATTATCTAAACGAATTTTTACGGGATTTTTAATTGGCCTTTTGTACATGTAAAAACATAAAAAGTCATGTCTGCAGATGCAGGTCTTGTGCAGGTGCAGCTGGCCACAAAATAATACACAACTAATAATTTTGACAATATTTTGACTTTCGAACAGACAGCCAGACATTCACAGTTTTAGAAACATCGTTATTGACACAATCGTTTACTGATAATTATATTATTTTGTAATTAAAAGAATATGATTTTGATAGCAAAGGTAAATAGATTTGTGTTTGTATAATAGAGTTACTTCATGTCTTGGTACACTTCTCAAGTTTATATATATGTGTTGACCTCCAAAGCCAAACTACGTAACTGTCAAGAATGTGCACACGCTTTTCATGAATAAGAAATAAACCTCAAGTGTTTATATATTTTAGAGATCCCTCCACAACAATGATGACGTCTATATTGTAGATTACGTAAACAATGACTTAGACACAGGAATAGCTTGCAACTTACGGTATGCCTGATTCGGTTATTGGTCCACTTTTTTGGTCGAGTAACTAACCTTAGACTGCTTTACTCTGGACGAAATACACTTCGTCTGAGAACTTTGCAACGATTGTTAAAATTCGCTAGTCGAGGAAGTTAGTATGCCTGGTATGGAGTTACGTCTATGCTCAAATTCACCCACCCAACAACTGTTTGTTGTTTCAGAATGCATGCGGTACAATAGTCAAATATAGATGTAACGGATTTCCGTTAAAATGTAAGAATATAAAACTTTGAACATATGTACCTAATTAGTTTTAGAGAAGAAGTCCTGCCTTCTGTCCTGGGTTGATTACAATAAGGTTGTTCACCGTAGACAGTACACCTATTTATATAGTATTAGTAGTTCGGATAAAATTTGTTTAAATTTAATATGTTTTCTTTGCTAATGAGAGTTTTTCATAATAAAGATATAATGCAGATGTCTTAAAGCTCCAACATATTGTTCGTAGGTACGAGGCGTCAGGGCTCGTATCAGATCCAGCATCACCAGCACGACTGTGTGGTGATAGGTGCGGGCGGTGCCGGGCTGCGGGCTGCTGTCGGTCTGGCACAGAAAAAGTTCTCAGTGGCCATGGTGTCGAAGCTGTTCCCTACCAGGTCACACACCATCGCCGCACAGGGGGGCATGAACGCAGCACTCGGTTAATATAACACATTACTAAGTATCTCCGCTGATACATAATTAAATACAATGTGTTATTTTGAATGATCGTCATGAATTACAATAAGGTAACTATAATGATATTATGTTAACAGGAAGCATGCACGAAGACACGTGGAAGTACCACTTCTATGACACCGTGAAAGGTTCTGACTGGCTCGGCGACCAAGTAAGTAGCCAGTACCTACATTTACTATGTCAAGTTGATGCTGTTAACATCGCTGAGTTCCAAATTCCAATTTGGTGCTAGATTTCCCAGATATGTATTTATTTAGTTATTTCACACTTTATATGCATTAATTCTACAAAGGCGGACTTCATGATACCTATGGACATCCGTGTCACCACTCAAAAGGCCCTGTTTGAAAAACGCTGATTTTCATTATTAAATAAATAAATAAAAAATAATAGTTTAAAAAAACTAAAAAACACGCTTTATTTAATCGAATTATTGCATTGTCATCGGTCTTTGACAGGTGTGCAAAATTTGAATAGAATCTGACCGTTTAAAGTGGGTCAAAATAGTGTCCAAAGGAGTCGGTTACAAACATACAAACAAACATACAAACAAACATACAAGTGAAGCTAATATAAAGCGTGTAATAAATATTCATGGACATTTCACACATCGTCCTCTGGTCCCAAGCTAAGCTTATTATGCTTGTGTTATGGGTACCAGAATACGGATATAATACATAAACTACTTTTCTTTTGTAAATACATACCTATAATACATAGAAAACACCCAGACGTAGTACAAACATTTGTATGACATTTATGAATATCACACAAATGATTGTCCCAAGCGGGAATCGAACCCGCGACCTTGTGAACGGCAGTCCAGTTCATGAACCACTACGCCACGAAGCCCGTCATTATTGATTGATGTTTGTTAAACATGTTATAGGATTCCATACACTATTTAACTCGTGAAGCCCCCAGTTCAACTATGGAGCTCGAGAACATGGGTATGCCGTTCTCGAGGACGAAGGAAGGCAAAATATATCAGAGACCGTTCGGTGGTGGCACTATTGAGTATGGGAAATCTATCGCAAAGAGGACGTGTGCAGTCGCTGACAGGTATTGTACTATTAATAAATGTATCAAACATTTACATGATACTTAATATATCGTGCAACAAACAATTTTCGTAGAATGATAGTTTGAAACACTGACTACACGATAACGATAAATCGTAGAGATTTTTCATTCAATTTATCTGTGCATATTTCTTAGTTAAAGGTTAATAATATGTTACGATTTGTCATATCAACGTTCAATAAAACTGCTTAAATTGGTTTGCACAGTTTAATCGCTACGATATTATAATAATATGTTACATGTGTGGCCACCATATACAACTATAGACAGCTGATTTACTAACTAATGTATATATGTTTTGTTTAGAACTGGTCACGCTCTTCTCCACACACTGTACGGGTACACGACCAAGTTTAGGAACATTGAGATATTCAGTGAGTACTACGTGTTGGACCTGTTGGTGCAGGACGGTGAGGTGGTGGGCTGCCTCGCCATCGACATGGACGACAGCAGCTTGCACAGGTGTGGCTCTCTTACCTCTGAGTACACTAGTTTCTTAAATGCCTGCCTCCAGACGGTGACTGGCAGACTCTGTTATAGAATAGAGCCCTAGATGTGTACGTATAGTAAAAGAAAGATGGTCTTGAATACATTATTGCATTCAATAATAAAAAGCACAATAAAATCGATCAACAATCAATCACTGCTTCTTCTTTTCCAAACTGAAGCTACAGTCTTAAGTTACAGTCTTAGTTTCTAAACATAAATATCTCAATCAGTAAAAACCAGTTCTCGTATTGTAGGTTTCAAGCAAAGAACACAATAATGGCGACGGGCGGATACCCGAGGATGTACTTCTCTTGCACAGCAGCGCACACGTGCACCGGGGATGGCACCGCTATGGGAAGTAGAGCGGGAGTGCCACTCCAGGATATGGAGTTTGTGCAGTTTCATCCTACAGGTGAAGCATACAATAGCAAGCATTGTGCTTAGTTTGGGACCAGAGAGTGTTTGTACAAAAACATCTACTTATAAAATAATTAAAATCTGAAATGTTAGCCTGTCTTCTTGTGGTAAGACATATTTTATGTTTGTTATTTAGGTATGTACGGCTCGGGCTGCCTGTTGACAGAGGGTGCGCGAGGTGAAGGTGGCTATCTTGTCAACAGCGAGGGTCAGAGGTTCATGGAGAAGTATGCTCCCAAGGCGAAGGACTTGGCGAGCAGAGACGTTGTCTCCAGATCAATGGCCACGGAAATCAGACAGGGTACTAATACATTTAATATTTAGATAGTAAGGTTTTTATTTTTACTTCAAATTAATAATAGATACAAACAATTTAGAGATAAATATATAGTATCCATTTAAAGTGTAATCTTTTGAATGATAAAACCCAGTACTTTACTTTACTTTTTGTTTTGTAGTACGTCGCGCGTCGCGCGTTTTAAGTTAGTGTGTACTATACGAATTACGAATTTGTATTTGAAAGTTTTTTAACACATTGAAATATAAACGACATCTGTGATCACACTACTGTACTACTTATTTAGTCTGCACCATCTTCGCTAGGGTTCTTTTGATCACCAGCTTTAACTTCATTGTTAACAACTGCGCCATCTGTGAGCAAACCACTGAACTACTAAAAAACAATGTTTCTACAATCATGCTACAAAGTACGTTTGTACTTTGTAATCTACAATGTTAGTGTTTGAATCAGTGCATTCTGTTACTCAATAGCTGTACTAGTTAAGCAACATAACTAGTCCACTACATACTGTTCTTAACAACGTAACAACTAACAATCTGTTCGTATTTACACTCGTCGAGTAAGTAATCTATGAATCAACTGCTCAGCGCTTTACTATAAACTATGGGCTTATTGATAAATCATTGTATTCATTTAATTTTTTAATTGTACACAAATGTCAACAACCCATTCTCTCGTCACATCGCAGCGAGTGTGTGGTGGTAACAGTTACTACATCTTTTAAGAACGACATCTATACTTATAATAAATCTGTAGATGTGTGAAATCTGTCAATTCTGTACATGAAATATATTTTCAAAATAACTATCAGGGGGTGATTAGTGATCGATACTGATGCCAAAAATGCAATCAGTAAAATTTTTGTCTGTCTGTCTGTCTGTCCGTCTGTATGTTCCTTATAGAAACAAAAACTACTCGACGGATTTTAACGAAACTTGGTACAATTATTCTTCATACTCCTGGGCAGGTTGTGGTATACTTTTCATCACGCTACAATCAATTGGAGCAGAGTAGTGAAGGGAAATGTTGGGAAAACGGGAAAAGGTGCTCCATTTTTAAGCTTCCGTCGCGTGTGCAGCCTTTAACCATTAAGGTTTAACCATTAAGGTTAAAGTTACATAGAAATCATGTATGACGGAAATATTCTACATGAAATTGTCTAAAAAATATCCCGAAACAGCACATATCTATATTTTATGGTTGACTCACAATAACACGTGTAACTCCTGATAGCTTAGCAGTTCGTTCATTCTGATTATATTTGTTTACTCTTACGTTTATAATACTCTCACTCAAGCAGTAGTTAAAAATGTTGCAAAAACGGGGAAAATTTCCTAAATTCTACGCGGATGGAGTCGAGGGCAACAGCTAGTTATAAAATAAAGTCGTTATTTTTGCATGTATGTCTTTATGTGAGCTTATATCTTCAAAACTAAGCAACGGATTTTGATGTGGTTTTTTTAATAGATAAAATGGTTCAAGAGGATGACTTTCTTGTATTTAATTTATTCGGGTTTGATTTTTAATTCCACGCGTACGAAGTTGCTGGCAATAGCTAGTACATAATAATTATACATATATGACCAAGAAAACTATAACAGTAGCTTTTAACGGTATATATTCAGGTCGTGGTTGTGGACCCAAGAAAGACCACATATATCTTCAACTGCACCACCTGGGCGCGGACGTGATCCACGAGCGTCTGCCAGGTATCACAGAGTCTGCCTACACATTCACCGGCGTCGACGTGTTGACCAGCCCTGTGCCAGTCCTGCCCACGGTCCACTACACAATGGGGGGATTACCCATCAATTGGAAGGGCGAGGTGATTAATTTGCTTCATTCTAACATGATTTCATGATTGTGACGACATACATTACCAAGTCTTCTTATTACGGGTGGTAACCACTTACCTCAGTAATACCTTAAATAAAATATATCATTCATGGTAATACCAAACTTGAATGGTGGTGGTGGTAGTAGTTTGACGTTGCCTTTGTTACTGTGCCAGTGTATAATGTACACGAACGGTGCTGACTGCACGGTCCCCGGGCTGCACGCGGCGGGTGAGGTGGTCAGCAACGCACATGGAGCTAACCGCCTCGGAGCCAACTCAATCCTCGACGTGGTCGTGTTTGGGAAATCAGTCGGCAGGAACATAGGCGCTACATTTAAGCCTGGCGAGAAACAACCTACACTCAAACCAGTAGGTACCTATGTATTTAAAATAACACAGATGTCTACCCACTTCCCAACTAGCAAAATAGTTATATAACCCATGACTTATAAGGAAAGAATTCTTTTACCAGTTCTATTAAAGCATTATGTTTACTAATTTTCTTGTAATAGCATACTATAAGCATATTTTGCTAATATAACCTAATAACCTTGTTGCATTATCATATAAAGTATTATGTAACAGATTTATAAGTCCTTTATGAGCCAGATGTCATATAAAAGTATACAATATGGCTTTTTAGCTGTATAATATCTTAGCCGTATAGAAGCTATAGCCGCATACTTTTCCTAAAATTAATAAAACTGCTATAGCACCTACTCCCTTGTAATGGAATGACTAATGCGACTTTAAAGTCTTTCCGACCCTCTGTTCCCCTGAGCTGAAGAGGCAAGCTATAAAATAACTATAAGAATAATATTCGTATAAATGTACTTGACTAGACCTTTACATGACTAAAACACCGCCATTTAATGATCGCTACTACTTTAAGCGGAGAAGTAATATCTGCATTATAACAAATGAATTTGAACGATTTGAAAAACTTAAAGCGAAGTGGGGTTTATCGAAGAAATGTGGTGAAAAGATGCAAAGCTATGATGTCACCAAGTTTATTGTCTGCTACAAGTTCACCCAGGGCAGAACTGAAAGAAAATTCTAGTGGTTCCGTAGAATTATGTTCACCAAATTCAGAAAACAACGCTGTTCCCGAAGATGATAGTGATAGTGAAGTCACTATCACTATCATCTTCGGGAACAGTGTTGTTTGATGCTGTCGTAACTGTACAGTCTTTGAGGTGCTTAAGAACTGAATTTATCAAATCATATTCAATAACACTTTTATAATAAAATTTATCTGTTTGATTGTCACCACTTAGAGGATCTAGTAATATCTGCATCTACGAATGCGGGATACCTTTTTTTTTCTACCGGTAAAATGGTATTTTCATTAAATATGTTTGTGTATGTGCATTGATCATCACCTAAAATAAAATAAATGAATTATTTACAATAGTCTTCGGTTCTTCAGAGTGGACTGGCGGCAATTTACAATTTAGGTTTTGAGCACAAACATTTGGAAATGGACGAGTTCCGAAGGAATATAGGTACTTGGGCTGTGGAAAATAATATCACACATATTGCTCTAAACCAGCTTTCTGAAATTGTGAATACACTGGTACCCTATTCATTACCATTGGATGCACGCACACTTCTCAAAAGCAATAGTGTTAAAATAAATATAATTAAAATAGACAATGGACTTTATTGGCATAATGGACTAATAAACCAGTTAACAAACTACAGGGTGGCGCAATAGAACGTGCATTTAATGTGTATAGGCTAAAAAAATAAGTACAAAATGTATAGTTGAAATAAAAAAAATAGGACGATTAGGTAATTAAATGTAGTTTATTTTTTAAAAATGACATTATCTAAATGACGGTCCTCTCGAAGACGGCACTCCTCTAAACGTGAACGCAGATTTGTGAAAACTCTTGTCAATAAATCTGGGGTGATGGCTGCCATTTCCCCTAGGATATATTCCTTTAGCTGACTGATGTTCCTCGGATTGTTCATGTAGACATGTTCATTTTCATGTTCCAAAAATGAACCATAAAAACCACTGCATAGTCCGAAAGTAACGGTATGGGCAGCAATAATAAAAAGAGATTCACGAGGACGAAACATCACCGTTAACACCGACCGCTATGTTGCGATGTTAGAGGGATATTTGACTCCAGAACTTGCGAGATCAAGAATAGCGAATACGAGGACTTGGTTCCAACAAGACAGAGCGACTCTATGGCGGTTGTGAAACAGATGTTTCCTGCAAGACTAATTTCCAGCCCGCTTCTGGCATGCAGTCTAATCTCCGTAATTTTTCTGTTTTAGTCGAGAGACCACGAGGCCAAAATAATGATCCTTGCTTTTCCCAGTGACTAGGAACTGCTGTGAGGACAGACTTGCCCTTCTCGATAGTATTTACAATTTTAAATGGCATCTTAATCTGCAATCACATAACACACATTACACTTTTTTATTATTACACTGATAACTAACTACTAACATCCATAAAAACTACCATCTTCAAACTGCAATAAATAAAACTGTATTCTGTGGCTGAATGAATTTCCGAAGGAACCCTAAATCTTCCAATATGGTTGACTGTACGCACTCTCAAAAGCTATTTTAAGAGTCAAAGGCTTATAGATGTTTTATAAAAGGAATAGATTTGCTAAGTGTTCTTATTGTACGTTACAGTAAAAATAATTAAATAAAAATAAATTATTTATTAATATAAATGGAAGAATTCAAAAGGCGCATAAAAAATTCTTCATAAAACTTACCCATAATTGTCGCAAATCTTCTTTCGCAGTTATCTCTTCTGTATATTTAACAATAAAATACACCATAGAAATATATTGGTGGACATTAATTATTAGATATTATCGTTCACATATAATTGCCATATCTTTCTTATAAACATATTACGATAAACAATTACACAAGTAATCACCCTTGTAGTCGAATTTTGATGACAACTACAAGCACCCAATACGGTATTTTTATGGCTTCTATAAGAACAATTGGTTTATTATATAATAAGTATAGAGCGTCTACAAGAAAGAAAATTCTTATAAAAAGCGCCCAAATGCAGGCTTATTAACGTTTTTATGACCTCTATAAAAGCAAATTTTTTGGCTTTAATGACAATCTTAAAGCAACTTTTTGCTAGTTGGGTTTAGTATATACGTATGTTTTCGTGAATGGAGTTCGTTATGAAACTGCTTTTTTTTATTTTAGAATATTTCTGACGCAACTCTTGACAACTTGGAGAAGGTGAGAAACGCAAACGGTTGCGCTGCCCCACACGAGCTCCGCGCTGCCATGAGGCAGACTATGCAGAGCAAATGTGGAGTCTTCAGGGAAGCCAAGCTGCTGGCAGAAGGTACATGTTTCTTAGTGTAATAATACCAGCCATATTTATGTTGCACCTTATTGAATTACTGCACCAGATATTTGTGCCAAACAGGTACACGTGCTGCGTGCACATTTATGTAACAACAAAAAGCTACAACCTTTTGTTGATAATATCATGACGTGTTCTCAGCTGATGAAGAGATACAGAAGTGGTTCAAAGCGTTTGACGACATAGTGGTGGTGGACAGGAAGTTGAACTGGAACAGCGACCTGATCGAGGCTCTGGAGCTACAGAACATGTTGCAGTGCGCCGTGCAGGTGGTTGCCTGCGCTAAGAACAGGACCGAAAGCAGAGGGGCGCACTTCAGGGATGACTTCCCCAACAGAATTGATGAGTTTGACTACAGCAAGCCCACCGAGGGACAGGTACAGAATTTGTTTTAGTAGATATGAAATAACAAAGCGACTAGGTACTTACGATGTAGGTATGTGTATGAGGTGCGTTTTTTTTTTATTTAAGCCACTCGCAAATAAGTTCAACAATAAAAAAATATTCATGAATTGATGATTCATTCATTATACATTAGTAAATACAAGAATACTTAACTTTAACAACTCAAACACCATTAAAAAGGGATTTTTCGTGTGACTTTCAGAAACGGAAACCATACGAGGAACACTGGAGGAAGCACTCGTTGTCAACAGTAGACCTGTGCACCGGGAAAGTGAACATCACGTACCGGCCAGTGATCGACAAGACGCTCGACGATAATGAGGTGAAGTGGATACCGCCGGTGCCGAGAGTCTACTGATCTGTTCTATTTATAACTAACAGTATTATGAATAAATTCTCTGGTACCATCATAACGAATGTTAATCCACTGGCACAAATGTAAATTATGTAGATAGGTATATTATTTGTGGAGAATTAATTTAACACTTGTTATGTTGTCCCAATGAGTCCTTTATTTCATTTCCTCTAACAAATGCGAAATATGTCTCTCCAGAGCAACCTTAGAGTGAGAACCTACTACAACTGTGAATACCTACGTATGCTGGTATATGAATACGTCTGGTCTCATCTCTAACACTACAGACCATAATTGTACTAAAATGTTGACTGGATGCATTGGAGTGGTATATGCCCTGAGTTATTATGAACCCTTTTTGAGGTACCTACCTAAATTCTGCAGACAATGCCCTCTGCCAACAACAATAAACGAAAAACAGATTACTGTACAACTATAAAACACTGTAGTATGAAACTGTGTACTGCCACACTAGATGACGCAAAAGGCGACTACATATAGTGTACGTCTAATGCAGTTTTGAGCTGCTCAGTTCAATCACTAGATGTCGTGTATCTGTTTCACTACTGCCTAGCTCTATGGTTTAGCGTGATGATAATATCTTATTTCACATACCTTCCTAATATATCGTATTATCCCTAAGTGCTATTAATTAAATAAATCATGCAATGAACAGTGTCGACAGATCCCTGCAATGTCAATGTTAGTGTTTTATGAAACACCAACTACTTAGGCCCATAGCACACGGCGTATTTTAAACGCGCAGACGACGCGCGTTTTAGGAACGTGCTTCTTCGGCGCCGTAAACGCTGATTGTTGCGTTTGCATTGATAATAGAAACGCGCGCATGAAGCGCGTATACGCGCATTTAAAGCGATACAAACGCGCGTACAAAGGAGCGGGGTACGGGCAGAGGGGGGCTGGGATGCTCACGCCACCACTGCGCTCTGATCGAAACGCAAAAACTACGAGTGACTACAGCGCGTCTGTACAGCTGTACCTGCGCGTATACGCGCAGTAGAGGCGCGTTTTACAATCGCCCCGTGTGCTTAGGTTACACGGGTTGCGATCAAATCTCGTTTAAACCACGTATACGCGCGTCGTCTGCGCGTCTAAAATACGCCGTGTGCTATGGGCCTTACTGTAGTTAGATATCCGCTGCATGAGAAGGTAGTATTGTTTACATTAACGCTCCTGCAGGAACAAGTTACGCAATTTAGACGTAACAACTGATCACAAAGAATACCTTACAGCTTGGTCCCACCTGTGACCAAGCTGACTGGAAAATCTTCGAAACGTCGGGCTAAATTTTGAAACAAATATACGCGTCTAGATCCGAGAAAAGTGGTGTTATTTGGACGAAGAACATTTGGTCTATTTCTTTACTATACCTCGCCGACTGGTGAATCGAACTGGTATTGAACATATAATTTCATTTTGAGATTTCTATCCTTACGATAAATTGATGGCAGCTCTGTGACAACACGTTTCACAGAAGTTTAGTTTCTCCCTCCAGTCTACTAACGACCCATTGCTGGGCACGGGCATCATCCACTTCGAAAAGGATTCTGGTCTACAATGTCGCGTTAACCAGGATTTATTTTAGAGTTTTGCGTCTGCCATAGCAGATGTTATCTGCGTAGGTGCATTATCTTTAGCTGTCTTTGATAGCACCCTGGGAACAAAAAGGGGTGGTGACACTTGTATTCTTAATCCGTCATCACACGTTCAATTGGAAACTTTTAAATAAGTGAGAAGAAAATTAACTAAAAATTAAGTATACATATTGTTGTTGCTCATGGTGTAAGGTGTGTGACAGACAAACAAACTTTATTGTTAACAAATATTATCTTTATTATAATTATTACACCTAATATTGATGCATTCTATAGCCATTGTTTAAATAATATGAAATCGATTCTGTCCCCCATCCCCATTATAACATGAACCGTACAGGTAGACAATCTTCTTTAGTTTTAGTAGATCCTCGTGGCTCAATATATATTGGTAATAACTTTAAATCGTTTAGCGTGATTGGACCTGTGACCTGATGGTGTGTGAGTGTGTTGTGAGCTCTGTTTATATTGGTTGTAGACACGTGACCACACCTAACCCTAATGTTGCCGTGTTCACAAATCAATGTGTTGTTATATCGGCCATCAATTAATTACATTGGCCAGTCATCGCTCTTTGTTTTTATAGAGCGTGCACCCGCCACCTCGCCCCCCTCCCTCCTACCTCCCCCCGGTCTATGCTTTTAGTTAAATGCGTTTATCAGTACTCTAATAACTAACACGTTAATGCGGATGTTTCAACTCATAATTGAGCATGTGTTTATGTTGAACAATGTTATATAATATAAGGTAACTATCACAGTAATGAATGATGAGACTAGCCGCTCGAGTGACTACATTTATCAAAAACTAGCTGTTGCCCGTGACTTTGTACGCGTGGAATTTAGAACATTTTCTCCGTTTTTACAACATTTTGAACTAACGCTTTGCTTCTATTGGTCGCAGTACTGATATAATTTTTCAAATCGGAACAGCAGTTCCTGAGATTAGCGCATTCATACAAACAAATTCCTTAGATTTATAATATTTTCGACATATCGGGTGTTTGAATTCCAGGCTACGCTCATGTTCTGTAGAATGTATTTATACGGTTTTTTCAAATATTTCTCCATTTCTTTGAGTCTCGTAACCATTGTGGTACATGACCGGATTTACATAATATACCCAGTGCTAAATCTATGATCTCAAACAATTATTATCATACATAAATTGCGTTTTGATCTAGTCATGATTCTCAAGGTATAATAATAATATTAAGTTATTTATTCGGACAATTAAAATCGACCAATAAAACATAGAACATACAGTTTAACACAATCTCGTACACAGTTACCTAGCCGCACTATTAACGCGTAGTTCAGTAAAGCGTCTCAGAATCGCACCATATGTCTTGCCAGAAAATACTTTTAGCTTTTAGTAAGCTATTGGAACTCGCCCATAACCTGTGCATCAACGACGCTAACCTTTTGCGTGTAATGGCGTAAAAGTTGTTTGTATGCGCCTCAGCGAACATGGTGGACGCACTACAGTAACGAGGGAGCCCCAACTGCATTCTGAAAGAATTATTGAACTGGACGCGTAAGGTATTGTATGACCATTGTGTGAAGTTAAACCATAGGCTACTACTATCGAATGCTTGGCAGAAGGCTTCAAATAATGTTATTTTAACATGTGGGTGTGTGCCCTACGCTCCCACTCTATATCTAAATCATGTTTGAGTTCCTCCTTCACAATATTGCTTAAATACTTAAAACTATGAACTTTATTACTGTTTCGATCGTAGCAGATGCTGCTCCATAGTCTCTGCCTAGCCCCATGGGAAAAAGGCGTGATGTTATGATGATGATGATGACCATGGTCACTAGCGTTTAATTCACAAACTTTAATTAACTTTTTCATCCCACTTATTGAAGGGCTCAGTGAAATCGGCATAGCATTGATCCAGCCAGCCGCAGAATATCCAGTATTTGTACGAGTGACGGATTAACGATAGGTATATAAATGGCACCCACCCGTCTCCTACCCAGCATGCTGTAAAAGCCAGCTAAGGGATATTGTACACAGAAAACTCGAAAATAAACCCTGTATAAAATGAACCCAACACGCCCGGTCAGTGCGGCATTGTAGACCACAAGCCCTCCCAAAGTGGAGGAGGCCCTTGTCCAACAGTGGGACCTTAATGGGCTGGAGTAAGACAGATGTACGAACAATAACACGTTCTTTTGTCGCTAATATTTTTAGATTAATTACAAACTTAACGGCCACCTGCTACAAGGGTAGGTAGTGTCTATTTTAGAATATTATATAAGAGAGATACATAAGACTGATCAACATCTTACTTATGTTTCACTAAGAAGAGTGTCGAGGGTGCAACCATTATAAAATATACTTAAGAAATCAAAATGTTAATCTGTCATAATGAGTATTAAAAGTGTGAACAATGTTTGTTGGTAGGTGCAGGCGGCGGGCGAGGGTCGCGCTCCGCCCT
Source organism: Orgyia antiqua (assembly GCA_916999025.1). Classification (NCBI taxonomy): domain Eukaryota; kingdom Metazoa; phylum Arthropoda; class Insecta; order Lepidoptera; family Erebidae; genus Orgyia; species Orgyia antiqua. The sequence continues at coordinate 206,268 of OU779863.1, read as the reverse complement.
CTGGCGGGGGCTCCGCGCTCATTGAGCATTACTAATTACCTAGGAGTCGCCCACCGCGCGGAGCTTCACTCTCTCACTTAATACATTTTATTATAGAAAACAAACAGTTACACAATAAATGTAAGTACATAGAGTTTAATTATTAATATAACACTAAAACATACTTAAACCTAGAGGTAAATGTGCTTCAACACGTTCAGTAAACTAGGAATAGAAAGATTACGTCTAGTGAACACTAATCTATTTATATGCTTGATACAGTTAGAATTTTAAACTAAATATCTACTAAATCAAATTATAGTGGAACTCGATCGATTGGTTGCCACGTGCTTGGTCCCAGTTCCGACAGTAGCTCAGTTGGAAGAGCAACGCGCAACGTTTAACTTCTGTTCCTGGTGATCATTTTTTCCACTAGAATTTGATCTAGTAAGTAAAAGCATAGTAATTCAATCGCAAAAATTAAAAATAGCACAGCTATTACGCATAAACGTACAATCACTATAATTTATATGATATAAGCTCATAATTGCTTGCGAAATGTAGGTAACAGAAATAATGAGAAAATTATAATACATTAGCATTGTAACACGACATGAGCCACCTAACATGGTGTAGTCACAAATTAAGTAGTCTAACCTAATGAAATTAGTAAAAAATCCCCGTTTTTGCAACATTTTTGACTACTGCTTTGCTCCTATCGATGGCAGAGTGATGTTATATAGCCTATAACCTTCCTCGATTAACGTACTATCAAACAGTGAAAGAATTTTTCAATTTGATCCAGTAGTTCCTGAGATAAGCGCGTTCAAACAAACAATATTATTATTGATAATCATAGTACAATACCTATAGGTACGTATACCTAGTACAATCACGTCATGTATGTGTTGTGTATCATTAGTAATTAACCATAGAGAGCACTTCAATTGGTATATACTTGAAAAACTATCTGTTGACACAAAACATGGTGCATTTAATGTATTATCATTTTCTCATTATTTCTGTTACCTACATTTCGCAAGCAATTATGAGCTTATATCATATAAATAGTTATTGTACGTTTATGCGTAATAGCTGTGCTATTTCCACCGTTATAAATATAATTATCTGTACTAATCTGTAGAGTAGATACGTACCAAGCGTGTAGGAGACTTACCTTTATGTTGTTACATGATATTATACAGAACACTTTGTATAATAGGAACTGCAGCACGCAGCTCAACATCTTATTCATTTTATTATTTTAATGCGATACTCGCTTTGTAGATGAGCTGAATTTATACATTAAAATATCTTATAGGTACCTGATACCTATAAGTTTTAAACGTTACATTAAAGAATAGATGATGTGTACGTGGGTATGTAGACTCAATCGGATACTGATAAGTAATCACATTAACCTGATCCATACACAGAATATACATACAGTAGATACAGGAGTATTGTATTGAGTGTGTTGTGTTGATGATGAGTGCTACTATCTACTGCAGGGCTCTCCCCGAGGATGTCAGTGTGAAGACGCGCAGGCGGGCTTAGTCCCCGCCCCGGAGGCGTGGCCTCAGTGCTGGCAGCCAGCCCTCATCCCCCGGCCGAGGACGAGCCACCTCGCTTTTATCCCTGTTTCCTGTCGGTGGACGCTCGCCTTGCTCCGGTCTATTGATTTGTTTATTTTTGAACAAGACAAATAGGTGAGGTCTGTCCGGTTCGCGTGTCGAGTGTGGTGTGTCCGCGCGTGTCCGGCGTGTCCGCCATGACCTCTGTCCGGTCCGGCGCCGGTGTCTCAGCCGCCCTCTGGAGTCCCTGTTGTAAGGTGAGAGCACCACTACTCCTAAGTATCGTCAGCTCATTGACACCGCTTCTTATAAACTTAATGTTACAATATTTGATCATGACTATTGAATTAATTGTTTCAATAAATACGTTCTAACATAAGTAGAGAAGGCTTTGTGTTTTAAAAGACAATACATATAATTATAATAAAGAAAAATACGAATATCTGTTTGTATAGGTACTACGGAAAAGATCAAAGGATATTACATAGTTGTATCAAAATCATGTTTAACGTTCAGCTCCGTGATATAATATTGTGTTTGCAAGATGCGAATGTGTTACAATACAATATACCTAATGAATGCTATATGAATATTTTGTATATTCCTTACATTATATACCTTTTCAAAGAAAATACTTAAAACGGGTCCACAACAGTGTCGGAGAAATCATGTATCAAACAAACAGACGAGTTGTATAATATCCTTTTGTTGTATTCCATCAAAAGTTATAAACATACCTAAGCACACACATACGTACCTATAATGTTGTTATAATCCGTCGGTATCATCACGATCAACAATTGGAGTATATCCAGTAACACTGCGTTACTGTACTTTAATATAATATATTGAACAACTGGCGACCAGTCCCGGCTTCGCACCCATTTTATGTTTAAAATAAAACTAATAGTACTCAGAGGTAACGAAGTAAGTTAGAGGTAAGAGAGGCTCAGAGGTAAGTTTATTCATTACAAACATACAAAAATACATGAATTCCTCTTATTTATTCATTTTATTTATTTATTTATTTCATAATAATAACAACAGCATGTTACATTACAAAATAAAAGTCTGTGTTACAAATATTTAAGCCAATAACAGTTATTCATGTCTTACGCATTTACATTATAATAAAGCTACTTATTAACTATTGGACGGTGGAACTAGCACTAGAGCAATATTATACATACATACGCAATAATATAAATATACGTACATACACATATATATTATGTACACATGATACATAAAATACACATCAAGTGGATACATAAATAGATAGAAATATACCATATACATAACATAAATAGAAGTATATTCATACATAGAACCAAAACATATGTTGTTATTAACATTATTGTAAAAACAATCCAAGAACGAAATAATTTAAAATAATTTTAAAAGTGTCTCTATCTCGGCCGCCTAACATCTATAGATGTGATGATAGGAACTGATTAGAGAACTATTCCATTGTATGTATGAGGTAACATATTTATTATTCTTATAAATAAAACATTTTCAATTAACTAAATAGATAATTAAGCATATATTATAACGTATTGTAATACTACTACATTAAGTTTTAAAAACCTGTCAAGAGCGAGGTAAGCTCGCACACTTAGGGTTCCGTCCGTACCCACTCAGAAATAAATTAAAATCACTTAATTGTTTAGTTGAAGTATAAGGACACGCCTACACTTTAGCCACTTCATAAGTTAGTAGTAGTTTAAACAATTCTACGTGTGAGAGATGAGATAACAAATTACAAGTTTTTGAATTTTTCCCTATAGGGATAAATATGCTGATATATCAGCACTATATAGGCTAGGCTTCAAGTCTCTAGGGCTTGGTAAGTCGAAAATACTTAAAAATGGTTGTAATTCGGTAATATCTAAATACGTAGATGTAAAAGGTTGGTTGTATTTTTTGCAGCAAGGGTCCGCATAAATCTATATTTGGTACGAGTTCAAGATGATACCCTCAGCTAATGATTGAAAAAGTTTGAACAGACGGACAAAAAGACCGACGGACACCGTACTGAGACTATAATGGTTCTTTTTTTCTACGAAAAGCTGAACAATACCAAAATTTTATGTAAATCCCCCGAGTTTAACTGCTTACCATCAAATATTCGGTCCTACAAGCTTCTATCAACAGCTCATTAATATAACTTTCTGTTTTTGTATAAATAAGGATATTTCACACAACGTCCTCTAGTCTCCAGCTAAGCTTTATTTACTTGGGTTAAGTGTAGGTATCACATGTTAATACAAATTTATAGACTCAGTACAAATTAGTGACCAATAGAAATATCTTACTAACGTTTTCACTGTGTGGGAATCAAACCCGCGGCTACCACCAATCAACCACTAAATCGCGAGGTCCATCAAAGATCAAATTGTAACTCAAATACATGAATAGTTCTAGAGATACATATATGAAAAATGTAGAATTATTATGGTCATTATTAGGACCAAGCCTAAACTATACAACCTGTAGTGTATCAGAGCCATAATATTAACATCTCTCCGGGTCAACATATTCCCAAGCTTTATTATCTATACTTATAATAAATCTGTAGAGAGGTTAATTCTGTACATGAAATATATTTTTAAAATAACTATCAGGGGGTGATTAGTGATCGATACTGATGCCAAAAATGCAATCAGTAAAATTTTTGTCTGTCTGTCTGTCTGTCCGTCTGTATGTTCCTTATAGAAACAAAAACTACTCGATGGATTTTAACAAAACTTGGTACAATTATTCTTCATACTCCTGGGCAGGTTATAGTATATCACGCTACAATCAATAGGAGCAGAGCAGTGAAGGGAAATGTTGGGAAAACGGGAGAAGTTACTCCATTTTTTAAGCTTCCGTCGCGTGTGCAGCCTTAATGGTTAAAGTTACATAGAAATCATGTATGACGGAAATATTCTACATAAAATTGTCTAAAAAATATCCCGCAACAGCACATATCTATATTTTATGGTTGACTCACAATAACACGTGTAACTCCTGATAGCTTAGCAGTTCGTTCATTCTGATTATATTTGTTTACTCTTACATTTATAATACTCTCACTCAAGCAGTAGTTAAAAATGTTGCAAAAACGGGGAAAATTTCCTAAATTTTTACGCGGATGGAGTCGAGGGCAACAGCTAGACATTAATATAATCTGAAATTTAATAATACGCCTTTGTACACAGTTTTGTTTTTATACATTTTGAGACTTAGAAACATAAATCACAATTTATTAATCACAAACAGTAAATAATAACTATGGTACGTACCTATGTAGGTACTTATCAGGCACTACCCTGTAAGTATTCAAAATTCCACCTAAATCAATTTTGTAATGTTGCGATAGACAGACAGAGTTACTTTTTACATTTATAATATCAATATTCTGAATATCACAGTACATGAGTTTGTTAGAGTTTAACATGTTAGTAATATGAGTGAGTTGGCACTGTACTACACAGTACTACCACAATATAACCACTTACATTATCATAATGGTAAATGAACGCAGTGTTCACTGTACATAGATCTACTGTCGCTAGTCCACTTCTCAGCATTTAGTAACTTTCGTTCAAACTATTATCAGTAATGTGATCGTTGTTATAAAGACGTATGGTCTATAATCTATATGATCGTATGTTCCGATGTCCAACTATAAAATGATTAAAACATTAGTTTGCATACACAATGTTGTACAACACAATAACGTAACATTTTCAAGAGACGTTACATTTTAAAATGCAAAGATAAAGTTCCTTGTGTTTATGTTTACAGTAAATATATATGTGTGAGTGTATGTATCAATGTATGTATGTATGTGTACGTGAAGCTCTGTATTAGCATAGTTGCATAAATGGTGTGTGGTGTAGACATTTCAGGGGGCGAGTGTATCTGGGGGGGAGCGTTCATGCACGATGTGGCATAATATTCACATAAATCAGCCACGAATTAATTATCGTTCCTGTTACAGTAGTTGTACTACATGATTAGGGGAAGGAAGATTTACATTGATATACACTCGCCCGTCGTATGAATTATGTTTATTTTCTGAACATTATTACTATATTCCCAAGATATCGAATTGTTTTAGTTTTCTACTAAACATTAGAGTTAACAATCAACGATGTATATACACATAATATTTATTCTTAAGTAGTATTGATGACGTAAGAATTTATCAATGTTGCAAGTAATGTTTGGTCTGATTTTCCACTCGATTAGTTCTGTGATTAGGTACCGAGAGTGTGGTGCGCGGGCGGGCGAGGGTTCATATTGTACTCAATGTGTGTTGCCTACATCAATAAATAGTAAACAGAAAGTATTTATGTAATAGTAATAACAATCAATCACAATATTTGTAACAATACTTAATAATATCTTGCTATGTATTAACTAACTACTTGCTGTATGTAATATTTAACTACTTCGTGCAAACATAAGTTATTAATTTTTGCCAAAAATCTTATGTTAATTTTTTCTTCTCCTGAGCTTAAGGACTAGAACAAAAAATATATTATTAATTTCATGCTCTCATTTAGAAGTACATACACATAATTACATTTTGTTTATTAACTTTTATATATAGACTAGGTGTTGCCTGTAATTTCGTATGCGTGAAATTCTGAAACCAGACCTTAACAAACTATGCACAGAAACCTTACTCTTGAACCACTCTATTTACTAAAAACCGCAACAAAATTCATTACATGAGTGATTCTCCAAAGCCTAAATTTTCGATGTCTTGAGGTTTATTTTTGTAACTAACTGACAAATCAGTCTGCAATTAATTTTAAAACATACCTCAGACTATTGCCCATCTTGCACAAGTTAATTTTTTTTAATAATATTTATTTAAATATTTCAAAAAAATATTTAAAAGTAGTTCTTCTGACTAATATGGTGTGTCCGTAACCCAGTTTCTTGAACATTAGTAACAATAACATTATTTCTTATTCATAAATTGATGTGAATTATAATTATTACGAAAGTATATTAGTTGTTTCTTTACACCAAAAAAAATTGTACTAATATTTACGATAGTTTATTTATAAATAAAAAAATTGTGAGTGTCCGGCACAAAAGTCTGATTCATATTCCCGCGCTTCACTCGAACGTACCCAGCTAAATACGAAACATCAGGCGACCCCTCTCCATGCTGGCGGTAGCCAGGGGCTCGGCTGACGTGGTCGTGACGTGACGTGTGGCTGGTTCGTGTCATCGAGGAGATATAAAGGTAAATATCTGATTCATATAGCCTTGGTACACCTGTGTTTCTGATTAGTATGTTCGTTTTTATAATGAAGGTAAATGCTTTTCAAACTTGAATCTGCGGGAAATATAATGGCATTGGGGAACAGAAACCTATGTATAAATAACAATCCTTAATTGCATACGTGTGATGATTTATCAATGTTAATGGGCAAAATCATGATTGATATGTGTCTGATTCATATGGTAAAAATACCATATTCATCAGAATGTCACACATATTGTTAATGAAACGTTACATTTGCGGCATGTTACGCCTGTAACAAGTCATTTCGTATGAACCTAATGTTATTTTTTAAATGACAGTTTAAAAATAAAATTAAAATAACTATTACTTAACATAAATAAAACAATAACGAGTGGTTAATGAAACTACCTACTTACTTAACTATTAGTTTTAGCGGTAGTTTATAGGCTCAAACTACTACTTAGACGAACAGGATAATATACTGTAACAATATAATTATTAACTTTTAAGACCGTTATAACGTAACGTGATAAGTCGTGGGTTCGATTCCCGCTCAAGAGTTTTCTTCTTACAATTTTTTACCCACTTTGTATATGTAGTGAAATATTGATTATTCGTAATTGGGTTGAAACGTCAAGTCAATAATAAAGTATATATACCACTTTTCTAGTAATTATCTGTAACTTGAAATCCCTTAAAATAATGAAATTTCAGTCATGTTTCAAACAGTGTATTATTTGTATACGAGTACATACCTACTGTAGTGGGCAATGCCTGCATGTTGTCAAAATTGAGACGGTCTTATTTAAAGGCATGTTTAGGTATAACTATTAATAAATTTGTAATATTCGTTTTTATATTACAGTACACAAAAATGCCACCAGTACTATCTAAGGAAGAAAAAAAAAAGAAGAAGAAAATTTCAGAACGTATTAGATTGACGATATCATTGACGAAGAAAATTTATTAATTTTTATCTATATTCAATTTTACTTTTTGCCATAATTTTGGTTATTGTTAAAAGTTTAAACGTACTTGATAATAATTTATGTAGATTTTTAGTTTTTTTTTTTATTATTTTATGAAACGAGATACTTACACAAAAAATGTAGGTAATGATAATTAATATTGTCGAGTATCATAATTATAATACTGTGATTGACTAGATTTAAGCTTATAAAAAGCAAAACGTTCATAATAAAAATACTTATGATAATTGATATTGTCAAGTGCCATATCATGCTGTGATTGACTAGATTTAGGTGTTATGATAAGCATCGCGTGCATTTACTGTGATTTTAATAAATAATTGACTGATTTTTCTAACTAGAGTTTCATTTCTATCCCTAATTCTGATTCATATGTCACAGATTCTGATTCATATGGCCCCAAAAATTTTAAAGTTAATTATCTCGGTAACCATTTTATAAAAAAGTGTGCCTTTTTCAGACATTGTATCTTAGGTTGTCATCTTTCGTAAAAATATGTTTTATAAGCTTAAATGTAAAAAAAAATATTGCCCATATGAATCAGACAAAGAACGCAATTTCGGAGAATCACTCACATAATAAGAAGATTGAACTCTCATACGGACAAACAGTTAAAGCAGAAACAAGTGTATGGGTCAATTTCCCGACAGCATTTTTTTTTGCGGCGTGAGTGAAATCGGTAGTGTGGAACTTTACTTTACAGTTCTCATATTTTTTTCTAGATAAAGGAAGTCATTGCCTACATGAGGCATTCAGTATTTTCTAATTATAATTGCAGCTACTAAGTTAAAATAAATTTTAAAAGTCAAAATTCATCATCACGGTGGTTGTCCTGAACACACTTATCAATGAATTTTCCTTAGTATAACAAATACTATTTGTTATTTAGGCATATGGCTATTTTTATTAAATTGATGGACATTGAATGGACAGCATTGCCACAACGCAGTTTTATCAAATTATCTACATAGATTAATAGCTGGTAACACATGGTAAGTACGAATGTACTTGTCCTAGAAAATCCTTTAATTTCGGTGACCAAAAGTTCATGGAACATATTTTTGCCTAGGATAACCCTAGTCTCGTTTTCTAGTTTTTTGTTATAATAATAAATAGGCAGACACAGACATTTTCAAATGTTGACAATGATACCAAAATAGGTAGCTGTATAATCTATTGACATTACCTACATAAGAACAAAGGAAAATACATACTGTATTTTATAGAAACATACTTCATTAAGGGCCTACATCAATATTATCGTCGACATGTACCTATTAACACAGCTAGTAGGTATAGAAAATGAAGAATTAGGGATATTTTAACGGATATTTTTTTTTTTTTTAATATTTTTTTTTATTATTTTGACGGGCCTCGTGGTGTAGTGGTTCTGGTAACGGACTGCCGATCAAGAGGTCGCGGGTTCGATTCCCGCTCGGGACAATCATTTGTGTGATTTTTCTAATTGTCATACAAATGTTTGTACTGCGTCTGGGTGTTTCTATATATTATAAGTATGTATTTACAAAAAAAAAGTAGTATATGTATTCTATCCGTATTCTGGTACCCATAACACAAGCATATAAGCTTAGCTTGGGACCAGAGGACGTTGTGTGAAATGTCCATTAATATTTATTTATTATATTTTCTTTGTTTACTCAAAATCTACTAAATATATTTTAATTCTGATTTACGTGTTTCTATATATAATAGTTACTTATGTTTTTAAAGTTATTTCATTAGTTAATACGCGATAATAGACCGATAAATGAAAAAAATAAAAAATGAGAGAGGTTGTTTCGCTAAGATTTTCTATCGAGAAAACTTTTTTCAATCGCGTTTCTGAGTTTATGCGATCCTAGATTATATATTGAAAAAACATATACTTAAAAATTAGAGCTCTATCCAGCTATCTCCATTCAATCTAAAGAAAAAATGAATACTTCGTACGTAGAAAAATGCACGAAGCTATTTTGGTATCCTCTTAAATGAATGTACCAAATTGAAATAAGTAACTTAAATATTTCTGTGTAAAATTGAGTTGGATATAATGTACCAACTTCATCGCTGTTGTTAACAATTACATTAGAATGATGCTACAGAACTATCTTAGACTAGTATTGTACAGATTATTTCATCAATAAGATAGAGTATATAATAAGATATCTCTCTAATGTATATTTGTTTGTCTAAATAATATTTCAGTAAATATGTAATATGTACCTACTTAGTTGTAGTGGTAATATGTTCAAAGTGTTAAGATCCTGTGCATCAATTGTGTTAGCTGAAGGTCAACACCTGGTTACATGTACATGGAGCGGATGACACTTTACACTGGATATAATAACCTTATATATAGACTTCCTGCGGCTAAGTGGAGCGCGCGCCACTGCGCCCACAGCGACCTCTATACGCATATGTGATGTGTCTCTGAGACAGCATCACCAACAGACTGATCCACAAACACATGATCACTTGTGTTCATCACATGCTGCAATAATTATTAGTTATCAGGGTAGTGCGTCTCATCTGTAACTCAAACTTAATAACGTTCAAATCAAATGATACAACAAATACAAAATAGTGTTAACATTAATTGAAATCATTAGGTACCTACATTATAATATATGTGTGACACGCGGCAGGTGACTGACTCTAACTATATGATAATAGTGATGTTATGTCTAGTGATAAACAAACATGGCGTCCTATACGGTCTTGTGTAGAGAACAGAGAACGTTGTAAGTAATAGTGACAACATACAACCATAGAGACTGTACCTCATCACATTACAATATGTGATGTGGATGTACCACGACAGCATCTGCAGCAGTGTTACTCTACAATACAAGATGTTGTGTATACGTTATAATATTACATTTGTGTTCAACAAAATGTTGTTGTATATTAAAATGTTGAGTGAGTGCTCAGATCGTGGTTACAGCGGATATGTTCAATTGTAGCGGAGAGACGTGACGCGCCACAGTTGATGGCGAGCTCTCTGTCTACGAGCGCGCCACGTCGCGGCGCCGTCGCCTCAACGCACCACACGCAACTTGTTCATTATATTTGTGTGATATACAAGAGTAGTGTGACGTCACCACCACAACCTATCACTTGTTCATCACAACACTCATGGGTGTTGGATAAATGTTGTATATGTGTGCGTTGTGTATGTACATGAGTGGTATCACTGTTGTGTGATACCACATACAAGCCAACACGACGGACGGAGCCGGACAACAAAGAAAGCGATTCAAAAGGAAAAGAGTATCAGACATGAGGTGAGAAGCAATAAGCACTCATAATGTACACGTATCAGTGATACTCGGATTATTATCCGAGTATCACTATATACATGTCATCACCCCCATGATGCACCACGCCTCTTGTGGATGCTGTGAATTCAGTTTAGGGAACATCTGAGCACTTTACATCATAGAGGTGGAACATTAAAAATGATCAAGTTCATACACGTTTGTTGATGTTAATTCAATGTGAAGTATTAATATAATATTAGCTGTAGTAGTTTAGTTATCCTGATAGACACCTACCCACTGACTATCTCACAATGAGAAGTGGGTCGCGACTTGATTACATCCGCCTAATGGATACTACGGATGTTATTACGGTCATAACGAACTTGGCTCTGTTTACAACTACAATTATGACTAACTATAATAGAAAAATATATAAATCTAACTTGATTTCAACTCATAACAATAATACCAACTCTAAGTACACAACTAAACTAAACTAAAAATGGAAAACAATTACAGAGTATTTCGATTCATTAGCTATTTCGTTCCACACATTTATATAAATTAAAATCGTTAGTCTATAATACACAGTTTTTATAAGAAAGTTCAGTCAACATTGACAGATTTTGTTATTGACACAATCAATTTTCATATTTTAGTTAAGTTTAGTTGTGCACGTAGAATAGGTACCATTATCTAACTAGATGTAACCGTGATGTTGTCACGCATCACAACATGTTACTGATGCAATGTGACTTCTCTTCCACGTACATTGTCTTCTATTTTACTCTTCTTTCATTTATTATCTTCTATAGTTCATCGTAATATAAAGGCCTTACATACGAGTACATTGTCTCGAAATAAATAAGTAGTACTTATTATTTATTTTGTAACCAAAATCAATCTTTCCACCTGCAATGAGAAAATGTTCATCTCGTGTATCTATCTGTATCGTATTTAGCTATAACTAGTCTTATGACCAAAACAATATACACAGTATAAAATAATCACGGCAAATAAAACGATTTGTAATAAGTAAATATATTAAACAGAGTTATCATAAAACACTAATAATCTCGTAGCGTGTGGTGGGTAACGATATAACCAACTATATTTTGAACTAGCTGTTGCCCTCGACTCCGTCCGCGTAGAATTGACGAAATTTTCCCCGTTTTTGCAACATTTTTAACTACTGCTTGAGTGAGAGTATTATAAACGTAAGAGTTACACAAGTTACACGTGTTATTGTGAGTCAACCATAAAAATGGAGCACCTTTTCCCGTTTTCCCAACATTTCCCTTCACTACTCTGCTCCTATTGATTGTAGCGTGATGAAAAGTATACTATAACCTGCCCAGGAGTATGAAGAATAATTGTACCAAGTTTCGTTAAAATCCGTCGAGTAGTTTTTGTTTCTATAAGGAACATACAGACGGACAGACAGACAGACAGACAGAGAAAAATTTTACTGATTGCATTTTTGGCATCAGTATCGATCATTAATCACCCCCTGATAGTTATTTTGAAAATATATATTATTATTTTTTTTAATTTATTTTAAAAGGATGGTCGCTTTGAAAATATATTTCATGTACAGAATTGACCTCTCTACAGATTTATTATAAGTATAGATTAAGACTTTTGACGTAACCCAATATATTAGGTAGAAATTATTGTACAAGTTATTATTGCCTTGTGATGACTGACATTCTTAAGTCTATGTTTTGTTTATACTTGCGAGGACGACGCGACCCGTGTTAATCATTACGGTGTGTATAGAGTTAAAAATTTATAAAAAGAACACATAATTATTGCTTTAAATATTGATCAACAAATAATATAATCAAAAGACGTCGTAAAAACGTCTGTTACGTCGTAAAGTATAGAGATCTATGAGGTCAATAATGTTTTATGGTTAATCCTATATTATGAAGGCATAAGAACTCATGAGACTACACACTACTTACCCAACATTTACTTCTGTGCAACTCTAGATATAAACTTAGTAATGTAATAAGAACACTTATTAAATGATACGACGCGGTATTACTGTGAACTAGTTTATAGCCAACTCAAAATAATCTTCACAAATTCTGATTATTGTGCTTTACTTCCTAATACTATGAAACCGCTATCAATAAATAATTTGTTTTAGTTAGGTTAGTTAAATGGAACCTGTGCACAATAAAACGCTATTTCATGTTCCCTAAACATGGTTTTAAAATTATTTAAAATGAGCCTTTCGCCAGTTGTTGAAGCACCTTGTGTGGTAATTAGTAACGTGTCTATATTTAATTCTTCTCAGATACACAGTACATTGAGATGTATGTATGATGTCACTAGCCTTAAGTTAGTTACATTACATTATGAACTGTGGCATAGATGTGAACAACACAACAGTAGGATGTTGTTCACTTTGATTGTGTGTACTACACTGATACTAACTAGACGATTGTTTAATATGCACACACACACACACACGTGCACATACACTAACAGATGTACACATAAATTAAATAATGAGTAACGTCACAGTGGCTTCCTATTGCAACAATCAGCCACTTCCTATTATCAGAGAGCGTGCATGACAACTGCATCGACTGCAACAGACACAGAACTAGCCAACGAGATTAAAGATATTGTTTATGCTCCAAGTTGCTGACTTGCATAGACTCAGTTTGATTCCCATATATAATTACGTGATAGTTCAATGTACGAGAACAGTTTGTCTAGACTCGCCAATGGGCAGATAGTTCAATGAATATTTGGGAAGAGATTGTCACTTGTGCAGTCAGTTTTCTTGTTGACGTTATATCTACGACAAGGAGTGAGAGTGCCGATCTCCTGCCGTTCCTACATGCTTATATTGTCACAATTGTGTATTCTGTAGACAGTTCGTTACTAGTAAGAACATTGGAGGAGGCAGTGTTTTACATAATTACCAAACTTTTATATACATAATTTAAGAGCTTTTGCAAGAAAATATTTTTTTTTTTATTATTCAACAAAACAGACAGTCATGTACAAATCAATATCAAAAGAAAAATACACGCCTAGACTTCTAGTTCCATAATTAACATAACATAAAAGATGAAAAGAAAAGTGTCTCACATAAGTTAAATAAAATACAAATTTGAACCTTAGACTTTAGAACATATAATTCTACAAACAAAATATTTTTTAATTTTATTTTAAATGTTGCTAAACTATTTCCGTATAAATTGATATCATTAAATTCTTTATTGTAGGTATATATGTACACTACGTCTAAAGAAGTTGTTATTAGTATAAATAGTTCTATTTATAGGTACCTACTGCAAATAATTCCTGTGATCTAGAACCAGGTCTAGTCTAGGTCTACTCTTAAGGTTATTTTTTGCTAATAAGTCAGGAGCTGCAATAAAATTATCGAAAATTTTAAAAAGAAATACTTGATCACTTAATTTTCGGCTATTCGTTAATGTTGTTAGTGTGTGAGTGTTTAGTGAATTTCCATATGAAATATATTCATTGCTACATCTGAATTCGAACGATATAATAAATTTCTTTTGAGTTTTTTTTATACTATTGATGTGACAAGCGTAATATGGACTCTATATAATACTCGCAAATCTAATATTTTACGAGTTAATGCATGCTGAAATCGTTTAGAAATTCTAAGTATAAATCCTAATTGGTGATAAGCTTTACTTACGACGTGATCAACGTGTTAATTAAATGATAAGCTAGAATCCATAATAATATCTAAGTCACGTGTCGATGTAACTCTGGTGAAAAATGTTCATGACTTGCTAATTTTTACTGAGTTATTAATATGTTGTTATATGTATATCTGTTTGGTTGTGACAGGGTTGATTTCCGCGGAGTGAAGTGCGCGTCGGCAGTACGCGCAAGCCTGAAGGCTGCCATGTACGACAGCAGCTGCTCGTACGCGGGCGCACTCGAGCTGAAGAGGAACGCTCTCAAGGAGGAGCCATGGCCCACCACCGAGTGGCCCCCCTACCGCCTACATCAGTCAACGTTCGAACAACTCAAACAGAGCGTAGAGAAAGCCAAAGCGGCTCTACAAGACAGATCAGGACTCTTAGGCACAACCACAGCTTTCGGTGACTTCTATGGAGGACAGCTGACACAGGATACCAGTGGCACTAACCTCGGCTTCGGCAGGAGTACGAGGACAGATGATACCATGCTGACAACTGTCGATAAGAACAAATCTATTGGTAAGTGACTGACTGTTTATTGTACTTGTTAGTATTTACTATAAATATGATATAACTTGATGTCGCAGTTTATATTGATTTGTTCAATTAATATAATTTTTTAGCTATAGATACAAAATCCTATTCGTCACAATTACATTTCATTAAGTGAATAGTTATCTAAGAGTATGATGTAGGTACACAACTGTTGACCTTCTCCTTTGCATTGCGAATAGATGCGATACAACACAGTATTGTCCAATGTGTCTAGTGATCAAATATTATTATTGTGTTAAATACAACACACGTAACATGGGATCTAACTGAGTAGCTCTTTTTAAAAAATTGCTCATATTTTATTTCTTACAAAAAAACTAAAGTTCAAACTGAAATCTGAAAAAATATAGTCGGTAATGTATGTATTTTAAAACAATTAGTACCAGAAGATCATCAAAGTGTAAGAGATGTTGTTTCATAAAAATTAAATAATAGATTAAGTTCCATAACAATAATATTAATCTCTCTGTGGTTCTATACAAGGAAATCTGAAAAGTCTTTTTTAAAGAATGCTGTTTAAATGCTGAACAAGTATCAGAGTTTCAGAAAGATGCAAGATTTTAAATTCATTGTGGTGGAATTTCCTTCAATGTTTGATCATTATTTTAGTAATAAGGTACCTATTACATTATATGTATGTATGTGTGTGTGTATATATATTGTATGTGGTATTGTGTGCAGGTTTTCCTGACTGTTGTTGCTTGTCGTACTTCGAGTGACAAGGGCATCATATAACAGAGCGTAGTCCCTGTAGAGTGTCCCTCTAGTGTAGATATTACAATAGACTAAGGTACAATGTTAGGGGTGAGTGAGATAGCAACGACTGAACAACATTTTAAATTTATATCTCAGTTTGTAGGTGCTTTGTGAGCTGCTAACCTCGCGATAACGCTACATAATAAAATATCGATTGTGTTGTAAAGCACGCCGTAAAGTCAGCCTTAACATAACAAAACATGGTCTCGTTTGCAGCGTTCAGTAAACCCTTTCTGATGATAATACAGTAGGTAGGAGAGGCGCGCTTCGGACGCATCTTGAGATAACAGCGGCGCGGGGCGGTGCGGGGTGGGGGCGGCTCCCGCGTCGTCATGGCGACGCACGCCGTGGCGCCGCCCCCACTCGCCCAACGCCCCTCAGATCAACGACGCGCTAATACCCAACAATACGTACATCTTTATTATTATCCGCAGCTCATTATTGTAGCAGCCTCCTCCTCCTCCTCCTCGGTACTCCCCCACCAACAGACGATCACTTCACTTACTCTCATAATGTATGTAAATAGTAACTATTTACACAAAATTTACAAGAGATGATTTCATAAATCTACGATTCCACCTGCGTTATCAATAACGAATAGAGCCACCGCGACTGAATAGTGACCAGCCATTTGAGTTATGAACAGAATTGCACTATCAGAACTTGTACCACGAGGACCGACATTATTTACTTGTCTACATTATAATTAATAATATAGCCTCTATTATTAGTATATAGATACATATACACAATACATACACTAGGTACTTACACTTTATAACAATCACAAGGTAAAATACTCGACATTATTGTTGAGAGATCACTTTAAATTGTTACCTATTTGATAATATAAATAGAGAGCATATTTCAAGTGTAGACGTTGCGGCTCTTTGTCAGCTCGGAGGTCACAACAAAAGCATCAACACAAAAGAATTTCTCTCCAAAAAGACAATAACCTTTTTGCTATTAAAAACGTAGAACAATTCATAAAAAAGAAATGTAAATTTGTAATGAACCGTCCATTGTGCGGAGGTCGTGGAGACGCCGAGATAGAGCCTTCCGTCCGCGTCGCACCACGCCGCCTGGCGGACACAACGAGAAATATTCAACTTTTACTATATTGTACAAAGTCTGTTAGAGAACACAATGGTACCCGACGACGCTACACACACTGATATTATTTCAACTTAATTAAATTACTCTAGTGTTTATGCGTTATTGTTATGTTTTAAACATTTATAAATGCGATATTTAACTTTTCATTGAGTTACCGATATATGAACTAAGCCGACTGTTTCCATAATAAGTACTAGGTAGCGTGCATGATGTTCGTATAATACTACCGAGTGAAATATCAAATGGGAAGCTCAACAAAGTTTATATTGAAGTAATATAATAAGTTAAAAGCTTGTAAGTACATATTAACCAATTTCAATTTTAACACAATTTTATTCAATTATAGATCCAACAACATTGATAGGTGAATATTAACAAACAGATAAGGTACAAGTTATAATTTAGGAACTATAATATGTTATCACGAAAACAAGCTGAACGTGAACAATATAAATTACTTTTTAATGAAATTTAACAAGCGAGTGTTTATCGAGTTGCAGTATGATGGTAGTTATAACTAACAACAACCGGCCGTTTTGCCACATTTACATAATATTCAAATAAGAACAACAATACACGCGCCGAGTGCGCCTAATCTCAGCACATTCACACAGATCTATTAAAAATAAACTCCCCAGTACAAGGTGCAGATATGTTAACTACAGTATAATAACCAGCACCGACACGAACCTTGCTCTCTTAGCGTTTTATATATTTTAGTTTATTATTACTAAAACAAGTTATGATTAATTAATCCTACCTTACTGTAAGTATACAGTGTAGTATAGATTTGATTCCAGTAAATGGTATTGTTTAGATGTTATTATATAACACTCCCAAGGAAGATGCACAAGTGTATAGTCAAAGTCAAAATTTTCATTTTAGGTGTGCACATTTTACATGCTCTTTTGAAACGTCAGAAAATAGGCGTCTGTTCCAAACGCAAATCCTATGGAGAAGAACAGACAAGATTCAGACTTGTTTCTCTTATTCCTTTCGTTTTTTTTTTCAATATTATTTTACATTGTTGTGGGTTGTGAGAATGATGCCGATTATTACTATCAGGACTAAGTAATACTAACTTATATTAAAATTTCCTTGTGACTAGCGACTAGTTGCCAAACATATGAACTAGTTATGATGCAGTTACAGTTGTCAATTGAACACTTGCCCCTCTTGTTATTCATGTTGTATCACACTACGAGATCTACGTACATGTATTACGAGGCCACACTCTAGATCCTATCATGATAATATATATATCAATAAATCATACTCCAACTGCTCCGATAACAGCTTATTGATTTTTTAAATGTTTATTGCGAAAGGGCTGCGGCTAGTTGTTCAACAATTTATATTCATTACCCGACGGTTGGGTGTGAGGGCTGCGCGGCGGCGGCGGGCGATACCACCAGGTGATCACACTAGTTACCGTGTTACCTTCACGACTTTTTATCATTTACTTATCATATTCTTTATTATATAAACCTATTCGTTTAACAATATTGAAAGTGACGTACTGTTTGTGTTCTGTTCAAAAACAATATAGTTGATACCCACATTACGGGTTAACTTGCGCCAGATAAATAACTGTTTAGAAATGTGCAACTATAGTTCGCGTCCTGTTACATAGAGGGCGTGCCTCTATTATAACTACACCGCGTATACTCTGTACAGTATCTAGTTGTTGTATCAATTATAACATTTTCTCTACACACAAACAACGTATAGCTCCACAAGACAAGAAATCTCTCCATATCAGGCTACTTGATTCATGTAACGGACTGTTGTTCACGAGGTCGCGACTTTGATTCCCGCACGGGAAAATCATTTGTGTAATTTTTGTAAATGTCATACAAATGTTTATACAACATCTGGGTGTTTTTTTATGTAGGTATTAACAAAAGAAAAGTAGTATATGTAGTATATCCGTATTCTGGTACACATAACACAAGCATATAAGCTTAGCTTGGAATCATAACGGGATAGAACTTAGTATACAACACGTGACGGTCTGACCACAGTGACATAGTGACCATGTTCTATTTGTTATAAACAATACATTTGTATAAGAAGTAAGTTTCGATATGGCTTCACTTCAAGTTTTCCTGGTGTTGAGAGAACTTGTTTGTTTAGGCAATTAATTAAGGACTAATTACTTAACTAGACTGAACCATTAGCTCCAAGTTGTTGTTCTATTTAAATGTAGAGTTTACAAATATCTCTGTACAATCGCAACGTTACAATATAGATAGATAGCTGTGTGTATGTACAATGCCCTCTAATCCACAGATTACTGACTAATCATATTGTTAGTAGATCGTTATAAAGTGTTAACATGATGAGTCAGTAGGGGGCGCTGCACTCCCGCTCACTTTATTAAGACTTAATAGTAGTTGGGGGCTCCGTGTTTAATTAATAAACATTATTATATTATCATTATGATATTTATAACGCGCCTGTACGTTGTGTTACTGCAAGTGATTTAAGTATAAGCGTGTTGTTAGTTGTAGTTGATCGCGTGCTCTACTCGCTAGATCTGTGTCTCAGATACAGTTGATAACTGCTAACTACATATAATGATGATATATTCAATTGTTTAACATAATACTTACACATACACCGTCACACATACAAGTAGTTAACAAGTAGTGATAAGATACATAACAAGTGTATTATGAAGACAACATTATTAATCAGCTCTAGCGCAAAGAGGTTAACCTCCTTCTTCATTGTATCATAGAGCATAGGCAAGTGGCCCTGTAGAATTTAATTAGGTTTTTATAAGCAACATATATTTCGAGAATTATATATTAAATAAATATACATAATTTGTTAGGACGTATTTACAATTAATTGGATATGATTTTAGAAAAAATGTTACTATGGATTGATTTTGTTATTTTAAGTATTACAAAGATTTAATATTTAGATAACAAAACAAAAAGCAATATGTGATGTGAAGGCACGCAGTGAACTGAGAAAAAGTGAACTAACAAACTAAACTGAATTAATAAAAGCTAAGCTTTCTTGTTATCATATTTTATCATATTTTTTGGTAAATACATCCACAGCAATATTTATTTATTTTTTTATTTATTTCATAAGAATAACAACAGCATGTTACAATACATTATAAAAGTCAGTGTTACAAATATATAAGCCAATAACAGTTATTCATGTCTTAAGCATTTACATTAAATAAACCCACTTAAAAAAAAAACTTAATATAATATCATTGATACAATGATGTATATGTGTGAGAGTGTGTCGTCGTTATCGTAAACATATATAATAATACTCGTCCACATTGATTATTGTGGAGCTATCTCCAGGTAATCACTACAAGTAGTTGATAACAGTGATGCGCATCACTGTGACAATGATGCACTAATGCCAATAAGTCAATTGTGAAGTTCTCACAGTAGAGTCGCGCGCGGGGTGATTGAGCTACCAAACAAACAATTATTGCACAATCAGGGGGTACTCGTGCGAGAATATTATAAATCAGTACCAATAATGGCACACATTAAGGAGACTGACGTCGCATTTCGTTCAACAAACTGACAATAGGTGGCGTGTGTGTGGTACATGCGCCTGCACATATCGGATACACGGTGGGGCCATTAAACACGAGAGAATATTCAAGACACATATACGTGTGGCGTGTTATCCGCCTGGAGCGGAGTAGTAGCGGGTATTTTATATTGTGAAAGCGATACACACTACACTCTACCACTATAAAAACAAAATATCATAATATTTATTGGCATATAGATAGGAACATGAGGATAGATAAGTAGGTATATATCCTAATTGTATGTTAGTAATATATTAATACTAAGGTAGTAACCAATCACAACTATAAGTATATGATAGTAGTAAAGTCTCATTTCAATAAAGTACACCTTTTTAACTCATATCAACAATATACTCTTCATTATCAGATGTTCCTCAAGTAAATGTGTGTGCAATTTAAATAAACATAACAATATGGTACCTATACGTATGTGTGTGTGTATATCGCTGTTGTAATGGTCACACGTATGTTTGATATGATTTCATGGGAACGCTGTCGTAGACAATGCGTACTTAATTGTGCGATAGATACCAGTAATGATGTTCTCAACCCCAATATTTTTTGTCAGATTTATGTTGGCGCCGTGACCGCGGCCTGCACCCCAGCGCCCTCTCACTTATTTTATACACAAATAAATTGTTTGAAACATATTGTGCGCGCGTTCATTTGATACTGAGAGGCGACCTCTCGTGGGACTCACTTTACTCTCGCATTTCATTATAAATATTATTGTTCACTATTACTTTTACAAATAATACGACTTCACTACGTACGAGTATGTTTTAACACACACTATGATATACACATTAGATAAAAAAACGTTCATCCAAATGTATGTGTGAACATAAATGGGTGTTTGATTATGTCTTCTCTTTAAAACACCGCGTATCATATTTATAGGCTAAATATCACGGAAGAGTGACACTCCTGGTGTAACCACTGACACAGTGATTAGATAACAATCTTACACCAGTCACGTGGTAGTGAACCACTTACATAGTTGTTAATCATTAATTTGTTAACGAGCGGTTATTAAAACAGGTCCGGACAAGGTGTCCGGTGGGCTGGGTAAGGGCTACTCTACACCGAGCCTGTCAAACACGCTGCGACCTGCCAAGTGTACAGGTACGTACACACGCACACGCCACGCACTTATATTGTATATGTCGTGGAAGTTACGTGCAGTAAGCTCATTATATTTCATGCCGGAGCGCGGCGGGTTCGATCGTAATGTACTTAAAGTGCAATTCTTCCATCATTTACCGCCAGGTGGTGACAGGCTATGCTGACACCATATCACTATCACTAGAGCCTTGTTACAAAAGTTGCATCGTTCTGATCATATACATCTGTCTTCTTGCTTAACTGTTCCAAACCTTCCTCCTTTATAAATATGTTGTTCTCCTCATTAGCTATAAAAATTTGAACATCAATTTACTCCATTTAGACAAAAGCCTCCCGTGCTATGAATAAAATAAATATTGGATGTTATTGGCGTAGAAAAATATATCACAATGACACGTTATAAACACAACACCATATATATTTTCACGACACAAAGACATACAACCAAACTATTGTAGGTAAGACGCAGTGATCGTAGTATCCTAAACCCTCTTCTATCTGCTCATTATATACACATACTACATAATGTTATTGTTTTCTAGAGATAAAAATCAATATTCAGGCGGTCGAAGTCACGGACATTTGTTTACTGGGAATTATTAACAATTCGTTGATAATAATATAATTGTAGAGCAGTTGACGGTGACTCTTTATTGTTATTGAACACAAAGGGATGATACAATCAATTCTAACTTGCCGCTTAATTTGTACACTCCTTGAGATATTGTGCACAATTGAGTTCGTCTGTTCGTCTGTGTGACGGAGCGTGACATCAAACGGTTGCTAGTAGCGGGACAGGAGAGCTGCAATTAAAACTTGCCATCAAAGCTCCTTGTGCTCAGTAAAGCGGCAAAATGACGGTCTCATGTTCATATCTGTGTGCATTTGTAACAAACGACACAACCACCATCATCTTACTAGGGGACATATTATAATGTTTTGTGGTTTGTGAATCATTTACATATAAAATTCCCCATTCAGTGGTATCAATTCTACTTTTGTTCTAAAACGAGTATTTTATATTATCTTATACAAATATAAGATAGTTCACTCGTTTCACTATATCCCCACTATCCCACTATCACCCAAGATTCAGGAAAATGTCCCATCAGCATCAAAATACAGGATAGGTCATTTTGCTGAGTCTTGGGTTTGCTTTAATAAATTAGTATTAGTGTGTTACATGTGAGCTCTAGTGATAGTTCACACAATACTATTCATATTGTAGTGTACTCCAGTACTACACTAATGGGTCCCACTAGTGACTAGTGCCGTGACTGAAGTGAGACACGTGACCGCCTGCCGCCTCACTCGCTTAATTAAGAGCTCTCTCGATTTTTAGTGGCCATTCGATACTATTCGATTATACCGTGTCGAGTTAAAAAAGAATTATAATATATTATCATGTATTAATTCCGTTCGAAATTATGTTATTGCTTGTATTGCGTATATCTCTACATAAACTAATATTAGTTATCAGGTTGTTAATATAATAATATTATTTGTATCAAACTGTCATTTTTCCATTACAAAACGTAATAGTTATAATTCCTTTAGTATAATATACTGAAATAGCGTATTGTAAATAATATTAATAGCAATAACATGAGGAACCACAAACAATCAATCAATCTATAATAATGTGTAGATGAGTAGAGAGATGTCTGCTACGTGACACGAGTACGTAATGCTGCGCGATATTATAAATATTATGATAATTCATACGTATTAATTACACATTTCATGTTTATTATATCTTTCTGTGAAAATTATACTTCTTTACTTATTATAAAAGAAAGTCGTTATTTTTGTATGTATGTCCCTATGTGAGGTTTTTTAATAGATAGAATGGTTCAAGAAAATGGCTTTTTTTGGATAATTTGTTGGGGTTTACAGTATATTGAATGAGATGCAATTTAAATGAATATCTTATGAGATATGACGAAAAAGAATTACGCGCTACAATATAAAATACTTAAACTGTTGGCTGAGCAACGCGAACGTTTCCTCGGTCTTCTATCCATATTCCAATGTTTGGATTTTTGTTTGGTTAATGTTGGATGTATGAATGTAAGGTCGCTTGTTCTCCTTTCACGTAAAGACTACTGGATGGATTTTTATGAAGCTTTCCAATAACATAGCTTACATATCAGATTAACACGTAAGCAATAATTTATAAAGATACCGTTACAATTTGAATAATTTACACGGTTTTATATTATTATATCATTTGATATACCACACCACGCAGGTGTGGTATATACCACACCACGCAGGTGTGGTATATCAAATACCTTCACGTTGTGAGTAGGCCAAATAACATATAGGCTACGTTTTATTCCAAAAGAATGCAATATTCCCGTGGGTTGGTAAAAAAGAACAGATTTTTTATCCTTTTAACCGCGGGTAACACCGGGGGGCACAGCTAGTTAAAAATAAAACCTCAAATAATGTATATCGGAGAAAGAACATAGAAATTACCTGTATTTACAGCCAGAACAGTCATCTATCTAAAGACCTTGTAATACTGGAGAAACTAACTACGTTAACTACAACATTCTATTAACTACGATGAGATCGATCCGTGGCTTACGACACCTGTAACTGGTTTGGAAGGATCCTTTACCAAATATTCAACGGATCACCATTTCAAACTTATCACAAACTAGAGTAAAGTAACAACTTACCATTGACTCACCATTGACACAATTTGAGGACTTACTTCATAATCTTAGAAGCTAAGTTAAAACTAAAATTTCTTATGTAAACTATGTTAATGAAGTCTCCTACGACAGATACTATGTACTAGCAGCTAATGACCGCGATTTCATTCGCATTTATAACTAGTTATTGGGCCCCTCAAACACACTAAAACTTAACAAAAACCATTCCCTTGAACCACTCTCTCATTTACGTCCCACTGTCAGGCACGGGCCTCCTCTACTTTGGGAAGGATCATGGTCTACTGTGCCGCGCTGACCAGGCGTTAGCACAGGGTTTAGTTTCGAGTTTTCCGTCTCTCACAGAGGGTGTTATCTGTGCGCAATATCCCTTAGCTGACTTTTACAGCACCCTTGGGAGGAGATGGGGTATATCTTGCACCACTATATCTATTTAAAAAACTCACAGTTTTATGAAAAGTAAAGATAAGCAAGGCAATAAGTTTAAATTGAATGTTAATCGGTTTAGAACATTTATAAATATTAGCCTCCACTGTTCCTTGCATAAGTACGTGTGAAATGTCATACTCCTCCGTACACGCCATTTTTATAAACGAGAGTACAAACTTCTAACTTATCGCAAAGGTTTCAAGTACGAGTATAGTATAATTATACAAAATATACAAACATGTTAATAATAATAATGTTACAACAACAACAATGTGTGTTCATTCGCAATACATGTATCACATCATCCAACTATGTGGACTATAGGAGTACGTGACGTCACGCTTCATACAAGTAACTTCACCGATACTGATCAGCGTGTGAGCGTGCGTGCGCGTGCGCGTGCTTCTATCACAGTGCACTTCTGCGGTGGCAACCGTGAACACAAGTGATACATTCTGATGATAGTGAACATATTATAATATACACGGTCCACACACACTATTATAACGATGATGTTGATTGTTGTTGATGTTACAATCACTTCACATAAACATCACTATCGTTATTTAGAGTTAACTTTGTGTAAAGTTTCTCTGATGTATGTTACTGTTCCTAAATCGCATCAAGTATCATTTGATGACTATATTTAAATGGAATTTGCGATAGTTACAATTATTATAATTTAATTGCGTCACTGTGATGGGTCTGGTATGTGCGTACGTATCTACTTAGTTTATACATATAAAACATTACGTTTTCAGAATTGAAAATATACAGCAACAAGATCATACATTATTAAAATTGATACTTATTAATAGCTGCAAGTGCTGAATATAAGTTGAGACACAGTAAACACAATGAATTCACATAAAGTAAAACAAATCCAGGAAACAAGCAGCACTAAATTATTTTAGCCAAAGCTAGTAGTAGCTCATAATATCATTTACATTTCATCATATCAATTATAATACTTTAGATATTAAATCATTTAATTAATAAATAATGACACAATACATGTACCTATAGGTAGTGGATACAGTGTCGCGAGAGACGCCGGAGTAGCCTACTAGTCATTGTTATTGTGTGTACACATAAATCACATACATTGTTGTATATCCTCAGTGTGGAACTACCACCACTCACTCATCATCATTCGTACCTACTCTTATTGCTATTATTATAATATTGCGAGCTTCTGCCCGCGGCTTTGCACGCATTCGTGGCCAAATCGAATATGAAATCAAATTTAAAATAAAAACTGAAATCTGAACTGAAATTAATACATACTAAAATCGATACTGAAATCCATAACAACATTTACATTAATTAACAATCAATCAATAATTTATTTTTTAAATATAGGTACATTATGATGTTACAGTTGTTATGCTTATCCGCTACATTTTACCACTGGAGCTGGTGAAATTTAAATACATATTATGATATTAGTTCATTGTTACGTGGTACAATTACAGGGCATAAGTATTTGTATCATGTTTAATTATTTATCTGAGCTAGGTTATGTGACATGCATTATCTACACTTGATAGTACCCATTTATTTTATATTTTATCTCTAAAATAGTCTTTGATACTGTAATAAGTCTTATCAAGAAGTAATGCTTTTAATTGTTTCTTAAATAAAATGTTAGACTCCAGTTTGCACAGTTCCGCTGGGAGTTTATTGTAGATTGTTGCCGTCATACAGAATACACTTTTGTTTAGTAGCGTTGTATTATTCGGTATAATTTTAATTTTATAGGCATTACGAGATCCTTGCAACCTAGTGAACAATAGCGGGTTATTTCTCACAAACAGCCACTTCCAAAATATAAATACTTGGCATGGTAAGGAGGTTAAGTTTTTTGAATACAGGCTCACAACTTTCAGTGCTTTTAAGCCTAAGGATGGCTCTAACACATTTCTTTTGTGCTCGGAATACGTGCTCCCAGTTAGTTGAGTTTCCCCAAAAAATGATTCCATACCGCAATAGTGATTCCGTGTACGCATGATAAGCAGTTACCACCGTGGATGTATTGACTGTTTTTGATAGCATATATAAAGCATATGAGCTCTTACTAAGTTTGGAACAAAGTTCTTCAATATGTGACTTCCAATTCAAATTACAGTCAACATTTAGGCCAAGAAATTTTGCATTGTTGACTTCTTCCAGCTCGGTACCTAAAAATTTTACTTTGAAGTCAATCGGAGATCTCACCCTGTTCCTAAATATCATAAAATTTGTTTTTTCTAAATTAATAACCAAGCTATTATTTTTTAACCAGCTAGCTACATCATTAATAGTTTTATTTATTGTATTATTAAGAGTGTCGAGATTTTTTTCAGAGAATGTAACTGGGGCATCATCCGCAAACAAAATCATCGGCGTAGTAATAGCCCTTGGAAAGTCATTTATATAGACAAGAAAGAGCATCGGTCCTAGAACGCTGCCTTGGGGAACTCCGTATTGACTTGTCTGTATTCAGACAGAACTGACAGTTCTTTTTTATCTCTTTTGCTTAGTGTAGTAATTAGTGTGGCTTGTTGTCTATTACCTTAATATGATGCCACTAAATTCAGAATATTACCCCTTATACCACAATCGGTACAAAATACTAAGTATATCTACTAAAATCAAAGTTAAATACGATATCAAAATAACTACTGCGAATGATATCAAAATACAAACCAAAACAGATAATAAGTTTCATTGTTATTAAAATTGTAAAAAAATATTATTTAAATATTGCAGAAATAAAAAAGAAGTCCACCTTATTATTCCAACCTTAGCGTATTTTAATTCCAGGAATATAAATTACCTCTGTACCAATTCTCGTGCAATTCCATTCGGTAGACTTTGCGTGAAAACGTCACAAACAAACTCACTTTCACTTTTATATTTAAGTATTGAATTAGATAGCAGCCACGTTTGTATACACCGGAGTGAGCGATATATTCCCTGTGCCAACACGCCTGGTCAGCGAGGTACAGTAGACCATAATCCCTCCCAAAGTGGAGGAGGCCCGTGCCCAATAGTGGGACGTAAATGGGTTGGAGAAGAGAGTGAGCAATGAATACAACTTTACTGGTATTCGCTAATTATTAATATCAAAATAGATCAATGAATTTATTCGTAATGTTGTGATGAGTTACTACTGCACATTGATCGACTTGGCCTAGAGATGCCTCTACTAATGAACACGCCGCGACCGAGATATGTTACAATCTGGACTAATATTATAAATCTGAAGAATTTGTTTGTTCGTTTGTTTGAACGCACATACACACTATAGTACATTTATCGATGAAGGCTATGGTAATATAACATCACGCTGCGACCAATAGGAGCGAAGCATTAGTGAAAAATGCTGCTTAAAGGGAATCATTTTCTGTATTCCACGCGTACGAGGTCGCGCGCAACAGCTAGTAATCTGTTAATGTATATAACATTATAATAACACCAATAAATACATTACAGATACATTTATTTGTTAAAGTGCAAACAATGTAAGCAGTGTCCATGTGCACCCTCTCGTATCACTTTGTCAGTCAGTCAATCATTCTGCCATTACTTTCCGGTACCGAGTAAATGCGTGGGTGGTGCCGCGAGCGTGCCTAATATCTGGATTATGTACCCGTTAATATCGACACGGTGCTATAGAGGGCGCTGTTCTACTAGTAGTACTTGTAGGCAGACTAAACAAAGTACCAAGAGGTTCCTTTCACCATCACCTCATATGATAGAGACTAACTCTTACACTTAAGGTATTCTAGTCTAAGTACATGTATTGTCATATGAATTAATACAATCAAGGCCTAGCACAAAATAAAGTCTCCGCTATGTCACCACGCGTATTGCATACGAACAATTAGTCTTACATGTTTTATTGTTATATACAATCAATAAGTAGTTAGAAGTATGTACCTATAGATAGAATAACTTCAAGTGAATATATAAAACAAGGCAATGATAACAGTGTGCGTCTTACACAGATCCAGTAATAATCGTCCCTCACAGTTTATTGGCCGGCACAGAGTTAACAAAATAAATGGCTTAAATTTCTACACCAGTAATGAATACATGCGAGGGTCGCGCACAATAAATCATTGTTACATTGCATTTTAGGGATGACTGAGTGTAAGGGACAAGCGCCAGCGGATAGCGGGATTGTTGGAGCGGGAATGTTCTTATGTTAGTACTCTAAGTTGAGACTCTAAACATTATCTTTGAATATATATTTCACTCATTAATGACGTATGGAATATTACATTACAACATACACATTAACCTACTACTTACTTTGTACAGCTAATACTAACATCTTACCTCGTTACCTCGAGTTTTCTTGTAATTTTTTTAGATATTTTGATGACTTCTTCATTCGGTATTTATTTAGTAACTAGTAGATACATAGATATATTCTACGTTAGTTTATTATTTACTTTAGAATGAATTACTAATATTAGTTTTAAAGGTATTTACAACTTACAAACACTATAGGGATGGATACTACTCTGAAATGAAAAGTTATTTATGTTAATTTTAACATGGACGAGTATAAAAACATTGCGGTTGTAAATTAGATGTCAATGTAGGTATGTTCAGTATATCGCTGTCTCGTGTGACCTGTGACGTGTGATCACGTGACTCACCGGACGTGGCTGATGAGCGCCGGCGCGTGCGCACAACATTCTCATGTTCAATGGAACGTTCGGAGGCGCACTTCAAACATTTTTATTGTAATCGCCTCACTCATTGTTAGCACACCCTCGCGAGACGACCCTATACAAACGGGTCGCTTTCTTACAACTGGTAAAAGTTACGTCGAAATAAAGATTATAGATAGTAACAGACGGGTAATTAGAACTTTAAAAAAATGTCTTATAATTAATTTTAAACAATTGTAATGTAACAAACTTAAAAATGGTATATCATGATCTCTGCAAGTCAGTTATAGGTTACTGCATTTCTGACTGGGGAGGGGCAAACAAAACAAAGTTTCTTAGGGTGGAGAGGGCACAGAGAGCTGCAGGCGTATTATGAGCTTTCAAAATATCATGCAAGTTCCAGGCGATTCTGTTGACGGCGGCAAACGGCCTGACTTTAATTTCGTATTATGACATACATAAAACTAGAAACTAGCCGACTTTTGAATGGATTAAGTGTCTATGGCCGAGTAAAGCTTTTTGATAGAGTCGTTCGGAAACTTAATTATTATGTTTATCGGCTAGTTACGGTTATATTTTAAATTTTTTTTGTATTCAATATTTGCTAAATACAAGTTACTTACACCATTATATAAAAGAAAAGAACGGTAATACTATTATCTATTTTTATATTTAGATTTTTTTATTTTATATAATTCATCTATGTTTTGGGATTTAGTTTTAGAAACGACCCCCGTCACTTGAACTGTCAGCTGATATAGCGGGAACATAGGCTTAGTTTTTCATTATGCTAGAACGGACATTTAAGTTTTTTTAAAAAATATTTTTTGTTTGATGATTCGCATGAAAGTAACTTTAATACACATGGCGATATTATTGTAATGAATATTGAATTGAATTATTTTAATAATATATTAATATTATTTTTTATATTTAACTTATTTCGCATTCGACTAGTGTTTTGTTCATCATCGTCGGTGTCCGAAAATTCAAACACCTCCAATTCATCACCCATCCTTAATATGTAGATAATAGTTACTTTTAATTCTAAATAAACCAAAACAATTTATTATACGTAACAGTGTAGCAGCTTCTATTGAATGGATTTACTTGTCACTTCTAGATAGTTAAGACGATCAACTACGTGTCAAATTTGCGCTCGTAATACGCTTAACGCCAGCCAGTGAAACGAAAGTCGGGCCGATATCAGCCTGAAGTCACTCATAATACGAATTTGCCAGGCCGTTCCATTCACGGCGTAAACGGCCTGGGAATAAGAGCTCATAATACGGCCGCTGTACTCAAAGTTATGGCCAGAAAACCAATTAGATACCCGACAACGCAAACGAACGCAACGAAATTGCTAACGGTTCGACAGCTGTTTGTGCTCAACTCCACTCCGAGAAGCCATATTTGTCTTTCTCCACAAGACCCACACAAACGCACCCAACTTCGCTCAATCACTCCACACAACACTACATTTGCAAGACACCAGTTCTACACAATTAGCATGCACATTTATAAACAAATCCATAATATTCTAAATATCCTCAACCTAAACATACACAAAGTCAAAACAACTGTTACAGAATGGCTATTAAATGACTATACTCAAACTGAATCCTTACTCCCATACATTAGTTAAACAAACATCACACTTATGTACTCAATACTGAACATAATATTTATTGGAGATATAAAGGACTACATGACTACTCTCGCGTACCAACCATCAATCATACACACTTCACACAAACACACACACACAACACAGGTATACGGTAATAAAATTAAAAAAAAACAATACCACAAATTAATAGGTACATTATTTATTGTCAAATTAAAATCATCTCTCTGTCGTCCACAAAATGTACTTAAGCACATATTGTAAAATTCCGTAACGCAACGTAATCTTAAGATACAGGTTGTCCTAGTTTAAGAGACAGAGTTTATAACTATGGTAAGTGCAGAATTGTATAAAATGGTATAAGTCCATATTTTGTATACCTATCTGTGTAATTTTTGATTTCAAATAATTAAAAAACAACAAAACTCTTGAATGTAACAAAGTTTTGGTTTTTTTATAATGCCATTAAGTATTTTCACTATTTATAATGTACAAAACGTGAAGTGGTCGATAGCTCTAGATATTATATTTGGAAACGTCCAAAGTAGTAAAATATAAAGGTGTATAATCATATCGCTGGAGCCAAGTGCGTATACTTGGCTCCAGCAATATTATTATGCACCTTTATATTTGAATGTAATCATAATAACCTGGTTTCAAATAAAAATTATGAGATAAAGCGCCGCAGTACTGGAACCAACAATTTTTAAGAAAATACACAAAATGCGAAAAACAAGTGCTTGTCGTGATATCCCTCATTTTTCTAGAATCTCAACCTTGGTTAGTACTTATGTCCTAAAGTATAACGGGTATGAATATACTGATAGTACGAATTATCTCAGACATTCCATCACTCTGAATATAAGTTATGTTGGCTGGCTCTGGTATCTTACACTACAAAGCCGAAGTTGAGAGAAAGGCCATTTTGATTTTAAAACTTTTTCGTTATATTTTTTCCGTCAAAGAGCAGAAAAATACTGTCATGGTTCATGACCATGATGTCATAATCTCGTAATCTAGGTATATAAGTTTTATAAATAATCATTTTATGTTACAATTTTACAAAGCACAGTTTAAAACAATCTTTTAATAATACAACAGAAAACGGTTACACATTTATCTCTCTAACTAATTGTTATGGAAATTGTGAAGTAACAGCACAATGTCTAACAAAGAATATTACGCACTGTGGCTTAAATTTAAGGAGCAATTTGAGAATGCTCTAGCAGAGGACCGACGTATTCAAGAGTTTGCTGTAAATAGAGTTGGCATCAAACCTCAAGGAACTGCCGTTGAGCTTGTTGCGAGGGTGTACAGCAGATATTGTGAGTTATATAACAAAGTTTGTGATTTTTATGATCAAATGCATCAAGTGCAACGACGACCGTATATAAAAACTATTATAGACGCACTCACGTGTCGCATTATTGAACTTAAGAAAACACTAGAAGAAGTTGAAGTTATTGAATATACATACGCAGACAATGCGTTTCAACAAATGCTGATAAAACCGAACGACATCGAGATACTTTGCCCCTTCTTTTATCCATTTGAGATAAGACAGGCCGAGATGCAATATATTATAGACCAAATATTTGCCGGCAATCGTATAGGTGATTTGACACCAACACCGTCACAACAAGCTCTTATAGATGAGGCAAAAATGGAAGAAGAACAAAGATTACAAGAAGAAAAAGAAGCTGAAATCAAAAGAATGTTGGCTTTGGGCTTAGAGATTGTTGAATCGGATGTTGTAGTTCTATCTCCCGCTGAAATAGAACAAAGGAGATTACAGGAGGAATACGAAACGCATATATTTAATATTCAACGAATGGAAAGATCACGATTTGTTACCAAAGAAAAAATTCATGCTAAATTGAAAGACGAAAATTTGTACCTAGAGTTAGCAGGATTAAAGAAACCGCCAGCTAGAGAAGATCTTAGAAATAAAGCTGCAGAAATGATAAAAACTATGTTGAAAAAGTACATGACTCTCAAGAGAGAACATATACGAGAAAACAAACTCAAAGAGAAGCTTGGAATGATTATACCATCTTACAGACCACCTTCTGCCAAAGAGCAATTGGAAAAGGTGAAACAAGTTAGAAGAGATTTTAGGCGCACATATTACGAGAAATGGCTTGCAGACAATGTTAAAGAAAAATCACGTGTACTAAGACTCAGAGAAGCTGATATTATGGAAGATATTTCTGATGAAATAAGACAATGGTATACTGAATGGTTCAGCAGTGTCGCTGTATTTGATGAGTTTCCATTTGCAGAAGAAGGAGGTTCAATTTTAATTGTCAAAGGTGAGACATTTACAATCCCAGAGTATAAGGAGTGGAGAGAGGCCGAAGAAAAAAGGCTGAAAGCTCAAGCAGGCGCGCAAAAATCAAAAGAGCAAATAAAAGCTGAAAAGAAAGCTGCAAAAGAAGAAAAGAAAATGCTCGCTCGAGAAGCGAAAGAAAAAGAAAAGAAACTTTTACTTGACTATAAAAAATCGCGCTTGAATCCTGATAACGATCCTGGCGTTTACATCGAAGTTGGTAAAAATCTCGCAGACCTTAACTTTGCTTGGGCAAATTACGAATGTCAGTGGAAAGCTATTGATACAACTGATGCATGCTTAGATGCAATGAGAGGTCATATAATTGACCTTATTACAGAAAAAGCTTACATGGAAATAGATATTGAGTTGAGACCTATAGTTGATGAGGCTATGAGAATAGAACTGGAAATATTAAAAAATGCTATGAGATTAGATTACAAAAATTTTGATCAGAAGGTTCCATTAACTTTAAAAAGAAAGAAGCCCAGAAAAGTGAAACCACCTAAATCCGAGAAAATTGCACCTAAAGTAATGTTCCAACAGTTAGCTGATGCTGGTATCGTTAGAAAATACCCTCGATTAACACTTGACGACTTCTGGGGCGATAGGAACTACGCAGCCGCTGATTGCAGAAGTGTGCTGTGGACACCAACATTTCCACCTTCCTGCGTCGGCGATGTGAAGGAACAAGTAAGGATTCGTTGTATGTTAACCTTGGGAGCTACTTGTCCAGATATAAGTAGATCCCAACTTTTAGTAGGCCCTAAAGGTTCTGGTAAAAGATCTTTAGTGTATGCCATCGCCACGGAGACTAATTCTCTGTTAATTGATATCTCTCCTCTCAACGTATATAATAAATTTACAGGCGCGAAAATGACAAAAACGATGTGGTTATACATTTATAAAATAAGTAGAATGATGCAACCAACTATCATATTTGTAGATAATGCTGATAAACTATTTTATAAAAAAGTACCAAAGGAGGAGAAGATGTTCGATCCCACGCGACTATCGAAAGACTTTTACAAAGAAATCATTAAACCTATTGGTCCGAAGGATAAAATCATAGTAATAGGAACAGCTTCAGAGCCGTGGATGGCGAGAACTGCGAAGATGGTTAAAGTGTTCCCCGACACTATTATGATGCCGAGAAGTGATTACGGCAGCATATCATTCGTTTTAAAAGACATGCTAATGAAATATCACGGAGTTAATCGTGAGTTTGATGTGCATTGTATAGCACAAGTGTTACGCGGCTACAGTATTAATAGTATCAAGAAAGCTGTTGATAAGCTAGTGTCAGCTAAACGTTTGAGCCAACTGGCCTATAAGCCTCTGAAGCCTACGGAAGTACTGGACGCGGTCCTCGCTGATCAGACGGCCTCCTTTACGGATGCGTATGAGACAGAAATGTTCAACACGTGGTACATGTCATACTCGCCGTGGGGACAGAAATATGTTGATTATATGTTGATGCTGGAGTCACAGTACGCGTTCAAACTGAAAGCTGACAAGAAAAAGAAGGGACCGAACGTGTGATTGCTATGAAAGCTTCCATAATTGTTTCATTATTTATATATACATATTTATATTTAATGAGGTTCTTTTATAAAATACAAATTTTATTTCGTTTATTTTTTATACTCTTTTTACACAATCATTAAACATTTGAATAATCTTGGCTTTCTGTTTGTATTCTTAAGAATTTAGTATGTGCTATACTAAATTACTTGTGTTCCTCCTGTTGTCTGCAACTACGATTTCGGTGACTTTGGAATCAACTAAAATTACATTTCAGTAGTTTTTACTTTACATAATACAAAAGAAAAAGTAGTATATGTAGTCTATCCGTATTCTGGTACCCATAACACAAGCATATAAGCTTAGCTTGGGACCAGAGGACGTTGTGTGAAATGTCCATGAATATTTATTATTTATTAATACGAGTATAACTTCGTTATTAAGACAGGCAGACAATCGTGCCAATTACAGGTACACAATTAAACTAAAAACTGGTAATTGGTTATATCGTTGTGCACATTTATAATTAAAGTCTATAGTCTTATAATACACAGTTTCTTTACTAAGACATTATAGAACTTGTCGTTACTTTTGTATGTATGTTCTTAAGTGAGTTTAAGTTGAGTGACGGATTTCATGCGGTTTTTTTAATAGATAGAGTGGTTCAAGAGGATGTTTTTTTTGTATACTTTGTTAAGGAGACCTGTTTTCTTTAATGACTCGAAACGCAGGTTAAACCGCGGCCATTAACATTGTGGAAATGTGTTACTGATACTATCCATTTTCATATTTTAGTTAAATCTATAGCGCGAAGAACTGGTATTAATGAATATTCTAAATGGTTCCCTAATGATTGACCAAAAAATTATTAACAAATGATCATTTGACAAACAAGATTTCACCAAATGATCATTTGGCAAACGATACACTTGACAAAAATATCATCTGACAAAAACTTACTTAGCAAATGATCTATTAGCAAACACTACACTTGATAAATATGATAAGTATTGAAATGTCAATTGACCTTTTTGTCATTTCACCAAATTATAATTATGTTTTGTAGATTAAGTTGTTTTAAATGTATCATTATCACTATGAATCATTATTAAAAGGAGAAATGCCCTAAAGTCGTTTCTTTAATATTAGATTAATAAAATATATCAATTAATACTTATAGTATTTTCATTTTAGGAAAATTCAGAAAGATTTTTAACTTTTAAATTTTAATAGTAGACTTGTTGAACTCAGTTGCCAAATGTTAGTTTTGTAAGGTAATCATTTATAAAATGTAAAATTAAGTGTTGATCATTTGGCAAAATGAAACATTTGTAAAATGATCAGTAGTAAAATGATCAATAGGCGAATTCATTGTTTTGCCAAACGTTGTTTTGACAAACATCATCAAAGTCAAAACTACACTTGACAGTGTAGTTTTGCCAAATGACTTTTGGTCAAACAATCGGAAAACCTTCTAGATACCTACTTTGACTTCTGTTATACCAATAAACACCTTCGTTTTATTTAGACACTGAGATTGTCACGTTTACAATGACTGACTTTTTTAATATAGAATGTTATTTGTTTATATAATATTTTATATTCACAATTTATTAATGTCCATTATATTTTGTGTTAGTACCTACGTAGAGGAACCAGAACACAGGCAGAGAGCGCCACTGAGCTACGACACCCCTTACTTTAGTCGGAGGGGTTAGAGCCGCGCGGCGCACCCCATCTACCATAAAACGTCACAATAACTACCTCCGTTATAAAAGATTGAAACTTGATGTATGTCGTCACTACCCTTCTCTACAATTGGTTTATTGTCATCATGCTAGAGGGCGCTATATTCAGTAGATATATTCTACAACCTATTTTCGTGCTCAACTTTTGCTAGTTGTAATTAACGATTGTAAGATGGCGTCATTACAAACTATACTACTCATAAGAAAAATCAAAATACGTTCTATTTATTGTCATATTATAATAAATTATCCTTACAAAATATTAACTTGCAAGAGTTTCAATGTCTCTATTGAGGAGTATATTTCGTAAGCCCCTACTTAAAACAAAAATCATAAAAGTAATAAAAATCTGTGCAAAAAATTAAAAATTGCCCGAATTCATCGTTTATATGAGTAAATAATATAAAAATGCGTTTTCATAAACACTTTATCTCATTAATAACCGGTTGTAATAACATAAAAATATCATCATCATGATACTACCATTATATGACAGAACTATTTATTTTATATTAATATATTTATTTATGTAGTTTATCTCTTGAATATTTTAGGTGGCCTAACTGCTTGAGTGGTAACTGAACCTAATAAATCAATGTCATTATGTCAAAGTCAACTCAATTATTCAACTAATATTCAACTAGGTATCGGAGTAAAGAAATGAGAAGCTATTAAAATGTACAATATTGATTACTGTATATTGATGCTGTAGAGATGCGCTCTTTGAGAAGTATGTGTGGTGTGACTTTGAAAGAGAGATTAAGAAATGAAGTTATAAGAGAAAGTTGCGGTCTGAAAGAGGATGTGGTGACTAAGGTGGAGAAAAGTATGCTTAGGTGGTTTGGTCATGTGGAGAGGATGGATGAGAGACGATTAACGAAAGGCATATACACGGCGAAAGTAAGTGGAAATGCTGGGAGAGGACGCCCGAGAAAAATATACTCCGATGTCATCGCCGGTATACTCCAAAAGGGGCAAGTGCGTAGCACTTACAACCGTCGGGCATGTATGACCAGATGTATGAGTGTGGATGAAGCCAAGGAAGTGTGCTTCGATCGTGGCAGATGGCGCTCTATAGTCTCTGCCTACCCCCATGGGAAAAAGGCGTGATGTTATGATGATGATGATGAATATTGATTACACCTAACTATTAGTCAAGGTCCACAGAATGTGATTATCAATTCATCTTATTGTACCTATTATTTCACAGTAAATTCCAGAAAGTGTTTTAAAAATTATATTTAAGTATAAGTATATATTTGTATCCAGAAGTGATTCCATTAAGGTGTCTAAAGTACGATTCCACGTATCTAGTAGTGAGTGGTACACAATACATGGTATTAACCACAGATTGGTGTTGGTCGTATGTCGCTAAGAGACACTCGCTCTATATCAGATCTGTGGTCGCCGGTGGCGGTGGTTGTGTGACAATGGGCGGGTGTCCGGCGGACGCGCGTGTCTCCGGCGTGCGCCACCACTTCCGGCAGCACCACACTCGACCCTTTATGTCTCACTGTCGCTAATCTTATAACGTGATTAGCCCCGCCACTGTTCACATCTCGTATCAAGTTGCAACTATCCATCAAACTTAATACTTCTCTTATTTAGTATGTTGGTACTCGTATTGTGGTATTAGGTATTATATTATAAAGCTGAACAGCTTGATTGTTTGTTTGAACGCGCTTATCTCAGGAACTCTTACAAAAAGAATAAGTAAGTTGAAATTCATTAATAGAAGTTGTATTCGCATATCAACATTATAAACTTTAAGTTAAGTTTGAATCTTCTTTGTAATTTAATATGCAGCATGATCAATGCTCATGTAGGACATGTAGACGCTCATGTTTTATTATTATACGAGATATTACTAGATGTGTACAGTAATATATAATACTATAGTGAACTAGAGTAGGTACACGCCGAGTTGATACAAGAACAAGGCACGAGACAACGACAACGAATAGTTTGTGTGCACTTTGTTAACTTTGTACAGAACTGATTTGTTGTACCTTGTTGTGTTGTGGTGTTGAAGAGGTATAGCGACTACAACATACTCACACAACACTGAGTCGTTCTAGTTGAGCTCAGAACTCACTAACTTTCTGCGAGGCGCGAGGGTACGTTCATTGCACCAAATGGAATGTTCTTTTTGTGACCCTTAGTTCATTATTTCTGAGGTAGTGTATATAACGCCATGCAATAGTTACAACTATGTGAACATTATCAATGTGTTACCCTAACAATTATTCTCTGTGCGTGACGTGCACACATTAATATTGTTATTCCCACACATTTACACAGATTTGATAATAATAGATAATATTCATAATCAATACTTAATTGTTTATCAAATTTAATAAATTGTTAATATCTCCATTGATTTTGCACACAGTTACATATTATTCTTTAGTTGAGTTAGTTTAAGATCTACGCAATTAGAATGAAGGCAGACATATTCTGTGATATTTGCGCGACTCAGTCATTCAAGTAAAACAATTTTTTACTAATTAAGGCGCCTATATTTAATTTTGATACGTTGGGTTACAAAATATATGCGTCTAACTCAGTAAACAGTGCTTTCATTAAAATAAATGTACATTTCATACATATTATATGTAATGAGTGATTGTTTTACACCGGAGCGACAAAAGGAACGCAATTGCCAATTCCAAACTTTATTGAATTACTTTCAATGCTTGGAAGAGTTTGTGCTGTGACGAGACAGACGACATGAATTTAATTAACAACACGAACCAACTACAAGCAGTAGGTACCTACACAACTACAAACAAACATACAATAAGTACATTACAATATGTTCATCTGTTTGTTACGCATTAATTAAATACAGTCCTGGCTGTAAGTGAACTAGGGACCTATCACTGGTATATTATTGTGTATTTAATTATTTATCTTTTTAGATAATATTATTGTCAGACTATATTTTCTGTTGATTCATGAAACATCTGTTAAAATGAATGTAGTGTATGTCTTGTACTTGTTATTGTTTGATCATAATGTACCTGATGTATGTACGTACTAGGTATGTACCTGAACATTTAAGTAATGAAGATACAGTACTTCACAAACTACTGTATGTAATAATGTTGTTATTCTGTGATGTGATGTTCAACATTCACTGATCGATAGATAAGCAATTTAAGCAAAAATATGAAATATCAATTTATTAAATGTTAAGGGAGCATATTGTGCGAGAGAGCAATGGTTATGAAATTAGTGTGGCGGCTTCGTCTAACTGGGAGGTCGGGCCTGCCATCCCCCCCCCGACACCCCCTACAGTAGCACCTCACCCCGCGATCTCCTCCCTCGGAGCTCTAAGCTCATTTCCTGTGCGCCGGCTGGCTGTATTAATTTTAAATTAAGTACAGATAGAGCGTCGAGCCGTCGATCCGATATAACACAACATACATACATACATCCATAATAAGGAACCGAATGGTTCATGGATACTTACACACACACACACACACACACACACACATCGGAGGGTTGCTTTTAAATTTTAATTTTCTATAATATCTTATAGATCACTTCAACTTGTATTCGTCCCTCATTACCATTTTAACGTCTATTTATCGTGTCAGGTTTACAGTTTATTAGCCTTACCAATAATATAAAAGATGTCTGTCTGTCACTTTTTAATGCTAAAACTACATAACAGGTTTATACAATTATCGTACACAGATAGTCTAGAGCCCGAGATACGAACGAAGTGTGTGTGACAACAAATAGCAAGTGAGTTGAGTATGATGTTATAGCTCATACATAACAACACATTCAGCGTCACTAGGTGCGCTGTTGAGCTGTGTTCAAGCAGCGGTACATACTTCACATTATTTATTTGTTTATGAGAGTGCGCGTGCAATATTAACACAACGACGGGCTTCGTGGTGGAGTGGTTTAAGTAATGGACTGCCGATTACGAGGTCGCGGGTTCGATTCCCGCTTGGGACAATCATTTGTGTCATATCCATAAATGTCATACAAATGTTTGTACTGCGTCTGGGTGTTTTCTATGTATTATAAGTACGTATTTACAAAAGAAAAGTAGTATATGTAGTCTATCCGTATCTGGTACCCATAATACAAGCCTAGAAATATAGCTTACTTAGGGACCAAAGGACGTTGTGTGAAATGTCATGAATATTTATTTATTCATTTATTTATTTCTTATTAGCACCGAGGAAATAACAACACACTATAACCGACACAGACACAATAAGTACAAGTAATTTCACTTACATATTCAGCAACACCGTCATGTGTATGGTCAGTTCAATATGATCATGAGATAATGTTACTAATAAATACAGCGAAAGTTTGTATGTGTGCGTGCGCGTGCGTGTTCTTGTGTTTATTTGGTACTATTTTCCGCTCGAAGAACTTAGCGGATTTAAATGTGAATTGATTCGCGGATAATTAACTAGCAGATTAACAAATAGGCTACATTTATAACCGAAAAAAAATAGTTGTTCCCGTGGGATATTGGATATTTCAAATACAGTTTTCTGTTTTATGTTCAAATGGCGAAGCAGATTTAATTAATGTTTAGTAGTATACTAGAAAATATTACAGATAAATATTTATGTTACTACTAGCTGTTGCCCGCGACTCCGTCCGCGTGGAATTTGGAATTTTTTTTCTTCGCAATAAAAGGTAGCCTATGTCCTTTCTCAGGGTCTAAAGATTATC
Organism: Orgyia antiqua; assembly: GCA_916999025.1. Lineage (NCBI taxonomy): Eukaryota > Metazoa > Arthropoda > Insecta > Lepidoptera > Erebidae > Orgyia > Orgyia antiqua. Next base: position 164,655 of record OU779863.1, on the reverse strand, counting down.
TGTGCCAAATTTCATCAAAATCAAAGATATTGATAAAATTAAAGCGTAACAGACAGACAGACAGAGTTACTTTCGCATTTATAATATTAGTAGGGATTGAGCTTCGATATTATTAGTATTAAATCGTTGTTCTCGTAGAATCATAGACTCGGTTGTGGTGTGTGTTTGATTTTATTAAACAGCGCCCTCACTGTGTGTTTGTATTATGATGTGTGTATTTTCCAACTCGTAACCGCTACCTTACCGTCATATGTCACTAACAACTCAACAAATATCGTTGAATAAATAAACCGTGAAAATGTAACAGAATTGTGTTCGCGATATATGACAACATATCACTTGTACATATACATACATACATAATAGTAACGTGACTGACTGATTGACTGACACTTGATAACAGTCTAGTTATTGTGATGATACAATCATAAACAACAACTTAAATGGTTTAACTTGCGTTACATTACTATCCTCTATGTCAAAGTTAAATGATTGTCTCACATTAAAATACACAACAAACCACTATTGCCCATCACTCAAGATCACTCAAGTTTCATTAATAAAATAACATAATAATAAAATATACTTGAATGAACTTAACAATGACATCACACACAACATATATGTATACGCTGGTATTTAATTAACTTAATTATAATGGAAAGATGATCACCATGAGCGGAACTTGAACCCACGACCTCGGAATACCTTTCCGTCAATGGTAGAGCGAGAAGTAAAAACATAGCAAGTCAATTGCAAAAACTAATCAATGAATACACTTGTATTATTCCAAACGATATGTACTTATTTTCTCAAAGAAAAATATGATCAGAATAAACTATGTAGTAGGCTTTAATCCACAATTTCAGTATCGGGCCTAGTGCGTCGAGCTGGCATCGTCCTCGCCGGATGTGCACGGAGAGGCAACGTCGCGCTCACATCGATCATGGCGGGCCGCGCACACATGCACACTCTATACACACAGGTCACGCACACAGGCGCACTCTCGTAGAGCCTTGAGGTGTTTGCTTGTTGTTTAAATTATTGTTTTTTTAACCCTCGCATAGAGAGTGGCGTGTCTCAAGTGAAATGAGAAGGGAAAGTATATAGGTCGCGGAGCCGGCGGTGGTAGTAGGGGGGCGGGGGGGGAGACCTCCCGAACATTTAGGCAATACTCGACAACACGTCCTGGTTATAACTTCTTTGTGTTGTGTTTAATTCTCTGGAAATAACATAATCTCATATGAACAACAATAAACACATATGGACACTTGACCGGGTAGTGTTCAGTAGTATAGATATATTATTGGTTGTGTGTATTCTGTATCTCATAGGTACAATATAATGTAATAGCGCGATGTGACGTGAGCTGTACCTACTTTAACGTTTCATACACAACCAGTGATATGGTAACCTCAGTGATAGCTCATCATAGTCATCATACGTACTAAACTATAGTTAAACAATTTCATAAACTTTTAGTTTTGAATGTGACATCCCAAGGTGGCGTCTTGTGTAACAGCTAGCCTGCTTTAGTAGCAGTCTATTAACGAAGATTATATAAAGCAAGTCTATTATTAAAGATATATAATTTTTAATAGATAGTACCACAGATATCCCAGAGATAATCACTCCCGAAATGGAGGAGGTCCGTGCCCAACAGCGTAATGTTAATGTATCGAAGAGAGAATACGATACATGTACAATCTGTTGTTCAAATACTTGTGCAGCTTTTTATTAACATCGAACAATGAAACATATTCTTTATAGATCACACCTGACACCACCCCGTAGTTAGTAGCTGTTGTCCGCGACATTCTACTAAATTAAATTTAAATAACAAATAATACACTAACAATAAACCAAGAACGCATCAGAAGAATAACGATCATTATTCGCTGCAGCTTCACTTCTATTGTTCGCAGCGTGATGTTGTATCGCGTTCTTCGATAGATGTCCTATCTAACATGGAAAGAATTTTTCAAATCCGACCAGTGGTTTCTAATATTATTGTATTCATACAAACAAACTTTATAATATTATAGTATAATATTTCAATGGCCGTGTAGTACGAGTACGTCTGTGTTACATATTGTTCGTGTATATTTGATCATGGTATGTTATTGCCATGATCACGTTCTTTAGTAAGTTACAGTAAGTAGTAATGTCACCACTCGTACCTGTTTATATATTAGTAATGTTGATGTGAGGCAGTATGTCTGTCACGTGGCAAGTGTCCAAGTGTCACGTTCAAGTGTACACTAGTGCCTACAATATTACAGAGTGTCACGCTACACTAGACGCGGCACGCGGCTCTGCTCGCGAGGGTGATCGCCGCGTGCTGATAGTGGCGACCCCCGCACACAATTAGCAACAGCTTTATGGATTTTGATTACAGTCACGCTGATTTAATTCATAACAAATATAACTTGTAAGTAATAAACACGGTTATACATACACTCATACAACTCACACTATGTTCAGTATCATACAACTGTGTAGACGTGTTCATTGTTAATATTACATGTATTAGAGCATACTAACATTAATTATACATTGCTGAGAATAGTGTTGCAGTGTATTAATAAATAATATTTAGTAAAAAATATATCAAAGCAAGTAAACAAAATGAGTGTAATCCCTATGTACCTATATGTATATAGTAACTATATTAACTTGGTCACATTACACATATTGTATTCGTATACAGTATATGATAATGTATGTATCCCCTCGTAGAGGTTGTTGGTTGTTGGTAGTGAATGTGTGTACGGTTCGTAGCACACGTAGCAAGATATCCGTAGATGTTCTACGCGATAGAGCGGCTACACGCTCGGCTAGTTGGATGGCGCGAGGGTTCGTGTTAGAAGTGAGTCCACGTTCACTCCACACAGGTGGTGGCTCAATACAACTAAAACTATCTGTTCTTGTGCACATTCATCGATAGCGTAGCGTCGTAAGCATAGTGTGTGTTTTACCTATTAGCCAGAGTAAGTTGTGACGTCATATACAGACATCTATTTGTGACACTACGAACTACTAATAACCATCATGTCCCCTCATGATTGGTGAATACGTTTTGTTACGGGTCTTCTCATTAGAAGACCCATAGTAAAACATATCGACCGTCGACAGTAGATGGAAACTAGAAGGTATTGACAACATGCCCCTTTGTGACATGCTATCGAGTAAAACATTGTACATAGAAGAAGTACCTACGTGAGTCATATTTAATGGATAGATACTGTAAAGGTTGTGATCATTGAATATAACCTATACAATGATACAGGCCACTTAAGATTTGTTTTTAAAAAAAAGAATAAAAAATTTAAAATTTGAAAATGACGGAAAGGAAAAGAATTAGAGATGGGAAGAGGACATGATGAGAGGATGTTGAAAAATGATTGTAAAATAGTTTTTCTTTATTATAAAAAATATAACAAATTAATTGTGATGAAAGTGTTTTATTATCAAAGAAGAAGCTTTACAATTGGTGAAGTTTTACAAATGGTGGAGGCGCGCCGGGTATAGCGGCCCGATTGGTAAACCAGCTCCTACGCCCAGGGATGTGTTGACGAGCAAAGGGTCGACACAGGATAAATGTTAATTATCAGAGAAGTAGCCGTATCTTTTTATTAAATTTTTATAAATTATTTATAACTAAGATGGAACTAGCCACGATAACTTTCGGTGGTTGCGCACAGGAGTGCCTAGATGAATTCGAAGAAATGTTTTACGCTTTAATAACTTTCAAGAGATGCTCGTCTGAAGAAGAAATATTATCACTATTGCCCTCATTTTTAAGGGGTAACGCCTTACTTTTCTTCCGGAGCATTAAAGACACGTGCAAAAGCGTGCAGGAGGTATTTGATAGACTAAGGGAAGAGTTCCAAGAAGTAAATTACCAAGAATGTTCGCAATAATTATTTGCATAATATGAAAATTGGTTTAGTGATTCGATTAGATTAAGGTTATATATATAGTGATAATTATAATTTACTAATATTGTTTTATTTTGGTGTGTTTCATATTGTTCGGGATCGGCGAGACTTCATAATGACGTCAGCAAATTTGTACATAAGAAAGATGCAATGATAAGGAACCACATCAAAAATTTAATTATTTTTTCATATTTATATTTTGAATGTTTAGTTAAAAATGTGAGATAAATATATTAACATAGTAATTGGATAGTGAGTATTTCGTACTAGGTTATGATTATAGTATTAAGGTAGAGCGATTAATAGGTATAATAATGGGTTGTATTGAGTTATAATGTCGAAGGAAGTGGCTTGGTAGAGTTAGTTGGATGAGTCGTATCAACGGGTAATATCTTTGAATGCAACATGGTAAGGCCATAGGCTATTTGTCATGGAATCCTGTTTTGGGATATCACGCATTTTAGAGATAGAACTCATACGATAGGATTTAGGAAAGTAGGTGCTAGAGTAAAGTATTTGTTCATTAGGAAAGAAATGTGAAAGGTTGAAAATTGAAAGAGGTTGTATTATAGTGAGAGGTTGCTGATAATATTTTTATTTTATTTATTGGGTAATAGTTAGATAATAATGATTAGCGAATAGTTTATAATTACTTAGATAATAGAATGATTGATTATTTAAAACGTTACTTGTGGTAGAAGAATGGTTGGTAAATTTATCTCACGAGAAGGAATTCTAAATGTGGAATAAATTGGTCATTCCCGAGCATTCAGGATTACTTAGTAGAAATTATACCTAAATAATTGAAAAGAAGGTTGAGTATTATCTGAGCATACTTTAAATTTTAATTTGATAATCTCTGGATTCTATCAATTATAATGGTTTCTTATGTAAATTTTCTCATTAAGCTGGAAAGCTGTTAAATTAGCATATCTTTCGGATATATGATGCTGACCTCATAATTGAAGCTCGATAGTTTTTATAAGAGCATTAATTGTTTGGTGATGAACATTTTTCTGATTGATGGTTGATGATATATGCTTTGTGTCTTGGTGTGATAGTTTTAAGGATGCCTTATCACTCTTGTTTATTGTTGGATAAATCAATTTTAAAGATGAAGTAGTTTAATATTTTATGAAAAGAGTGATATGATATAAGGGCATCGTAGTTAGTGTGGTTCGGATAACTAAGATTAGAAAGGCAATTTTTGGTTGGTTTTTTGCTTTTCAAGTTTTTCGAAATGTATTGCTTCGAAAAGCTAGGTCCTAGCTGGATCTAATCTGGTTCATTCTAGTTTGTTATCATGCTTTCCAACCTTAGGTAGGGTGTCCAGTATTTTGTAACTTAGAAAAAAAAAAAATTTTTTTTTTTTTGAAAAAAAAAATTTTTTTTATCCTCTAAGGGGGGGAGAATGTAAAGGTTGTGATCATTGAATATAACCTATACAATGATACAGGCCACTTAAGATTTGTTTTTAAAAAAAAGAATAAAAAATTTAAAATTTGAAAATGACGGAAAGGAAAAGAATTAGAGATGGGAAGAGGACATGATGAGAGGATGTTGAAAAATGATTGTTATGTACCAAACGATTAACTTATCATATTTTTGTCTGCGCACGGGCATCTCTAACTATTGATAACGTCACTATCGATGACGTCGAGAACTGACCGGTGCATCTGTCCTCGTGGCTCGTTGCGCGCGCGCGAAGCGGTTACCGAGCGCGAGTTAGTCGCAAAACACATCTTGTTTGCAAACTACGTCGCGATTTGAATGCGATTGAAGCGTTTTCCTTGCAATTGTTTCGCGAGTTAAAAATTGTCACTAGAATTAATTGTTGATAAACTAATTATCCTTGTTGTGTGAATCGATAATTACCATTGAAACAAAACCTTGAAATGTCATTGCGAAGTTGAGTATTCGCCATTTTTGTATGACAAAAAAGTATTATAAAAACTAGTGAATTTTGTGTCTCCATACTTAATACTATTTAATGTGAGTTGAACTGTTTGATAACTATAATTGTGATAGTATAATTGCATTAAGACGATTGGTGAAAGTTCACGGCTTAAGTCGCGCCAAATGTGGTCATTTTGAGGACTTAAAGAGTTCGTGTCTGCCTGCATAAAGTTAAGTATAGTTTGATTAGCATTCTGCGTTATTTTGGCCAATTTATCGTAGTTAGTTAATGAAGCTATAGCTAGGGCTTGACACAGTGAAGACATTGTTGAAGAACAAAACAGGGTAAGTTTGTACTATTGTAAATTTGTAACGCTGTGATATACAGTATATGTTCGTTCCTCTCGCGCCTGAGAGATATCACGCTTCCACTTAACCTATTATTAATTAGAACACCAGGTTGAACGCAACATATTTTTTGGTACCCAGAGCGTGGTTTAAACTCCGTTTCTCGAATGTTCCATGTTGAACAAACTATACCCTCATTATTTGTGAAAATTGATTTAATTAATTTAATTAATTTAATTTGATTAATTTAGTTGTTTGTTTGTTTAATCTAAATTGTTGGTATAGTTTTAAATAATTAATTTGAGTACTTGAATTGGCAATTAGATTTTAAAGGATTTGATAATTATTTGTGCTATTGCTAATCGTATTTGTTGTTGCTCAGGTTATTATTTAATATAAATTATTATTTAATTATTGTCTAATATTGAACAACGTTATAGTTAAATTGTGGCGTTGTGCGTTTGTGTAATACAACATTTATTTTATACGTTTGTTTGTTTGTTGGTTACCTTAAAATAAATAATTTAAGTCTTAAATTAATTGCACATTGGCAAGGAATTGTTTGTTTGTTTGATTTAAAATATTAAAGATTTGATATTTGTTTGGAGTAATAGCGGCTTGTCTCATTGAAAGATATTTTGTTTTTCGCTATTGTAATATTGTTTGTTTGTGAAAGATATTTGTTTTTTTTTGTTAATATAAGATTGTTTGTTTCGTGCCGTTTGTGCTTTGAAGATGTCTACCGCCGCGTATAATGTTGTCCGCGAGACATATTCCGGGATTGCGACTCATTTGAGATGGTTCACGTCAGCTGCCGCCTTGGTGAAAAGGGAGAACCGAATCGAGGCATTGTTGGACAGGCATGAGAAATGCCCTACACGACTTCAGGAGGTGGAGGCGCTTTACCGGCGCTTCATCTTGCATCTGGATGATGTGCCCCTGGAGTCATTCCCCCAGGAGCGACGGGACCAAGTCCACGAGGACTACGTCCAGATTATGGACCTTGCCGACGACATCGCCCAGCGCGCGCGGGAGATTTTAGCCTCGCGCGCCGGAGTACCGGCTCACCGGGCCCCCTTGAAGACTCCCGTGGGCCTTTTGACTAGATTACCCAATTTGGATCTTCCACGTTTTGATGGTCGATTAGACACGTGGATGGGGTTTATTGGTTTGTTTGAGAGCCTTGTGGACTCGAGGGACGATTTGGGTCCGTCTCAAAAACTGGCCTATTTACTCTCCGTGCTTGATGGAGAGGCGAGGGGCTTAGTACAGCACCTCCCAATATGTGACGGGAGCTATGGGATCGCGCGGGCGTTGCTCACCAAGCGCTATCACAACCAGCGCTGTCTGGCAGATACCCACGTCGACCAGATTTTGAACCTTCCCGTCGTGAGCAATGCTGCCCAGTTGAGGACCGAGCTGCTGAACCCCCTCCTAATAGCCACCAATTCGCTCAACCGCTTAGGACTGCCGGTTGCCAAGTGGTCTTACCTACTGGTGCGTATCGTACTCAAGCGATTGCCGGTGTCTTTGAGGGCACGTTTTGAACAGGGGCACACTAGGGATGAGGCATCTGCTCTCCCTACCTTTGACCAGCTCCTGACGTTCCTGGAGGACGAGTGTCGCATGGGTGACGTCATGGTCGCCGACACGCCGGTGGAAGCATCACGTCCCAGATCCACCAACCAACGGCGCAATGCCCAACCTGCACCAAGAGGAGGTACGGCCGCCCGCTTCGCTGTCGCTCAAGCTGCGCCACCGGACTGCCGGTTTTGCAAGTCGCAGGGACACCAAACGGTGCGGTGCCCAGACTTCGCGGTCCTGCACGTGGCCGCTCGTAGGCGGATTGCCCAGGCCCGCGGCTGGTGTTTCTCTTGCCTAGGGGACCACTACCAGCGCGCCTGCCCCGACACTCACCCGTGTCCTATTTGCGGAGGGCACCATTTGAAAATCCTGTGCGCCAACGCGAATGGCCGTCGCGACCACGCGGGGTCGCCTTCGGGCGGGTATGTCAGCGGACACCGGGACCAGTCCCGCAATTTGGAGTTCGGCTCATCACCCCCACGCCGCGCAAACTGCGCTGCCGTTGATCGCCGAGTTGGTTCGGCGCGCAGCCCCACGGGCGGGTATGAAAGCGGGCCCCGGGTTCAATCCCGCACCTTTGTGTCCCGCTCGCCCTCCCCGCTTCCACGTGATCAAGCGAGATCACCTCCGGTAGTGTACCACGATTACCGTGACGCGCGTCCGGTACCACTACCGTCCCCCCCTCTGGCGGAACGTCCCCGTTTGGAGACGCGCAACCCTCGGTACGGACGCTCCAGGCGCTACGAACCGCCGTCTATGGCTCGTGGCAGTCGTCACCGAGAGGAGGCCGAGTTTAGGCACTACCCGCACTTTGATTTGCCGTCTCGGGACAACGGCGCTCAGTCGCCGCCACGCCAGCATTAGGATGTTGGCGTCTGCCCCCGCTATGCACCGCCCCCCTTTGAGACCGTCCTCTTGCCCACGGCCCATGTCAGGGTCTGGGGACGGACGGGCGCCTCGGTTGTAGTCCGAGCGATATTGGACACAGGCTCACAGGGGTGCATAGCCTCGTCTTGGTTGGTAGGGCAGACTGGCCAGACTATTGAAAAATATTCAGATGTAATAAGGGGTGTCGGGAACGCCCCCGTGGCCACGGTAGAGGGCCGCGTTTGGTTTGAGTTCTCCCCCTCAAATTCTCCACGTCCGACGTTGGAATCGTCGGCCATTGTGATGGAGAATATCTTAGGCAATCACCCGCAAGTTCGTTTGTCTGCGGATGCGGTAAAATTGACCGCGGATTTGAATTTGGCTGACCCTAAATTTGACCTGCCTGGCACGGTCGATTTGTTGCTTGGTGCCGATGTTTTGGGTAAAATATTACTCGGCAAGGATCGTGTTTTGCAGCCAGGTGGCTTGGTAGCCCTCCGGACCATATTTGGGTTCGCACTGATGGGGCCTGTATTGAGGACTCCCCCCCCTGCCGAACTTGGAACGGCCTTGATGGTGGGGTCCGCCCTTTCTGACGCCGTGCAGAGATTCTGGGAAGTGGAGGAGCCACCACAAGCTCCCCGCTCTGATCCGGAGCATGAAGAGTGTGAGCAGTTCTACAAGACCAACACCAGTTATCTCCGTTCTGGCCGGATCATGACAAGATTGCCATTTCTCGCCGTACGTCCGCCACTTGGCGTCTCGCGGCCTATTGCAGAGAAGCGTTTGTTGGCGATGGAACGCCGTATGAGCAGGGACCCACTACTCAAGGAGAAGTATATTGACTTCATGCGGGAGTATGAGGATTTGGGACACATGTCTGTGTCAAAATTGGATTGGCGTTCGACGGAGCACTTCTTTCTCCCGCATCATGCTGTAATAAAACCATCCAGTGGTAAGTTACGCACAGTATTTGATGGTTCTGCGCAGACTACTTCAGGAGTGTCATTGAACCAGTGTCTGCATCCTGGTCCCAAATTGCTGAAGGACCTTTGTGACGTCATCACGCGGTTTCGACGTCATCAATTTGTTTTTGTGGCTGACATCAAGATGATGTTCAGGCAAACGGTAATTCACCCGGATGATCGCCGATACCAGCTGATATTGTGGCGAGAAAACCAGCAAGATCCCATGCTTGTCTACGAGCTCAACACGAACACCTACGGGCTGCGGTCTAGTCCCTTTTTGGCTATACGTTCGCTTTGGGAGCTCGCGGATCGAGAGCGTATGTCGTTTCCTCGCGCAGCCGCCATTTTGAAGGAGGACCTATATGTTGACGATGTGTGCACTGGCGCGGCCACGGAGAGAGAGGCCCTGCTCTTGCGTGACGAGTTGATTGGCATTCTAGCCTCCGCAGGATATGAGTTGCGTAAATGGATCTCCAACTTACCTGCGCTCTTGGACGGGCTACCGGATGACCACCAGCAGGATCCTCACCTATTTGAGAACCGTGACAACCCTACCATGATGTCAGTGCTTGGAATCCAGTACAGACCAGTCCAGGACATCTTTACATTTAATGTCAATTTGGATTCGCATCACACTTGGACGAAACGACTGGTTCTGTCGACTGTCGCGAGAACCTTTGATCCCAATGGCTGGATATGCCCGGTCATATTCTGGGCCAAATGCTTCCTGCAGAGACTTTGGACTGCAGGTCTTGGATGGGACGAGCCACTTCGCGAAGCTGTTTTGAAGGACTGGCTCCTATTTGCTTCCTCATTGCCTGCCATCAATAGGATATCGTTACCCCGTGCTCTGCTTCCGCCAGGGAAGCACACCGCGTCCCTTCATGGTTTCTCGGACGCTTCGGAACGTGGGTACGCAGCAGCTGTATACTTGCGCACCGTGACCACAGATGGTCAGGTGAAAGTGTTGTTGGTCATGGCGAAGAGCAAGGTCGCGCCTCTTCGAACTGCCTTGACAATCCCTAAGTTAGAGTTGTCAGGGGCGGCCCTTCTTGTTCGCCTTTTGAATCACGTCATGTCCACCTTGTGCACGTCAATTGACATTTCCACGATATATGCATGGACTGACAGTCAAATTGTGCTATGTTGGCTGAAGACGTCAGTTCACACCTTAGAGGTGTTTGTAGCAAATCGTGTCTCTCAGATACAGAAATCGGAGACCCCGTTGGTTTGGAGGCATGTGCCTGGCGAGGTCAACCCTGCTGATTGTGCGTCACGGGGATGTATGGCCCCCCTTTTAGTTGAGCACTCTCTGTGGTGGGGACCTGAGTGGTTGACCAGATCAGAATCTAATTGGCCGCGAACTCCGGCCTTAGACATTGTCGCACTGCCTGGGTTGCGAACGCTTGCGCTCGAACGGCAGGACCGTCCGTTCGACCCCGATTTCTTACTTAATCGTTACAGTTCATTGGACAAATTGTTGAGTGTCACCGCTTGGATCAAGCGCTTCACGAAAAATTGTAGACATCCACAGAACAAATGTTTGGAGGCCTTCTTATCGCCACAAGAGCTCCAAGATGCTCTTCTTCACTGGGTTCGTTCTGTGCAAGAGGCACATTTTGAAGACGAGATTGACATCTTGAGGAAAGGCAAATCCAAGCTGTCTGGAGCCATTTGTAAGCTGAACCCTTTTTTGGATAGTGAGGGTCTTTTGCGTGTCGGAGGGCGTCTTAGGAACGCAAACCTCCCTTATGGATCTCGTCACCCCCTATTATTGCCCAAGAGTGGCCACTTGGTGAACCTGTTGGTGACTGATCGTCACATCAAGAACTCCCACGCCGGCTGTAATGCCTTATTGGCCATTTTGCAACGGGAATTTTGGATTTTATCGGCCCGTCGGACGATCCGTAGTGTGGTCTTTCGTTGTATGCCTTGCTATAGGCTCAAGGCCCCTACCATGCAGCCTATCATGGGTGACCTTCCTTCGGATCGGGTCACTGAGATAAGGCCCTTTGCTGGAGTTGGTACGGACTTTGCAGGCCCCTTTTTTGTTAAGACCTCGACCCTCAGGAACAGTAAAACTGTCAAGGCTTATTTGTGCGTCTTTGTCTGTCTGTCCACCAAGGCGGTACATTTGGAACTCGTCTCAGCCCTCTCGACAGAGGCATTTGTTGCGACGTTAGATAGATTCGTGTCACGACGAGGACTACCGTCCTTGATTCGGTCGGATTGCGGTACCAACTTCAAAGGCACAAACAACTATTTAAAAGCGATGTATGATTTTTTGTCGGCTAACGAGACTGAAATTGCGTCTAGACTAGCTACACGTAGAATAACTTGGAGGTTCAGTCCCGTGTCATGTCCCCACTGGGGAGGAATATTTGAAAGCGTAGTAAAGGTTGCTAAGACACATTTGCGACGGGTAATTGGCGAGTCTGTATTGACCTTTGAAGAGCTCGCAACTGTGTTTTGCAAAATCGAGGCCGTTTTGAATTCACGCCCGTTGTGCCCGATCTCTTCAGATCCTAACGACTTGGAAGCCCTCACGCCGGGCCATTTTTTGATTGGGCAGCCACTGAACGCCCTGCCGGAATATCCCCTTGTTGATGTGAGACCTAATCGTCTCTCGCGGTTTGAATTGGTCCAACAACTCACTCAGAGCTTTTGGAAACGTTGGAATTTAGAATATTTGCACATTCTCCAGCAGCGCGTTAAGTGGACCGACAAGACTGATCCACCTCATGTTGGCGACCTCGTTCTGGTTAAGGACGCTAACTCACCGCCACTGTGTTGGCGCAGGGGGCGCATTCTCAACCTCGTCTTTGGAGCAGATGGAGTGCCCCGTTTTGCTGAGGTCCGGGTTGACGGTTCAATTTTGAAGAGAGCTGTATCAACCTTGTCGCGACTGCCAGTGAATTAGCGGCCAGGTAGTCCTGGCCGAGGCGGGTAGATGTTATGTACCAAACGATTAACTTATCATATTTTTGTCTGCGCACGGGCATCTCTAACTATTGATAACGTCACTATCGATGACGTCGAGAACTGACCGGTGCATCTGTCCTCGTGGCTCGTTGCGCGCGCGCGAAGCGGTTACCGAGCGCGAGTTAGTCGCAAAACACATCTTGTTTGCAAACTACGTCGCGATTTGAATGCGATTGAAGCGTTTTCCTTGCAATTGTTTCGCGAGTTAAAAATTGTCACTAGAATTAATTGTTGATAAACTAATTATCCTTGTTGTGTGAATCGATAATTACCATTGAAACAAAACCTTGAAATGTCATTGCGAAGTTGAGTATTCGCCATTTTTGTATGACAAAAAAGTATTATAAAAACTAGTGAATTTTGTGTCTCCATACTTAATACTATTTAATGTGAGTTGAACTGTTTGATAACTATAATTGTGATAGTATAATTGCATTAAGACGATTGGTGAAAGTTCACGGCTTAAGTCGCGCCAAATGTGGTCATTTTGAGGACTTAAAGAGTTCGTGTCTGCCTGCATAAAGTTAAGTATAGTTTGATTAGCATTCTGCGTTATTTTGGCCAATTTATCGTAGTTAGTTAATGAAGCTATAGCTAGGGCTTGACACAGTGAAGACATTGTTGAAGAACAAAACAGGGTAAGTTTGTACTATTGTAAATTTGTAACGCTGTGATATACAGTATATGTTCGTTCCTCTCGCGCCTGAGAGATATCACGCTTCCACTTAACCTATTATTAATTAGAACACCAGGTTGAACGCAACAATGATTGTAAAATAGTTTTTCTTTATTATAAAAAATATAACAAATTAATTGTGATGAAAGTGTTTTATTATCAAAGAAGAAGCTTTACAATTGGTGAAGTTTTACATCATATATATACTGGATCTTGCAATTAATTAACAGTTAAGACATAGTGAATGTAACGTGTCTACAGGCGATGTACTATACCTACATACAAACATAGAGGCGTGCTCGGTACCAGGGGTGAAGGGGGGAGGGTTGAAGAATAGAGGGGGGGGGTGACCCCGAGCTAACCCCAGCGCTCTTAAATCACAATTAATAGTAGCAGATACGAGGTGTTTGTAGCCGGGGAGCGAACTGATTTACATAATAGATAATTTAGGCACCTCCAACACTTCCATGCACCTACTACAAATTATATTATAAAAACAATTGCAGATTATGTGAATACACCTACTTGATAACTTACTATCAGTAGGTACATATGATACTATGCGTTGTATTACATCATATAACCGGTCGATCATCATCAGACTCAAGTAAACATTATCTATTTAATTGGTGATTGTTGTGTTGTACCGTGACTCAACTAACATACATGAATCGACCTGCACCACCTGTCTGTCTGTCCGTGTAAGACTTATTCTAACATTGATCATGTGTGTGTGTGTGTGTCTCACAGCACGACACATACTCGTTACTTCTCACATAGGTACATACAGTAGGTTAACATAAAATATAAACTAAACTCACTAGACGCTGCTGTAATTAAAGAAAAAGAGAAACGACAGAAAATGAGAAGCTCCTGATTTTTTAGTTTAAAAAATAATACAATCACTTAAAATGAATCAAGATGCTCACAGAAAGATTATACTCTTGAGAATCAGTTCAATAGTTCATGTATTAAGTGTAACAAACACAACATGTCACCTAAGTACTCATAACACTTATGATATAGTTGAACACATTGTGTATCAATCAGTCTATCAATATTGATTAAGAAGAAACGTACGCGCGTGATACAAACCATGTTATTTATAATTATATTGTTAGTAACCCCGGTATGCCTACGATTGATATAAAGTGTCCCCAGTCCACATCTGCGCACCAACATATTCAGTACAAAATATGTCTGAACTGGACCGATTATTTGGACAATTATCATCGCCATAGGTAAAGGTGGAGGCTATTTATAAAAATATTACAAAAGCTAACACAATAGCGTTCATTGTACAAAACATAAATATATATGTGTGTGATGAGAAGCTGCGCCGCTCAATAGCCTTTTAATATAACAACGGTTTTCTCTTTGTAAAAGAAATATCGAAGTGTTGAATGTTGGGCAAATGTCGGTGTATGGCGGGGCGTCAGCTTCACAAAGGCTGATTATCACAACTCGAACCAACTCATTATCTACCGCCCACCCACTTTATTTCTGTGAGATAAAGATTAGCCGGAGTGGTTGGCTGTGGTCCGGGGCGGCGTGGGGCGGCGCGGGGCGCTGGGCGGGCGGGGCGTGCCCGGGGCGGGGCGGCGCCCAGCGCTCGCTCGCTCGCCCTCAGTCATGCTCGATATCAAGAGCTCCGCCGACTACGTCGGTCGGTCGGGCACATTCACCAGCTTCTCTATGTTATTTGCCGGTGAATATCTATTACTATTATTATATTTTATATATATATATATGTAAGTTGTACCGTTGTGTTGTTTGTTCAGTGTGTGCAGTGTTGTGTTATTTTATATGGTTTGATTATAAAAAAAGGTCGTAAGTAATACATTATAGACAACAACCAACAAATATCCAGATTATTCTTACAGAATAATATTATATCTGTTTCTAATCAATCTATTAATATTAAATTAAATAGTTGTTATTCATATTATTTACTTATAACTGCATTCAATCTAGTAAATTTTAATCTTGAATGTTGCCTCTCCTGTTGTCAATGTAGGTAATGTTGTAAGTAAAGTCGCGTGTACGACATAGTTAGTGTCACGTAATCTTATATTAGATGTCACGTTAACAGTGTCACAGTGTACAGCGATCCCTCCACAATAAATAATTATGACGCGCCCCCTGTAATATAATCCGTGTGGAGTATTGAGGTTAAACGGCACTCGCCCTGGGAATACAAACTAATACTTAATGTGATGTCAAAAGATTTAAGATTATTTATTTATTTATTTATTTTAAGATGTTGATGATGTACATTGATCACAATACACGATACTTCCAACTGTTAAGGTGTTATCGTCGCGTCACAATGAACATAGTTACCATATAATATAGTTAATGTTATGTAATCCGTCGGGTTGTACACATTGTCGACAAGTTGTTGTCTTCTTGTACATCACTCACCAAGTGTTGAGTGAAGCTTGTTCCGATACATGAGAGTAAAAAGTATGCCTACACACACAGGACTGACTACTCCATGTACCAGTATCACGCTGCAATATAGTTTACTGTCACATCGCGTCGGTACATTGCTGTACATCATCAATCATTATATGAGTTAACTATGAATTGAGATAAATCATAACAAATAAATAGCTAAAGGCGCGTCATCTTCACAAACATACTAAATACTTAAGTCTTGTATGATAGCATTTATTATGTAATACATCGTACATAATATATTCATGTTGATCTCTGGCAAACTCTTAGTTTGACCAATGCTCTATTAGTTGTAAAGATCTGTCACTCGACGCACACATACACACTGTCAATAACGTGTAAAACTATCTATATTATTACTATCTATCGCTTAATCTGTGTTAACTTATAAAATTATAATTCAACTATAACACTATAAGTTGCATTGTGCATAAAATGAACAAGTTAACTAATGTTATTCATTTGTTAACGATCTATAGTTAGTTCCCCTAAAGAACAGCTTTTAATAATACAACAATAGAAGCGATCATTTGTTTACAATTAAGTAACAATGTGGCGAGGAAGATTCATTTTTAATATGTGTGTCGCGATTATTTATAAAAGAAAAGAAAATAAATACATATGTATTTGTGTGTTACACGTTGTTGTGCTTTTACGAGGATATCGATCTAATCGAACCCGCGACCTATTATTCGGCAGTAAGCTACATGAGCTACGAAACTATGAAGTAATAATAATCAGCAATAAATCGACTAGGTACAATATTATATTTAACAAAGTGTTAATCTAAGCCTACCTAGTGAATATCTGTATATAATAATTAATCTAGGTGTATGTTTGTGACAATATAGACTGAGCGGAGGGAGAATGTTTTCTATAAGTAAAGATTAGTTTTATTTTTTTAATTATTACTTTATATATGGAAAGAAAAAAATAAAGTGTAGATATTGCCGGAGTTGTTGTCAAATGTTTTTCCCGCCATTAGATGCAAGCTGCACAAGAACGAGCGTTGAACGTTTTATGGGGGAGAAACTATATACAACGTGTTGCAGAAAGGTGTAGTCATATTTTAAGGTTGCATTGAATAGGCCTTAAATATTACAAATAGTACAGTTTCACACAGAAAAATAAAGTTGGTAAGTTTTTTGTTGTTTATTGCCTAATATTAAATAACTACCAGGAGCGCATCAATTATGAGATGTTTACGGTTTATTGAATGCGATTGAATTTAATAAATAAATTCAATTTGTATGAACACATAAAAGTCATAATATAACAATGTAGTATTTGTAATTTCATCCATGCCTAGTGCCTAGTCACCGGCCATGTGTAACGATGGTCAAATATGACTACACCTTTCTGAAACATGTTGTAGAAAGTTAACATAGAAAGGTAACACTTAATTTTGAATGTTCTTCCATCTTATGATAAAAATAATGCGGAATTCGTTGCCTTTATCTTATACACATATAGCTCTTGAAACGAGCCTATTGAATTTGATCATTTTTAGGGTTCCGTACCCAAAGGGTAAAAACGGGACCCTATTACTGAGACTTCGCTGTCCGTCCGTCCGTCCGTCCGTCCGTCCGTCCGTCCGTCCGTCTGTCACCAGGCTGTTTCTCAAGAACGGTGATAGCTAGAGCGTTGAAATTTTCACAGATGATGTATTTCTATTGCCGCTATAACGACAAATACTAAAAATAAAATGAAATAAATATTTAAGGGGGGCTCCCATACAACAAACATGATTTTTAGGGTTCCGTACCCAGTATCTCAAGAACGGTGATAGCTAGACAGTTGAAATTTTCACAGATGATGTATTTCTATTGCCGCTATAACAACAAATACTAAAAATAAAATAAAATAAATATTTAAGGGGGGCTCCCATACAACAAACATGATTTTTTTACCGTTTCTTGCTCGATACTAATAACGTTGCCTTATGTTGCATAGATAATGGTACGGAACCCTTCGTGCGCGAGTCCGACTCGCACTTGACCAATTATTCTACATGCTTACAGCAGGTTTTCTTTAAAAATAGAAATACAATAAACTGGCGCGCGTACCTCACAGATTATCAAAATTCAGTATACTGACACACACGATAGGTTTAAACATTTGTAATAGATTGCCGGCGTCAGTCGCTTCTGCTACCACACAATCTAGCTTGAAAAGTAAATTGAAACGCTGGCTGGTTCAAAGTGCCTTTGATTCTGTTGATGAGTTTACAAACAGCAATCTAATTATGTAAATTAACAATATTAATGTTATATAAAATTTTCACAAAGGTGATACATGTATAAGTATCAACCTGTAATTATTTAATTATTAATAAAAATGTTTATCTATTTATCTGTAATAAGAAAATGTAATTCTTTATTTAGAGTTTCTTTGTGGTTAACTTCCTATTTTGATTCCAATATTAGATAACGTTTTTTTCGTTATTTAACATTGTTTATATGACATATTATTATATTTTTTGGTTAGGATATACACAAAAAAACCATCCTCTTATACCACTCTAAAAAAAAATCTATTACAAAAAAAATAGACGTGTGTCACTCGGGGACTGCCGCGGTAAAGCTATTGCACAGCATTTTTTATCAACTTATGCATTTATAATTATTTATTTATTTTATATAAGCAGTATTCTTTTCCTTTGTTTCTTTTTTTTTTAGATTTTCCGTCCGTCCGACCGACCGTACGTCCGTCCGTCTGTGTGTCTGTCTAAAAAGTATCATCACTGTGCCGGTCGGAGTGAGGGGCGTTATATTCGTTATGGAATTTCTGGATTCGGTCTCCACGCTCAAGGCCCGTCATAGAATTTATGCAATAGCTTAAAAAACTGCATCAAAATACGTTGCGTAGTTTTGAAGATTAAAAGTTACATAGAAACATACATTAAAAAATAATGACTTTGTTTTATAATAAGTAAAAATATTGTTCCACCGATCTCTATTATTCTTAAAACAGAATATAACCCATGTTCACCAGGGATAGTGTATCTATGCGACGCGCGACGATGAAAGACTTCTTAAATGAGAATGAAGATTAATTGAATTTTTGAATGAAATTCTGAAATGAGATCGTTGCTTTATTGTAGTATATAGAGTCGGATATAAATATTAACATTACATCGAAAACGACATTAGGTCTCAGTCTCCCAAAATACAGTCTTGAAAATAATTTATTTCTTAAAAAACCAATGCGATATATTTTGAAGGTTTTGTGCGTCTGGCGGCGAAAGCTTGACTCTTGAAACTTGTACAGATATTGTATTTCTGTTGCTACATTATCAACAAATAATAGAAACTTGATTACTTATAATGACTATCGAAGGCAGCTCCACACACACACACACACACACGCACGAAGCACGAAGGCACACAACAAACATACTTTTTTTTTTAGTTTGAGATGATAATTACGCCAGGGTACTGATATAATAATATGATGATACAATTAGTTTATGTTGATATCTACGTGTAAATTGAATGTGTAGGTAATTGTCTAAATAAATAAAATAAAGATAGATACACATGAACAATCCGTTATGTGTGGTAGTCATTAATTTAGTTTACAATGAGAGGAGTCAGTGATCATCACTATCATCATCACCTCGGACATCGGACATTGATATATGTTGTTATTATCTATGATTATATTGAAACACTCGACACCCACTACATACTATTGAAATATTTTGCAGAATGACATTTACAGTTGACTGTTTATAAAAATTGGTCAAGTGCGAGTCGGACTCGCGCACGAAGGGTTCCGTACCATTATCTATGCAACATAAGGCAACGTTATTAGTATCGAGCAAGAAACGGTAAAAAAATCATGTTTGTTGTATGGGAGCCCCCCTTAAATATTTATTTTATTTTATTTTTAGTATTTGTTGTTATAGCGGCAATAGAAATACATCATCTGTGAAAATTTCAACTGTCTAGCTATCACCGTTCTTGAGATACTGGGTGCGGAACCCTAAAAATCATGTTTGTTGTATGGGAGCCCCCCTTAAATATTTATTTTATTTTATTTTTAGTATTTGTTGTTAAAGCGGCAATAGAAATACATCATCTGTGAAAATTTCAACTCTCTAGCTATCACCGTTCTTGAGATACAGCCTGGTGACAGACGGACGGACGGACGGACGGACGGACGGACGGACGGACGGACGGACAGCGAAGTCTCAAGTAATAGGGTCCCGTTTTTACCCTTTGGGTACGGAACCCTAAAAATGTACTCGTTGAATTGAATATATGTGACAATGGGTAGTGAGCTCACTGAATATTGAACACGAGACACACGCTAATAGCGAGTGAGTCCGCGTGCTTCCACATGTAGTGTGTGCCATTGTTGTCACGTCATCCTTCTACTCACACTACATTATTTCCGGAGTCCGTAGTGTAAGGTTCACACACACTGGTGGAGTTACACTTGTACAATCTTACTAGCTCATACAATTCCTTCATAAACAAATTAATATGTTGTAAAAAAAATATTGCAATATACGACATTGTCAAAGACAAACACGCGAAGATCAGGAATGTGTCAGCGGTCAGTCAGTCAGTCAGTTGGTGGTTGTAGTAATATAACGCGTGCCGGTCGCTCTCTGACAATATTGACCTTACACACGATCCGTAATTAAACGGACACAATCGATTGTACTGACGGACACGAGGGGATTGTCTCACGTGACACACACACACACACAGACACTAACTGTGATGTATTGCTCTCAGCAAACAAATAATAGTGACACAAGGAGATTCTTTTATATTCTTCACCTTGGGAACTGTTTTATAAACAGAGATTGGTATTAAATAAATTCTTGAAACTTACATTTTAACTAAAATAACATTGATCGATTGATTCTCTCGCAGACTGTATTACATTTACCAGTAACATATTATACTTGTTATTGATATCTTACTAACATTTGTAATCATAAATAAAGTCATCATTATTTTCTCTAACACTTGTGCAATTCATTTGTTTTAATAAAACCACTTTTTACGGATTTAGACTCGTGTATCTGTTTTAAATTTTAGCCCGACGTTTCGGAGACTTTGCAGTTACTATGATCACTGGTGGGACTGAGCAGTAAAGTGTCCTCTACGATCAGTTGTAACAGGATTTACCCACTCTTTTATTTCCTGCTGTTATCCCGTTATGCGGATCAGCGCTAAAGTCTTTTGACAAATACACCGGTTAGACTTCAGATTAATTTAACGTAAGTTAATCCTATCCTCTATAAATTACAACGAAATAAAATAAAGTACTTCTTTCTTATAAAGGAGAGGTTCAATGTTGAAGATAAAGATTCCGTCGAAGTGTTTCATAATGCATTGCTCCGGGTGCAGCCCCCCTGAACCCGGAGCATTGATAAGTTAAATATTGGCGACATATCGTTATAGTGGCTCGTCACTTGCTCCTGACATCATGTTTGTTATACACACACATGATGTGTGTGTACACACATCATGTGTGTGTGTTTACCCTCACACACAAACACACACTGTCTATATGAATATTACATGATGATATTTTACAAGTTTATATTAAATGTAACAAAGCTGTGTACATCATTACTAGGTTAGTTATATTGAAACACGTGGAAAGAACTGAATGTAGCTGCATATAATATACTGAAGTTGAGCCTATATCTGAATGATTACATTGTTGACACTACAGTATAATGATTTTAGTTAAATTTTATTAATATTTAAACATCTGTTTAATACGGGTGTATTATTGTCGAGTTATATTATTACACGGGTATAAATGATTGTATGTTTGTGTTACTGTAGCCACTGTACAGTAGGTACACTTGCTCACTTTGATTCCCCGTATCTGATTGTAATAAAAGTGTTGCGAAGTGTTCACCTGAGTGCGACGTGTCTATTTAGAGAGTTTGTAGCACCTATTAAGGGTTGGGAATACTCGAGGGTAGTTATGCTCAAGGGGTTGAAAGCTTTCTTTGAGAGGGACGAGTTTATCCTACTTGGTATCATGAACACCGTGCGCCGTGAGAGGGAGCCTCATCCATAAACTGAGCTTCTTATATCACATTATACTTTTAAAATAACATAGCAAGTTTATTTGTTATGTTAAAATATTAAAATAATGTTAATATTATGATGAATACTACTGACACTTTCTCAATTATTATGAATGTATTCTTCTTTATATTATTTACTTTACGAACAAACAGTTTGCTACTAACCTCTCTATACAAGTGGAAACATCCTTATTTGAACATAATTATAATAAATAATGGGACATATAAATAAAATAATAAATATTCACGTACATAACACACAGCGTCCTCTAGTGACAAGCTAAGTTTATTTGCTTGTGTTAGAGGATGATGATATAGTTCAGTTAGTGGTCAGTCGGCAGTCGGCAGTCGGCACACACAGTACTCGTCTTGTTCTAACGATCACATTATGTTGGTCGAGTGTATGTATCTACCGGCGGCGGTGTCGGTCTTGTGGTACGATCAATAACGTGTGGTATCAGGTTTGTTGTCTGTCTACTCAACACTTACACCATTTAAAATCGTCACGTTCTTAATATACACATACATATTACACACAACCAGATGATGATGACGTTAGATTATGATCGTCACTATTTCTATATAATATATGTTTTATAATGAAGTTAGATGTAAATATATGTTGTTTGCTTAGGGCGACATTGTGTATATATGTTTAGGAACAGTCGCGCGACTCATCTCATCAAATATAACTATACTTCATGGACTCCGTCGTGTTTATGACGTGAACAAACAGATCACTATATATTTATAAGAACCGACTAACTATGAGATAGACTCGTGCACAAAGGGTTTCCTATTATTGAAATTTTATAATATTCTATAACATAATTATCATGTCGTAATTATAGCCTGGTAACAAATCAACTCTCCGTGTAGTGACGGATTAAGAATACAAGTGTCTCCACCCCATCTCCTCCCAAGGGTGCTGTAAAAGCCAGCTAAAGGATGCACACAGATAATATCCTATGTGAGAGACGGAAAACTCGAAAATAAACCCTGTGCCAACACGCCTGGTCAGCGCGGTACAGTAGACTATAATCCCTCCCAAAAGTGGAGGAGGCCCGTGCCCAACAGTGGTACGTGAGCTGGAAAGGGAAAGAACAAATCAACGGACGCAATTTTTCACATCCATAACTGGTCTGTAAGTCTGTAAATAATATATTATAAGTGAAATAAAACGTTATTTTGATTCTTCTTAGTTTTCTTTAATAGTTCGCGACCTTTTATAACGTGACATAAGTTTTATCTAACGTTATGTTCAACTTCATTTATTGCTTTGCTCAATAAATTATGTGTCATTTGTATATAATATTTAAAACATTGTTAAGATTTTGTATAGGCTATTCTCATAAACTATAATTCCTCATACGTATAATATATATGTATATCGGAAAACAACATAGAAACTACCTGTATTTGTAGCTAGAGGAGTCATCTATCTAAAGGCTTTGTAATACTGGATAAACTACGATGAGCTCGATCAGTGGCTTACGACACGTTTAACTGGTTTGGAAGGATCCTTTTACGAATATTCAACGGGTCATCATTTCAAGCTCATCACTAACTACAGTAAATAAACAAACTACTCACCATTGACACCATTTGAGGACTTACTTGCTTCAATAGGACTTACTACTTACTTCATAATCTTGGAAGTGAAATGAAATGAAATGAAAATCATTTAATAAAGTAGACATATTTTTTTAGAAAAATTATGTGCTTATGACATGTCCAATTTTTTTTTTTAGTTAGAAGCTAGTAGTCCAGGATCCACGGTAGATTTTTGCATTTATTTTGATGAGACGCCCAATAATTTTTGTGAAATCTCAAGATAATCATCTCAATTATTCGAAAAAATATTTGTCCTACAAAATCTACGGTTTGATTGTTTGAAGAGTCCCCGCTTTCCAACGTGTATCGAAAACGAGGTCATCACAAATGATAACCAGCTGACATTCTTTAAAAAAAGGTCTCTTATTTCGAAAGACTAAAGCCTTAATATCCTAGTCTCTTTTTTCAAAAGAAAAAGAGACTTTTTTCTTTTAAAGTAAAATAAAAATTTTCAAGAACCTTTTTTTTAAACACCTATGAATTAAAAATACAGCATTAACAACATCGAATGAGGTAGTTCAAATTATCATCACCATATATATATATGGTCCCCAAAGTCCATCATTTGAAGAATTATCTTCTGACTTACAAGGTACCCTATTATTACTATTATTATTTATTGATCGATTATTTATTATTATATAATTTACTTAATTTTTTCATGTTACTACTGAGTTAGATATCACGAGTGAGGAAAGTGAAATAGATAAAGATGACAGCGAAGATTATGAAGATTTAGCAGAGGAATCTGATGAATATTAACATTTTTATATACACATATTGTATAAATACACTTATTTTTGTACCTAGATAACTAAAAAATAAAGTTATTTAAATTAAAAAAATCCTTTTTTCACTGTATCTTAGGTTACAAACAGGAAAACGAAAAAATGACAATTCTTATCGGACTAGTGATACATACCTGTTTTCTTGTAGGACGTTGTTTCATTTGGGCAAAGAACACACCAACCTATTACGTAATATTTTTGTCCTACAGTTGGTAATGAGAACAATGGTCTTGTGGTATTAACAATGTCTGAGCGTAGTACCGGGATAACGTACCACGAAATTTGGAGGACAATATGTCTGTTATATTATATAAATATTAACTAAGCAAAATAAGAAAAAAAGACGTGTGTCACTCGGGGACTGCCGCGGTAAAGCTATTGCACAGCATTTTTTATCAACTTATGCATTTATTATTATTAAATCTAAAATACGCTATTATCTGAACATTTAGGATATATGTTGTCGATTCAAAATCCTTATTTTAATACGTTGTTTAATTTGAGGAAGGCGTTTACCCTTGGTATCAACAGTATGAAATAAATTGCGGAGCGAAGAGGGGATTACGCATGCGCAGTGACGCCGACAATGTCAGGATATTTTCATTACGCTATTTTCGTTACGGTATTTCTGGATTCGGTCTCCACGCTCAAAGTCCGCGATAGAA
Organism: Orgyia antiqua; assembly: GCA_916999025.1. Classification (NCBI taxonomy): domain Eukaryota; kingdom Metazoa; phylum Arthropoda; class Insecta; order Lepidoptera; family Erebidae; genus Orgyia; species Orgyia antiqua. The sequence continues at coordinate 139,799 of OU779863.1, read as the reverse complement.
GCTATGCAATAGCTTAAAAAAATCAGCTGGTTAGTAATCATTTATGATGACCTCGGTGTCGATACATGTTGGAAAGAGGGGACTCTGATCAAACCATAGAATTTGTAGGACAAATATTTTTCAAATAATTTAGATGATTATCTTGAGATTTAACAAAAAAAAATTCAGATAGTAATAAATATTTGAGAATCATCAAATCGACATATTTTTTCCTTGCTACCTCTGTTATCTACCACAATCGAGAGTTTGGTATAGAAAATTATTGGACGTCTCATCAAAATAAAGCTACTCACGGAAAATTAACTTGATAGTAATCAAATGCAAAAATGTACCGTGGATCCTGGACTTTAAGTAAAAATCCTTATGTAAACTATTTTAATCAAATCTCCGACGATACTACTATAAAACTAATATAAAACTAATTGCTAATTAATATTTTCTAACACTTGCGCGACCCATTCGTTCAAATAAAACGACTTGTTACGGATTTAGACGCGTATATTTGTTTTAAATTTTGGCCCGACGTTTCGGAGACTTTAAAACTAAATAATTAACATAAATACTAATTTTCTTTCATTTGAAATAAAATTAACGAATTTTCTTTTTAATATAACTAATTAAATCTAAAACCAAAAATTATTCTTAAAATTCTTGTTATTATGTAAATAATATCCTGGGTATATATAATAGTCTGGGTGTTTCTATGTATTATAAGTATGTATTTACAAAAGAAAAGTAGTTTATGTATTCTATCCGTATTCTGGTACCCATAACACAGTCAAGCATAATAAGCTTAGCTTGGGACCAGAGGACGTTGTGTGAAATGTCTGTGAATATTTATTATATTTATTTTTAATATTGTATATAAACTTAGTTTCTTGCTATATTGTATACTACCTCTACAAAAATTAAAAAAACCTTTAGTCTAAGATAAAATTATGTATAATTTACCTTTATATGTATAATGTTAAATTTTGTTCTTTATTTAGAAACTAAAATAATGTTATTGATTTTATGTAGTCTGAGCACAGTGTAATATGATATAGTTTATAGTAAAAGTCTATCTTTATGGTCAATGTAAAATTTAAATCGAACGTGTGTAAACCCTGTAATAACTGATCGTAGAAGACACATTACAGCTCAGTCTCACCCGTGACCATGGTGACTGCAAAGTCTCCGAAACGTCGGGCCAAAATTTAAAACAAATATACACGTCTAAATCCGTAAAAAGTAGTTTTTTGTAATTGCTAATTAACTGAATCATCAAGTTAAGAAATACTTGTTTTAACTGAGTTTCATGGTGGTGTGGGTGTGTTAACGTGCACAGTTGTGTTGAATTATTATTTTTAATATTATTTAAAATAAAGTAAAGACGTCATTCTGTTAGTAGAAGCACACGTCCTCTGGTTTAGTGGTGGTTATTTGTGTTGAGCCATGTTCACTTTCAGTCGAACAATATCTTCAATACATAATCAGTATGTCACGCGTCGCTACGAACCGAATGGCACCTTAACAAACATATTCACCACGTACAAGCTTAAGTCGTCTAGATAGAGCCAACCAGGTGATAGTAACTGTGTCTGTCTGTCTGTCTGTGGTGTATGTATCAGTAACATGTTCGTTTGTTGCAGATGCGTCGTACAAGAGTTCCTGGTCGTCACACGCCTCCTCGCAGGGATCACAAGGTACTCACACACACTACCATCTACCTGTGTACGTACTAACAACGCAGAGACACACACACAGCCGTGTTTGCAACATGTTGACACACATTGATATACTACTATAGGCTCTGGAACTATTGGACCGATTTAGAAAGTTGTTACACCGTCGTGTCATGTAACTACACTAACCGAGATGAACATAGGCTATATTCCATTTAAAAAAAATAAGGATCTTTGCCATAGTAAAAATAATGTTATCCAAGATAGCAAATATCATTTTCACGGCACATAATTGCGTGCGCCGCGAAAAGTATAGATGATATGTAAAAATGGTTCTACTTGATAATAGTAGTCACGAGTGTCTATCTGTCATACATAACTAAACCATAAAAACACTTTGGTGTCGATTCTACGTCCACAACTAAACTTAACTTAACTAAAAAATGAAAACAACTATTGCTGTATATTGATTATTTGGCTGTTTTGTTGTGTAATTTTATATTAATTACAATCGTTAATCTATAATAAACAGATTTGCTAACAAGAAAGAATCGTTAACATTACGGAATGGTGTTATTGACACAATCGAATTTCATTTTTTAGTTAAGTTAAGTTTAGTTGTGCGCGTAGAATTGGTACCTTTTTCTTTCAAATATTAAGTTGAACTAGGGATGTTACACAGTGACAATGACTTTAATGTGATGATATTAATTCTTATACATTCAAATAATTGGTTGATTACGTGAAAAAAAAGTAGTTTAGTTTATGGTGATCGGACTTATTGTCTTACAGTTTTGACAGATATAGAAATTATCGAAGTAAGAAAAATATCATGTTCAGAACTAACAGTAGTTTTCATCAATATGGTGACGGACGCGAAGCTGGAGCAGACTGCTAGTAACATAAATCAATAATATGATAGTTGTATGTCGCGTAGTTTAAGCTTTTTTGAGACAATTAATGATACTTTTGTTCGGTCCAGTGGGCGCGACTACGCTTCACGCTTCACTGATTCTTTTTATGGAACCCTAGAAGCAGTAAAATAACGAAAGTCTCCCTCCAAAGAATTAAGGAACGATAAATATTATAATCAATAGTTAATTATTTATAAATGTATGCACCAACGTACATTGAGCATTTAGCGTGCGGTGTAAGTATTGGCGCGGCGGCGGCGCGGGCTACTGAGACGTGACGTCACACTGACTCATTTCACGCGCAAAAATCAAAACAATGTGTGTGCGTAGAGCCAGGGGCCAGGGGACAAGGGGGCTGGGGACAGGGGACGGGGGCGGTGGCGGCACGCGCACGCACTGGCCCGTGGCGGCGCGTGGCCTCACAATGCTGACTTAATTCTTTGATTGACACTTACAATATTTCGATAACTGATGCCATATTTTGATGATTATCGTTTTTGTTCGCGCCACATTACGCAACGCTCCCTGCTCACCCCGCCAGGCGGCGCCACTCTACAGGGTCACTGTACTCTTAGTCGACCTACACGTTTCCTATATCGGGCTATTAAATAATAACAAAACGAGTCACAAATTAGTATAATCAGTTTTATGTTTTTAGTGTTTCCTACAACCCTTATACTTTACCTTACACTTCGGTGTCCGTCTGTCTGTCGGTCTGTATGTACGTCCGTCAAACTTGTTTTCACTCAGCAGAGGCTATAAAGGTATAGTATAGGTCCCGGCACGAATCTTGAGCGCTCGTTGGTAGAGTGGGGATCGCTTTGCGCCTCGTATACTTCCTTGCAAAAAAATGGAGATGATTTACTTTAATATAATTATATTCTGAATTTTTTCTACATAATACATGTTGATGCTTGACTACATTCCACCTGATGGTAAGCGGTAATTCAGTATTTTAGGAAATAATAAATTACGTAAAATAAAAAAAAAATCTTAATTCAAATTATCAACTAAAATAACAAAATATGTCTCTTTATTTTTGTTTGACAACATAAAATTACATAGAAATAGAAATAATTACAAAAAAAGTTTATTATTATTATAATTATAAGTAATTCTTATTAATCAGTCTCGTCATTAAATTCTATCGCTGAAACTATTGGTTTTTGGTGGTTTTGCAGAACTAACAATCATTAAATATAAATAGATTTATTAATAACATATTCACACACACACACACACACACACATACACACACTCGCTTGTGTATACGACTGTCGCGCCTGCGCACGTCTCATTTAACGGTTTTATTCCACGGAATTTTTCTTGCGGTTTTACTATCACACTTTTTTCAGTTCGGTCGCGCAGCAAAATTCCTATCTCCTCCAAGCCTGCTGTAAGGAACTTCGTTCCAATGTAAAGTAAAATAAACATGTCTCCAAAAACAAACAAGATAAAAAATTCGCCATTTTACGGTCAGTCATTATTTGATATTTCTTTATACATTAGTATATTTTATACCTATTTTTTTTTATAACTAATTACTTGATATGTATTTTCTTTGGTTGACTCTTGATTTGATGCTTTTTAATTTGATACAAACTTATGGTGGTTTTTAAGTTGGCCACTCTGTCTGTCAATTTCAAGGTTTCAACCTTAGATTTTAACTGTCCGTCTGTTGACCGACTTCTATGCTCAACGCTTGGCGATATGGACTAAGATCATCTAGGCCCACAATTTACAGTGATTTTGATGACGTGCTATTGACAATGTAATCATCTCGAATGTAATACGGAATACGCATCGTAACAGATCACGCTCTTTAAACTCTGCCTACCTCCATGGGAAAATGGTGTGACTGATGATGATGATGGAATAAGGAACTAGGTATATACGAAACCCTTTGTGTTTGATTCCTACTCGCAATTGGCTAGTAAAAATATATTTTTAATAATAATAAAATATAATAATAAAATATCTTTTCTAATTTAGATATTTTTATAAATATCGATATATCGATACACCGATATTAAACCCCCCGCGCCCTACCTCGTGACACCAAATAGACCGGCTATGCGCAGCTTGACCGCCAGCGTTCTTTTTACATGACGCAACCTATATCTTAGCTTGAAACTCATATGATTGTAAAATGTATGTAAATCGAAGCGATCCCCTGCTGCAAAAAATACAATCAACCATTTACATCTACGCATTTAGAAGAAATAACGGAATTACGACCATTTAAAAAAAAATCGGCTTACGCTAGAATCAACACCAACAGGTTACTTCCTATTGCCCTAGAGACTTAAAATTTGGCATGAACCTAGCTTGTATAGTGCTGATATAGGGAAATATAAAAAAACTGGCAATTTGTTTTCACATCATACAAAAGTGTTTATACTAATACCAACTCATGAAGTAGTTGATTCTCCATATTATTATTTCAACTACAAAATTAAGTTCGTGTGTTGGTTTAAGCTCAATTTGATTATTAATTTGAATACAGTTATTTATGTTTTTCGGTCTAGTAGGTAGTGGTCTTATTCATAATGAATTATCGGAGGTTTAAAAGTTTGTAAAAATCGGTTCGCGAAAATTGTCATAATTTGTTATTTATAATAGCCTTTTTACCAAACGTTTTTAAAACGTTTATTATCTCTCCGATAAAATCTCCGTTTAAACCTCTGATAAGTAATTATGAATAAGACCGTTTGTGTGCTAGTTTAACTCGCACTCTACAGATTTTTATACGTTTATGCCTGACTGTGAAAGTAGATTCATATTTTTCGGCCATATTATTATCTATTCGAGATACTATACATTATTATAAAGTCGAAAGATTTTAACGTTTGTTACATGAAATAGGTATACGTTTACAAACTATAACAAATTTAAGAAGTGAACTGTATTATCCTCGGTGACCGTATGCTATGTATTGTCTTATTAGAAAAAGATTAGATCTCCTTGTTTGAAGAGGAACAGTGTAACCCAAAGTAACAAAATTTTACTGTACCTACCGTCTTGTTATGTACCCGTCGGAGTACGTATATGTGGGTGTGTTTGTGTATATATTTGTTATTCTTTCACGCTTAAATGGCTGAGCGGATTTGACTGAAATATGACCCGTAAATAACTTACATAGTAGAATAACCAATAGGCGAACCCCGATAAAATCCGGTGTTCCCGTAAGACAATCGATAAACTCGGATGTAGTAGTTACTTAGTTGGACCATTACACCTAGTTGCTATGGTGTAACGCCTTTTACCGTTTTATTTTCATCTGATTTTGTTTATTAACTCAAGTTTGATTTGTTAATGTTAACAAATGCAGCTTGATAACAGCGATATTGCAATAATTGGTGTTGTGAAAGTGATCACTCCTGTCGTCTTATTCAATTGTTTGTCCCGTCGGTAGCGGCGAGGCTTCCTTCACTTAACCCAACGTAACTAAAATCAAAACAACTATGGTGTACTTTAATTAAACGGCTTTTTCCTTTTACATGATATTTATTATAATTGAAATCGTTAGTTTATAATACACAATTATTATAACAAGAAAGTTCAGTTCAGTTCAACATCGGCGTGTTATGTTGTTGTTTTGTTGTCAAATAACTTGCAAAAGCATGACATCTAGTTATGTCATGTTTTTGCAAGTGAAAGTGAAGTTTAGAAACTAGCAAGCAAAAGTATTATTGTTAGTGAACGAACGATTAGTTCCTAATTTCCTTATTGTTGGTGTATTGAGTGCGTGACAACCATTATGTGAGTAGCCGTCTCGCCCCCAGTGCGTGTTCACTATAATAACGACATGCGTGGTACTACGCAGCGGCGCGAGGCGGCGCTCTGTCTGATCTCAGATAACGTACAATATTGTAGAGTGAGGCGCTACGCGGCGTGCTACGCTCGTAGACCTTCGTAGACACGTACTCAACGAACAGTTCACAAGGTGTGACACAACCTTATTATACCGAAGGTATTATAAAATATTAATTAGACTATGACTCCTTTCTATATTCTTTTAACTAAAACATATACATAATTATATTAAATCTGTAGAAAAAATATTTTTGGTACAGAAGCCATTCCCTGCCTTTTTTGAAATTTTTGTAAAATGTAAATTTGTTTGTCTTTGAATGCGTCCCCTAAAATACTTACGATTTCAAATGTTATACGTGAAAAATTAAATGTTATACGTAAGCCATGTGATGGAATCATGAAAGTCATTCAGGTGGACAATAAAGAAGACTCATTTGAAAATGAAATTAATCATTTACACGAAATGAGGAGTAACATGAGGAGATCGTAACACCAAAATGTCGGCGATGCTGTTCTGTACCACCAACACATGTAATTGTGTTGTAACTAAATATATAACAGATTAAATAATGTCGCGGACGTTTTTGTCCGCGATCAAGACTTCATTCATTCATTTAATTGATCAATTCACAAGAATACGTTACATCTTTATATGAAATGAATGGAAATGTATCATATCAACCTATAGCAGTCCACTGGTGGCCATAGGTCTCTTCCAATTCACGCCACAAAATACGGTTTCCGCCTTCCGCATCCAGTCCCTCCCACGACCTTCTTCAGGTCGTCGGTCCACCTGGCAAGGGGGCGTCCTACCCTACGCTTGCCGAGTCACGGTCTCCACACCAGAACTCGGCTCGCGAACTCTGTTCCTTCGGCCATCGGTTCTGCGGCAAACATGGCCAGCCCACTGCCATTTAAGCGAGCTTGCTCTGCGAGCTATATCGACCACCTTGGTTCTTTGGCGGATTACCTCATTTCGGAGTATATCCCTCAAAGAGACTCCGAGCACAGCCCGCTCCACAGTTCGCTGCGCGACTTTTAGTCTGGTGGACTAGTCCTATCGTAAGTATCCACGTCTAGTACGAAATATGTCTAGATATATTATATAATCTCTGCTCTAAATACCTTCCAAGAGCGAGATAGACTCGGGGACACGAGGAATGTGTTTATGCTCTTGACCGTTCTTGAAGGCAGCTGGGAGGCTTCATGTGGAACTCCCAACTTATTGAGAGAGCCACTACCCATAAAATCGCCCCTGTTCTTCTTTGCGTCTTTCGAGCTATAGTTGGAACAGTGCCTTGAGCCTATCACCTGGCTACGAGAACACTTGAGGTTTCGTATTTACTAACCCGAAAAAACTGTTATGTACTTGAAAATAGGCGGTTAATTACTTACACTTCACCCACTTTATTGTGTGTGTGTGTGTGTGTGTGTGTGTGTGTGTGTGTGTGTGTGCGTATCACGATATGAATCATGCATGATTGATTTAGTGACAAGTTGGTTCCACATTAAACAGTTTAGTTCCACGGATCTACATCAATGTAACGTTAAGAGCTTCGTATTGTGTAAGCGAGCGCCGCCACGCGGACCGCCGCGGAACTAACGCACATTACGAATAAACGGTTCATTTAATGTATCGTTGTTGTGACTAAAAGAATACGTTGAAATTATACTTCTTTGCAGAAATAAGTAGAAAATAAACAAATTTGATACTTTAAACCTGTGCTCTTATAGACTAAAAATAATAAACGCGTTTATTCATTTGTTTAAACAAATATAAACTAATGAAAAGTAAGTAAATGTATTGTTTTGTGGTTTTTACTAACAGAAAGATTCAGTTTTTACCATCTGTTAACGTATTGTATAAGTAAATGATACAGCAACAATGATTCTTAGCACTATGTTATTATTAGTCTAAGTTAATGACATAGAATTTAGTTAAATGCCTTAGTTAATACAAGGTTAGCACCCATTGTATGCCTGATGACAGTTTCTAGGGGTTGAACACTGCTGTGAACCAGCGTTGTGAGATGGTCGTGAGTCTATCTCACAACAATAGCTGAGCACTGTTACAATTTCTCCGACGCTCGGCTTTGAAAATATTTATGTTAATACATGTTGTACTTGCTTTTTGTGTTTATTCCTGGTTTTATTAATATATTGTATTATCTTTTTCAATGTAACTTGTAAATTGTTTTGCCCTTATGTTGGAAAAATAAATGCTTTCTTTCTTTCTTTAGCATATATACGCACTCTGTACCTACTAGAATAACCACACATATAATAGTTATAATATCTATAGAATGGTCAATGTTCTGAATGTCAATGAGCGGAACCGACTAACATTTGTATATTTCATACGCGTGGAATTCAGATAATTTTTTTCCGCTGTTCCAACAGTTTTTACTAATTCTTCGCTCCTATTGGTCTCGGCGTGATATAATATAGCATGTAGGCTTCCTCGATAAATGGACTATCCAACACAAAACAATTGTTTTTGTTCCAACCAGTAGTTCCTGAGATTAGGACTTTGAAACAAACAAACGAAAAATCAAACTTTCATCTTTATAATATTAGTGTAAGCTACAAGTTTACATTAAAACTAGTTGTGCATTATATTATGAATGTTTTACACAAGTTCACAAGTACCCGATATGTTGTGTTCAACACAATACAGAGTTTACAATCGTTCATTCATTATTGTTTACTCATCTTCGGATCTTTATTTCGATTATTTTGTAAATGTGAATATATGTATATATATATATAGTGACATTTTAATAATGATAATGATTTGAATACCATCACAAATATGGTCGGACCATAGTTCAAATATTCGTAGAGCGACGGAGACGCATACAACCAATGTCTGTGATACGTTCGCGCTACGCCGCGCTCTGCCGCTACGCATTGACTACGCCGTAGCTGTGTTGTAGATACGTCGTAGCATAATCTTCTAATATATAAAATTCTCGTGTCGCAATGTTCATTCCCATACTCCTCCGAAACGGCTTGACCGATTCTTATGAAATTTGATTTGCATATTCAGTAGGTCTGAGAATCGGCTACTGTCTTTGTCTACCCCTGACATTTGTGTGGCAAAACAACGTTTGCTGGGCCAGCTAGTAACTAAATAATATTAATGTATACAAACGCTGTAAACGCTTTAGTATACTTGTATTGTTTTGTATCGAGTATATTGTGCGACTTCACTGATTTGTTAATAAATTATGTTATTTCATCAGAGATCATGAATTAAAACCAGCGCTCGTAGGTATCAACCTTGTGTACTATATATACAATTATATACTATACTCGTATATTTACTTCACAGTAAAAACTATGTTGATCTGTAAAGAGATAAATACTAACCCATGTATAAATATTCATTTACAATAAGTCAATTACTTCCAGTAACCGTCCGCATGAGCACAATTCTTTTCAAATATATTATTATTTATTCTGTGAGAGTCACAAAGCACTCGGCACTCGCACAATATAACGCTAGTAAAAGGCCATCCGATATTTTAAATCTGAAGTTTGTCGTCGACGGGAGACGGCGAGCGGTCGTGAAAATTAGCTTAAAGTGGCTTTCGTCACCGTGGTACGTACTCCTCGCACTCGGGGCTGCAACGATGGGCTAGACAAGGACGCCGGATACGGGAAAAACCGCTTCAGGCGTGACGAGGGAAGCGGCAAGCACCCTATTGTTTTGCACACCGTGAAGCGCGAACCGTCTGTACTTATGGTTGTGCCACAGATTACATTTATAATGAACATTTTGTGTTATATATGTGCGGGGGTTACACACACACACATGTATACATATTGGCGATATCTATTACTGATTTTACATCTTTAATTTGAAGTGAGCCGACCGATGATCGCCATCTTATTACTGAGTACCAACATGGTGTTGTATTGTTATATATAACACACTCGATGAAGTTCCTTGTTGTGAGGAGTGTGACTACTTGTCATGTATATTGTACTAAGTTCAGTACAGCGACAGCACCTCGCATGTATGTGTGTACTATCAACTTGGTGAGCAGATAGTGTGTGACACACACACACAGTGACGTGTCTCCAACACGTGCACTATCACAACAAGTCACATCGCACGAACACCACAGTATCCACGATCATTACATACATAGGTACATACAACCATAAGTGTATGTGTTAAGGTTGATAGTCGCGTGTGCTGGTGATAGTGCAGTTACGCCCTACTCTGTGCACGTAGCGAGAGTGATGTTAGAGGCGCGCTCCTTTGAAGTGGTGTAATGAGTTATCTAATCTGTGATCTGCGGCGGACGAGATCACACAATAATAATTGTTTTAGGTGTTTTACAATAATGTTGTGAGTGAAGGGTGAACCACATCAACTATCAACGACACACACACACACAGGAGTGATAATCTTCTTCGTTTATGATTAGATGTGTTCAAAGAGATACCAATAAACTGTGAACTATAAGTACTTACGTTTGATTAGTGATACTATTATCAACTTAACTACGGAATACAAGTGTAGGGTGGTATAAGAGTGCGTTATCTGAGATCAATCATTTATTAATAAAACCTTAAGATTCTCGCTACAGATTACTCACTGTAAACTGATCGCTTATTACTTAATGTAATCTTTGTAACAAAAATTTTATCTTTTTAGGAAACAAATAAAAATCACAAATTGTACACCCAAGTGTGAAAGTTACGCGTGGAGGTCCGTAAAATTGCGCACCACAATTAGTTGCACAAATCTCATATAAGAAGCCTGGTTTTATTGTCGTGTGAACCGTTTTAATGTTTTCACTCCTTACATGTGCTTCACGATATTAACTGGGTCCTTATAATTATATTAAGTCTCCTCGTGCTCCACAACCAACTGCAAAGGTCTTCTTCTACCACTCTTGACCACATCCTCCAAGTTTGTAGCACACTGTGGTTCAGTCATCCCCAGAGACGCAGCCAGGACTCTTTTAACTTTGCCACTATTAATTCACTCACAAGTCAATCAACATAGCGACTTGATTTCCTTTCTCTCCTGGACGTTCTGAACCATTAACTAATTACATAGTACATACATAAATACCCATATAATGTAAAAATCAGGATGAACTACCTTACAATGTCAACTGCAAAAAAATAATGTGTAATATTGCGCGCGAAATCTTACACGCACTATAAATGCACAATCTTACACGCACTATAAATGCGCAATCTTACACGCACTGTAAATGCGCAATCTTACACGCACTGTAAATGCGCAATCTTACACGCACTATAAATGCGCAATCTTACACGCACTGTAAATGCGCAATCTTACACGCACTATAAATGCGCAATCTTACACGCACTGTAAATGCGCAATCTTACACGCACTATAAATGCGCAATCTTACACGCACTGTAAATGCGCAATCTTACACATCCTAAAGCTTCGTGAAAGATTGCGATGTCGTTGCCATCTCTAAAACAACAATATGCGAACGACTTCGTTTGAATCCCAATATTAAATTAATTTACCGTGAAGAAAAAGTGAGCAAATTACTAATAGTACTTAGAAGGTTCGGACAGTGTCACATTGATCTCATCAAATATAAAATCAAACCTGAATAAAAACTTTGTACTGACATATCTCTAGTGTTTCAAATATAATTACACCAGCTTCCGCCCGCGGCTTCGCACGCATTAGTGGCTGCATCGAATTTGAAATCAAATCTAAAATAAAAATTGAAATCTAAACTTAGAGAAACAGATACTAAAATCGATATTTAAATCCACAGCATAATTTGCAACAATTAAAAATCGATACGAAATACTATGTAAGTATATCTACTAAAATCAAAATTGAATACGATATCAAAACGACAATTACAATTGATAGCAAAATACAAACCAAAACAAATACCTACTATGTTCAATGGCTGATAAAATTGTAAAAAAATACTAATTTAATTTGGCAAAAAAAAATTAAAAATCAACGTAGTATTGAATATAACCACATAACTATTCCAACCTCTTTAATTAGGAAAGCAACTCATTAAAAAAACGACACAAGGAGTTTCTATTCTATCTGGGAATAAAACCTTCTAGTACGGGATCCGTTGTACACTTTTTTCACTTGATTACTATCAAGCTGATTTTCCGTGAGTAGCTTTATAATGACGAGACGCCCAATGATTTTCTATTCCAAAATCTCGATTGTGGTAGCTAACAGAGGTAACAAGGATAAAATATATTAAATATATTTATTTTAAGTAAACAAAAAAAATATCCCTAATTCTTCATTTTCTATACCTACTATCTGTGTTAATATGTACATGTCGACGATAATATTGATGTAGGCCCTTAATCTCGTTTATGAGTGAGTGATATCCCACAGTTAGTACTACGTCTATAATAATTGATATAACAATACTTCCATTAGACAAAGTAATAATGGCTGGAGCTCAATTAAATAACAATTACTCAAAGTTTATTGTTTTCTAAAACAATGTAATTTAAAATGTTACCGACCAACGAAATGTACTTATTATATATATAATAATAGCACTTGAATATAATATAAACAATAGTCGGTCTGTATAGAATCACAGACAAACAATTATTGTTATTATATTATTGTTCAATCATTGTGCTCAGTTGGAGCCCTGATGTTGTTACTGTGCAACAACGACGTTTCACAATACAATACAGACTCTAAGGTATCAACAATACGATGTGTTTTATATTGCACAAGCTTCGTATTCGTTACTCGTAAACCTATGAGACGCAAAAAGATCACACGCGAACATAAATATATTAAGAGGATACCAAAATAGCTTCGTGCATTTTTCTACGTACGAAGTTTTCTTTAGATTTGTTTTTTGTTTTGTTTTTTCAATACCTATATGATTTGTTTTTTCAATATATGATCTAGGATCGCATAAACTCAGAAACGCGATTGAAAACAGTTTTCTCGATAGAAAATCTTAGCGAAACAACCTCTCTAATTTTTTATTTTTTTCATTTGTCGGTCTATTATCGCGTATTAACTAATGAAATAACTTTAAAAACATAAGTAACTATTATATATAGAAACACGTAAATCAGAATTAAAATATATTTAGTAGATTTTGAGTAAACAAAATAAATATCAAATCAAATCTTTCAATATCCCTAATTCTTCATTTTCTATACCTACTAGCTGCGTTAATATGGACATGTCGACGATAATATTGATGTTAGGCTCTTAATGATAAGTTGTGATTGTATGTTTGTTTGTATGTTAACAGTACACTGATACAATATCATGGTCTGTACTAGTCGGTGTGTCTGTGTATGATGAAGCAGCTCGCTATACTAATAGTGTTACTCGGCTCCTACTGCTCTTACAAAGTACAAGTACACCTAAGGCGTTATTGTACTGACAGAACAAAGGATTTCATGCTCTATGTGCGTGTACATACAGTTAGTTTTAGTTCGTATGTACGGTTTGTAGGATTAGGATCTCTTTGATGCTCGCAATAGGATTTCACGCGTCGTTACTGTTACAGCAATATTGTGGAGACTGCTTTGATTTCGGGTAGAGGTTTGATTTCATGTTTCACGGTGAACGAGCGAGCGAACGAGCGAAGTGGGGGGGGGGTGTACTGCATCATCCGTCACAGCGTGTAACGTGATAGTTGACAACTTGTAATATAAAAGCAGGTCGCTCACACCACACACATACTAGACTAATGCCTCGGCTCCGGACAATCAAGTGAAGATTCTTTTCCATATGTTTTTATCGATTGAAGAAGTAACACACGTAGAGTTATGTTCATCACATAATCAACTGTTCAGTGTCTAATATATAACCAGGGACCAGACAGATTAACAAACATCACTGAGGAATTTGTGCTTAGATAGCAAACTACTTAAAAATGACCTGTTTATTGGTTTGTCTCTGCTAGTATAAGACACGAGTAGATGCTTGTATGTATTGTAACGGAGAACTATTAACAATGTTTGTTCTTTTGTTTGTAACAGGCTATGGCAGCAACTCTCTGTCGGCGGTGGGCAAGACGTCGCTGGAGGCGCACACACACCTCCGACAACCCGGTATGTGTGTCTGTCTGTTTGTCTGTACTGTCACACTTCTAAATAACTCATAGTTACAGCGCACACGTTGCAAATCATCCTATAGTACATGATCATCGCTCATACTCACTAAGAACAGTACATCTGAAGTAAGTCATAGAGTACATCGGTCACTATCCACAATCAGATGTATATATAGATATAGTTGTAGTGTATGTTTGTGTGACACATTACAGAGAGTGTTCAGTGAGAGAATGCGGACCGACCTAACGAACCTGCCGGCCTGCGTCAACAACACGCACACACACACACCACATCCAATGTATTTGTAATGTTTCGGACTTTGACAGTAAAGTAGATTTATGTCGTTTTGATTAAAACATGAAGCGAACAGTTTGAGTCACTTTGCACAAAAATGAGAGTAATAAGGTATTTCACACGTATTATTTAGACAAGACATTAGATTAGATTAGATAGACAAGACATTAAATGTAAAAGCAACTAATGTTTGATACTTACAATAAAAAAATATAATGGTTGATAGTTTCCTACAATATATACTAGGAGAACACAAAATAGTAAGATCAATACTAATACATAATACTAAATAGTTGAACAATACAAGATAACATTTGAGTTGTAAGTAAGCGACACTGCGAGTCAAGTTATTACAATATTTCCAATTATAAGTACCAGGAGACCAGAAAACCCAAAGAGTGTATTTAATTTATATTTATATATTTATTTTAATTTAGATTTATTTTATAACCAGGTACATACATAGATAAAATCAGTATTATATCTCCTACTTCTTTACTTAATATAAAACAAAGTCGTAATTTTTGTATGTCCCTATGCGAGTTTATATCTTCAAAAATACGCAACGGATCTTGATGCAGTTTTTTTTAATAGATAGAATTGTTCAAGAGGATGTCTTTTTTTGCATAATTTGTTGGGGCTTGCTGTATATTGGATGAGATATGATTAAATTTGCTGAGAATTTCAGACGTGCGCGAGCTTTAAATGAAAACGCTGCCTTATCTATGTGAGGTACAACAAAGTAATAAATAATAAATAAATAATCACGGACATTTCACACAACGTCCTCTGGTCCCAAGCCAAGCTTATATGCTTGTGTTATGTATACCAGAATACGAATAGAATACATATACTACTTTTCTTTTGTTAATACATACTTATAATACATAGAAACACCCAGACGCAGTACAAACATTTGTATGACAATTAGAAAAATCACACAAATGATTGTCCCGTGCGGGAATCGAACCCGCGACCTCTTGATTGGCAGTCCGTTACATGAACCACTCAACCACGAGGCTCTTCAAATAAACAAAAGGATGGATAATAAAGCAATGTATGGAGGAACTGTTTCTTCAAAAAAGTCCGCGAGGGCATATGTCTATCTTTTAAGAAAAATCCGCTGTACCCATAATAATGCCAAAAAATATCTAATTCTTTTAAAAGCTTTTTATGTGTATATAGTAATATTTTTTATCAAATTATATACCTTAAAAAAAAAAAAATGCGTAAGCTAAGTAAATACCTTATTTAGCTTACGCTTTACTATTATTATAATATTATAGATTATAACTACTCTTTGCAATTTAAATGAATAACTTAGGAGATATGACGAAAAAATAATTACGCGCTATAAAATAAAATACTTAAAATGTTGGCTGAGCAACGCGAACGTTTCCTCGGTCTTCTATCCATACTCCAATGTTTGGATTTTTATGAAACTTTCCAATAATATAGCTTATAATATATCAGATTAACACAACAAAAATGTATAAAGATACCATGTGAATTCTTACAAATATAACGATACCAGCTGCGCCCGCGACTTCGTACGTGTGGAATTTAGAAAACAATTTATACTTAAAGGATCATAAACTAAAAAAAATATTTATATCCTTTTTATTATTCCTTACAACTGTACTAGTCTGAAGTAATTTATTGATTTAACAATTGACGAAAAAATGACTGCCGCAAGCGGGACTTGAACCCACGACCTCGGAATACCGATCCGAAGCTCTTTCCAACTGAGCTTATTGCGGTCGTGCTTGCAACATTCAAATTAACCACCACATTTGTCACTCGGTTGAGTTTATATATTTTTTACGTACAACACCATCTATCCAGATTGCTTTGCAACTTTGTACTAGTCTCATTCTAGTAGTCAGGCTGTGTTCAATACTTTACGCGGTGTACGCGACAGTTACATTGATTGTGTACAAGTAACACTATAACGGAGTCATACCAAGTGTACTACCTGATCATTTAGCGCTAACTGCCTCAGACAGGTTCCATTAGTTGAGTGATTGACAGTGACACTATATATTTGAGATGGATAGTGCGGCGGTGCGTGATATTGTTCGAGGCTGACAAGTAAAACATGTTTGTAGAAGGTTTGATCGGTCGCGCCCGTCGCCAGCGAGCGTCGCGCGTCGCTCGTCGCCTAAACAAACAGGGGGTTACTAAAACTATGAAAGAAATCAAAACATTGTTGTTAGATGTGCGCGTGACGTCACTGTTTGTGCTGCCACAAGACACTCGCTCCTCCGTGTTGACTCTCACTCTGTATATTGGCTCGCCTCACGGTCTCTTATCAACCACATCTACACATGACAAGAGGACGTACCTAGATTATTTTGGGTTGAGGATAGTCCGTAACACTTGGTTTTATAAACCGTTAAGTGTCGAGTGTGGGGTTGGTTTCACTAAACAATTACCGACCAATAATCGTCTGTCTTAACAAATACAAATGTCAAAATAAATCTGGCGGCGCGTCGCGGGGCCGAGATATTGAGTCGAGGGGGACGCGCAATCAAACGGCTAATGCCGGAGGCTCCGGGGGTCTCGGAGGGTCTCGGGGGGCCACTAACGACCCGCCGGGGGACGGCTAATGCACTGAGATCTATTAATTGTACTTTTATTATTATTTTATGTGAGTTACTGTACTCGTGACCCCGTCGAACATTCCACACAATTCTATTAGGGAAACACAAATTAAATGTTATCGTGAAATTGTAACAACAATATGTCACTTTAAACTGTTCACTTGATTCACATACATACATAGACAGACAGACAGACAGAGCGACGGTACACTACACATACAAGACAACAGTCTAGATAAAGTCAGTTGTGTACGTTTCATTCATCTCATATAAACGGATGGTAATTAATATATAATGGTAATTTTGTCATAGTTATGAATCAGTTTAACAAATAATTGTTATTGTGTAATGTAGCTATGACGTCATAGCGGTTGTAGTATAACTACTGACAGACGGACTGGCCACATCTAGCAGTGTACTTACTTACTACCTCTATACTTGTGTGTATGGTGACGCGCGGGTTCACTCGTCGCACTGATTTCATCCTTTGTGTGACGCCGCGCTAACTGGTGCCGCCACCCTACGTGCCGCCAACCGAGCGCCGCACTCTGACCTGAACCACTAGCCGTCGACTTAACGTAGCATTTCGCACCGTCGCGGCTCGCCTCGACGATTTTAACTTCTCGGCTAACGCACTAAGAACTATTTCTGATTTATCAAAGTGACGCTTATTATCGTCTTTCAACAGAACTTGTCGAACAAAACTGAACCGTATCCGGGTGTAGCAAGGTTGTGTATCGGTGCTTGTCGATATTAGTGCGGAGTGTGAAAGATTAGTGGTAATGTGGTGTAATGACAGTACAACTAGAGACAGACAGACGGACGGACGGACGGAGGTTCATTTGTGCGGACACCCATCCACTGTGGTGCCGCGGCAAGGGTTGCACGCCCGGGGCGACGCTTAATGACCGCCACTCCACTACTTGAGGCTGATCCACTAACTACGTGAACAACTAACACTCGGTGGCTGCACCGCACTGTGCCCGTGCGTGGAGGGTCGCTCTCATTATATTCTCAGAACAGTTACTTACATTGTTCGTTCGAAGTGCGCACTTGTTGTAATTATCCTGTCACTCAAAATATGAACAACACACCGAGTGACTTGTTCACAACAACGAACCAGTTCATTATCAGAACTATTGCGTGTGTTCTGTTCTACCAGACAGTGACAGTAAATACCAGAGTTTCCCGAGATAAGCGCGTTCAAACAAACAAACTCTTCAGCTTTATAATCTAATATATAAAATTCACGTGTCACAGTGTTAGTTACCGTACTCCTCCGAAACGGCTTGACCGATTTTTATGAAATTTTACATGCATATTCAGTAGGTTTGAGAATCGGACAACATCAATTTTTCAAACCTTTTTTTTTATTTAGTACGGCAAAACAACGTTTGCCGGGACAGCTAGTATTAATATATATTTTCACGAATAGCGTTTATTAATTGCAGGTTTACAGTCGTTGCGCTATTCACTTGACACGACTCAACCGTCTATATTTATAATATAAACAAGTGCAACCAATAAAACATTGTAGGAGAGCAATCACAAATGATAGCTTAGATAATGATTAGCAACAGAAACAATCAGAGATCCAATATAGGAGGAGGGGAGGGGGCCGGCCGGAACTCCCACCAATTTTCATCGCAAATCGAAAACGTAATCACTTTTGACAATTCTATTTGCGACGTTTCATTCATGATAACTACATTTGAGCAGGTAATGGCGGCAACATGTCGACTATCACTCCGAGCATACATCGCACACGGGGTTGTTCACCTGTTCCGTCACGAGCGGAGCTGATAACTAGTAATAACACTATTTATAATGATGTTAGTGTGTGTGCGACACATACATGCACACACACACAGCCACAGTGTGTCTAGTACAACTAAGAGTGGTTCTGGTGACGTCACACGTAGTCTCTAATACTCAGTACTAATATATCAGGTATTACCACATTGTATCGTCACACACTACTCTAGGTGTACAATATAACGCATCTCTTGATGTCTCCATCGACATGTTGGTGTATTTACCTAGAGTTCATTTCTTTAAGATATTTCTGTATGAGCGATGCCGGACGACGACCGACGGCACTCCGACAGTACTCCGAGGAGAGAACTTGCGGGACCTACGACGCATCCGTCAAAATAAGAAATCTCACAAGAATAAATGAATTTTGTGTTGATGTGATCCATGTTGTTCGCTATATCACATCAATATTGTGTACAAATATTTGGTTATAGATCTGAGGGGTGAAATCTTTGGACATATTTTCTCAGCAGTGAAATGTGTTGGATAAGATCATTTTTGCACTCTACAATTACTCTGTCCCGTTGGCCGTCTTTCAGCAATTTGATGCTAAAGTCTAAATTCTCTTGTATTTTTAGTCGCTCAATTTTATCTATGTGATAGAAAATAGTACTAAAAATATATAATAATGACTATTACCAGGTGCAGCCGGTTGCCGACTGCTGTTACTTTGAACTGCTTTGAACAAAAGCTTGAAAGATCTCATTTCAGGTTAACTTAATTTATCAGAGTTAATTTTTTGATATGAAATATAATATAATAAACGTTCCTGTAAGCTGACAGATAACACTTAAGAAAAGTATACAAAAAAACCCTTCGAAGCTTTTGTTCAAAATAATGGCCGGCGTCTTGTAAATGCTAACAGACATTATACATTTTAAGGACTATTTTCGTTGATGTACCTACCTACGCTTGAGCGACACAGACCAATTTATTCAATACATTTCATCACTAAGAAAATAAGTCAAAGGATTTATCTCTCCGATCTCGGTCTATTATATTAAGTTATGTTACATATTACCATCTTCAATGATAATACTTGAAGTTCTTTATTCGGACAATTGCAATCCATTTCAAAATTATCAACACAATAAAATTCAAAATAGAACAAGAACATAGAAATTAGCACAAAAACTAAACTAATCCACTGTCGATAATATAAATTCGGCCGTCGACTTGCTCAACACGAACTTGGAAGCTTTACAAAACTGGTCTACTGAATTCGGGGTTACAGTAAATCCAACAAAATGCCAAGCTATCATTATGGGCAGTCGCCGTATGTTAGACAAACTTGACGCCGCCGGCCTTTCATCAATAAATTTTAATGGCACCCCTATTCCTTTCAGTCCTGTGGTTAAAAATCTCGGCCTTTACCTCGATAGTCACCTAGACTGGAGAGCGCAAGCAACTGCTGTTTGCCAAAAAACTACTGGAGTACTACGATCGCTTTACTCCTTAAGGAAATTTCTTCCAACAACAACTAAAACAATGCTTGTGCAGAGTTTGGTGTTTCCTATCATCGACTATGGTGATGTGTGCTATTTAGACCTGAATGCAGATATTCTTAATAAATACGACAGGCTTCTCAATAACTGCATTCGATTCATCTTCAATCTTCGCAAGTATGATCACGTTTCTACTTATCGCTCCGAATTGAAATGGTTGCCTATTCGTCAACGTCGTGATATGCGTTCTCTCACTACCCTCTACTCTATCCTTACAAACCCTTCTGCTCCTAATTATTTGACTTCTTGCTTTAATTATTTGTCTTCTACCCACACTAAAAACCTCCGTTCTACTAATAATTCAATTCTCCTATGCTCAAAACATACTTCAGGTTCTGTAACATCTTCTTTCCTTGTTCGTTCGGTACAACTCTGGAATGCGCTTCCTCTTGATATCAGGAATTCCAAGAGTCGCTTCACCTTTAAGCGGAAAGTACGTGAATATCTTCGTAAAGAAATCGCTGGTTCATTGCAACAAATGTAGTTATTAGAATATAATAATATGTATAATTTATCTATACTGTATATTATGTTAATGTGTTGATGTATCTATATATATATATATGTATGTATGTGTATGTATGTATGTATATGTGTCTGTGTATGTTTATGTATATATATTGTAATCATGGTATTTTACGCACTAAGTTTCTAATTCCTCATTGCACCTACCTTGAAGTTTTCTGCACCACCCTAGGTTAGCTGGTAGAGAATGCTTTTAGCATTAAGCACGCCTATGTACATTTTTATTGTGCAAAAGTTTTTAAATAAATAAATAAATAAATAAACTAGGTGAGAAGTAAGAGACACAACGAGATTGACCTCGTACGATAGACGAGTGACTCCTTAATGTTTGAGAGTAGTTCTCTACTCTCCAGTAGTGTTCAATGATTAGTTTTGTACTTTCACTCGCCGCTTTAGTCAACAAAAATTACATTAATATTAACATTACCTTCCTTCATAACTATATTATGTGCTCGATTTATCGCATTACGATATTATCTAAAGTCGATAGTATCATGTAGTGTGACACTCGTCACTCGTTCGTCTAACACTAACACGATCACTCGGTGGAGGGACTCACTGTGACTGTGACCGTAACTGTGACCACTAATTAGTCACCGTTTAGTGACCAGAACAGGGCGCCACCACACTTGACAAGCGAACTTGTGCCTAATGACTATTACACTAAACCTCACTGTAGTTAAGTGAGCACCAGTTGGTCACAGATCACCTGCTGATTCACACTAAACTAATATCAACTCTACCTATAATAATATGAATGATACAAGGAACGAGAGTGACAGTAGGTAGTAGGTACACATCACTTAATGTCTCGGGTACATTTCAGATTATTGTTACATTAATATTATACTATATCACAACAAGTAGTATATATATATTTATTGGAGCTGATGCAACAACTTAAATTGGTAAAAAGTAATTGGTAGCACAAAATACCAAACATAAACGTTGACGTAATTTTGCAAATGGTCATTTAAAATACTAGCGATGTCATCCGGCGTCACTTGACGTTCCACGAGTGGTTGTATTGTAACTAAACACTTGTCAATGAGACACTAAACACTCCACAGAGCTCGTTGATCATATTAGAGCGACACGTGCTTCCCTAACCCCGGCCCCCACCCCCTATCGTTGTCTTCCACATTGTTCTGGTCGAATTGCCTTTTAATGGCGACGATGAGTTGCAACACTCACTCCGAAGAATTTTTCTAATGGGACCAGTGTGCAGCGTGCAGTGGTTCCTGAGATTAGCGCGTTCAAACAAACAAACTGTTCAGCTTCATAATATATCACGTAGGTATATCTACTACAATAATGCCTGATATTGGTATCGGTCGACAGTCCTTCAATAATAATATACAAGTGATGGAAGAGTTGAACTGTGGATGCCCACTGCTGGACACAACTGTTGTACAAACAAGCCATAAGGGATGCCTCCTCATCCACGATCGGTCTCCATCGCAACATTAAGATTAAAAGAACGAAAAACCGTAACATTAAAACGAAAAAACGTGTAGTCCACGCGACCCTAACCATATTCCTACGGTAAATAATAAAACTTATAATTTAAATGTGTGTCGAGAACAATAGTGAAACGATTATCGAGTGTTGTAATGAACAGAGCGATTATAGTGTGACGCAATACTTGCAGCAGTCACCGACAAGTGGTACATCGGTCACGGCGCGCGGCTTTATGAGGCGGCGCTCCCTCCGCGCGCTGCACGCTGAGCACTCGCACTCGCACTCGCACACTGAGCACTCGTCGTCAGTACTGGGAGTCACTCCTCGACACTCACTAACCCACGTCTCATATTTGAGCTCAATTGTCAACTGCGCGGTGTTACACTCGTATGAAACATTGAAGTCATACAGCGTCCTCAGGGTCCCAGCTTAAGCTAAATGTCTGTGCTTCGTGTTACGGGTATCACATTACGGATATACTACATATTGTGTACATTTTTCTTTGTAAATACATTACTTCTTATAGTAAATAGAATACAGTAAAACTGTTTTCTCATAATTTTCTGTAACGCGCCAAAACTAGTGAAACTAGGTGATTTATAGTAATTTTTAATGGCGCGGCGCTGTGTGACGTCATTGCTGTAATTCTCCTGCTGTTAGTTATCATTGATACTGATTGCACCTATATAGGTGCTCCCTCACCGGGAGCATTCGCGTGTAATGTAACGTTACAGATTTGAGCATTACATCAGTGAAGGAGAAGAACCGAGCATTACAATGCGCACCTTGTAATGAGATTTATTATGTGTTCAAAATCCGATTGATTCTTTCTAAAATATCCAAAACACCTGTATTTTGCTGGTTTTGAAATAATTCATGACACCCATATCGTTTCTTCTGTGCTTTTTTTACATAAATAATAATGTCGAATTAATATTGCCGCACTCAGCACAACGACCGCTTCGTCTGACATCTTGCTATGACAATATGTTACATAACACGCAAATGCTCGTTAGTCAGGGAGGTATTATTGTAATGTAATGCTCAAAGTGGAATCTATAATGTTACAGTACACGTGAATGCTCCCGGTGCCGCGGTGAGGGAGCACCTTAATAGGATGCTTCGTCTTATTCATCTCACGTGTATTGTATTGGTTTTTTTTTCACACCTCCATCCATAAGCCTCTCTCCGTCCACAGTTGGACATAGGCCTCCCCAATAGAACGCCACAACGCGCGGTCTTGTGCCGCTTGCATCCAATGTCTCCCCGCGATCTTGACTATATCGTCGCTCCACCTGGTAACGGGCTGCCCAACGCCGCGTCGTCCGGTACGTGGTCGCTACTCTAAGACTTTTCTTCCCCATCGATCATCAGTCCCACGAGCGATGTGGCCTGCCCATTGCCACTTCAGCGTGCTAACCTTTCTGAATTTCCGATTTTATCCTGAAGGGAAATACCGAGCAAAGCCCTCATTTTCACACTTAATAATAAGATATATAATCTTAAAAAAAAGGTTAAAATTAGGTATCAAAAAATTCGTCCGCATCGCAGTCATTGGGTAACGTGCCCAAAAGACTGGCCGCATTGCCACGTTGTATAGCAATGCTTACACGAATTGCCAAGTACAGGGCAGCCCTTTGGTCACGTTAAACGTCGACCAGTCTCTTAGAAAGATCTTTATAAAGACACTGTGCACTCGGGCCCCATCATCCAAGCGTCTCAAACAAGTAATCCGCAGATAGATTACTATATTTGCGCCACTGAAGGGCCCCCGCTCCGACGCAGGTAGTATCCCACACCGAAGTCCTACCAAATTTCCAAGACAATAACGTGATGCCGCGTGGTCTTTTACCGTCGTCCGCGCGTAACAAACCATCTCAGGTTCAACAATTATTATATATTAATCAGTATACGTTTATCATTTCACAGTGTCGTTTGCATTTGTAGAGCCATGGCTTCTAATGAAGTAAACTGCTTTATTTGATATGTATAATATACTTCATAATATTCTTATGAGGTGATATACTGCAAGAAACTGAAGTTATTGAAGTGAAGGAAAAAGGATTGGAAACTTTTCTTAGAAGGGGACGAAGGGGCTTGACACAGAAGGGACGCATTCCTTTATACCTGCGGAGACATGACAGACTATAGTTAGCTGGGTTTTCATTCTATGGAACAATATTTAACCTTCGTATAATTAAAGTAAATAATACACGTTGGTGTGGATGTGTAACGGTTTACGGCGCTTGTACGCAAAAACTATTGATTTTAGGGAAAAAAAGATTATGACATAATTGTAGGAAATTTCCTCTACTTTTATTTTGTGTCTATAGGTTTTCCTGTAAAATACGTCGGAAAGGAGTTATTATCAAACAACTGATATTGGGCGCCATTTTTTCCATATGGCGGCGCAAACGGGCAACATACGAGGTGGCAAAATTGAAATTTGGGAAGAGCACAACAAAATCTATAAAATTACCAATTTTCAAAACTTCCGGAAAACTTTCCAGGCAACTCTTTATTTTTTCGACCAAATGACTGAATTATTGAGGTAAATTTTGCTACGGATTTCAGTATTGATTTTAGTATCTATTAATTTCAGTTCAGATTTAGGTTTGGTTTGATTTTTTTTTTATTGAGATTAGGTTTGATTTCAAATTCGATTCGGCCACTAATGCGTGCGAAGCCGCGGGCAGAAGCTAGTTATTAATGATTGGTTTATTGGATCGTACGTTACACAATTATTATTAAAATATGAATGTTTCATAATTACAGATCCATATCAAATGTTTGGCCCCACGAGCAGTCGTCTCGCTAATTCTGGTGAGTAAGTTGGTGATACAACATTATACATTACATAACATTTATACGTAATTAAGTAAACGGCACGTCGACAATGTGGCAAGTTGTGTTCCCGGCGACGCGCCAAATTATAAGGATCAATAAAACGTAAATAAAACGATAGTAGCCGCCGCGACCCGGACCGACTTGGCGGCCAATTAACATTCACTTGAACTCAGGTGATTGTGGGAACAAGGGGTGAGACGGTCTCACGCGTACTGCACGTAGGGCCGGGGGCTGGGGGCTGGGGGCCACGGCTGGGGGCACGAGGTCAAGCGGACTCTAAGTGTTGATGAACGCGCAGCGTCTATCTCTGTATTGTTTATATGAGACTAGCACCAGTTCAACAATTAGTAAGGCCCGGCAACAATGGCAGTGACCACTGCTGTGTACATTATCCACACGGACGAATGATGACTCGGATCTTGAGGTGAAGCGTTGACTTGATGACATGCAGGACGGACAAAATGGCGCCAAGTATTGAAATCTAATTACGACGGTTTAATGTTTCGTAAATAACTTACCAAACTGGCTCACTAGTTTCTGCTTACTGAAATATAAAAGAGAGAAATATTAACGCAAATCACATTTTATAACTTCAAAAACGAACACTTTCACTTTTATGCTTTTTTTGTCACACAATCATTGGATTAAGGCTAGGCTGGTTATTGATGATGATGTAATCTTTATTTCTTATTTTTCTCAACAATTAGTATTCGCAGCGCTTCGTCTAAATTAGTTTGATGTGAGCTACGTTCAGAGCATACAAACAGTTCACAAACATGACCCTTCGTCTAATAATTAAGAGTAATACGTGATCTGTGTCTAACGCCACGTCGCTGCTTCGCTTTCAAGAGAACTGTTCAATTATTTACCGCTTACCACTTCGGGAAAATATATTTTCGTTTTAACTTTCGCTTGTCGTTTCACCAAGAATTACACAAATGTGCAAAGTATCATCTAATAAAATACACGATTTCCTTTAATATTAATATATACTATCGCTCGTATTCCTTATGAAAGTGCATAATAACTAGAACGGCTCCCTTGAATTTAATTTTGTCGGTCAAATTGTAATTATAAAACTTGCACCTAATCGCCTTTCGCTTGTATAACTATGGGAAAATATAATCGTGTGTCGTGATTTAAATGAAATGATATCTAAAGGTAACGGCAAGTTCCCGGTGGGGGTCAGCGAGGTCGCCCTCGTCGCCCACAGTTAGCGGCACGTGGCAGCCCTGCCGCACCCGGGCCTCGCTCGGGGCTGCCACACACTGGGCTACTGAGGGTGTAAAGATAGATCCTGTCGCGAATTCTTCCAGTAATATGTATATCGGAGAAATAACATAGAAATTACCTGTATTTACAGCCAGAACAGTCATCAATCTAAAGACCTTGTAATACTGGACAAACTAACTACGTTAACTACAACATTCTATTAACTACGATAAATAAATAAATATTCAGAACATTTTACACAACGTCTTTTGGTCCCAAAGTAAGCTATATTTCTATGCTTGTATTATGGGTACCAGATACGGATAGACTACATAAACTACTTTATTTTTTTGTAAATACATACTTATAATACACAGAAAACACCCAGACGCAGTACAAACATTTGTATGACATTTATTATTTATTTATAAAGCATGGAAGACTTACAGCTATTCACATAATAGAATTTAAACACTAAGAAACAAAAAGCCAATTACAAGTCTTCACCTATAGAAACAGCGTAATGTGACATTAAATGTGAGCTTATAATAAAAACAAAGAAAAGAAATAAATTATGTACCAGTCGCAGGAGCGACAACCTCAAGCAAAGACTACTTGGAAAAGATCGACCCCAAAGGCCTTCTCGCTGAAGGCACCTTAGTGGAATAAGGGTCTATATCGTGTTTTTTGCAAAGCCTATTGAAAGTCATGATAGCTCTCACCATGCAACTGTTCTGCCTATAATTTGAAGTGACACGCGGTATATTTAGAGGCGTATTATAGCGAGTCGGCTTACTGGGGACGTTAAATAATAATTTGTTTAGTAATTATAATAATTTGTTTCTCGACTATTATAGGTGGAGGCTGTGCACCTTTCTTCTCCTTTTTTGATTCCACCTTTTTTGATTGAGGGTTACACTCAGCATCTGGCAGGGTCGGTGACAGGTTTAACTTCCGTTTTTTCCTACTTTTTTGACGGACCCACTCAGTTTCTTTTGCCAATTCCTCTTCATCCGTCTCATAACGAACTTGTTGAGAGGAAGTTTGGGTTTCAATGTGACGCTTATCTGTCTCACATGTTTGCTCCTGCGACTGCTTTATCTGTAGTTTGATGCTACTTATTTCTTTTTTAAGGTCGTTTACTAGGCTTTGCAACGTTTCTCGTGCTGCCTTTTCTTCTGTATAATACCGGTACAGTAATTTTTCTTGCTCGGTTTTTAATTTTACGCTAAAAACTTTAGCCATATTGTAATCTTTAGAAAATTACGCCTTGACACTTTTTATAAATAAACGTGATTCATTATTTGCAAGTAGGTCATCGCGTTGCATTCGCGGCCGGCATGGCGCAACAGCAGGAACTGCAGCGTCAGAGCGATTCACAAATACGTATTATGCGAGCGACACTAACACAACTGTCTATAACGGAAGTCGAATGATCACTGAATTATTATTTATAAATGGTGCTAAAATAATCATAATCATAATCAAATTCTAGTTTCTACTAGAATCTGCAGCCTTTGCTGTAAAATAGATACATTGCGTATTAAAATACGTCGGACGTAGCTGCCCACTGACGCTCGTCTCCTTGCAGGCTCGGGGCAGATCCAGTTGTGGCAGTTCCTGCTGGAGCTGCTGAGCGACTCGAGCAACGCGGGCTGCATCACGTGGGAGGGCACCAACGGCGAGTTCAAGCTGACGGACCCGGACGAGGTGGCGCGGCGCTGGGGCGAGCGCAAGTCCAAGCCCAACATGAACTACGACAAGCTGAGCCGCGCGCTCCGGTACGTATGCGGCCCCAACGCGCTCGCGAGCCTCGCGAACGTTCGCCCCCGCTGTTGTCCATGGCGCTCCGCGACCGCTCCCGTCCACCCTCGTCTTCTTTGATGAATGTTTTCGATCTGTACAGATATTACTACGACAAAAACATAATGACCAAAGTGCACGGCAAGAGGTACGCGTACAAATTCGATTTCCAAGGGCTGGCGGCTGCGACGCAGCCGGCGGCCAGCGACCCCGCCTACAAGTACCAGAGCGACCTGTTCATGAGCTCCTACCACCACTCGGCCAAGCTGTCCTCGTTCATGGCGCCGCACGCCGCCATGCCCAGCTCCACAGGTGAGGCTGAGCGACACCTCCTTGTGCATGTTGCAGGCCCCGGACCAGACCGCCGCACGCACACCACCGCGGAACCTGCTGCCAGTAGAACTTCGTAATCATTATTTAAAATTAATTTACAAATGCACATTTTTTTTTCTTAATGTGATATTGTGTCATTGCATTGATGAAATTGTATTATCATTAATTTTGTTCAGGTATTACACGTTTCAAATGAGAATAGGATTGGCAATGACCTTTAGATGTCAAAATTGATTTGAAAAGTACTGTCAGCAACGAAACTTTATTTCCGTATTATTAATGTTTTTTTTTTCTTTTTCCTAATCTCAGTTATTTGATGCGAAATAAGTCTTAAATTATTTAGTAGTAATAGTCATAATACTATTAAAAAGGAAATACTATTTCCTTTCAATCATTTCGATTTTGGAAACTATGATATTATGTTTCAATTTAAACGCCATTTTGTCGTTGTTCGTGTGTCTAGCACGCGTCATATACTATGACGCGTGCTTACTTTTAATTTTAAACCCTCTAAGTCATGTGTTTACTGTTAAATAAATTAAATTTGTGGTTATATGCAATTGTTTTTGTTTGTTAGTGCTGTTATTTTGAATTTTCGCTAGTTTTTAATGTTTTTAATTTTATTTGTATCGCTAATTGTTTAAAATTAGTAAACGAAAAAGCTAAAGTTATAGATAAATTGTATTATAAAAATTTCTCGTTTTGTTGACGCTACCTAAATTTTTCGATTTGACAATTATGACGTCAAAACATGGTGCGGGGTAAATCCTATTCTCATTCGGACCGCGTAGTACTTAGTTTTACCAGGACGCGCTGATGTTTCTTAAAGTACCATTCGGTTCCTAGCGACGTGCATCGCATAAGTGTTATATAAGCTTTGCGAGAGCGACGCGGTCGTCTGTTGTATGTCGGTCGCGTTTTCGCAACGTCGCGTCGTATATATTTTTGTTTTCTTAAAGCAGCGTGAAAAAAGATCGTAGGGAACCGAACGGAACCTTAACACGCCTATTGATCGTCGATATAGTCCAGGACAGGGGTCGTACTCGCCGCGGCGGATACGATCCCAATGGCGCGCTGGCGGCCGGCCTGGCCGGGCCCGCGTGCAGTTATCATGTCGTTGTTGCAGCGTCCATCTTCCCGGGCGGGGGCTGGGGCAACTGGGGCGGCGGGGGCAACCACCTGTACGCGCCCCACTCCATGGCCGCGCCGCACGTCGCCTCGCATCTCGGCGTCGGCGCCTACCCGCATTACGCATGACCACGCTGAGCGACCGACGAGCGACCACCGTCAACTGAGCGACCGACGAGCGATCAACACCACTGCCTAGATCCAGCGCCGGGGCGGTGCGCGGTGCCCCCGCTCCCCGCCCGGCCCTGTCTCCGCTCCCCCTGCGTGTACCTATCGAGCCTCGCGATAGTGGAGTCTCCCGCGCACCTGTCCCCCCCCGACTCCTCCCGCGTATCGAGTCGATCGTCGTGAGTCACTATAATATTGGAGTGCAACAAGTGGGTACACTCTGTTGATATTTTGTAAAAATCATTCAGTATTTTGCGATCGTCTACGAGAGTCAGGTCGATCACGCACGGTCGGGCGACGCTCCCTCGACGACGCTAGTCTTTTATCGGAGAACCTTGTAAATAATAAATACTCACTAGTGTTAAGTAGAATTATTTGTTTAGGATATTAAATTGATAATAATAATTACTTATTGTACGAAAATTATTGTATAATATCGTACGCTCGCTCCGCCCGCGTACTGAGAGTCGCGACGACTCTACGGTTCGGTATCAGATTAGCTATTCTTGCGATAGTCGGTCGCCAGTCGCGTGGATCTGTTCCCGGCGCGACTCGTCGTCGTCGCAGTGCGGAGTGCGTGAGCGGCGGTGAGTGTTGTGAGGGCGCGGTGTGTCGGTGTGAGGTGATATATTACTCAGTATTGTAGCGATGTAACATACTAGTTGAAGCGCGCGGTCCCGCCCGCCGTGTGACGTCACCGGCCGGCAGAGCTCCCTCGTCCCGTGACCCGCCGGTACCGACCGACCTTCTGCCTGTCGGTCGGTGAGGAGCCGCACCCGCCTCTGTTGGGCCGGCTCGTTACCTGTGCGCGTGTCGGCCGGTGACGTCACGTGTGTGTGAGCTACACGCGTGTGTGTGTGGGGTGTACATATAGTGTAGGTGTGTGAGTGTGTGCGCTGCGCGTGTAGTGGTCACACTCACACTAACACGAGTCCGTCTGTGTGTGTGTCGCCGGTGCCTCGTTAGTGGTGTGGTGACAGTGCACTGGGCCTACTCGTCAGTAGTCACAGGGTCGCGTCGCGGCGACGGACGGACGGACGGACAGTATTGTATTGTGATTCGCCGACGAGTTCCAGTCGGCTCGTTAGTTATTTAATTTATTTATCTATTAAGTTGGAGACGTTTCACTTTATGTATAGCTCGTTTTAAAGAGAAATATTTTGATGCATGTTTCAATATAAACGAAAACCGTTTAGTCGTAGAATACCATTGTATAGATGTTACTGTATTTGAAAATATAATAAAACAATTGAAATAAATGTGTGTTTTGTTCGTGTCACGCGTCATCTGTTAATTTACATCCGTCCCCTAATATCCACTTTCACGCAATCCATCCATATTTTCTTTGGTCTACCTTTCACTTGACATCCATATTCCTTCATATTTAAAACTCTCATATTTAAAATTCTCAAAATACCAAGATTCAATAGAACCAATAATAAAAAGTCCGACTTATTGATCATACGAAACATCAATAAAATATATTTCAGGTGATTTGCAGCGAGTGCCCTCTCCTGTCTGTACACAGACTCGGTGCATCAAGTGAGTTGTTGCTCCTCTACTGTCGTACAGTTAACGTGTGACTTTAGTTCATTCCTTCATTCACGTGTCATATCTGTAACATTCATTCAGTGTTTGTATGCGATAGTGGGACGCTGAGGACACATTCAACACTTCTTACTGTACCTACTCTCTTTATAAATATTCTGATCCGCGATACAGTCTATCATTCCTCAACTATTGTAATAAATTAGTAAAAATAAAAGTATTCTATTAAAATATAATATGTTTGTTGTATGTGTATGTCCTGAATAGTATCAAATCACATAAGAGTACCGTGGTATCCAAGATCAGAGTGAGTGAGCTGATGTGATGAGTCAGATGCTGATCAGTAAGCTTACGCTACAGAACAGTTAGTTGCAGGTGTGTTGAGGTGTGTATACAAAGACCACTTGTCTCGACGGTCCCTACGTATAAACGGACATGTCGAAAATGTCTTTTTTTTTGCTAGGCGCACATACCAACATAAGATTCTTGTTTTACAAATTGTATAAGAGGACAAGTATTATACATACAACGAATAAGTGTAGTAATAATAAGTAAATGCGGACATCTATACATAACTTATGTGACTAAATATCCCTTAGCTGACTTTTTCAGCACTCTTGGGAAGAGATGGGGTGGTGACTCTTGTATTCCTAATCCGTCACCACACGTAGGACCAATTAATTATCATCACAGCATTGTTTGAGTATGTGCCTATTCTTAATTTCAATTAGTTCATTTAATAATCATCACAGCTTCTCTGGAGTTAATTTTTGTTCTTTCTTTTTCCTCCCTCTAGTCAATTTTAAAAGATCTATCTTTCCGTGTGGTTACGGATTATAATTAATATTTATATATTTCAATTCTATATATCAGACACTGTTTTTAGGGTTCCGTACCCAAAGGGTAAAAACGGGACCCTATTACTGAGACTTCGCTGTCCGTCCGTCCGTCCGTCCGTCCGTCCGTCCATCCGTCCGTCCGTCCGTCCGTCCGTCTGTCACCAGGCTGTATCCCAAGAACGGTGATAGCTAGAAAGTTGAAATTTTCACAGATGATGTATTTCTATTGCCGCTATAACAACAAATACTAAAAATAAAATAAAATAATTATTTAAGGGGGGCTCCCATACAACAAACATGATTTTTTTACCGTTTCTTGCTCGATACTAATAACGTTGCCTTATGTTGCATAGATAATGGTACGGAACCCTTCGTGCGCGAGTCCGACTCGCACTTGACCAATTTTTTTGTTTCCTGCGTATATGCGGCTATCACAGACATGACTGACATGATTCTATTTTAATATCGGCGTAGAAACGGTCATCTATTAGTTTTTCCAAGAAAACGTTGTAAAATACAAAATGTGTAAATGGAATTGCAAAGCTCATAAAATTGTTAAAATATTTTCGAAAGAAAATATTTATTATTGTTTATAGAATTATTTCTAGGGCTTGTTCAACAATAATTTCGCTCTCCTGAAAACCTCGGTTTTCGACATGTCCGTTTATACGTTTGAGGCGAGGCATCGGGATCCGACATATCACCTAACCCAGCTCCTCACAGGTCACGGCTGTTTCGCCAAGTACCTGTGGGAGGTGGTTGGTATCGAGTCGGATCCCGTTTGCCGCAATTGTGCAAATGGGGCCGTGGATACGGCAGAACACACCCTTGCCGTATGCACGGCCTGGGACGTCCAGCGCGCTGAACTCGTCAGCGTGCTGGGTCAGGACTTGTCGCTCTCGGTTGTGGTTTCGTCTATGGCCGAGAGCGAACAGTGTTGGGCCGCCGTCGCCTCCTTTTCTCGGGAGGTGATGGTGGCAAAGAGGGAGGCCCTGCGGGAGCGCGAACGCTCTGGTGGCACTTTGCCCCCCCGCAGGGCCCCGGGCAGGGGTCGTCGGCGCGCAGTAGCCAGCCGCGGCCCCTCCCGACGAGGTGGTCGCGCGCGGCGGGTCTGCATTCCGAGACCCGCCGCGGAAAATGTGGCTGTCGGTCACGGCAACGCGACAGGGGGACCTAGTGCTCCCCCAGTCGGGTCGGGCCCCGAATAAAGGGCCATGCTGGGCGAAAAATGCTGCCAGAAATCACTATTCGACGCGAACGAAGTCGCGGGCACAGCTAGTTTGATAATAAATGTATAGAATGATACTTGAAGTATACTAGTGTTATTTATCTTATGATGTGTTACCTCTTTTAGATGTAAGAGAACCACGCAATCAGCGGTGGTTGACTAACCAGTTTAAAAGTCCTAACAAACTTGTAAAGTGCAAATAATATAATAATGTATAGCTGATAGTGTATAGATTAGTAAAAATACTGCCTTACAACCATAAAGAGCAGAGAACAAAGAAATTATCAAATGGGCTTCAGTTAAATGATTTCGTTGAACGCTGCTCTGTCGTGCGTCTCCAAAACTAAATATTTTTCTGTGTCTAAAGTACACCCGTCCCAGGCGATTTATTATAAGATTCTGGGGCCGCATGGGATTCAGAATCGCAAGAAAAATAAAAAAAATTCTGCCCAATTTGAGTCCTCGGCTCTTATATATATAGTAAAGGGTGGGCTTGGGCGGGCTGTCGGAAACCTTAAAGTGGATTTTACAGCCAAACTACCAAACCCAACTGGACGTTCTATACATCGCTGGATAGGCCTCTCAGAGCCCGATCAAATGAAGCATGGAGCTATGCTCCAGTAAGCTCAGGAAAAGCGTAAAATTAGGAAAACTTCAAAAATGGTAAAATATAAAAAGTTATATATTTTGGTTATTGTGCACTACACTTTGATAAAAAAATGTCTTAAACGTTGTTGAAAAGTGGATAGTAATCTCATGAACCAACTAAGTATAACTTAACAATACACAAATTAACTTAGATAAGGTTAAATATTGCGGAATCTACCTTTAAAAAAACCAACTTTGTAAAACCTAAACTAATTTAACTTTCTAAAACAGACTTTCATAAAATCTATGTAGAGCCTAACTTTTTTAAACCTAATTGTGTCAAACCTAACAATATAAAACCTAACTGTGTCAAACCTAACAATGTAAAACCTATTTATGCAAAACCTATGTAAACCCTATGTAAAACCTAACTGTGTCAAACCTAAGTATGTAAAACCTATTTATGCAAAACCTATGTAAAACCTAACTGTGTCAAACCTAAGTATGTAAAACCTATTTATGCAAAACCTATGCAAAGCCTAACTGTTTTAAACCTGTGACAAACCTAACTATTTAAAACCTAACTGTGCCAAACCTAACTGTGCCAAACCTAACTGTGTCAAACTTAACTATGTAAAACCTACTGTGTCAAACCTAAGTATGTAAAACCTATTTATGCAAAACCTATGTAAAACCTGTGTCAAACCTAAGACTGTAAAACCTATTTACGCAAAATTTATGTAAAACCTAACTGTGCCAAACCTGTGACAAACCTAACTATGTAAAACCTAACTTTGCCAAACCTAACTATGTAAAACCTATTTATGCAAAACCTATGCAAAGCCTAACTGTGTCAAACCTGTGACAAACCTAACTATGTAAAACCTAACTGTGCCAAACCTGTGACAAACCTACGTAAAACCTAACTGTGCCAAACCTAACTGTGTCAAATTTAACTATGTAAAACCTAACTATGTCAAACCTAAGTATGTAAAAGCTATTTACGCAAAATCTATGTAAAACATAACTGTGCCAAACCTGTGACGAACCTAACCTAACCTAACCTAACTGTGCCAAGCCTAACTGTGTCAAATTTAACTATGTAAAACCTAACTGTGTCAAACTTAACTATGTAAAACCTACTGTGTCAAACCTAAGTATGTAAAACCTATTTATGCAAAACCCATCTAAAACCTGTGTCAAACCTAAGAATGCAAAACCTATTTACGCAAAATCTATGTAAAACCTAACTGTGCCAAACCTGTGACAAACCTAACTATGTAAAACCTAACTGTGGCAAACCTAACTGTGCTAAACCTAACTGTGTCAAATTTAACTATGTAAAACCTAACTGTGTCAAACCTAAGTAGGTAAAACCAATTTACGTAAAATCTATGTAAAACCTAACTGTGCCAAACCTGTGACAAACCTAACTATGTAAAACCTAACTGTGCCAAACCTAACTGTGTCAAATTTAACTATGTAAAACCTAACTGTGTCAAACCTAAGTATGTAACACCTATTTACGCAAAATCTAAGTAAAACCTAACTGTACCAAACCTGTGACAAACCTATGTAAAACCTAACTGTGCCAAACCTGAGTGTGCCAAACCTAACTGTGTCAAATTTAACTATGCAAAACCTACTGTGTCAAACCTAAGTATGTA
The DNA here is from genome assembly GCA_916999025.1 of Orgyia antiqua. Classification (NCBI taxonomy): domain Eukaryota; kingdom Metazoa; phylum Arthropoda; class Insecta; order Lepidoptera; family Erebidae; genus Orgyia; species Orgyia antiqua. Next base: position 103,754 of record OU779863.1, on the reverse strand, counting down.
AAACCTATTTATGCAAAACCTATGTAAAACCTGTGTCAAACCTAAGTATGCAAAACCTATTTACGCAAAATCTATGTAAAACCTAACTGTGCAAAACCTGTGACAAACCTATGTAAAACCTAACTGTGCCAAACCTGTGACAAACCTATGTAAAACTAACTGTGCCAAACCTAACTGGGCCAAACCTAACTGTGCCAAGCCTAACTGTGTCAAACCTAAGTATGCAAAACCTATTTACGCAAAATCAATGTAAAACCTAACTGTGCAAAACCTGTGACAAACCTATGTAAAACCTAACTGTGCCAAACCTAACTGTGCCAAATCTAACTGTGCCAAGCCTAACTGTGTCAAATTTAACTATGTAAAACCTGAGTGTGCCAAAACTAACTAAGGTTCAGGTTAGGTTCAGGTTAGGTTCAGGTTAGGTTCAGGTTAGGTTCAGGTTAGGTTCAGGTTAGGTTCAGGTTAGGTTCAGGTTAGGTTCAGGTTAGGTTCAGGTTAGGTTCAGGTTAGGTTCAGGTTAGGTTCAGGTTAGGTTCAGGTTAGGTTCAGGTTAGGTTCAGGTTAGGTTCAGGTTAGGTTCAGGTTAGGTTCAGGTTAGGTTCAGGTTAGGTTCAGGTTAGGTTCAGGTTAGGTTCAGGTTAGGTTCAGGTTAGGTTCAGGTTAGGTTCAGGTTAGGTTCAGGTTAGGTTCAGGTTAGGTTCAGGTTAGGTTCAGGTTAGGTTCAGGTTAGGTTCAGGTTAGGTTCAGGTTAGGTTCAGGTTAGGTTCAGGTTAGGTTCAGGTTAGGTTCAGGTTAGGTTAGGTTAGGTTAGGTTAGGTTAGGTTAGGTTTTTTTTTTTTTTTTTTTTTTTTTTCGTAGGAATGCTTTTTACGCACTTACCCCCCGACTGCAGGGGCAGCCGAAGGACGTCGTGTTGGACTCCCGGGGAGTAAAATTTCTCTCGACCCAGCCTACCAACTAAACCTACGGTGTCCTCCTCGCCCGTTGCCGGGCCGTGGTAGTCACTCAGGTATGACCACGACCCGACACGGGGGGCCCCCTAGCGATGGGGGCTCACTGCGACGGGGTGGGCAACGTGCCCCCCCGTCGGACGGTCACCCCTCGCCCGAACACTAGGCGAGGGGTCGTCCGCCACATTGGGCGCGACAGGTCCCCTGACCCGTCGCGCGTGGCCTCCTCGTGGGCCGGGGCCGCCGGCTATTGCGCTGACGGCCGGCAGCGACAAATTCACGCCTATTGCGTCAGTGAGCCTGACGAGCTGAGCGGACCAGGCCGTGCACACGGCCAGCGTATGCTCGGCCGTGTCCACGGCTCCGGACGCACAGCTCTTGCAGTCGGGCGCCGACTCTACTCCCACCAGCTCCCACAGGTACTTGGCAAAGCAGCCGTGACCTGTGAGGAGCTGGGTCAAATGGTAGGTCGGCACCCTGTGCGGCGCCTCGACCCACTGACGCAATACTGGGCGCACGGCCGTGAGAAGCCGTGCGCTCACCCTACTCGATTCCAATTTAGAGGCCCACCTCCCGAAGAGGTCGTCGCGGAATTCGCCTCTCCAGCGAGCGACCTCGTCGGGGGCGGGCTCCACTCCGTCTTGCCGCATCAGGGCCCTCCTTCGGTGAACCCCCGCCAGGACCCCAGCCTCGAGGTCCCAGGGGAGGCTCCCGGAAATCACACATGCCGCCTCCAGCGACACGGTGTGGTACGCTCGTGCGGCCCTCTGCGCCATCACACGCTGCGCGCGACGCAGCAGCGTGGAGTTCTCGGCGCTGAGAGCCGCAGCCGCCCAGATGGGCGCTCCGTAGAGCGCCTTCGAGCGCACCACCGTGTCGTAGAGGCGGCGGCCGACACTACCGGCCCCCCCGCAATTCGGGAGCAACCGGGCGAGCATTCCGGCGCACGCCACCAGCTTCGGCGCCAGCGCCCGGAAATGCTCGCCGAACCTCCACCGACTGTCCAGCGTCAGCCCCAAGTATTTCAACTTGGAGCCGACGGCGATGGAGGCCCCTCCCACTACAATGCTGTAGTCGCGGGGGGGCCTTGCCCGAGGCCCATGGAAGAATAGGGCCTCGGACTTCTCGAGGGCCACTTCTAGCCCGAGGGCCCTGATGCGGCTCACCACTTGCGCGGTGCCCGCCGTGGCGAGGACACCGGCATCTCTAAAGTTGGGGCCCCGCGCGGTAACCAGGGTATCGTCGGCGTAACATATGACGCCGACTCCCCGAAGATTGGTACCGCGCAGGACCCAGTCAAATCCAATGTTCCACAGGAGTGGGCCCAGCACCGACCCCTGTGGAACACCGCACGACATGTCCCGGCGGACTACACGATCCCGGGCCGGGTAGAAAATGGCCCGGTCCGTAAAGTAGTCCGCCAGGACCCTCCTGAGGTACCACGGAACTTTGTGGTACCTCAGGGCCTCCAGAATTGTCGCCCAGGGGAGGGCGTTGAAAGCGTTAGCAATGTCGAGCGACACTGCCAACAACACCCCCCCCTGCGAGACTGCTTCCTCCATTTGGTCCCTCAGTCGGGACACGGCGTCGATCGTCGACCGCGCGCGGCGGAACCCGAACTGGTTTCCGCTTAGATCCGGGCCCACCGTCTCCAGATGTCGGACGAGGCGTGCCGCCACGACCCTCTCAAAGGTCTTGCACGCCTCGTCGAGAAGGACGATCGGACGGTAGGCCGACGGACAGTCGGGGGGTCGCCCGTGCTTTGGAAGAAGCACGAGCTTCCCGGACTTCCACCGCCGCGGGACTCTTCCGGACGCCAAGCACTCCGACATGAGGGACGAAACCTCACCTTCGAGGACCGGCATCACGTGGGCGAGGACCCGCCCAGGGACGCCGTCCGGGCCCGGGGCGCGGTTCCTCTCTCTGAGTTTGAGGACCGCAACCCCCAACTCGGCCTCGGACACGGGCGGCACTTCCTCGCCCGCAGCCGGTCCCTCGATTCGTGGCGCCGCCGCCATCCTCGGCGGCGACCACTCTCCTCTCGCCGGGAAGAGCGAGCTGACCACCTGCTCCACGAAGAGTGGCTCGAGGGTTCTCGTCAGGGGGGGCGCCGCTGGACGGAGTTTCTCCATCACCGTCTTATACGGGCGCCCCCACGGATCTCTCTCCACCTCCTCGAGCCACTCCTGCCAAGCCTCGGCTTTGGCGGCCTTGATGGCAGCGGTGAACGCGTTTCTCGCGGCCCGGTACGCGGCGAGCAGTACCTCCTCTTGGGCGAGGTCTCTGTTGGCCCTCCTGCGACTGCGGGCGTACCGGCGCCGAGCCATTTGGCACTCGGCGCGGAGGCCCTGAAGATGGGGCCTCCACCAGTACACCTGCTTGCGCGGAGGGGTCGGACCCGCCCGGATCATCGCCGCGTCGCAGACGCGAGAGAGCGCTCCAGAGAGCCGCTCACATCTCGCGTCCACGTCCAGGCCGCTCTCCACATTCGCGACGCGGGTCCCATTGGGACCCGCCATCCACCGCTCCACTATGGCCGCCTCGGTGGCCAGCTCTGGGTCCAAGGTGTTCAGCCTCCACCGAGGACCCTCTCCCGGCAGGGGACGGTCGAACTCGACGGCTGGGGCGTCCGCGGGGGATGGGACCAGGTCGAACCGTATGTAACGATGGTCCGACAAAGTCTCCACCCCCTCCTCCACCCTCCACCGCCTCGTACGGCGGGCGAGGGCGGGGCTCGCAAACGACAGGTCCACTATGGACCCGCCCGTGTGCCGGACGCACGTCAGGACCGTCCCCGTATTTAAAAGAACGAGGCCATGGGACACCGCCCATTCCTCGAGGGTGTCACCCCTAGCGTCGGTCGCCGGAGATCCCCACAACCGGGATTTGGCGTTAAAGTCTCCGGCGACCACCACAGGGGTGGGGTGCACTTCCGCCATTAGGTCGCCGAGCTCGACAAGGAAACGCTCGAACTCGGCGAGAGTCCTATTGGGCGAGAAGTACACGCCGACCACTGCAACGTCTGGACGTCGCACTGATGCCACGTCTTGGCACTTCATGCGGGAGGCCTTCCGCGCCACCGACGAGATGACGTCGAGCGCGGAATCAACCACGCCGCGCAACTCGTCGACTCCTCTGAGCTGTCTGGGGCCAACCCTTTTTTCGGCCGCCAGATCCATTTGCTCCCTGGTGGTCAGGGGGCGCCCGCGTCCCTTCTTCTTCTCCTTTTCGGGAGACGTCGGTTCTTCGAGTGGCCTCTTGCGATAGAGGCTAGGGCCACTCAGTTTGCTCGGGTTCCTCGGCGAGCAGGACCGCGAGCGGTCCCCAACCGACATACAGCTGCTGCTGTCAGACTCCGACAGCCGCAGCGACGTCTTCTCCTTCTCACCGAGGCAAAGGCGAGTGAGCCTCTCCTTCGCCTCCCGGTGGCGGCGGGCCTGTTCCCGGAACGCTTCGTCGCCACTCTCTCCACTAGCATCCACAGCGGATGCATCGGTCACCAGATTGATTGCCAGGTCGTCATTAGATTTCTCAGAGTCAGTCCGTTTTTTGCCAGAGTCGTCGTTTGTTTTAGTTTTCGGTTTGGTTTTTATTTTGATTTTTAGGTTATCCATATTGAGTCCCACGAGTATGGGGGAAAGACGGTCCATGCAAGCAGAGCCCCCTGTACTTGCACAACCCTATATACCTAGGCGAACCTTGCGGAGGTCGGGCAGTTTCCGCAGGATTTTTACAACTTATCTGTTGGGTGTTATTGACTTTTCCTTGTCTCGGGCCGGCCGGTTAAGGCAAGCCCCCTGTCCCAGCCATCACGCCGCTAGACGTGATCAACGACACGCAACAGCTGGAACAGGTCGCCCGGCGTTGCCCCCAATAGGGGGGCATCCCCCTGAACACGAGTTAACGCATCCAGAGGGACCGCCGCGCCGCGGAGTACTTCCGCCCACAAACCACGTCCCCGAAGGGACCGCTTCCCTGAAGGGAGACAACAAAAAGTGGAGCCTGTGCTCCCAAACCAAACCCCCGAAGGGGGAAGACAAGGGAGACAGAACTCCCGCACCGGTCACGGTGCCCCAAATGCCGCGTGGGCGGCAACCCCGCTCACCGGTCAGTTCTGATCGCCAGAATAGTACCGGGAGCAGGGCGACCGCGCGGCACACGCCGTGCACGAACCGCGCACAGCCGCCGGCCTTGCAGGCCGGCCATACCACGACCCCCCGACATGGGGGTCAGCTCGGCAGGATATCAGTCAACCCCCAAAAACCTACTCGGCACTTTAGGGCCGAGAGTTGTTGGAGGCCGTCCAGGACGCACCGGACCCACGGCTTCCGGAAACGGGAAGCGGCGAGCCACACGAGGAGGTTTCCTGCCCTAGCGCCCCAGGTTAGGTTAGGTTAGGTTAGGTTAGGTTAGGTTTTTTTTTTTTTTTTTTTTTTTTTTTTTTTTTTCGTAGGAATGCTTTTTACGCACTTACCCCCCGACTGCAGGGGCAGCCGAAGGACGTCGTGTTGGACTCCCGGGGAGTAAAATTTCTCTCGACCCAGCCTACCAACTAAACCTACGGTGTCCTCCTCGCCCGTTGCCGGGCCGTGGTAGTCACTCAGGTATGACCACGACCCGACACGGGGGGCCCCCTAGCGATGGGGGCTCACTGCGACGGGGTGGGCAACGTGCCCCCCCGTCGGACGGTCACCCCTCGCCCGAACACTAGGCGAGGGGTCGTCCGCCACATTGGGCGCGACAGGTCCCCTGACCCGTTGCGCGTGGCCTCCTCGTGGGCCGGGGCCGCCGGCTATTGCGCGCCGACGACCCCTACCCGCGGCCCTGCGGGGGGGCAATGTTAGGCCCGCGCGTTCGCGCTCCCGCAGGGCCTCTCTCTTGGCCGCCATCACCTCGGACGCAAACGAGGCGACGGCGGCCCAACACTCTCTGCTGCCGGCCATCGAGGCGATGACGGCCGGCAGCGACAAATTCACGCCTATTGTGTCAGTGAGCCTGACGCGCTGAGCGGACCAGGCCGTGCACACGGCCAGCGTATGCTCGGCCGTGTCCACGGCTCCGGACGCACAGCTCTTGCAGTCGGGCGCCGACTCTACTCCCACCAGCTCCCACAGGTACTTGGCAAAGCAGCCGTGACCTGTGAGGAGCTGGGTCAAATGGTAGGTCGGCACCCTGTGCGGCGCCTCGACCCACTGACGCAATACTGGGCGCACGGCCGTGAGAAGCCGTGCGCTCACCCTACTCGATTCCAATTTAGAGGCCCACCTCCCGAAGAGGTCGTCGCGGAATTCGCCTCTCCAGCGAGCGACCTCGTCGGGGGCGGGCTCCACTCCGTCTTGCCGCATCAGGGCCCTCCTTCGGTGAACCCCCGCCAGGACCCCAGCCTCGAGGTCCCAGGGGAGGCTCCCGGAAATCACACATGCCGCCTCCAGCGACACGGTGTGGTACGCTCGTGCGGCCCTCTGCGCCATCACACGCTGCGCGCGACGCAGCAGCGTGGAGTTCTCGGCGCTGAGAGCCGCAGCCGCCCAGATGGGCGCTCCGTAGAGCGCCTTCGAGCGCACCACCGTGTCGTAGAGGCGGCGGCCGACACTACCGGCCCCCCCGCAATTCGGGAGCAACCGGGCGAGCATTCCGGCGCACGCCACCAGCTTCGGCGCCAGCGCCCGGAAATGCTCGCCGAACCTCCACCGACTGTCCAGCGTCAGCCCCAAGTATTTCAACTTGGAGCCGACGGCGATGGAGGCCCCTCCCACTACAATGCTGTAGTCGCGGGGGGGCCTTGCCCGAGGCCCATGGAAGAATAGGGCCTCGGACTTCTCGAGGGCCACTTCTAGCCCGAGGGCCCTGATGCGGCTCACCACTTGCGCGGTGCCCGCCGTGGCGAGGACACCGGCATCTCTGAAGTTGGGGCCCCGCGCGGTAACCAGGGTATCGTCGGCGTAACATATGACGCCGACTCCCCGAAGATTGGTACCGCGCAGGACCCAGTCAAATCCAATGTTCCACAGGAGTGGGCCCAGCACCGACCCCTGTGGAACACCGCACGACATGTCCCGGCGGACTACACGATCCCGGGCCGGGTAGAAAATGGCCCGGTCCGTAAAGTAGTCCGCCAGGACCCTCCTGAGGTACCACGGAACTTTGTGGTACCTCAGGGCCTCCAGAATTGTCGCCCAGGGGAGGGCGTTGAAAGCGTTAGCAATGTCGAGCGACACTGCCAACAACACCCCCCCCTGCGAGACTGCTTCCTCCATTTGGTCCCTCAGTCGGGACACGGCGTCGATCGTCGACCGCGCGCGGCGGAACCCGAACTGGTTTCCGCTTAGATCCGGGCCCACCGTCTCCAGATGTCGGACGAGGCGTGCCGCCACGACCCTCTCAAAGGTCTTGCACGCCTCGTCGAGAAGGACGATCGGACGGTAGGCCGACGGACAGTCGGGGGGTCGCCCGTGCTTTGGAAGAAGCACGAGCTTCCCGGACTTCCACCGCCGCGGGACTCTTCCGGACGCCAAGCACTCCGACATGAGGGACGAAACCTCACCTTCGAGGACCGGCATCACGTGGGCGAGGACCCGCCCAGGGACGCCGTCCGGGCCCGGGGCGCGGTTCCTCTCTCTGAGTTTGAGGACCGCAACCCCTAACTCGGCCTCGGACACGGGCGGCACTTCCTCGCCCGCAGCCGGTCCCTCGATTCGTGGCGCCGCCGCCATCCTCGGCGGCGACCACTCTCCTCTCGCCGGGAAGAGCGAGCTGACCACCTGCTCCACGAAGAGTGGCTCGAGGGTTCTCGTCAGGGGGGGCGCCGCTGGACGGAGTTTCTCCATCACCGTCTTATACGGGCGCCCCCACGGATCTCTCTCCACCTCCTCGAGCCACTCCTGCCAAGCCTCGGCTTTGGCGGCCTTGATGGCAGCGGTGAACGCGTTTCTCGCGGCCCGGTACGCGGCGAGCAGTACCTCCTCTTGGGCGAGGTCTCTGTTGGCCCTCCTGCGACTGCGGGCGTACCGGCGCCGAGCCATTTGGCACTCGGCGCGGAGGCCCTGAAGATGGGGCCTCCACCAGTACACCTGCTTGCGCGGAGGGGTCGGACCCGCCCGGATCATCGCCGCGTCGCAGACGCGAGAGAGCGCTCCAGAGAGCCGCTCACATCTCGCGTCCACGTCCAGGCCGCTCTCCACATTCGCGACGCGGGTCCCATTGGGACCCGCCATCCACCGCTCCACTATGGCCGCCTCGGTGGCCAGCTCTGGGTCCAAGGTGTTCAGCCTCCACCGAGGACCCTCTCCCGGCAGGGGACGGTCGAACTCGACGGCTGGGGCGTCCGCGGGGGATGGGACCAGGTCGAACCGTATGTAACGATGGTCCGACAAAGTCTCCACCCCCTCCTCCACCCTCCACCGCCTCGTACGGCGGGCGAGGGCGGGGCTCGCAAACGACAGGTCCACTATGGACCCGCCCGTGTGCCGGACGCACGTCAGGACCGTCCCCGTATTTAAAAGAACGAGGCCATGGGACACCGCCCATTCCTCGAGGGTGTCACCCCTAGCGTCGGTCGCCGGAGATCCCCACAACCGGGATTTGGCGATAAAGTCTCCGGCGACCACCACAGGGGTGGGGTGCACTTCCGCCATTAGGTCGCCGAGCTCGACAAGGAAACGCTCGAACTCGGCGAGAGTCCTATTGGGCGAGAAGTACACGCCGACCACTGCAACGTCGCCCAGCGACGCGAGCACGCACCCGTGGCCCCTCAGCACCCTCTGGAAGGGTCGGGGGGCAGCACGGCGTCGCCAGGCGACGATAGCCACCGAACCGTCGCGATCGCCCACCCAGTCATCACGGGCTAGGACGCGGTACGGTTCGGCGACTATGGCTACGTTTATTTGCCACTGCGCAGCGGTCTGGAGAAGAAGATCCTGGGCCGCTGCGCAGTGATTAACATTCGCCTGCAGTAGTGACACCCTATTGGCCATTTAATTGGCGGCGGTGTCCATGGCCTCCGGGGCAGCACCAGGCTGAGGTGCTGCCGAAGACGCGGCGGGGGGGTTAGGTTTGCCCCCGCCCGTCATTTTCGCCGCTCGTGTGGGCTTCTTCTTGGCCACCGCTGGACACTTTTTGTGGCCCAGACGGTGACCAGAGTCGGCGCCCTCCGACGCGCAGATCGCGCAGGAGGGCTCCGCCGCCGTACAGGCTGCCGCCTTATGGCCCGGCTGCCCGCATCGGAAGCACAGCGCACTGCGGTCCGTCTCGCACGTGCACTGCACCCCCACATGCCCCGGGACAAGGCAGCGGTAGCACCGCTGCGGCCGCGCGTCAAGGAGCGCGGCCCGGGCCGTCGACCAACCGACTGTGAGTCGTCCACTGTCGGTTATTGTCTTGGCCGCCGGGACAGGGCACTTCACCCAAACGGTCCCAGGGCGGCCAGGTGGGCGGACGATGTTGCCCACCTTGACGTGGTCGGGGCGGCAGCCCCCCGCATTCACGACGGCCGCGGCCACTGCCTCACTAGTGGCCGCGTCCCCCAGACCGGAGATGCGCATTTCAGCGCACTGCTCCGGTCTGGCCACACGAGCGACGTCGCCGATGACCTCGCGGATTTTGTCCGCGAGCTCATCGGCTTTTTTGCTCCTATCCACGCCGGACACCTCCATCACACGGCCCCCTGTCCGGGCCGTGCGGAATTTAACTCCGTTTATGCCCAAGGCGGAGAGCTGGATGGCGCTCTCGGCCTTGGCCATGACCTCCGCGTAGGTCCGCGAGGTGTCCGGCGGCAGTGTGACCACCACCGCAGCCGTTTTCGGGGCGCGCAACTTGCGGGCGCGCCGCCCCTTCTTTTTCTTCTGCTGCTGCGCCGACGCAGCAGGCGCAGCAGCAGGCTTCGCCGGTCGTGGCGCCTTCGGTTTGCGCGCCACGACGTTCCATGCCTCCCCCTGTTGGGTTTGGGGAGGCAGCGTCGGCTGGACGGTGGTGGTCACCGCGGGTTGGGACGCGGGCCTCGGAGCTGGCGGAGCGGCGTTTCTGGCGGCCTGCGCTTCCCGGGCCGCCATGCTCTTTTTCGCCCCCCTCTTCTTTCCCGCGGCTTGAGTCGCAGCGGGGGCGGAGGGGAGCGACTGCACCGGCCTCGGAGTTGGGAGGGCCGGGAAGTCCGCGTCGAGACGGTCACTCGGAGCGCGTGCGGGAGCGGTTTCGACGCTCACCCGCGCTCGACGAGCGTCCGCCGCCAAGGAAGGGCGGACGCGCTGCTCCGGGAGGAGGCGGTCACTGATGCCAGCCATCCTGGCATCAATGAAAAAAGCCACCTCCTCGCGGGTCATCCCGACGTTGGCGGAGGCAGAGGCGGCAGTCCGGCTCTGCACCTCCAGCCGGACCCGGAGCTCCGCCAGTTCGGCGCGGAGCTTCTCCGTTTGGCGGTTCTGCTCCGCATGTTCAGCGCGGAGCAGCTCCTCCTGCCTCCTACGCTCCGCCAACTCTGCGCGCAAGAGCTTTAGCTCCTGGCCCTCCTCGCGCTGCTCCGCCAGCTCCTTAAAGGAGTCGACGAGGACAGACATGGCCCCCCGCACTGATGCCACGTCTTGGCACTTCATGCGGGAGGCCTTCCGCGCCACCGACGAGATGACGTCGAGCGCGGAATCAACCACGCCGCGCAACTCGTCGACTCCTCTGAGCTGTCTGGGGCCAACCCTTTTTTCGGCCGCCAGATCCATTTGCTCCCTGGTGGTCAGGGGGCGCCCGCGTCCCTTCTTCTTCTCCTTTTCGGGAGACGTCGGTTCTTCGAGTGGCCTCTTGCGATAGAGGCTAGGGCCACTCAGTTTGCTCGGGTTCCTCGGCGAGCAGGACCGCGAGCGGTCCCCAACCGACATACAGCTGCTGCTGTCAGACTCCGACAGCCGCAGCGACGTCTTCTCCTTCTCACCGAGGCAAAGGCGAGTGAGCCTCTCCTTCGCCTCCCGGTGGCGGCGGGCCTGTTCCCGGAACGCTTCGTCGCCACTCTCTCCACTAGCATCCACAGCGGATGCATCGGTCACCAGATTGATTGCCAGGTCGTCATTAGATTTCTCAGAGTCAGTCCGTTTTTTGCCAGAGTCGTCGTTTGTTTTAGTTTTCGGTTTGGTTTTTATTTTGATTTTTAGGTTATCCATATTGAGTCCCACGAGTATGGGGGAAAGACGGTCCATGCAAGCAGAGCCCCCTGTACTTGCACAACCCTATATACCTAGGCGAACCTTGCGGAGGTCGGGCAGTTTCCGCAGGATTTTTACAACTTATCTGTTGGGTGTTATTGACTTTTCCTTGTCTCGGGCCGGCCGGTTAAGGCAAGCCCCCTGTCCCAGCCATCACGCCGCTAGACGTGATCAACGACACGCAACAGCTGGAACAGGTCGCCCGGCGTTGCCCCCAATAGGGGGGCATCCCCCTGAACACGAGTTAACGCATCCAGAGGGACCGCCGCGCCGCGGAGTACTTCCGCCCACAAACCACGTCCCCGAAGGGACCGCTTCCCTGAAGGGAGACAACAAAAAGTGGAGCCTGTGCTCCCAAACCAAACCCCCGAAGGGGGAAGACAAGGGAGACAGAACTCCCGCACCGGTCACGGTGCCCCAAATGCCGCGTGGGCGGCAACCCCGCTCACCGGTCAGTTCTGATCGCCAGAATAGTACCGGGAGCAGGGCGACCGCGCGGCACACGCCGTGCACGAACCGCGCACAGCCGCCGGCCTTGCAGGCCGGCCATACCACGACCCCCCGACATGGGGGTCAGCTCGGCAGGATATCAGTCAACCCCCAAAAACCTACTCGGCACTTTAGGGCCGAGAGTTGTTGGAGGCCGTCCAGGACGCACCGGACCCACGGCTTCCGGAAACGGGAAGCGGCGAGCCACACGAGGAGGCCCATGGAAGAATAGGGCCTCGGACTTCTCTAGGGCCACTTCTAGCCCGAGGGCCCTGATGCGGCTCACCACTTGCGCGGTGCCCGCCGTGGCGCGGACACCGGCATCCCGGAAATTGGGGCCCCGCGCGGTGACCAGGGTATCGTCGGCGTAACATATGACGCCGACTCCCCGAAGATTGGTACCGCGCAGGACCCAGTCAAATCCAATGTTCCACAGGAGTGGGCCCAGCACCGACCCCTGTGGAACACCGCACGACATGTCCCGGCGGACTACACGATCCCGGGCCGGGTAGAAAATGGCCCGGTCCGTAAAGTAGTCCGCCAGGACCCTCCTGAGGTACCACGGAACTTTGTGGTACCTCAGGGCCTCCTCAATTGTCGCCCAGGGGAGGGTCTTGAAAGCGTTAGCAATGTCGAGAGACACTGCCAACAACACCCCCCCCTGCGAAACGGCACTTTCCACTCGGTCCCTCAGTCGGGACACGGCGTCAATCGTCGACCGCGCGCGGCGGAACCCGAACTGTAGATCACTCAGATCCGGGCCCACCGTCTCCAGATGTCGGACGAGGCGTGCTGCGACGACCCTTTCGAAGGTCTTGCACGCCTCGTCAAGAAGGACGATCGGACGGTAGGCCGACGGACAGTCGGGGGGTCGCCCGTGCTTCTGAAGCAGCACGAGCTTCCCGGACTTCCACCGCCGCGGGACTCTGCCGGACGCCATGCACTCCGACATGAGGGACAAAACTTCTCCTTCGAGGACCGGCATCACGTGGGCGAGGACCCGCCCAGGGACGCCGTCCGGGCCCGGGGCGCGGTTCCTCTCTTTGAGTTTGAGGACCGCAACCCCTAACTCGGCCTCGGACACGGGCGGCACTTCCTCGCCCGCAGCCGGTCCCTCGTCTAGTGGCGCCGCCGCCATCCTCGGCGGTGACCACTCTCCTCTCGCCGGGAAGAGCGAGCTGACCACCTGCTCCACGAAGAGTGGCTCGAGGGTTCTCGTCAGGGGGGGCGCCGCTGGACGGAGTTTCTCCATCACCGTCTTATACGGGCGCCCCCATGGATCTCTGTCCACCTCCTCGAGCCACTCCTGCCAAGCCTCGGCTTTGGCGGCCTTGATGGCAGCGGTGAACGCATTCCTCGCGGCCCGGTACGCGGCGAGCAGTACCTCCTCTTGGGCGGGGTCTCTGTTGGCCCTCCTGCGACTGCGGGTGTACCGGCGCCGAGCCATTTGGCACTCGGTGCGGAGGCCCTGAAGATGGGGCCTCCACCAGTACACCTGCTTGCGCGGAGGGGTCGGACCCGCCCGGATCATCGCCGCGTCGCAGACGCGAGAGAGCGCCCCTGACAGCCGCTCACATCTCGCGTCCACGTCCAGGCCGCTCTCCACATTCACGACGCGGGTCCCATTGGGACCCGCAATCCATCGCTCCACTATGGCCGTCTCGGTGGCCAGCTCTGGGACCAAGGTGTTCAGCCTCCACCGAGGACCCTCTCCCGGCAGGGGACGGTCCAGCTCGACGGCTGGGGCGTCAGCGGGGGATGGGACTAGGTCGAACCGTATGTAACGGTGGTCCGACAAAGTCTCCACCCCCTCCTCCACCCTCCACCGCCTCGTGCGGCGGGCCAGGGCGGGACTCACAAACGACAGGTCCACTATGGACCCGCCCGTGTGCCGGACGCACGTCAGGACCGTCCCCGTGTTTAAAAGCACCAGACCATGGGACACCGCCCACTCCTCCAGGGTGTCACCCCTAGCGTCGGTCGCCGGAGATCCCCACAACCGGGATTTGGCGTTAAAGTCTCCGGCGACCACCACAGGGGTGGGGTGCACTTCCGCCAAGAGGTCGCCGAGCTCGACGAGGAAACGCTCGAACTCGGCGAGCGTCCTATTGGGCGAGAAGTACACGCCGACCACTGCAACGTCGCCCAGCGACGCGAGCACGCACCCGTGGCCCCTCAGCACCCTCTGAAAGGGTCGGGGGGCAGCACGGCGTCGCCAGGCGACGATAGCCACCGAACCGTCGCGATCGCCCACCCAGTCGTCACGGGCTTGGACGCGGTACGGTTCGGCGACTATGGCTACATTTATTTGCCACTGCGCAGCGGTCTGGAGAAGAAGATCCTGGGCCGCTGCGCAGTGATTAACATTCGCCTGCAGTAGTGACACCCTATTGGCCATTTAATTGGCGGCGGTGTCCATGGCCTCCGGGGCAGCACCAGGCTGAGGTGCTGCCGAAGACGCGGCGGGGGGGTTAGGTTTGCCCCCGCCCGTCTTTTTCGCCGCTCGGGCCGGCTTTTTGGCCAGCGCTGGGCACTTTTTATGGCCCAGACGATGGCCAGAGTCGACGCCCTCCGACGCGCAGATCGCGCAGGAGGGCTCTGCCGTACAGGCTGCCGCCTTATGGCCCGGCTGCCCGCACCGGAAGCACAGTGCACTGCGGTCGATCTTGCAGGTACACTGCACGCCAACGTGGCCCGGTACGAGGCAGCGGAAACACCGCTGCGGCCGCGCGTCGAGGAGCGCGGCCCGGGCCGTCGACCACCCGATGGTGAGTCGTCCACCATCGGTGATCTTTTTGGCCGCCGGGACAGGGCACTTCACCCAGACGGTCCCTGGGCGGCCAGGTGGGCGGGTGATATTGCCCACCTTTACCAGATCGGGGTGGCAGCCCCCCGCATTGGCGACGGCCGCGGCCACTGATTCGGTAGTGACCGCGTCCCCCAGACCGGTAATGCGCATTTCAGCGCACTGCTCCGGTCTGGTCACCCGAGCGACGTCGCCGATGACCTCGCGCATTTTTGCCGCGAGCTCATCGGCCTTCTTCGACTTCTCCGCACCGGAGACCTCCATCACACGGCCCCCGGTACGGGCCGTGCGGAATTTCACGCCTTCGATGCCCAAGGCGGAGAGCTGGATGGCGCTCTCGGCCTTGGCCATCACCTCCGCGTATGTCCTGGCGGAGTCTTGCGGCAGGGTCACCACCACCGCGGCAGTTTTGGGGGCGCGCAGCTTTCGGGCGCGCTTCCCCTTCTTCTTCTTATTCTGCTGCTGCGCCGGAGCAGCAGGCGCAGCAGCAGGCTTCGCCGGTCGTGGCGCCTTTGGCTTGCGCGCCACGACGTTCCACGCCTCCTTCTGGGTTTGAGGAGGCGGCGTCGGCAGGACGGTGGTGGTCTCCCTCGCCGGCTGGGACGCGGGCCTTACTGGAGCAGCAGGAGCAGCAGGAGGAGCAGCGGCCACCGGCTTCCGGGCGGCCTGTGCCTCTTGGGAAGCCATCGTCTTCTTTTTCCCCCTTTTCTTCCCCGCAGCTTGAGCCGAACCGAGAGCCGGGAAACTCTCCTCGTAGGCAGCGTCAACGCTCGGAGCGCGTACGGGAGCGGCTTCAGCGCTCACCCGTGCTCGACGAGCGTCCGCCGCCAGAGAAGGGCGGACGCGCTGCTCCGGGAGGAGGCGGTCACTGATGCCAGCCATCCTGGCATCAATGAAGAAGGCCACCTCCTCGCGCGTCATCCCCACGTTGGCGGAGACGGGGGCGGTGGCAGTCCGGCTCTGCACCTCCAGCCGGACCCGGAACTCCGCCAGTTCGGCACGGAGCGCCTCCGTCTGGCGTTTCTGCTCCGCATTTTCAGCGCGGAGCAGCTCCTCCTGCCTCTTCCGCTCCGCCAACTCAGCGCGCACGAGCTTCAGTTCTTCACCCTCGTCGCGCTGCTCCGCCAGCTCCTTGAAGGAGCCGACGAGCTCAGACATGGCTCCCCGCACTGACGCCACATCTTGGCATTTCATGCGGGAGGCCTTCCGCGCCACCGACGAGATTACGTCGAGCGCGGAGTCCACCACGCCACGCAGCTCGTCGACTCCTCTAAGTCGCCTGGGGTTAACCCTTTTTTCGGCCACCAGCTCCATTTGCTCCCTGGTGGTCGGGGGGCGCCCGCGCCCCTTCTTCTTCTCCTTTTTGGGAGACGTCGGTTCCTCGAGCGGCCTCTTGCGATAGACGCTAGGGCCACTCAGCTTGCTCGGGTTCCCCGGCGAGCAGGACCGCGAGCGGTCCCCTACCGACATACAGCTGCTGCTGTCGGACTCCGACAGCCGCAGCGATGTCTCCTTCCCGAGGCAGAGGCGGGTGAGCCTCACTTTGGCCTCAAGGTGACGGCGGGCCGAAGCCCGGAACAGTTCGTCACCACTCTTCTCACTAGCATCCGCAGAGGATGCATCGGTCATCAGCAAGTCATTTGCCAGGTCATCGTTTTTATCCGTCTCATTGTCATTCCGTTTAGTATAGCCAATTTCGTCAGTTTTTGTTTTCACAGATTTTTGTTTGATTTTTTGTTTCAAAGATTCCATAATTGATCCCACGAGTATGGGGGAAGGGGTGGTCGATGCAAGCAGAGCCCCCTGTACTTGCACAATCCTATATACTTAGGCGAACCTTGCGGAGGTCGGACAGTTTCCGCAGGATTTTTACGACTTATCTGTTGGGTGTTATTGACTTTTCCTTGTCTCGGGCCGGCCGGTTAAGGCAAGCCCCCTGTCCCAGCCATCACGCCGCTAGACGTGATCAACGACACGCAACAGCTGGAACAGGTCGCCCGGCGTTGCCCCCAACAGGGGGGCATCCCCCTGAACACGAGTTAACGCATCCAGAGGGACCGCCGCGCCGCGCAGTACTTGCGCCCACAACCACGTCCACGAAGGGACCGCTTTCCTCGAAAGGGGACGACAAAACTGGAGCCAGGCTCCCGAACCAAACCCCCGAAGGGAGAAGACGAGGGAGCCAGAACTCCCGCACCAATACGATCGGTGCACCAACGCCGCACAGGCGGCAACCCCGCTCACCGGTCAGCTCTGATTATCAGAGTAGTACCGGGAGCAGGGCGACCGCGCGGCACTCGCCGTGCACAAAACGCGCACAGCCGCCGGCCTTGCAGGCCGGCCATACCACGACCCCCCGACATGGGGGTCAGCTCGGCAGGACATCAGTCAACCCCCAAAAACGTCTCGACACTTTAGGGCCGAGAGTTGTTGGAGGCCGTCCAGGACGCACCGGACCCACGGCTTCCGGAAACGGGAAGCGGCGGGCCACACGGGGAGGTTTCCTGCCAGCCTGCCAGCGGTGAGTCCGGCAAGTGGCGCAGCGGTGGCCGGGAGAGGCAAGTCTCGGCCTCAGTCTCGGCCTCCGCGCACTGCAAGCCTTCCGCGCTCCGGTAGCCTGTCGAGCGCGGAGCGCTCGGAGCTCACCCTCCGCAGTTATCACCGTGCTGCCGGAGGGCAAAGAAAAGGGCCTGACGTATGAGGCCGTCCTCAAACGCGCCCGACGGGATGTCGACGTCTCCGACATCGGAGTCGTCGCCGCGAGGACCCGTCAAGCCCGCACGGGGGCCCGAATCTTGGAGTTCCCCGGTGCTGAAGGCGCGAGGATGGCCGATGCGATGGCCGAGAGGTTGCTGGGCCTGTTCCCAGTGGAGAGTGGTGTCCGGGTCGCCAGGCCCGTGAGATGCGCCGAATTGCGCATCTCCGGGCTGGACGACTCCGTGACGACGGATGAGATCCGGGAGGCCATCGCCTCGAAAACCGGGTCTCCAGTAGACACCGTCCGGGTGGGCACCATTCGTCCAGGCCCAGGTGGTGTAGGTGCCGCGTGGGCATCGTGTCCTGTCGCGGCGGCCAAGTCTCTGGCTGCCGCAGGTAGACTCCTGGTGGGCTGGAGCGCTGCGCGGGTGACCGTGCTGGAGCCTCGGCCCGCCAGGTGCTATAAGTGCATGGCGGTCGGTCACACTAGGCCGCTGTGCACTAACTGCTTCGACTGCAGCGGGCTCTGCTTCCGCTGTGGTCAGCCAGGGCACCAGGCGGCAACCTGCACCGCTGCCCCGTTCTGCCCCGCGTGCGCGGCGGGCAATCGCCCCGCCAAGCACTGCATGGGGCGCAACGGGTGCAGACCTCCGGCGTCAGGTCCGAGGAGGGAAGTGGATGGCAGCCAATCGATCCAGGCTGCCCCACCTAGCGCGGCTCAACCGCCGCAGCAGCGGGAGGCGATGGACACGGTCTGATTATGGACCGTGACACCATCGTCCTCCAAGGGAATCTCGGCCGCTCCGCCCGGGCACAGGACCTCTTCCTGCAGTCCACGGCGGAGTGGTCGGTCGGTGTCGCCGTAGTCGCGGAGCCCTACTCCATCCCGGATCGCCCGAATTGGGCGGGCAGTCGGGACGGCTCCGTGGCGGTCGTCGGGTCGACGGCGCCGTGTTCCCCGCCCTTGTCGGTCAAAGACAAGGGCGTAGGATACGTGGCGGCCGAATGGGGAGGGGTCACGGTGTATGGCGTGTACTTCTCCCCTAATCGCAGTCTGGCGGCCTACGAGGTCTTCCTGCACAATTTGGAGACCTCGATACGGCGTGCACCGGGTCCCGTGATCGTGCTGGGGGACTTTAACGCCAAATCCACGGCGTGGGGGTCCCCTCGCACGGACGCTCGTGGTGCGGCGGTTGAAGAGTGGGCGGCGGCAGCGGACCTCGTCCTGTTAAACAGGGGGTCCGCACAAACGTGCGTGCGGCGTTGGGGTGGATCGATAGTGGA
Organism: Orgyia antiqua; assembly: GCA_916999025.1. Taxonomy (NCBI): domain Eukaryota; kingdom Metazoa; phylum Arthropoda; class Insecta; order Lepidoptera; family Erebidae; genus Orgyia; species Orgyia antiqua. Next base: position 85,344 of record OU779863.1, on the reverse strand, counting down.
CCTTTCGTTCGCTAGCCCCGGTGTCGCCGCACGGGTAAGGGAATGGTGTGTCCTGGAGGAGGTTGAGACCTTGTCCGACCACCGCTACATCCGGATGGAGGTCTCCCGGTCCCTCCGGGCACCCATTGGGGGTCGCGCGGCGGACAGAGCTCCCGCTTTTCCGCGATGGGCTGTGGGTAAACTCGATCGGGACCTACTAGTGGAGGCGGCCATTGTTCAGTCTTGGCTGTCTCCCCCCCCGACGGAGGACGTGGGCGCCGAGGCTGGCCGCATTCGCGGCATGCTCGCGCAGATCTGCGATGCGGCCATGCCCCGTGTACGGCGTCCGCCCCAACGGAAGGGGGTATACTGGTGGTCCCCGGAGCTGGCGGACCTCCGCGCGGCCTGTATTCGTGCCCGGAGGTCCTACACCCGCAGCCGACGTCGCAGAAACCGCGACGAAGAGCGGGAAGGCCAGCTGTACGCGGCGTACAACCACGCGCGTGCCGCGTTGAAGCTGGCCATCTGTCGCGCCAAAGACGCGAAGCGGCAGGAGATGCTGGACGGTCTAGAGCGCGACCCCTGGGGGCGTCCGTATCGTGCGGCGCTGAACAAGCTCCGCACTCAGGGCCCCCCCCTTACTGAGACCCTCCAGCCGAGCTTCCTCACTGAGGTGGTCGAGGGACTTTTCCCTACACGGGTGGCGCACACGCCCCCGGTAATGGCTCCGCCGGACGACTACCGGGAGGCCAACGACGAGGAAAGTGTGCCGCCCGTGAGAGAGTCGGAAATGGGGGTGGCGGTGACGCGAATGCGGAATGGCGCCGCCCCCGGGCCGGACGGGGTGCCCGCTCGGGTGCTGGCCCTGGTCCTCGACCACCTGGAGCCTCGCCTCAGGGGACTGTTCGACGCTAGCCTGGTGTCCGGACGGTTCCCTGACTGCTGGAAGGAGGGGAAGCTCGTGCTCCTGCCGAAGCCGGGACGGCCTCCGGAATCAGTCGCGGCCTACAGGCCCATCGTGCTGCTGGACGAGGCGGGCAAGCTGTTGGAGAGGGTGGTTGCCGCTCGCATCGTCCAGCACCTCACGCAGGTCGGCCCCGACCTGTCCGACGCCCAGTTCGGGTTTCGGACGGGACGGTCGACGGTCGACGCCATCCTGCGTCTGAAGGCCGCGGCTTCGGAGGCCGTCGCCTCGAAGGGAGTGCTGTTGGCGGTGTCTCTCGATATCGCCAACGCATTCAACAGTCTACCATTCGGCTGCATCACGGAGGCGCTCCGGTTTCATGGAGTGCCCCTCTACTTAAGGCGGCTGGTGGCAGACTACCTCGACGGCCGCGGCGTCCTCTTCGTTAACCGGGAGGGGGACGTCGTCAGGAGGCCCATGTCGTGCGGCGTCCCACAGGGTTCTGTTCTTGGACCGCTCCTGTGGGACATCGGGTACGACTGGGTCCTGCGTGGCCGGCTTCCCCCCGGGCTGGGCGTAATCTGCTACGCCGACGACACTCTTGTCACAGCTCGGGGCGGGACCTTCGAGGAGGCGGCATCCCTGGCCACCTCGGGTACCGCGGAGGTGGTCAGGAGAATCGAGGCGCTGGGGCTTAGGGTGGCCCTGGACAAGTCTGAGGCCCTGCTCTTTCATGGGCCTCGACGCGGTCCACCCGCCGGCGCCTCGATAACGGTTAATGGTTCTGTGGTCGGTATCCGGGCCCACATGAAATATCTGGGCCTGGTTCTCGACGGAAGGTGGTGCTTCGACGAGCACTTCCGCCGACTGGCGCCGAGGCTCGTCGGCACGGCGTCCGCCCTCGGTCGTCTTATGCCGAATTTGGGCGGACCGAGTTTAACGTGCCGACGACTCTACGCCGGGGTGGTCCGGTCGATGGCGCTGTACGGCGCCCCCGTGTGGGCGGGGTCCCTGACCGCTCACAACAGGAACCGTCTGTGGCGTCCGCAGAGGGTCGTAGCGGTCAGGGCCATACGCGGCTACCGCACGGTAGGTGTCGAGGCCGCGTGCGCATTGGCCGGAACCCCCCCGTGGGATATGGAGGCGGAAGTGCTCGCCGACGTTTATCGGCGGGTGTCGACGGCGCGGGCGGGTGGCACAAATCCCCCGCCGAGCGCGATCACCGCGTGGCGGGACGAAGCCCGCCGCACCACCTTCACACAGTGGAGGGCTCGGCTGGAGACGCCTCGGGCCGGTCTGCGGACCGTAGGGGCGCTTCAGCCGATACTGGAGGAATGGGCGGTGCGGCAGCACGGAGTCCTCACCTTCCGGCTTGTGCAGGTGTTGTCGGGGCACGTCTGCTTCGGCAAATATCTGCACGACGTCGCAAGGAGGGAGACGACTCCAGGCTGCCACCACTGCGGCTGCAGCGAGGACTCGGCGCAGCACACGCTCGAGTCGTGCCCGGCCTGGGTTGAGCAGCGCCGGGAGCTCGCTGCAGTCATCGGAGGGGACCTGTCGTTGCCGGCCGTTGCGCGAGCGATGGTCGGCGATGACGGGGCCTGGACCGCGGTCGCCGCCTTCTGCGAGGACGTCATCTCGCAGAAGGAGACGGCGGAGAGGGCCCGGGAGGATTCACTTCTCTCGGACCCGATACGCCGTCGGCGCGTAGGGCGGCGCGGGCGCGCTCACTTGCGTCTGATGCCGCCCTAACGTAGGCTGCGGACGGTCGGGTCGGGGAATGCCCACCGTCCGCCGGAACAGCCTACCGCGAAGGTGCGACGCCCAAGTGCGTCCGGGCGTCGCACGGGTGCGAGGGTGCCCGATGGGGCTGCCGCCTGCGGGCCACGGAGAAACGTACGCGGTACCCGTGGTCCGCCTTGTGAGGGCGGGTGAGGTCGCACGGCGGGTTGTTTTAGTGGGTGAGGGCCCCACACTACCCCGCAGTCTCCCCGGACGCGGGGTGTGCGGTTAGGCATTTTTTCCCGCCAAAACAAAAAAAAAAAAAAAAAAAAAAAAGGTTAGGTTAGGTTGGAGATAACTTGAAGTGTTTTATTGGATGAAAAGAAGGGATAGAGTGGTGGCTAGTACGAAAGTGAGAGAAAAGGCTGAAATGGAGGACGAGGGGGGGTCTGGGGGATACTTTAAGGTTCCCTTTAAGGTTCCCTCAGCCCGCAGTAAAAGAAAGGATAGGGGTTCGGCTACGGACGACTCCGAGGCCGAGCGTGAGCCTACTGCAAAGGTCGCCACTGCAAGACGGGGGCGGGCCGCGCCGGTGGCTCACCGTGCTGGCCTCAGTAAGGCCCGGGAAGAGTTGAGACGGCGGATGAGCGAGTCTCAAGAGCGTGAGCGTGAGATGTCGCTCAGCCGCCAGTCGTCGTTCGCTACGGGTGTGGAGGACTCCCTCCTCTCGGAGACGGGTGAGGACTCCGACGGCGCAATTACCGAGGAGATCCTCGACATAAGCGGCAGGGACTTGGAGTCCATTAGATCCAGGGCGGGCTTGCACGCCGGGGGCATCCTTGAGGTGGCCACCAAATCGGGCCACCTCAAGGGCACCCTGGTGAAGAAGTTGAAGGAGGACGCCAAGGCCCTCCTCGGGATCGTCGAGGATCTGACGGAGCAGCCGGAGAGTGAAACCTCTACCCGTCTCCGGGCCGACAATAAGAGGCTCCTACGCCTTGTGGAGAGTCTCCAAAAAGAGAATAGGGCGCTGAAACAACAGTTTCAGGAGCGGGCAGCCCAGGTGAAGTCGGCGTCAACTCCAACGCCGACTCAGGCTGAACCCGGCAGCGCCCTAGAGGGGCTCTTCCAGAAGCTGGAGGCCTCACTGATGCGGTCGGTGGGGGGCAAGGTTGATGCCCTGTTCGCAGGCATCGAACATCGCCTCCTGCCAGAGAAGGGAGTCCGCCCACCGCTGGCTGCGGACAGTAAAAAGGCGGCCGCACGAGAGGTGTCTAGGCAGCCGCAGGCTGGTGCGTCCCGCCCGGCCGCGCAACAGGCAGAAAAGGGGCCGTCGGGCCCAGCGACCACGGCTGCACCTAGCGGCACAGGGGAGACCTGGGCCACGGTGGTCAGGAAGAAAAACAATAAAAAGAAGGACGGTCAGCCCACCGTGGCCAAGGCCGCCCCAGCCAAGAAGCCGTCTTCGGCGCCTAAAACGCCGAGGGAGCCGAGGACGGAGGCAGTCGTGGTCTCCCTGGATCCGGAGGCGCAGCGCAGAGGCGTCACCTACGCTGATGTCCTGACGCGGGCCGAAGCCGCCATTAACCTGGCGGAATTTGGTATTGGCGAGGGGCTCCGCGTCAGGAAGGGAGCAACCGGCTCGAGGGTGCTGCAGCTGCCGAGCACGCAGACCCCTGAGCTGGCCAGCAGACTGGCCGAGCGAATACGCGTCGCCCTCGACGGAGTGGCGAACGTCGTGGTGCCGACCAAGAGCGCCGATATCCGGCTCATCGGGCTTGACGACTCCGTCACGCCTGAAAAGGTAGTGGCGGCAGTGGTCCGGGCGACTAAATGTCCTGGATCCGCGGTCAAGCCCGCGGACATTCGGCCGGGCCCGATGGGAATGGGCATGCTTAAAGTCCAGTGCCCGGTCGATGCCGCCAGAACCTTGGTTGAGTCCGGTAGGCTGCTCGTTGGTTGGAGCTCGGCCAGGGTGTTTCTGCTGGAGGAGAAGCCTCTGCGCTGTTTTAGATGCCTGGCCCTGGGGCATACGGGCCCGATGTGTCCTGTGGGGGTGGATCGCTCGCACCTCTGCTTCAGGTGTGGCTGCGAGGGCCACAAGGCCGTGCAGTGCGACAAGACACCTAGGTGTGTCGTGTGCGCCGCGGCCAAGAGGCCCTCGGAGCATGTGATGGGGTCGCGGGCGTGCAAACCCCCCAAAGTTAAAGCTGGTGCTGGCCAGGGCTCGCAGGCCACACCTAGGACGAACGCCGACAAGGCGGCGGAGGAATCCACAATGGAAACATGACCAGTCGGCCTTGTGGATTCCTTCAGGCGAACGTCAACCACTCCGCCGGCGCTCAGGATCTGTTAATACAGTCCATGGCGGAGTGGAACGTAGATGTCGCGGTGGCCTGCGAGCCATACTTCGTCCCAGACCAGCCCAACTGGGCGGGCGATAGGGACGACACGGTAGCGGTTCTGTCGAGAGGAGGTTCTGGTCCTCCCCTTTCCGTAGTTGAGAGAGGGAGTGGTTTTGTCGTGGCGGGGTTCAAGGACTTCGTCGTTGTGGGGGTCTATTTTTCCCCCAACCGCGGCCTGGCGGAGCTGGAGGTTTTTCTGGACACCGTTGGGGCTGCGGTTAGTCGTCAAGCGCCGAGACCTACCTTTGTCCTTGGCGACTTCAACGCGAAGTCCAGGGCGTGGGGCAACCCCGCCACGGACGTAAAGGGGAGGACCACCCAAATCTGGTCGCTCCTCTCCGGTCTTTCACTCCTAAATACGGGTAACACGTGGACATGCGTGCGGCAGCGGGGTGGCTCCATTGTGGACCTCTCGTTCGCGACACCTGCTGTCGCGCGCCGAGTGAACGACTGGAGAGTCGTGACGGGGGTGGAGACGCTGTCGGATCATCGATATATCCGTTTCAGCGTCGCCACCCCGTCGACACCCGCGGAACGTTTCCGGGGCAGTAGCCGCTTCCCACGGTGGGCTCTCGGTCGGCTCGACCGGGAAATGGCCCTGGAGGCGGCTATAGTCCAGCGCTGGGGATCCGCGGGTGGGCAGAACCGCACCGTGGTAGATGATGTGGAAGCGGCCGCGGGCCGTTTGAGCGGTGCCCTCAGGGCGGTGTGCGACGCTGCGATGCCGAGGGCTCGAAAGGCCCCGCCGCGTCGGCAGGTGTACTGGTGGTCGCCCGAAATTGCCGAGCTTCGGGCGGCGTGCATGCGGGCGCGGCGGGCCCTGATGAGGGGTCGGCGTCGCCACGGCGCCGGGTTTGTCGAGGGTCAGCTGCGGGTTGACTACCGGGAGGCTAAGAGGAGCCTGCAGCGGGCCATCAGTCGGTCGAAGGCCGAGGCACGAGAGGAGATGCTGGAGGGCCTCAACAGGGATCCATGGGGGCGCCCCTTCCTTGCTGCGCGGAATAAACTCCGCGCGCGCGGCGCCCCTGTCATCGAGACTCTTCGAGAGGATGTCCTGTTGGGGGTCGTGGAGGGCCTGCTCCCTCGGTCGACGGAGCACGTCCCCCCAGTCATGTCTCGCCGAGCGGCGGCGGGGGATCCGGACGACTCCGTCCCCCCCGTCACCGAGGAAGAGTTGGACCGGGCCTTGGACCGGCTGTCGACAAACAAAAAGGCGCCCGGCCCGGACGGCGTACCGGGCCGAGTCTTGTACATCGCCATGAGGGCACTGCGGGAGTCCTATCGGGAACTGCTCGATATGTGTTTGAGGTCCGGGCAGTTCCCGAAGGAGTGGAAAACCGGCCGTCTTTGTCTGTTGCGGAAGGAAGGGCGACCTCTGGACTCTCCTTCCGCATACAGACCGCTGGTTCTGCTGAACGAAACGGCCAAAACGGCTGAGAGGGTACTCGTGGGCCGTCTCGTTCAGCACCTCGAGGAAGTGGGACCGGGACTGTCAGAGTCACAGTACGGCTTCAGAGGGGGCCGATCGACCACGGACGCGCTGGTCGCCCTAAAGGCCCTCTCGACGGACGCCGTCTCCCAGGGAGACGTGGTTCTGGCAGTCTCGCTCGACATCGAGAACGCCTTCGGCAGCCTGCCGTTCGAGACGTTGAGGGAGGCGCTCCGGTTCCATGGAGTGCCCCCGTACCTCCGGAGGCTGCTGGAGGCGTATCTCGATGAAAGGTATGTCGTGTGGGAGGGCACCGACGGGCGTCTGTTCCGGCGTCGCATGGAGCGCGGTGTTCCACAGGGGTCGGTTCTGGGTCCGACGCTGTGGAACATCGGGTACGATTGGTTGTTGCGCGGTGAGCTCCTCCCCGGGATGGGGGTGTCCTGCTACGCGGATGACACCCTCGTCACGGCGAGGGGGAGTAGTTTTGAGGCAGCAGCCCGTCTGGCCGAGGTCGGAACGGCGCTCGTCATAGAGCGGATTGGCATGCTGGGCCTGAGGGTCTCCGTCAGTAAAACGGAGGCCCTCCTATTTCACGGCCCGCGTCGCGGTGCCCCCCGAGGGGCAAAATTAAGGATTCTTGGACAGGATGTGCCGGTGCGGGCCCACATGAAACACTTGGGCCTGCACCTAGACGGAAAATGGTGCTTTGGGCCTCACTTCGCCCAACTCGCCCCGAAGCTGGTGAAAACAGCCGCAGCGCTGGGTAGACTTCTGCCCAACACTGGCGGTCCAGGGTCGTCTTGCCGGAGGCTGTACAGCGGGATCGTGAGGTCCATGGCGCTGTACGGCGCCCCAGTCTGGGTTGACGCTCTCACCGCGCGTAACAAAGCTCTGCTGAGGAGATCTCAGAGAGTTATCGCGGTGAGGGCCATCAGGGGGTATCGTACAGTCTCATGGACGGCTGCTACGGTCCTGGCGAGCGACCCGCCTTGGGAACTCGAGGCGGACGTCTTGGCAGAGGTCTACCGTCACCGCGCAGTGGCGCGATCTCGGGGCGAGGAACCGGCCGTGGGCAATTTACGGGCTGAGGCCCAGAGTGCCCTCATCCGGCGGTGGGGAGACGAACTGAGGACTCCCGCCGCCGGTGTGGAAATCGTGGAGGCCATCCGGCCAAGAATCCGGGAGTGGTTGGAGCGAAGGCACGGGGTGCTAACGTTCCGGCTGACGCAGGTGCTTACCGGACACGGCTGTTTCGGTAAGTACCTGCATCAGATAGCCAGGAGGGAGACCTCACCCTCCTGCAAAGAGTGTGGCGCGGCCGAAGACACGGCGCGCCACACCAGGGAGTTTTGCGCTGCCTGGCAGGCACAGCGGAGCGATCTGGCCGCCGTCATCGGCGGGGACCTGTCGCTGGGAGCAACAGTGAGCGCCATGTTGCGTGGCGACAGGTGCTGGCAGGCTGTTGCCGACTTCAGTGAGTCTATAATGCTCCTGAAGGAGGCTGCGGAGCGGGAACGGGAGGCTAACGCCAGTGCGGACCCGCTCCGCCGAGCAAGGCCAGGGAGGAGGCGGCGTCAGTATGCCCGCCTCCACCCCCCGCCTTAGATGGCGATCGATCAGGCCGTAGCCCTGCCGGGCTAACGTCTGAGCGTCGGAGAGAGTTCGGAACGGAGAACCTCCGGCGCTCCCAATAGACGGGTAGAGCGCCGCAGTTAGGTTTAGTCGGTATTCCGTGACGTCACGGCGAGTCCGACACTACCCACTCCTACCAGAGCGTAGTCGTCTGGTCCGCACTGACAGGAGTGGGTGTGCGTAAATGCATTCCCCTGCGAAAAAAAAAAAAAAAAAAAAAAAAAAAAAAAAAAAAAAAAAAAAAAAAAAAAGGTTAGGTTAGGTTTTTTTTTTTTTTTTTTTTTTCGTAGGAATGCTTTTTACGCACTTACCCCCCGACTGCAGGGGCAGCCGAAGGACGTCGTGTTGGACTCCCGGGGAGTAAAATTTCTCTCGACCCAGCCTACCAACTAAACCTACGGTGTCCTCCTCGCCCGTTGCCGGGCCGTGGTAGTCACTCAGGTATGACCACGACCCGACACGGGGGGCCCCCTAGCGATGGGGGCTCACTGCGACGGGGTGGGCAACGTGCCCCCCCGTCGGACGGTCACCCCTCGCCCGAACACTAGGCGAGGGGTCGTCCGCCACATTGGGCGCGACAGGTCCCCTGACCCGTCGCGCGTGGCCTCCTCGCGGGCCGGGGCCGCCGGCTATTGCGCGCCGACGACCCCTACCCGCGGCCCTGCGGGGGGGCAATGTTAGGCCCGCGCGTTCGCGCTCCCGCAGGGCCTCTCTCTTGGCCGCCATCACCTCGGACGCAAACGAGGCGACGGCGGCCCAACACTCTCTGCTGCCGGCCATCGAGGCGATGACGGCCGGCAGCGACAAATTCACGCCTATTGTGTCAGTGAGCCTGACGCGCTGAGCGGACCAGGCCGTGCACAAGGCCAGCGTATGCTCGGCCGTGTCCACGGCTCCGGACGCACAGCTCTTGCAGTCGGGCGCCGACTCTACTCCCACCAGCTCCCACAGGTACTTGGCAAAGCAGCCGTGACCTGTGAGGAGCTGGGTCAAATGGTAGGTCGGCACCCTGTGCGGCGCCTCGACCCACTGACGCAATACTGGGCGCACGGCCGTGAGAAGCCGTGCGCTCACCCTACTCGATTCCAATTTAGAGGCCCACCTCCCGAAGAGGTCGTCGCGGAATTCGCCTCTCCAGCGAGCGACCTCGTCGGGGGCGGGCTCCACTCCGTCTTGCCGCATCAGGGCCCTCCTTCGGTGAACCCCCGCCAGGACCCCAGCCTCGAGGTCCCAGGGGAGGCTCCCGGAAATCACACATGCCGCCTCCAGCGACACGGTGTGGTACGCTCGTGCGGCCCTCTGCGCCATCACACGCTGCGCGCGACGCAGCAGCGTGGAGTTCTCGGCGCTGAGAGCCGCAGCCGCCCAGATGGGCGCTCCGTAGAGCGCCTTCGAGCGCACCACCGTGTCGTAGAGGCGGCGGCCGACACTACCGGCCCCCCCGCAATTCGGGAGCAACCGGGCGAGCATTCCGGCGCACGCCACCAGCTTCGGCGCCAGCGCCCGGAAATGCTCGCCGAACCTCCACCGACTGTCCAGCGTCAGCCCCAAGTATTTCAGCTTGGAGCCGACGGCGATGGAGGCCCCTCCCACTACAATGCTGTAGTCGCGGGGGGGCCTTGCCCGAGGCCCATGGAAGAATAGGGCCTCGGACTTCTCGAGGGCCACTTCTAGCCCGAGGGCCCTGATGCGGCTCACAATCTGCGCGGTGCCCGCCGTGGCGAGGACACCGGCATCTCTGAAATTTGGGCCCCGCGCGGTAACCAGGGTATCGTCGGCGTAGCATATGACGCCGACTCCCCGAAGATTGGTACCGCGCAGGACCCAGTCAAATCCAATGTTCCACAGGAGTGGGCCCAGCACCGACCCCTGTGGAACACCGCACGACATGTCCCGGCGGACTACACGATCCCGGGCCGGGTAGAAAATGGCCCGGTCCGTAAAGTAGTCCGCCAGGACCCTCCTGAGGTACCACGGAACTTTGTGGTACCTCAGGGCCTCCTCAATTGTCGCCCAGGGGAGGGTGTTGAAAGCGTTAGCAATGTCGAGAGACACTGCCAACAACACCCCCCCCTGCGAAACGGCACTTTCCACTCGGTCCCTCAGTCGGGACACGGCGTCGATCGTCGACCGCGCGCGGCGGAACCCGAACTGATTTCCGCTTAGATCCGGGCCCACCGTCTCCAGATGTCGGACGAGGCGTGCCGCGACGACCCTCTCAAAGGTCTTGCACGCCTCGTCGAGAAGGACGATCGGACGGTAGGCCGACGGACAGTCGGGGGGTCGCCCGTGCTTTGGAAGAAGCACGAGCTTCCCGGACTTCCACCGCCGCGGGACTCTTCCGGACGCCAAGCACTCCGACATGAGGGACGAAACCTCATCTTCGAGGACCGGCATCACGTGGGCGAGGACCCGCCCAGGGACGCCGTCCGGGCCCGGGGCGCGGTTCCTCTCTCTGAGTTTGAGGACCGCAACCCCTAACTCGGCTGTTACGATGATTCCTTCAGGCGAACGTCAACCACTCCGCCGGCGCTCAGGATCTGTTAATACAGTCCATGGCGGAGTGGAACGTAGATGTCGCGGTGGCCTGCGAGCCATACTTCGTCCCAGACCAGCCCAACTGGGCGGGCGATAGGGACGACACGGTAGCGGTTCTGTCGAGAGGAGGTTCTGGTCCTCCCCTTTCCGTAGTTGAGAGAGGGAGTGGTTTTGTCGTGGCGGGGTTCAAGGACTTCGTCGTTGTGGGGGTCTATTTTTCCCCCAACCGCGGCCTGGCGGAGCTGGAGGTTTTTCTGGACACCGTTGGGGCTGCGGTTAGTCGTCAAGCGCCGAGACCTACCTTTGTCCTTGGCGACTTCAACGCGAAGTCCAGGGCGTGGGGCAACCCCGCCACGGACGTAAAGGGGAGGACCACCCAAATCTGGTCGCTCCTCTCCGGTCTTTCACTCCTAAATACGGGTAACACGTGGACATGCGTGCGGCAGCGGGGTGGCTCCATTGTGGACCTCTCGTTCGCGACACCTGCTGTCGCGCGCCGAGTGAACGACTGGAGAGTCGTGACGGGGGTGGAGACGCTGTCGGATCATCGATATATCCGTTTCAGCGTCGCCACCCCGTCGACACCCGCGGAGCGTTTCCGGGGCAATAGCCGCTTCCCACGGTGGGCTCTCGGTCGGCTCGACCGGGAAATGGCCCTGGAGGCGGCTATAGTCCAGCGCTGGGGATCCGCGGGTGGGCAGAACCGCACCGTGGTGGATGATGTGGAAGCGGCCGCGGGCCGTTTGAGCGGTGCCCTCAGGGCGGTGTGCGACGCTGCGATGCCGAGGGCTCGAAAGGCCCCGCCGCGTCGGCAGGTGTACTGGTGGTCGCCCGAAATAGCCGAGCTTCGGGCGGCGTGCATGCGGGCGCGGCGGGCCCTGATGAGGGGTCGGCGTCGCCACGGCGCCGGGTTTGTCGAGGGTCAGCTGCGGGTGGATTACCGGGAGGCAAAGAGGAGCCTGCAGCGGGCCATCAGTCGGTCGAAGGCCGAGGCACGAGAGGAGATGCTGGAGGGCCTCAACAGGGATCCATGGGGGCGCCCCTTCCTTGCTGCGCGGAATAAACTCCGCGCGCGTGGCGCCCCTGTCATCGAGACTCTTCGAGAGGATGTCCTGTTGGGGGTCGTGGCGAGCCTGCTCCCTCAGGCGGCGGAGCACGTCCCTCCGGCCATGTCTCGCCGAGTGGTGGCGGGGGATCCAGACGATTCCGTCCCCCCCGTCACCGAGGAAGAGTTGGACCGGGCCTTGGACCGGCTGTCGACAAATAAAAAGGCGCCCGGCCCGGACGGCGTACCGGGCCGAGTCTTGTACATCGCCATGAGGGCACTGCGGGAGTCCTATCGGGAACTGCTCGATATGTGTTTGAGGTCCGGGCAGTTCCCGAAGGAGTGGAAAACCGGCCGTCTCTGTCTGTTGCGGAAGGAAGGGCGACCTCTGGACTCTCCTTCCGCATACAGACCGCTGGTTCTGCTGAACGAAACGGCCAAAACGGCTGAGAGGGTACTCGTGGGCCGTCTCGTTCAGCACCTCGAGGAAGTGGGACCGGGACTGTCAGAGTCACAGTACGGCTTCAGAGGGGGCCGATCGACCACGGACGCGCTGGTCGCCCTAAAGGCCCTCTCGACGGACGCCGTCTCCCAGGGAGACGTGGTTCTGGCAGTCTCGCTCGACATCGAGAACGCCTTCGGCAGCCTGCCGTTCGAGACGTTGAGGGAGGCGCTCCGGTTCCATGGAGTGCCCCCGTACCTCCGGAGGCTGCTGGAGGCGTATCTCGATGAAAGGTATGTCGTGTGGGAGGGCACCGACGGGCGTCTGTTCCGGCGTCGCATGGAGCGCGGTGTTCCACAGGGGTCGGTTCTGGGTCCGACGCTGTGGAACATCGGGTACGATTGGTTGTTGCGCGGTGAGCTCCTCCCCGGGATGGGGGTGACCTGCTACGCGGACGACACCCTCGTCACGGCGAGAGGGAGCAGTTTTGAGGCAGCAGCCCGTCTGGCCGAGGTCGGAACGGCGCTCGTCATAGAGCGGATCAGGATGCTGGGCCTGAGGGTCTCCGTCAGTAAAACGGAGGCCCTCCTATTTCACGGCCCGCGTCGCGGTGCCCCCCGAGGGGTAAAATTGAGGATTTTTGGTCAGGATGTGCCGGTGCGGGCCCACATGAAATACTTGGGCCTGCACCTAGACGGAAAATGGTGCTTTGGGCCTCACTTCGCCCAACTCGCCCCGAAGCTGG